>CM038671.1:93468722-94068722 GCA_021605145.1 Aegilops bicornis
GCTCGCTTCTCGAGAGTGCTGATGGACGGAGGCAGCAGCAACAACATCCTGTACAAGGACACAATGGAGAAGCTAGGAATCAAGCAAAGATAGCTTCAGAGCAGCCGGACCGTGTTCCACGGCATTGTACGTGGCCTTTCCTGCTCGCTGATCGGCAAGATCCTGATAGACGTCCTCTTTGGGGACAAAAATCACTTTCGCCGAGAGCCAGTCTGGTTCGAAGTGGTGGACCTCGAAAGCCCATACCATGCTCTACTTGGCCAACCTGCTTTGGCCAAGTTCATGGCGGTCCCCCACTACGCCTACCTCAAGATGAAGATGCCGAGTACCAAGGGGATTCTGACCGTAGCCAGCGACTACAGAAAGTCGTCCGCCTGTGCAGCTGAAAGCAGTCGGCTGGCCGAGTCCCTGGTGATCGCAGCTGAGAAGCGACTTCTTGATCGGGTTGTGGCAATGGCCGGCAAGCAGCCAGAGGTGTCGCCCAACCCCAAGGAGTCGAAAGCTGAGGGCTCGTTCAAGCCGTCCAAAGAGACAAAGAAGATACCCTTGGACCCAGAGCACCCGGAGAGGTACGCTGTCAGAGGGTGCAAACCTGGACAGAGAATAGGAAGGCGAGCTCGTCGATTTCCTCCGTGAGAATCGGGACATTTTCGCATGGTCCCCCAAAGACATGCCAGGTGTACCGACGGAATTCGCCGAGCACAAGTTACATGTCTGATCTGATGTGAAGCCCGTCAGAAGCCCTTTGCGCTACCGTCAAGAGAAGAGAAGAGTTGTTGGAGAAGAGATAGCCCGCCTCGCATGCCGGTTTCATCGTGGAATTGTTCTTTCCAGAGTGGTTAGCTAACCCGGTCTTGGTATTAAAGAAGAACAAGCAAAGGGCGGATGTGTATTGACTACACAAGCCTCAACAAAGCTTGCCCCAAGAACCCGTTCGCTTCACGAGAATTGATCAGTGATAGACTCCATAGCCGGATGCGAGCTGTTGAGCTTCTTAGATGCATACTCGTGATATCACCAGATCAAGCTGAACCCACCGACAGATTGAAGACCGCCTTCATCACGCCGTTTGGAGCCTTCTGCTACCTGACCATGACGTTCGGCTTGAGGAATGCCGGCGCCACCTTTCAGCATTGCATGCAGAAGTGCCTCCTCAAGCAGCTTGGCAGAAACGCCCACATTTACGTGGACGACGTGGTGAAGACGGAGAAGCGAGGAACGATGTTGGAAGACCTCAAGGAGACCTTTGAAAATCTGGGCCGATTCCAGAACAAGCTCAACCCAGAGAAGTGCGTATTCGGAGTACCAGCCGGCCAACTCCTTGGTTTCCTGGTCTCCGAACGCGGCATAGAGTGCAACCCCGTGAAGATCAAGGCAATCGAAAGGATGGAAGTACCCCGCCGACTGCTAGATGTGCAAAAGTTCACCGGTTGTTTACGCC
Source organism: Aegilops bicornis (assembly GCA_021605145.1). Classification (NCBI taxonomy): domain Eukaryota; kingdom Viridiplantae; phylum Streptophyta; class Magnoliopsida; order Poales; family Poaceae; genus Aegilops; species Aegilops bicornis. The sequence continues at coordinate 93,470,164 of CM038671.1, forward strand.
CACCAGCCGATTCATCACCGGCTGGGTGAGAAAGCTCTTCCTCTGCATTCAGCTCATGAAGAAGACCACCTTCTTCGAATGGAATTCCAAGGCGGAAGAAGCTTTTCTCCAGTTGAAGAAAATGCTGACTACTCCCCCCGTGCTGGCGGCCCCGACTCCCAAGGAGCCCATGCCCCTGTATATTGCCGCCACCAGCAGGTAGTCAAGATACCATTGTAGTTGAATGCAAGGAGGAAGGCAAGGCGCCACTCCGTCCAGAGACCGGTATATTACCTGAGCGAAGTACTATCGACCTCCAAGCAGAACTACCCCCACTACCAGAAGATGTGTTACGGCGTGCACTTTGCCGCCAAGAAGTTGAAGCCTTACTTTCAAGAACATCCAATCACCATGGTTTGCACAGCCCCACTAGCCGAGATCATCGGAAGCCGAGATGCTTCTGGCCGAGTGGCCAAATGGGCCATAGAGCTGGCCCCCTACACCATCTATTACTAGCCCCTTTACCGCCATCAAGTCGCAAGCACCGGCCGACTTCCTCATCGACCGGGCCGAGACCCGATCGCCTCAAATACCGACTCCACCCATTGGCGGATGCACTTCGATGGCTCCAGATGCGACCGGCTTGGGAGCGGCGTGGTCCTCACTTCCCCAAAGGTGACAAGCTCAAGTACGCTACCGCAGATCCACTTCGCCGCCTCCAACAACGTTGTTGAATATGAGGCGCTCATTCACGGGCTCCGGCTTGCCACAAAGAGCTTGGCATTCACGGATCCTGTGTTATGGCGACTCCGACTTGGTGGTCCAGCAGTCATCCGGCGACTGGAACGCCAAAGATGCAAACATGGCGAGCTACCGTTTCCTGGTAGAGCAGCTGAGTGGATATTTTGAGGGGTGTGAGTTCCTCCACGTGCCAAGAAACGACAACGACCAAGCAGATACCCTGGCAAGAATCGGCTCCACCCGCCAGGCAATACCATCCGGCGCCGCCCTTCAGTGCCTCCTCAAGCCATCTGTCAAGCCGTCACCAGAGTCAGACTCCATTTTTGTGCCGACTCCCCCTGAAGAAGTCGGATCCGACTCCAAAGCCTCAGCAGACGGCACAAGAATTCTTGCAGGACGGCCCCAAGAACGCTGGTCATAAGCCGCCCGGGACTTTAACCCGGCCCGGGACACAAGTAGCATTGCGAAGACTCCAAGATTTGGCCCGGATCATGCGCCAAGGTCGGGACTGCGCCACCGGCCGGGACTTCTTCAACCCAAAGAAGTTGCTGCGGACTCCAACCCGCCGCCTCCCAGCCCAGCCCGCCCTCGTCCAAGTAGCAGATCACGGCTATCGAAGAAATAGCAAGACCCTCATGGGCCCAGCCCATCCTGAAGTTCTTAGTAAGCGGAGAGCTACCAACCGATGAGACCTTGGCTCGGCAAGTGCAACGCCGAGCGGCAGCCTACACTATAGTCAACAGAGAGCTGGTCAGGCGCAACATCACTGGTGTCTACCAGCGCTGCGTCGAGCCAGAGCAAGGCCAAGCGATTCTCGAAGACATTCATCAAGGGAGTGCGGCCATCATGTAGCCTCAAGAGCACTCGTTGCCAAAGCCCTTCCGACACGGTTTCTTCTAGCCGACTGCCCTAGAAGAGGCCAAGGAATTAGTTCAAAAATGCAAGGGGTGCCAGGTATTCCGCTCCAAGCCGTTTCAGCCGACTTCTGCACTCAAGACTATCCCCATCGCCTGGCCCTTTGCTGTCTGGGGCCTGGACATGGTGGGACCATTCAAAACGGCACGAGGCGGCCTGACCCACTTACTTGTCGCGGTGGACAAGTTCACCAAGTGGATAGAAGCAAAGCCCATCAAGAAGTTGAATGGTCCTACTGCAGTGACTTTCATCGCCGACATCACGATTCGGTACGGTGTACCTCACAGCATCATCACCGACAATGGCACAAATTTTGCCAAGGGCGCCCTGGCTCGTTTCTGGGCAACGCAAGGCATCCGACTGGACTTAGCGTCCGTTGCCCATCCGCAGTCAAACGGCCAGGTGGAGCGAGCGAATGGCCTCATCCTGTCTGGCATCAAGCCTCGACCGTCGAGCCCTCGAGCGTTCGCCGCCGCTGCTGGCTTGAGGAATTGCTAGCCGTCCTCTGAGTCTGCGCAAGACGACTCCAAACAAGTGAACTCGCTTCACACCCTTCTTCCTCGCCTACAAAGTGTCAAGCCGTCATCCCAACGCATATAGAGTTCGACTTCATGAGTCACCATGTACACTAAAGAGGAAGGTAAGAAGCACGCCAAGACGGGCGCCGACCTGCCGGAAGAGGGCCGCTGTTGGCACTCAGCCGGTCCAGCATCTACTAGCAGAGCATGCGCCGCTACTACAACAAGAAGGTCAAGCCAAGATCATTCCTAGAGGGCGACCTTGTGCTCCGGCTGATCCAGCGAACAGCCGGCCAGCACAAGCTGTCGACGCCTTGGGAAGGCCCACTCATCATCAGCAAAGTGCTCGGAAACGACTCCTACTACCTGATTGACGCTCAGAAGCCCCGAGCACGCAAGAGGGACGACTCCGGCAAAGAGACGGAGCGGCCATGGAATGCGAATCTCCTCCGAAGATTTTACAGTTGATGCAGTATGTACCACGCTACCCTTTGTGTTTAAAATACCAAGACTTGGGCCCCCAGACGCAGCTCGAGGACTGCCCTCTTTGTTATCTCAGATGATAAGAATTATGCCTTCGAGTATGTTACTCTTTGTTATGCTATTTGGCACCGGGCTCGACTAGTCGGCCCGGGGACTCGCCGCCTTTGGGCTATGAAATGCTTCCTGCAGTCAGACAAGTAACGTGCGGTGCCTAAGCCGTCTCCTGTCAGAAGCCGCAGCTTGCAGAGCGACTGTTTGGTGGGCAGGAGTAAGGAAGAACGGGCGCCCACACGAAAAAATGGCTAAGGACCCAAAGCATAAACATAGTTTAAATCGGCTTCCAAATTTTGCTTTGCAAAACCGACTCTTAAGTAGTCGGCTTGCCGCTTTCTACCCAACTTGCTTAAAGACTCTAAAAAATGGCCAAGTACTTGCCTTCTCAAAGGTAGCCAAGCACTTGACCCAGACGGCAGTCCGCAGAGCGGTTGCCCGATGGGCAAGGCGGCAACTCAGGGAAGGCGGCAAAGGAAAAACCATAAGAGCAATAAGCAAGGAAAGATAAAATTGAAATAATATTTACATAGCTTAGGCCCTTGGCCGGATCTTCTGAGACAGAGGTTCGTAATACACCCCTGCTGGTGGAATTGTGTGAATTAACAAGTTCTTTCAAAGACTATCAAAACAGATGAAATAAAAGGCGAGACAAATGCCCAGGGAAGCGGCAGATGGGGTCGGAAGGTCGAGGCGACGGCAGCGTCAGCGCCGGGCGGCCGGGCTGGCGGTCTCGGCTGATCGTCTCCGGCGGCAGCCGCCCAGACGGGCGCGGCTCGTTCCGGAGGCGCGTCGAGCCGAGGCTGGTAGCCCGCCTCCGCCTTCTGGCGCCTCCATCTGCTCTCCGCCCTCCGCCTCGTCTTCCTCCTCGCGCTGGAGTCGATCACCTCCGAAGTCCCGTCGTAGTCCGAGTTCATCCTCAACCACTCGGCGGCGCCTCCCCACCATCCTCAACCGCTTCGGGGGCGAAGACGCTGGTGTCCGTGTAGTCGGTAATCGCCACCGCGACGCTCGGCGAGGGCGCCCTCCACAGCCAAGCAACTCCGCTGGGCCTCTCGACCGAACGCTGCCAGCCGGGTCCAGATCCAGCCACAGATACCATGCCTTGACGAATTCCAGGCCCCGGCCGCGCTTCCAGCCGGGTCATGGAACCCTTCCAGCCTCAAGACGGGCCAGCGACCTCCGGCCAATGGGCGATCCGGTACAGAGTGCGTAGAATCGGCATATCCGGCCACAGAGCAGCGATCGCCTGGGCGCCGACACGCTGAAGCCGGCGCAGCATCCGATGGGCCGGCCGCAGACGAGCCTCAATGCTCAAGAGCTGCTCGTTAAGGGTCCGGGGGGCATTGGCAGCGATCGCAGCACCACTCGCCCTTCGCGCCTCGCGGTCAGCCTCGATAGCTTGATTGGCCGCCTGCGTGTGGCCGGGGAAGAAGTCTGCCAAGACAAAAATGAAGCAACTCACCATCGACGATGTCCTCGATTTCATGGAAGCCGGAGGTCAGCAGCGCTTCCTTGTCGGTCCAGGAAGAGCGCTCGCTCTCAAACTCGGCCAGGAGAGCAGCCTCTTTCTTCTCCGCCTCGTACTGCGCCGCCTTAAGCACCTCCTCTGCTCCGCCCTGCGTAGCCAGCAGGTCGCGCTTCTGGCGAGCTTGCTGCACTCCTCCTCCTTGGCGCGCAAAGGCGGTGTTGGCCGTGCCAGCTGCCGCCGACGAGTGGCGCTGGCCTCTGAAGAATAAAAAGAAGAAGGACGCAGTTGTCACTAAGAAGGTCGCCAGAAGATCCGGCTCGATCACAGCAGATAGTCAGCCCAATCTCGGGACTACAGCCCGCTGGTGCGCCAAAGACGCCTGCCAAGAAGAAAACTCACCCCGGCTCCTCGCCAAGTCGGCAGTCCGCTTGCCCAGCTCCTCAACGTTGCGGTTGAAGGCAGTGGCGCGGAGGTTGTGATACTCTGCGACAAGAATTTCAGACAAAGGTAAAAATTTGGAAGTCGAAGAATAGAGTTCGAACGCTTTGCCAATGACGGCCCGAAACTCGGGGACTACACCCAGTGGGTGCGCTGGCGCGCCCCCACAGAGAAGAGCGAGAAAAAATTCAAAGAAGAAACATACCCGCACGGCAGCTCACGACGCCAGGTGTGCCTTGGAGCAGTTTTGGATGGCGTCGCTCTCGGCCCAGCTTTGGGCGCCCGAGGCGCCGTGTTCAGCCGGGCCTGTACGCCTCCTTGCACCCACCCAATGGCGCGCGCTTATCGCCTCGGCGTCTGGAATGGCTGGCGGCGCCGGTTCTCCAAAGCGCGCGCCAATCGCCTTCTCAAGACGGCGTCGCGTGGCGGCGGCGCCAGAAGCGACCTCGCCATAGCCTCGCGTCGTTGGTCGGCGGAACAGCGTACGCCGGCTGTTCGCCTCGCAGCTCTCATCTGCGGTGGGCGGCGAAGCTGGCAACCGTGCACAGGGGAGGCCTCGCCGCCTTCCTCTCCGCGACGGGGACCTCACCGCCGACTCCTCCGTCTGCCCGTGAACTCCGGGCGGGCGGCGCAGAGCTCAATGGGGTGGTGAAACAACGCCGACTGGAGGCGCGCGGCCTCCTCGGCTCGCCTCTTGGCTGCGACGGCGGCTTCGGTTTCCTCCAGCCGCCTCTGGGTGGAGGCTGCCGCCTTCTCAACCTCCGCCTTCTCCAGACGGGCGGCCTCCTCCTCGTCGCGCTTCTCCTATGCATTCCGCTCTGTCGCCTCCCGGAGGGCGGCCGCAGGATCAATCCGCCGAGTGTTGGCAGACGTCTCTGCCAACCCCATGACGGAGGCGGCGGCGACCCTCTCCAAGGTGAGAGGAGCCCTAACGAGAAAAAGACATATAAAGACTTGGACAAGACGGACCAGGAGAAAACAAGACAAAACAAGAAGTACTTACGCGGAGCCCAGCGGCGGCTTCTTCACTTCCTTGCGGAAGCGGTTAGCCTTCGCGACCGCCTCTTCTCGCTGGGTCGCGGCGGCCGTCCCCCTGAACTTCTTCGCCCGGCCGCCTGGCGAGCTCGGCCCGGCCCGGCGCTTCTTCGCACCGCCTCGACCACCCAAGACGGTGGAGGAACTCGCGCCTGGATGGCCGACTTTCGGTTGGCGGCGGGGGACGACTTCCCTCTCGCCGTCGTCGTCAGGCCAGTCGGCGAAGGTTGCCGAAGGCCTGAAGTCGTCGGCCCCTCCTCCTCCCTCGGCGTCGGTCTCCATCGCCGCCACCCCCAAGTCGGGGTCGTCGGCGTCGCTCTCTGCCTGGTCGGGGGCCAGATTCACGAGCAGCCCTTGGTGCGGCGAGGGCTGCATGAGGGATTCTAATCAGAAAATACCAAAGAAAATTAGAGCCGGATTCGGCTAAAGAAGGAAACAGAAAAGCAAGAGAGATGACTTACCACAAAGCGGGGTTGGCCGCGCAGTCACGGCTCCTTGCGAACTGCCATTCCTCCGTGAGGCCGCAGTTCGCCAGAAATTCACCGTGTCCACCACCTCCGCGTGGGGCATATCTTTTGGAGCATCGCCGGACCGGGTCCTGGCGGCCGCTCATCCGACAGATCGAGATGAGGTCGGCCTTGGAGAGGAAGAACTCGGTAGCGCCATGAAGGCTGCTAGCAAGTCGGCCCCTGGCCAGGCCCTCCATCACACAAGACTTTCGAGCCGCCACGACGGCGGTGGCGCCCTCACGGGTCAACGCCCTGGCCCGATGGGACCAGGCCGGGAGTCGCCCGCCAACTCGCGCAGCCACGTGGCGGCAGGTTGACCGATCATATACGGGCCGACGTTCTTCACGTAGAAATACGTGCGCTGCCACATCTTCACCGACTTGATGAGTGGGATGGCAAGGAAGGGGTTGTCGGGCACCGGCCTCCTCATGGCGATGAAAGTGCCGCACAGAGCCGGCATGCAAGCAACGTGTGTGCAGAGCTTGGCCTGGAAGAATTCCCCCCACAGCTCGATGGTGGGGAGAACGCCAAGAAAGCCTTTGCACAAGGATGCGAAGGCGGCCAGCAGCACCACCGTGTTTGGAGTGAGGTGGTGCGGCTGGAGCCCATGGAACTCCAGGAACGCGCGGAAGAAGCCGCTCGCCGGCAGCCCTAGCCCGCGCATGAGTATGACCCGCTCACCCTCCTCCGCGCCTGGCAAGAGCGCATTTACCGCCCAAAGGCGCGGGTCCGCACTAGGTTGGTGCCGGGGATGCGGCGCGTCTGGCGGAGGAACTCGATGATGTCGTCTTCCACTATGGAGCCATCCCACACGCCGGAGCGCGCGGCGGAAGGCGCGGCGGCGGAGGAGGAGCTCATCTCTGCGGCGCGGCGTGGTTCGGCGCGGCGAAAGCAAGGAGGAAGACAAAGCAAGGAGAGGAAGCGAGGAGGGTGGGTGCGCGTGCGTCGCCGCCCCCCTCCTCCCGCCTACTTATAGGCGCCTAGGCTGAGAAGCCGAGGGGGCGGGCGTGGGATTAACTGCGCCCACGCCCCCACGCCCCCACGATTAAACCCACGACGTTACTGCACGCAGTAACGGCGTGGGGAGCCCAACCGCCCGCACGGCCGCAACGGATCCGCCCGTGCACCAAGGCACGGTAGTGGCGGGCCCCGCATGACGGGCCTGTCTAGTCACGCGCGTGGGCGGGCAGATCGGCCCCGCCAAGGCGTCACATGGCGGGCCCGCAACGGGCAGCTACCTGGAAGCTTATCAGGCACGCTGCCTGGATCCCGCCACGACCTTCGAAACCTTTGAGGAGCAAGACGGCCTCCTGCAAAGACGACTCCAGTTAGTCGGCTCAAGATAGAGACGGCGAGCCGAGCCCAGATTCTTCCATTAAAGGGATGAAACTGTTGAGGCTCCTCGACATGTTGCCCTCGGCGCCTCACCAGCTTCGGGGACTACTGTCGGAGTAATGGGCCACGGGTAGGCAAACCCGAGCCCCTGGACCTTTCAAAACATCGGGGCAGATTGCGCCCCTCAAGACCCCAAGACGAAGAGCCGCCTTCTGAGTCGGCGGCAGAGCCGCCGACTGCCCCTCCTAGCCGAGTCCCAGAGATGGCCTCAACATGGGCCGACTCCCAGCCAGCGACTTCCGGAGGAGCCGGCTGTGGGGAGTCGGCCCGTGACTTCAACCGCCTCCTGCCTGTGCGACTACGGACAGGATGGGATAAAGCCGCCTCGCAGCCCATCCCTGCCCCGCTCATAAAGGGCGAGGCATAGCCCACGAGCGCCCGTCTTGACGGAGATCTCCGTCCGTGGCAACCTTGTTGCCACGCCGGCCTGACGTCGCCCATGGGCAGATTCCTCTACCCACGATGGCTTTGTATAATTCAAGACGGCGGGACCTGCACTGTCGGCGAGTGCAGAAAACGGCGAGCGCCCCAAGATGGACCCGCTGGGAGTCGGCCTCAGAGTCGGCTGCCCCTCCCACAGGCTCCGTCGCCATTAACTGCATAAGACAGGAGTGGCAACAGTGATCGCCCGTCTGGCGGCGGCACTGTTGCCATGACCCCATGACCAAGCTCGCGTCATTGGAAGCACGGCTACAGTAATCCGCAGCCAGCAAGACCCGCTCGCGGAGGGCAAGGGCTGTCGGCCCCATGCTGGACCGTCGGCGGGGCCCACTAGTCGGCGGGCCCCAGAAGCCGGCGGAGAAGACGGCGACCTGAGAGACAGACGGCTGGGACCCGTGCCCAGCCGGATTACCATTGTACCCCCGGGGGTAGGCCTATATAAACCCCCCGGGGCACCCATGCAAGGGTTTGGAAGCTTGTAGTTTGACGCACACATAGAGGGAAGAGAAGAGCTAGCCGTGCCCTTCTCCTTCCTCACCCCGAACAGCTCAAGGAGCAACCTTGTACTCACTTTGCCATAGTGATCATGCGGAGACCCCGCAGAGCAGCAGTAGGGGTGTTATCTCCCCAGAGAGCCCTGAAGCTGGGTAAGATTCGCCGGTGTGCATGCCTTCGCCTCATCCCGTTTCCAGGCACCGGCGACGTTCTACTCGCCCCCTCCATGATAAGCCATCCTTTGGCATATGTCGCACCAAACCCCCGACAGACATGTCTGCAGCCTTCTCTGGAGCAACACTAACATCTTCATTCTGCTGCTCCAAAAAGAAACAAAAAGTCATTACAAAGGGCTGACTGAACCTCATGCACAGGGACAGCAAGTTCGTCTCAGGGGCAACAAGACAAATGGACAAGAAAAAATGGTACCTTATTTTCACTGCCATGAACCTCATCAACTAATACATCACTAGAGGGGCAAGGATCATGCACAGGGGCAGCTTCATGCACAGGATCATCTTCATGCACAGGTAAAACATCCTCCCTAACCCCAGCACCATCATCAACAGCCTAGAAAAATAATCATGTACAAAACAGATACCTAATCAGCAAAAAGTTCACGTTACATAATCAGAGAAGGTCAGGTATCACAACTGGCACATAATGGAAGTCCAAATACAGTAAACATAGTAGACCAGATATCAAACTACCATTAAGATGCAAAAGAAGACAAAAAGGGAAAGTCATCAAAAGTCATAGAAGTTCAAGTGCAGAAGCACTTGAAGTTCATTTCCTATAAGCAGAGAAGGTCACCTAAGAAAATACTAGTACCAAAAAGAAAAAAGACTAGAAAATAATCATGTAGAAAACAAATACCTAATCAGAGAAGTTCATGTTACATAATCGTGAGAAGGTCACTATCACAACCGACACATCATGGAAGTCCAAATCTGATAAACATAGCGGATAACATACCAAACTACCATAAGATACAATAAGTAACAAAAAAGGGCCACCATCAAAAATCATAGAAGTTTAGGTCTTTGAAGCACTTGAAGTTCGAGTCCTATAAGCAGAGAAGGTCGCCTCAGAATCGCATAACAAGAATAACTCAAAGCTAACAATGAACACTAGTGCAAAAAGAAATATCAAAAGCCAACATAAACAAACCTCTTCGGTACGCTCCACATGGCCTCCTTCACGACCCAAATGAACGGGGTCCTACCTCTGAATCACTCTGACAACAACACTCGCCTCATCTTCAAAAGGCTTGCATCGGGCGTCCTGCATTTCCTTGAACAGCACAAAACTAGCCCGGAGGTGGGAAGTACTCTCACGAAGCTCGTCAAGATATTTAGCTTCAATCGACAATATCTCCTTCGAAGACTCAGAATCAAAACCGTGGCCGGGAGGAAGAATATCGTCCACGCGACTAAGGCGCTCGACCTTTGTCGGAACACGGGCCATCTCTCCACAAACAGTTTCCAGAAGTCCATCAATCCTAGAAAGGGAAATATTCGCGGAATCGAACAAACTATCGGAAGAAACACCACCTGCAGCACTCACACGAGCAGAAGAACCTCCCCGGATCTACTGTGGGGCACCAAGCAGTTAACATCCCGCGAGAATTCAAATCTCGGAGAACTTCCACTACCTAGGCCGGCAGCACGAGCCATAGTAAGAACAGGGCGTTCAATGACCCTAAAGAACACAATCTCAGCCTGTGTCTTCCACTGCATATATGAAAACAAAAATCAACACGTCACATAACAAATGAAAAGAACATCAAAGCAGAAATACAGAAGACTGTGTCAGAAGTTCAAGTTATGTCTACACAAAACTACACCAAAATATCCAATAATGCCTACACACGCAGTACATTTCAAAAGTCCAACTATGTCTACATAGGCAGTACAACCATGTATGAACACTAGTTAACATGCTTTCAAGAATGTTGGAAATTTAAAAGCGAAGTTCAACCATGCATACCAAGGCAAGAATCAAACATGTATCTCGAAGTCCAACTATGTCTACATAGGCAGTACAACCATGTATGAACACTAGTTTCAAGAAAATGTTGGAAATTTAAAAAGCGGAAGTTCAACCATGCATACCAAGGCAGTAATCAAACATGTATCTCAGAAGTCCAACTATGTCTACATAGGCAGTACCACCATGTATGAACACTAGTTTCAAGAATGTTGGAAATTTAAAAAGCGGAAGTTCAACCATGCATACCAAGGCAGTAATCAAACATGTATCAGAAGTCCAACTATGTCTACATAGGCAGTACAACCATGTATGAACACTAGTTAACATGCTTTCAAGAATGTTGGAAAATTAAAAAGCAGAAGTTCAACCATGCATGTGTAACAACAAAGTTTAGATTATTTCATATGAATATATCTAGAAGTTCACATATGTACATAAAGGCATTAATGCCATATAAGCCAAGCAGTTAAGCTAATTTACCATCATCTATATGAACCAGAAAGGTCATCTATGTACATAGCAGAAATTCAACCATGCACACAAAAGGCACTACTAACTACACAGAAAAAGAAGAAACACTCACAGGTAGTCTCCCAAACACCCAGTTGGCTGGGTCGTCATCACTTTTCCTGACCAAGTCAGCCGCAGCGAGCTCAAGAAGATTAGCCTGATCCATGTAATTGATGCGAGGCGTCCTCAAGTCAACATTAGGCATCTTGCCAATGATAAGGCAGTCCAGGTACATAAGAAGCGGCGCGATGGCACAACCTGTGATAGCTTTTCCTCTATTAGTACCTCGCTGATACCTAATAACAGCACTTCAAAGGTCATCAACAACCAACTGGCAGTAGTCCATATCTGCCATATCCTCAAACACAAGATTCTCAGCCATTGCTGCCTCCCTGGACACTCGTGTAGACGTTCGAGGATAACCACCTTCATGAAAACAATCAGGTAAAACACTGCGAGCAAGATCATCGCCGTCTCATCCTTCACAAGATCCGCGAGGATATTCCGCATATCCTTTGTCTTGATGTCGTCACTCCTAAGCGTACTCCAAGCTTGCCCTTCAACCTCATAACAGCGTCATCAAACCCATCATTCAAGGCCTAGGAGGGGTACGATTACCTTGAGGGAATCCAAATAGATGGTGAATAGCATCACTTGTAATACGCAGAACCTTGTTCGCCTCACCCATATCCATAACCATGGTTGCAGCGTCAATCCTCATGTAGATGTTGCCCATTAAAGGGCGAGAAATGTTGGAATCAACCTTCAGGTCAAACACACAACCAAAACCAGCCTTGATAACCCTCGTCTTGTGCCTAAGCTGTAGCATTTTCGCACACGTCTTCACCTCTCCAAGTGAGCAGCGAACCGTCTTGTTAAAACATTTCGCCTCACCTCCTCCTTGGCCACCTTCTTGAACACTTTGCATCCTCTCTTCCTCCTCTCGGGCCGCTTCACAAGCCGACATCGGAAAAAATGAGATACACGATGAGATACACAAGCTACACCAAAATTCCACTAGTGCCTACAAAATTACAAACTCAAGATATTTCAAGTCCACCTATGTCTAAATAGGCAAGATAGCCATGTATGACCAGAAGTTAACATGCTAACAAAACGTTGGAAATTTACATAGCGAAGTTCAACCATGTACACCAAGGCGGTAATAAAAATAAATACCGAAGTCCAATATGTCACATAGGCAATACAACCATGTATGACCGAAGTTAACATGCTTTCAAATTCTTGAAAATATACAAAGCGAAGTTCAACCATGTATGCAAAAGCGATGTCGAACATATATCTCAGAAGTCCAACTATGTCAACATAGGCAGTACAACAATGTATGAACACTACTTAACATGCTTTCAAAAATGATGGAAATTTAAAAGAGCGGAAGTTCAACCATATACACTAAGGCAGTAATCAAACATGTATTCCAAAACAATTAAGCTAATTTGTTCATGTATATACCCAGAAGTCCAACTATGTATACAAAGGCAGTAATACCGTAAAAGCAAAGCACATCGGCTAATTTATTCGTCTATATGGAGATGGAGCAGAAGGTCACCTATGTACGCCAAGGCAGTGCTAAAAACAAAATAAAACTACAGCAAAATAGCGGCAAATGCTCTAAAAAACAGTAAACATGGGGCATTAATACCTGATTAGCAGCAGCAGCATCGTCGACGTCGTCCTCATCAACAACATTGAAATCAGCATCATCCTTGTCTTCTGGGTTAACACGAGAACGCTTCTTCGCACCCTTGTTGACCTTTGCAGGTGGAACCTTGCGCTTCACGCTGCATTTCTTCCCCTTACCAGATGCACCAGCACCAAGCGGAGAAGGTGTAGGCGCGACAGTGGCAAGCACACGAGGACTACGGCGTGGCATACCACCAAGGCCTAACCCTTCATCTTCAACAACTTGTGCAAGCCTTGAAACACGTGGGCTCTTCCGAGGAGTAACTGCACCAACTACTAGCTTCCTCGCAGAAGTCTTCTTGATTTTCTTCTTAACAGGGACAACAGTGCCATCACTACCACACGGCACGTCTCCCTCAACAAAGGAGCTCAGCCGCACGAACGGATCCAGGAACATCAGAACCTTTCTCAAGGCGGGCCGCCCTCTTCTTGTCAAAATCTTCTTGCTTCTTCCTCTTACGTTGGTCCTCCAGGAGAAGCTGAAGAGGCACATCCTCGGGTTGTGTGACAGGTTCAGTGCCATCAACAGACTGCGACTGCGTCTCTGACATCTGAAGAGAGCACAAAGGATCCTGAACGGAATCACAACCTTTGACTGAAGGAGCCCCCTCCTCAGCAGCAGCAGGGGTTTCTGATAAACCCAAATCAGATAAAACATTGTTGATGGTGTTCAAAGCTTCCTCCTCTGTGGATACATCTGCAAAGAACACAAAAAATCGAAGCAAAAAATAAAAAAAGTAAGGAAAAATAACAAAAACAAACAACATGAACAAGCTAAAAAACATGGCTCAAAACTTTAAAATGAAAAGAAAAGGGGTTTCACATACTAGGCGAAGCAAGAGCTGCAGAAGCAAGATCCTCAAGGCTTGAAAAATTCTCAAGGCTCGGAGCAACCTCAGCAATCAGAGTCAAAGGAATAATGGGTGATTTAGTCAAGATCGGATGTTGGAGCATCAAGATTAACCTCTGAAGCTCCATCTTTATCGCAGGCATTTTTTTCAGAACTATTCAACTCATCACCAACTACAAAAAATGCAAGTAAAAAGGGCAGCTGAGTTCTAATGCACAATCCTACACAAAAGGGACTTCTACTTTTACTTCAATGTCCAATACCCTGAAGTTCAACAATAACTAACAAAGCAGTAAACATAACAAAACAATCTAAAATTACATACTAAATATAAAAAACACTACACCAGAGGTGATACTACATACAAGATTAATCTCCGAAGTTCAACAAAGATAAAAAAAAGCAGTAAAACAAAAGGTGCATAAACAGAACTTCAACCAAATTTCATCACAATCAAAGACAACAAAAAAAACAAAGATATGCACTTTAAATATGAAATGGCACACACATAACCTATGTGTAAAAATACATACACACAAAACTTGTTAGAAGTTCACACTACTAAGACTGGCAGTCCAACATAAATACCAAATGAAGAAATGGGCAGACACATATAACAATACTACTATTTATAAAAAAATACAACTCCATTAGGATACCCGGAGATGATTTCGAAGCCATGACAACACAACCACCCTGATGAATGCCCAAACACTAGAACAACCTGTAAGCAAAAGAAGATTAACTCCGTATAGTTAGCAAGTACAAAAACATACAACAAAATGCAAAAACCAGAAACTAACTACAATGTCCCAAACATAATATAGACCTCCAAATCCACAACAATAATGCCATTAGATACAACAGATCTAGCATCAACAACCACACCGCAACCTCTCTGACATGCACCTGACTCCTAAAATCAACAAATGGGAAAACAAAAAACCACACACAAGCATATCACAAACAAATCTGGCCTCGGGGGGGAGGGGGGGGTGCATTCCAACCACCACACGACCAAGAACCCTACCTAATGTCCAACCAAACCATCAGAAAAGGGGGATAGGAGGCGGACGCGAGAGCAAACAGAGCAATCAGGGCAGGCCTCCACAGATCTGGCAAAATTGAATACAGGCATTAGGGGGGAGGGGGCGGGGCGCAGCGTTTGTACCTCTCCAAGCTGGATTCCGCGGCAGTTCTTCACTCCCCACAACGCCAGGCGCAAGCAGTTGCCGCCCTCGCTTCAGAGCAGAGGAGCGTGGGCTGGGTGAGGGAGAGCGCGGGGCGGGGGAGTAATAGGAGCGGGGGAGTGCGCCGGTTACTCCACTCGCGAGCACACGGGACAGTGGCGGAGAAATCGTGGGGAGTAGCAGTTGAAGGAGGCAATGAGCGACGGAGAGGGAAGAGAGAGCGAGCGACAGAGGGAGAGGAAATTTCTGACAGGTGGTGGCGACGGAGATGGCCAGTTAATGCATGTCTGTCGTGGGACTTGAAGCCACACCAAATTTATAGTTTTACCCCCCAAGAGCTAAAATAGTAAATACATGTCTAGATAATTTAAATGCACCATTTGAATGCATCTATTATTATGAGATAAGATCACAAAAACAGCAAAGCTGGTATCCTCAAAACCAAAAAATAGATGGCAAAATAAACTACTAAAGGAAGAAGCATACAAACATAAATATGCCCCTAAAAACCAAGATAAAAGAAGTTCAAAAAATAAAGAATGTAAGTACAAGTACTATAATAAAAGAAGTAAATCAATAAGAATAAATAAACCATAAAGAAACAAAAAGAAGTACTTGGGGCTTTGGCAAAACCTCAAAATTACCATTATAAAAACAATTAGCATACGAAGTTTGGGATAGTTACTAATCAAGACCAAACAAATACTATAAGTCTGAAAACATACTAGAAAAATATAAGAAATATACGCATATCCGTAGGAAAATTACATGGTTGCTCATGGGTCTATCAAAAAAATCCGAAAGCGATGCAAAAGTACGAAAAATAACATAAAAACAGAAAGAAATACAGAGGGGCTTGCTTCCCATTACATTGCAAAGAACGAAAAACAGAAGTTCAGGTATGGACAGTATAGAAGTCCAGATTGTACAACAACCGTTAGATGATCTGGAAAAAAAGTGCATTCATACTTGGACTAATCAAAATGATCGCCCACGAGACAAACTTTAAAAATAACATCTCAGGAACTAAAATTATAAAAAAACGAAAATAAGAAAATATATAGCACCATGCACCTTCGCCTTGCAACATATTGAATGCAATCTAGAAACACAGAAGTTCAACCATTAATTAGAAAGAAGTCCAGCATCTTCTGAAGATAGTGATTATCGAAAAAAACAAACATCAACTGAAGTCCAGCATATACCTAGAACGCAGAAGTTCAGGTGCGGAAGTTCTAGCAGTCCAGCTTGTACAAACAGAAGGAAAATTGATTGAAACCACAACCCCGATTAATTTTGGTTCCCAGATTTAATCTCTTGGGTCAATTACGACACGTCAACGGCCATTTCGAACGTCTTCCTACTACAGAAAAAAACATCCAAAAAAATCAGCCATAAAATCAGTGCGCTCGACACAACGAACCACGACGGGAGGCGGAAATTGCGATACGCAAATTAGGAATGAACGAGCCAGCCAAAACGAATTAACAAAAAACGGGAAGGATTCAACAGCCATTTCGAATATCAACATGCTCCAGATAAAATAAGAAAATGATCCCCGTTATATTGTCCCTCGAACAAAAAAACACAGCGGGAGGCAGAAGATCGAATCGCCGGATTATGATTTGTATGAGCCCGATTAATCAAATTAACACATGGATAGCATTCTGTCTCACTCATGCGCGCGAAATCCACACCGAATTTGAACAGAAAACCTACAAATCTAAAAAATCGGCCAAAATGAAACCCGCAGACAAAGAACATATCTGGCGGAACACCAAATCGAATTCCTTCGAAAAAAAACAACAAATCATGAAGTAAACTCGTACCTAAACACAATTTTCATCCTGTTACAGATACTAGAACATCGAGTACATGCAAAACAACTGCGACAGATCGTTGTTCAACACCGCCCGAGAGCACATCCGCCAACCAGCTAGATTCCTAATAAAAAACAAGCATTTAGATTCTAAAAACCGTGCAAACATTACACTTACATCGCCAACAACACGAATGATCAGAAAAACTCGCGGTAGAAGGCACGGTTGCGAAGATAGCATGAAGGTCGGGTTCATGCAGTGGGAAGTTCAGGAGCGTTACCCGGGCAGTTCAAGTTGTGATCAGAATATTATTCTGATCCCATGATCAGAATAGTGTTTATGTATATATATATATATATATATATATATATATATCTTTGTTTCTCTGTTCTTGAGACATATTCATGTAAATGGGTCCATGATCCACACATAAGTGATTCCACACGGACTAAAAACATGTGATACACTTAGAAGACATGATTATTCCTCATATTGTCATCAACATCAAAATATACTTAAGGAAAAGATTGCACTTTCAAATACCCTGTTCACGGAGATCGACACGGAGGCGGATGAAGAGTAGGCGCATGTGATCGTGGGCGTCGCCAACTCTGTGGTCGCGTCGGTCGCGCCGCCCGCGCGGTTTGCGCATGGCTGCAACAACGAGGTAACCCATCCACGACCGGCGATGTCCACACCGTGGACTCTGATGATGGAGAGTAGAAGGTAGGACATGGACGTGGCGCCATTTCATGTTCCACATCATATTCTTCCCATCTCGCAGTTTCACTTTCTGAGGCTCATGGCTGGTGAGCTTGCCGGACATGGGGAAGACGGGCCGTGGAACACAAATGCCTCCACGGCCAGTGAATATTTTAGACTACGTTTAAATAGTGTCGAACGCTCTTGTTTAGTTGAAATATGTCAAAAGTGTAATGAATTTGGTCTGGTTAAAATGAAAATCATTGGTTTTGCACGAAAAACGTTTGGTGTGCAAATTCGATTTGAAATGTATGCGAGCATAGTTGGATGGCCGGCTCTCATATCATTGTCCGAGACACGTCTGTGGACAAATACAATGCCCATTAGGTGTCCACATTGGAGATGCCCTAATGCATTTAAAATATATATTATATTCCGTTGATACCAATCTTTATAAAGTTAATTATTTTGCTCCGGTCCTAAGATTGGTACCCCGGAAGACTAGTATATGATCATGCTTATTAATCGCTTTGAAGATACAAAGCATGTTCGAAAACTCTGAAAATATTTACAGACACACATCCATGATGTAAAACCTTAAAAAGTTTGAGCTCTGTTTATGTGGAAGGGTCGCCGAGACGTACACGGAGGGCATTGCTTGGTGGCCTAGGACCAAGTCTGTTCACCGAAGGAGTATGGCGGCCTGGGAGTGCCCAACCTGCGCCTACTCAATACGTATCTCATATCACAATGGCCGTGGCTTCCACGGACAGAGGCAGATCATGGGCGGAATTCAACTTACAAGTCTCATCGGACTCGATGGCCATCTACAAAGCAGCCACCAAGTGCACTGTCGGAGGCGGCTCCACAATTCTGTTTTGGACAGATTGGTGGCTTCAGGAGGGGCGCATCCAAGATATCATGCCGAACCTATTCTGTGTGGTCAACAAGACCGTAATAAAGGTCAGGACGATGAGTAAAGAAATCTTAGGACAATGGTGGCGCGATGTGACACCCAACATGGCCGCCCAAGCAATTCAAGAGTTCCTCAGATTGGTCCATCGACTTTGAAACGTGGAGCTAGTGGATGGAACTGAAGACAAGATTGCCTGGATTTGGGAAGGGGATGGCTTGTTTTCCGCATGATCAACTTATCATGATCACTTTGCTGGACGGATGGAGGCTGCAGGAGCCACGGAAATCTGGAAACTGAGAGCACATGCAAAATGCAAAGGTTTTTTCTTGACTTGCGGCGTAGAAACGAAGCCAGACGGCGAATAGACTGCAGCGAGGGCTATTGCCGTATTCGGCAGCATGCCCGTTTTGTGATCAGGCACCAGAGATGACCGATCACCTGCTCCTTGGGTGCGTACTCGGTAGACATGTCTGGTCCGCCATTATGGACAACTGAGGCAAGCCACTGGACGCCAGAACAGGAGGCCGAGCTAGTGGGCTGGTGGACATCTATGAACATACACAAAGATGAGAAAGGGAACATTTGACGGTGATCACTCTCATGGCTTGGACCCTGTGGAAACACAGGAACGACATTGTCTTCAACGGAGCATTGCCCTCTGCAAACACGGTGCTTGATCAGATCGACGCGGAGGGACAAAACTGGAGGGCAATGACTCTATTGCGGGAGGCGGGATCACTCCCAATTAGGATAGATTGGTTGAGTAGTAGCGAGTAGTAAGCTTGCGATGTCTTGACTCGTACAGCCGTGGGTAATGTGGTTGTAAACAATCTGCCATCTTGGCATCTTCTATCTATGATCTCGATACGTCTTGCTTAGCATATCCTTGAAAAAAAAGTTTGAGTTCCTAATTCAAACTATACCTAGAGAGCCAAAAAAGATAAAATCTGATGTTAATAGTGTTAAATACTATTCACCTAAACGTGACTATTCATAGTCCAATTTGTTTATCTTTTTTTTGTTGAATCTCTAACTGTAGATCGAGTTTTGAGATGATTTTTTGTGGAGTTGTAAACATACCCCGCAGAAATGTTGTCAAAAAGATTCAGAATTTTTGTGTTCTCCAAATGTGAAATTTGGGATTGATCCTAAGATCTCACCTAAAAGTCTCCTCCGATTTAAACCATACATAGACGCAAAAACAGCCTGCGCGAGACAAGCAAGCACAAGTTCATGTTGCGTTCGAAACACGCTTCCACGTTTTATCTGGCGCCGGTACCTCAGAGTGACCAGTAAAACAGTCCTGTGCAACTGCAGTGGTAAAAAGGCTAGTTCCAGCTGTTTTGCACTGCGGCCCCTAGTTATTCCACAATTTCCCCCCTCGCCCGCTCGCCACCATTTCGCTTCAAGCCGAGCGAATTCCCCTCGCCTCCACACCGCACGCCGGCGAGGTCAGCGAGCGGAAGAGGCGCCCCGCGTCCAATGGCTGGCGACGGCGAGGAGGAGAGGGAGGGGAAGAGGCGAAGGGAGATGATCGAGGAGGAGAGGGAGCGGAAGAGGCGAAGGGGGATGATCAGAGATGGTCCTCCTTCACCCTCGCCCGACGCGAACCCTGAGCAAGCAGGGGAAGCGGTTGAAGCGAAGGGAAATCTAGCGGTCGCTATTTCTTCATCTCGGGTGAGAATCGTTTTCCTCATATGCTGGATTTAGTGCCCTTTGATGGGGTTTTATTGGGGTTTTGTAGGGTTTAGGGGTTTAGGCGTGTCTTCCGGTGTTTGGTTTGAGCATAAATTGGAGCATTATGTCGTTAAGATAACAAAATTATCCTGGTCGTTAACATAATTTGGAGCATTATTAGGTCGTTCCTTCTTCAAATCTGACTTTGAGGGATTGGTGACCCTCTGCCAGAAATGGACTACAAGGCACAAAAGGGAGGCTTTGGATTCCATGATGATTGATGATTGTATCTGATCTGATCCACTTGGCAGGAAAGAAACAAAAGAGTTTTTGACAATGTCTTCAAGCCTATCCAGCAAGTCATTGAACACACTAGAGTAGATGCTTGTCAATCTTACCTGGGGGTTTCTATGGTCGGTGTTTTGTTTGGTTGTCAGGGCCTATCTGTACTCTGTAGTGTCTCTTTCTAATATATTGGTAACTTGTTGCTGTTTGGAAAATTTTCTATCAAACTCATCCATTTCTTCAATTTGGAACAGGCAGGCCTTCTTTTGCCCAATTACGAGTTCGGATGGCATATATGCTTGTTCGTAGGCAGCAACGGCAATGTTGACATTATGGCTTCAGTTCGCTCTCAATACCCAAGAACATGTTCTCTCTGTGCTATTCTAAGTGCCGCCGAGCAAGACATTCTCAGAAACTTAGCTATCGAAGAGCCCGACCAGCAGCCAGACGTCTATTTTGATTGTGATACTTATCAAGTTCAGTTTGAGATCGATGTAGGTGCTTTTTATGGTAGGGAAGCCTTCTCCACTATACAAGACATGCCGATACGGTTACTAAACATCTTCCAGAGAGATGGAGTGAGGGCATACTCCAGGTCAAGAGAATGGTCTGGTGGGAAGATGATTAATATCTCAAATGTCAGGTGGCATGCAGATCTGATATTTCGTGACTTCGAGGATATTATAGCCAGTGGCCATCCAATTGTTGGTGGTTTCCCGATTGGTGATTAGTTCGGCAATCTAGGGCCAGAGGAAATCTATGAATTCAGCCCAGTGCATATAGTAAGACAGCCAGCTGGTTTTCACATGGTCTTATTTGTTGGTGCCGGCGGAAAAGACGGAAGAGAATTTGTAGCTTTCTTGAACTCCAAGGGAGACCGTTTTGGGAAGAAAGGTGTCGGTAAAGTATATTTCGATCAACTTATCAGGTGTTTTTACACATTAGAGTGTCGTGCTCTGCCACCACCTCTTCCCTCTGGCAGTTCAGACCTGGTGGTCGCTGGCCCTGGCGACAATGATGATACCTTGGGTTCATCTGGTACTGCCTCTGATGTCAACAACATGCCGAGCTTCTCCAATGCCCCTGATGGCGATAATGCCCAGAGCTCTACTGCTCCCAGTTGAAGTTTGTCCCAGGTTGGTCTTTTAACCATGAAATGGTTGAGTAAATTTATCTGATGGAAATCAATTAGTCAAGATGCACTTGAATGGTTATGCTGTTATGGCAGTAGTTTCTACTGCGGTTTTGCTGGGTTCTGTTGATACTACTATCTTTTTTAAGTTATTTTCCTAGTTACTGAAAATGCAATTTACAGGCTGGCAAAAGTAACAAATATGACGATGATCCAGTCTCTTCTTGTGCCATTGAAATAGAGAGACAACTCACTCGTGTTGATGGTTGGGTTCCAACTGCACCAACGGTACCAACCTAATCTTTCATGTGCAATTTTCCCTTTTTTATGTTTGATGAACATAAGTTTTCAATTGCTCTGATTTGTCATTTCCAGCTACTGAATGAAGATGTCCAAACCGGCAGATGTGCACTTGTTGTAAAGGTTGAAAGGATGTTAAAAGAACTCAAAGGAAATATTCATGCTCTCCCTGTATTTCTCTTTTGTGTTTTAACACAGAGGAGGAACTATGATATTTATGGTAAAATATGTTACACAAGTATTGTCTTCTGCACATCATAGATTCTTGACATAACCAACTTTGTTATCTGCATTGAAGGGCCATGGAGGAAGAAGAAACTTCATGAGATGGGTTTTGTTCCTAGTAATAAGATGAATGGTCTGTATTTCACCAATGTTCTTCTCAAGATCAATGATAAGGTACATATAAATGTCTCCATCTAATTGTGCCACTTGTAATTTGATCCAACTGTCTTATTCAGACACATGTTACTTTCTTTTATAATATGCTTATTTATGTTTATTATCTTGGTGGGTTGAACTCTAAATTGGCACTGGAACATCACAAAATGATTCCAGCTGTCAATGAGATACACATATTGATATTGGGAAAGGATTTATCGCATGGCTCTCTAGGCTGAGCAGATATACCATCAAGTGTCGCGGTGTGTTTTGTTCTCTGCATTATTTGCATTAAGTTAAGATTTAGTGTTTGATGTCCATTGAGTATCCAAAATAATTGGATAGATGTACCAAAACAAATGCTGCGTCTGAAGCAGTATCATTGATTCAGATGACCAAATATCTTGGATACTGAGAATCTTATTGACTTGAACTTATCTTACCATTATTTATTTCTTACCAGCCCTTTTTAATCATGGTTTAGGAAGGCCAAGCTGAAGAAGAAGATAGGCTCAGTGCGCTCCCTGATGAAATCCTTCTCATCATCCTTGAACGCTTGTCTGTGCATAGTGTCATCTAGGCCAGCACCCTTTCAAGGCGATGGAGGGACCCCCCGCTCATGCTCACGCGCTTGGTTTTCCATATCAATGACTTCATGCAACGCTCTACGGCTCGCACAGTGGGTGAAGTGATGGCTTCGTACTGTGAAGCAACGAAGAAGCTGCTGGCATCGGCAAGTGCCATCAAGGATCCCCGCCTCATCTTCTACCTTGCAGACTCATCTCACCTGCACTCCATTGGGCAGGCTGTCGACAATGCCATCTAGAGTGGGAACATAGGGTTTCTTGAGTTAAGCATATGGCCCGAGATCAGAGGTAGTATATGCACCGACGAGCACCTGATGTCATTTGGCAGGCGCTTAATGTCTTTCTTAGATGCCTGCTCCAATACATTCAGATGGCTTAAGAGCATCATTCTGCGTGGTGAAGCAGAAATGCCAACCATATTGAACACATGCCACAAACTGCAGGTCCTGACCACACTCGTGTCGGTGAGCCATAGATTACATCTTGAAGATAGATGCACCTAGCTCCCAGCCAATGGCGCTAAAATTTATAAGATGCTACTTTGCACATGTTGAGTTTGTCTGTCTCCCTCACTTGGCTAGTCTGGTCTATGATACCTGGTTGTCCGTTGACCCTGCAGTACGATTTGGCTGTGTCCCACGGCTCCATAACATAAGAGTTGCCTCCCCTCTATTGTTTCGGCAGATACCATTCACATTGAGTGGGCGTTTATCTAACGCCAGGAACCTTACAATTCTTCATTTGGATTTCCATGACGAATTGGTATGCGTTCTCTATTTGAACATGTCTGTGATATATTGATTTTGTTTTACTCGTTGATTAAATTGGTTCCTTCATTTCTTCTGATGCAGGTTTGGTTTCAACCTGAACATCCTAAAAAGCTTGTTCCTGTATTCAGTAATTTAAAAGTTGTATATCTGTATAATAGTTTTGTTGACTGTGAGCTTAAGTGGACTTTATTATTTCTTGAAGTCGTGCCTTCCCTCGATAGCTTTTATGTCAAGGTATGATTTTTGGCTCAATGACCCCCCTTGTACATGCAAAAAATCAGTGCCACTACAATATTTTACTAGCAAACCAGACTTGGTATTTTTGTATGTTTGCATTGCTGTGATTTGGAGTTTAAAGGCTGACTAGGCATTAATAAGGAAAGAAAAAGGAAACCTAATCGATAAGCTCTTATAAGCACTTGTGGAGTACATTTGAATAGCTAGCACAAGTAGTCTGTGAACCACAAAGGAACAAATACCAAATTCCATGAGTTCCAAGGTTCTATGTTTGGTATCTTATATACATAGGGTGCGTGATAGAAATTCTTTCATTTTGGGAAATATGAGATTTGTATTTTCCTTCAATGTGATACTTATAATAAAATCTTCTTTTGGTACAACATGTTAGGTCCAGATGCTGGCCACCGATACCAAGGTACATGGCATCTATCCCGGCTCAGTTTCCAAAGGTAGAGAGGATCAATTATGTTTTTAAGCAACTGGGTGATGGAAGTGATTATGCTATCTGTAACGCCCTCGATGCGGCTATATCTCCCACGTGTCGAAGCACGACTTAGAGGCATAACCGCATTGAAAGCAATGTCGCAAGTGAGGTAATCTTCACACAACCCATGTAATACATAAGGGAAAGAGATACATAGTTGGCTTACAATGCCACTTCACACAATACATAAATAAACATCCATCATCCAGATTACACTCAAGGTCCGACTACGGAACCAAAATAAAAGAAGATACCCCAAATGCTAAGCAGATCCCCGATCGTCCCAACTGAGCTCCACTACCGATCATCAGGAAAAGACACATAGTAACGACCACGTTCCTCATCGAACTCCCACTTGAGCTCGGTTCGTCATCTGCACCGCATCGTCGGCACCTGCAACTGTTTTGGTAGAATCTGTGAGTCACGGGGACTCTAGCAATCTCACACCATGAGATCAAGACTATTTAAGCTTATAGGAAGGACAGAGTTGTGAGGTGCAGCTGCAGACAGCGACTAGCATATATGGTGGCTACATTCGCAAAAGAGAGCGAGAAGAGAAGCAAGGCACGGTCGTGAAGCTAGTAGCGATCAAGAAGTGATCCTGAACTACTTACGCCAAGCATAACTCCAACACCGTGTTCACTTCCCGGACTCCGCCGAGAAGAGACCATCACGGTTACACACGCGGTTGATGTGTATTAATTAAGGTCAACTTCGGGTTTTCTACAACCGTACATTAACAAATTCCCATCTACCTCATAACCGCGGGCACGGCTTTCGAAAGAGAATACCCTGCAGGGGGTGTCCCAACTTAGCCCATTATAAGCTCTCACGGTCAACGAAGGATATTCCTTCTACCAGGAAGACCCGATCAGTCTCGGAATCCCGGACTACAAGACATTTCGACAGCAATAAAACAAGACCAGCAAAGCCGCCCGATTGTGCCGACAAATCCCGATAGGAGCTGCACATATATCTCGTTCTCAGGGCACATCCGGATGAGACTAGCTACGAGTAAAACCAACCCTGAAGTTTCCCCGAGGTGGCCCCACAGGCAGCTCAGTTCGGACCAACACTCGAAGGAGCACCGCCCGGGGGGTGTAAATAAAGATGACCCTCGGGCTCGCGAAAACCCGGGGGAAAAAGGCTTAGGTGGCAAATGGTAAAACCAATGTTGGGCCTTGCTGGAGGAGTCTTATTCAAAGCGAACTGTTAAGGGGGTCCCATAAATCACCCAACCGTGTAAGGAACGTGAAATCAAGGAACAAAACACCGGTATGACGGAAACTAAGGCGGCAAGAGTGGAACAAAACACCATGCATAAGGCCGAGTCTTCCACCCTTTACCAAGTATATAGATGCATTAATTAAACAATAGATATTGTGATATCCCAACAAGTAAACATGTTCCAACAAGGAACAACATCTCCATGTTCCAACAAGGAACAAACTTCATCTTCACCGCAACTAGCAACGCTATAAGAGGGGCTGAGCAAAGCGGTAACATAGCCAATCAACGGTTTGCTAGGAAAGGATGGTTAGAGGTTTGACATGGCAATATGGGTGGCATGATATAGCAAGTGATAGGCATCGTAGCATAGGCATAGCAAAAGAGTGAGCATCTAGCAAGCAAAGATAGAAGTGATTTCGAGGGTATGGTCATCTTGCTCGCAAGGTTCTCGAGTTGTCGAAAGCTTGATCCTCGTGGCGTTCTCAACAGGTTCCTCGTTCACGCACTCGCCTCCCGGCTCTACCCAAAACAACAACACAAACAATGGAACCACAATAAATCACGGTGCAATGCACAAGCAACATGATGCAATACATGGCATGATATGCGAGATATGATATGCAATGCGTATGCGTGCTCCGGAAGGAAAATGATGAACCAGGCATCAAATTGGCAAACCAAGTATGCCGCTGGAAAGGTGAGATGATTTCGGTTGAAATCGATATAAAGATCACCGGAATCAGATGTACGGTTTGCAAATGACAAGCAAAACAAGAATGGCACAAATCTGCCATTAACAGCATGATGCCACATAGCAAGCAACAAGAAATTAAACTACTGCACCAAAACGTACCAACAAAGCATATGGCAGTGATCTACTCAAGATGCTTGACAAAAGATGAACACTGAGCTACGGCTAAATTACACCATAACAGGTCCGAACAAGCATGGCAAAAGTGCAAAATATATCAGCTTCACAGACTTGGTGAAAATACTGAACATGGCAGAATCAGCATCAGGAAGCAATGTTCAGAGCAAGCAAACAGCATTCTACAGGAACTTATAATAGCAAAACAAGGCATGGCATGAATATGCTCAAAGCATGTAACAAAAGTCCCTTACTGACTATGAGCCAAAATGGATTAGAAAATGTAATAGCACCCATGTAAACATAGCAAGTTTCGTTACAGATTTCAGGAAACAGGGTATGACATTGACAGAATTAAGTAGGCATCTTCGCGAGCTCGATGCACTCACTACATAGCATTTCATGATAAACTAAGCATAAATCCATCAAGAAGACATGGCATAGAAGCTATACATGGCAAGAACAGCATCATAGCATACACGGATCAACTACAACAACCTTGGCAAAATTGAATAACATGTAAACAATCTGCCAGGAAACATTTTATAGCAAAAGTAGAGCTCGATTGACTCAAGCTATGGCACTTCATAATTGCAATCAAGGGCATGGATGGATAGAGCATAACCATATGTTCAAAACAACCTTAATGAAGTATCTCAAAATATGCAAGGATCTCTCGGTAGCATCAATTTACATGGCATAAAAATATCAGCAAAACAGGGGCTGAAAACAGCAACATAATGAAGCCTAGTTTGCATGCTTGTGCTAGTCACCACAGAGATCACAAAAATACATGGCATACACCCCTGTAAATATGGCATGGCATATTACAAAACACATGTAGGACTCAAGTTCATAGGATGCACACATCAATCATGGCAAAAATGACAAAAGTGCATGTTCTGATAAGAATCTGAACCTAACATCACATAGCCCTCTTCTAACAGCATTTCGGGCATCAATATGAGCTCAAATGAAAATGATGCAATGAGAAGAAATTATGTACTCTTCGCGGCGAACTATACGGTATGCTATACGCCCAAAACGGAGCCACGGGTGCAAAGTTATGGCATGATAAAATTGCAACAAAATAATTACAGGATAAAAGACTTGAGAGGAAATTTCGGGGGAGAAGGAGAAGTCAACCGTCTCAGATCGGATCCGGGGCGCGCGAACCGACGCGGTTGGCGGCGGCTTGCCGGAGAGGAGAGGCCGTGCTGGGGCCGAGGCCGGAGGCGGCGAAGGCGGGCGGCGCCGGGCGGAGGTCGAGGCGGCCCGGCCAGTGGACGGCGACGGCGGCCGACGGGGCCGATGGCGGAGGCGGCGGTCGGAGCGAGGGTCAGCGACGGCGGGCGCGGCCGGCCGGGCGAGAAGGGCGGCGGGCAACGGCGGGAGCCGCTGGCGGCGGGCGGATGCCGCTGGTCGGGAGGGTTTCCGCTGGCTCCTGCGCGGCGGCGCGGCAGTGGGCGTGCCACGTGGCGCGCCATGATTGGCGGGCGGCGCGGGCGGACGTGTCCGCCCGGTCCGGATGCGTCCGGGCGGCGCGAGAGGAGCGGGCTAGGGTTAGGGTAGGAATTGATCCGAGATTTCGTAGGAGGGTGTTTTATAGGTAGAAGGAGCTAGGAAGCTCCAAATGGAGTCGGTTTACCACACGATCGTGATCCGACGATGAAGAGCATGGAAGTGACTTAGACGGGTTATTGGGCTGTTTTGAAAGGGTGTTGGGCTGCAACTTAAAAGAGGCCTTTGCGAGAGTGCGGTTAACCGTTGGAGTACCAAACGAGCTCCAAATGACCCGAAACTTGACAGGTGGTCTACCGGTGGTGTACCAAGGCCACTTGACAAACCTTGGTCCATTCCGAGAAAGTTTAGTACCTGCTCACGGAAAAATGTAAAAGAGGACGCCGGGGGACATAGGAGTGCCAGATTGCAAAACGGACAACGGGGAAAATGCTCGGATGCATGAGACGAACACGTATGCGAATGCGATGCACAATGACGAAAAATGAAGAAAAACCCAACCACGGAGGGAATATCATATCACAATGCCGAAAATGGCAAGAGTTGGAGTTACAAATATGGAAAGTTACATCCGGGATGTTACACTATCATAAACAGAAGGTGTTCTAAACTAATCTTCTTCTCTGTATTATTTATGTTTCGCACCTGATGTCCTTTAGTCGTACTCCATGTTAGTTATTTATATCTCATGAAGTGTTCTAAGCTTGTTGTCCATTTTTACTTTCTTTCCATTACAAGGTTCTTCTAGATTTCGACCAAACTAGTCCATAAAGAAAGCCGTCACAAATATTTATTTTCAGGTCTATGTTGTCTACTTGCTAGTTTAGCAAATTATCTGTTTCATGGATGCTTTGGAATCTTTTCATACATTATGATAGCTATATTGATGCCTTCATGATCTGTTTAGTTTTCCCCAAGATCTATTTTTGATTATCTGCAAAAGAAAATGTTGGGAGTTTCCTTTTATGCTAATTCACTTCCTTAAATGGGGAAAAGAAACAGTAGGGGGTAAAGTAGAGATGTATCATCTGCAATGCTTCATCGGTCCTAAACCACATAGAAAATGCCAGCCCCCTTTATATTAGCTAGGTACTTTAAAAAGGGTTTCTCAAGATTATGTACTATATCTGGAGCTACTGGGCCATTTGCATTTTATTGAAGTTCTCCTATACTAATGTCTATATTTCTGCGACGATTCCTATGTTTATGTTAGATGATGAAGCTGTCAGTTTGCATTGCAAGATTGACTATTGACTTTGCTCTAGAGGGGTTGCTTTTTGCCTTTAAGATTAAGTATTCCCTTTCATGTTTTTTCTTGTATATGTATGCTCGTTCAAGATCACATAATCATATAGGTTTGTAAATTCTTGATTACATTAACTCGTGGGCATGGACAGATAGAGTGACTCAGCTTCGTCAAACTAATTATTTCCTCAACATACCAAACTCCAAGATTAGCTTGCCATTTGCACATTTATGTGTCAAAACATTATAATGCGTTGATACCATCACTAAGAATGTTGTATTTGTTCTTTCATGTGTTTCAGCTGCATGTTTCTGTGTTAATGAGTAACCTAATAGTACGATGAACTCTCTTGTCATCTTTCTTTCCATGATATAAATATGCAGGGATGGAGTGAGCGGGTCTCAACTGAGCCAAGTATTGAGTGCCAAGCTTAATCAAGTTATAAAGGTTGTGCTATATCACTTACTTGAAAAACTCTTTGTTTTGTGGAAATCTAAACAGAATTTGACAATGCAGGCTTACCATAATATGGTTCAGCGGGAGCTCTCAATGATCAACATTGATCAGAGAAATTACCACATGGAAATCTTACAAGCTGATGCACCAGATAATGTTCCATCTGGTATGTGATTATTTTCTCTTCAATACAGCTGACGGTTCTTCTTACCCAAATAGCATAAAGTACTTGCACTCAGCGTCAATGTTTATTAAACATGCCCCAATCAGATAAACTCAACTAGGTTGAAAGTTTGCATGAAAACCAATTGTTGTGTGGACCTTCAGCCCTTTACAAACGGGAATTACCTAACATGTGTCAAGTTAAATTATATTGGTTCAGTGTGTTATCATTTACTGGAAAATCAAAATTGTATCATAAGTTTGTTTTGTATTTAATTTTGTGTGGTTTACTTAGGATTTGTGTTCCGAGAGATTTCTTCAGTTCGAGCAAGCGCAAACAAATTTGCATCCTTTTACTTCTCATCAGATTGGAAGCTACTTGCTACTGGGGGTCACGCTAAGAAGGTAAACATGCATGTTCATACTAATTACACTACTCAGCCAAATGGTTTTTTTTAGAGTACGCCAGTCAAATGGATATTGTATGAGTTGCGGAGTCCTGCATCTAAAGTTGGTGATGATACTGAAGTGTATAAATCAATTAAAAAGAAAAGGTGCATAACTATATTTCAACGCAGGCGGATTTGTGGCATGCTGAAACTTTAAGAGAGCGATCAATATTGGATAAGCATTCTCTTCTGATTACTGATGTATGGTTCAGTCCAAGCATTCTGCATTTTGCTACGTTACCATTTGACAAAAATAAAATAGGGTTTGGGACGTCAATAATGTAAACCTGTTTGATTTGTCGACATTCCAAGTTTTCCTTACCATTTGTTTTTCCTCTGTGATATTTCCGTCTGTCAGTTAAATTACTTTGGATATGATGCATGCATCGCATGACTCTGTCAAGTACTCCCTCCTTCCCAAAATAGGTGACTCAACTTTGCACTAACTTCAGTATAAAGTTAGTACAAAGTTGAGTCACTTATTTTGGGACGGAGGGAGTAACATCTATTAATATATATCGTATTGCTAATTTTTTACTTTTAACTCTGTAGCAATGCCTTGTCAGTTACCTTTTGTGCTGAAACTGCATTGAATAGTAGTTAGTTAGGCTGTGAACTTAGGAAGAATGCAGTAAGCAATGTCCATGGCAAGACTATCTGTCATGAAAGGCCCATCATACAAAACGTCAGCTCTTAGATTTCTTCACATGGCATGAATTCTCTGTGTAGAAAGTGGGCCCTGTTTATTCTTTAGGTGATAATGCATGATAGTTCTATTTTTCTAAATATTTGGATGCTTGGGAGATGTCTATCCTTGTTTTCTCGCGGTTCTGAATGCAACAAAGTATGTCTGTGTAGACTGTGTTTGACTGTATTATCTGTTTTCAGTAGTATCGTTGTTAACATTCTATCCTTGTAATGTTTTTTTTTTCAGCAAGGTTATTCAATTCGGGCCTGCTAAAAATCAGTCGACTGAGATTTAACGAAGTCTCAGTCGACCATGCAACATTTTTTTGACTGTAGGCAACATTTTTTCATACCGGTTATAACATTTGTTTTGTTGGTTGAAGCATGTCATCCCTCCTCTGTTGTAGCACGTCATCTCACCGGTTGCAACATCCTTCATTAACGGTTGTAGCATTTTAGTTAGAACGGTTGTAGCATTTGTTGTTGTTGCTTGCAATACCATCGCAACATTTTTCGTCGCCGTTTGTAGCATCTAGCCGTGCCGCTTGTAGCAAAAAAACACGCTGACGTCACTCGACTGAGACTTCTAAGTCTCAGTCGACTGAGTTCTAGACACACCCCAATTCAATTTGTACGATCACCAGGCACTCAGCATCTGTTATGTCATTGGATTTTTACGCGATCAAGGTTAATGTAATGTGTTCTTGTGATGGGTATAGTGAGATAATATTCTGGAGTATCAACAACGGAGGAATTGTCCAAAATTTCAAGGTTACTGAACTTTTCTGTCAATCTGTAATTGAGCTGCTTTGTTGTGAACACATATCCGTGCTGTAAAATATGTATATAAAAATAATGTGCATGCTAAATGGCTGTCGGTTGAAGATATTATATACATCATATCGTCCCTGCTTGTTTAATTGGTGCAATCAGTTCTTTACCCCACCCCACTAATGGTTGGTTTATTACAAAAATAGGGATTTGTCACCCGCACAAGTAGTAGATGGATCAGAAGATAGTTTCAAATGAGATGATTACTCGTAGGTTCATCTGTTTCTTAATTTACTTACTTCCAATGCCTGTGTAGGGAGGTTCGAGACATCTGAGATTTCAGCCACGTCTTGGTGGACATCTTGCAGCAGCTTCAGAGAATGATGTGAAACCGCAAGCTTGTGTGAGGAGATTTGAGGTTTGTACGGGATGGGTCTAGTATATGAGCTCCTAGTATATAGTGTCCTCTTGGTACTTACCTATTTGTTTAACTGTTTACAGTCAATTTTGTGAGGTTCGTCTTTAGTTATGAAAAAATGGTGGTACCTAAATATTTTATAAACTTATCAGGTGGCTGTTGTAATTAGAATTAAATTTTCTAGCAGCCATTGAGAAAGTCCTAGGTTAGAGAAGAGAATTTTTTTTTGACCCGTATGAGAAGAGAATTTTAAACCATTGCTCTTTTCTTGGTAATTTTGCAGGGTCACACCAAGGGTTCACTGTGTTGGGACTCATATGGGAATGTATTGTATTTGTATCTACTGGTGAGGAGGACGCAGTCAAGGTATGGTCTTTGAATTCTGAGAATGAAAACTGCGTGCATGAACTCAACTGCAGCGGGAGCAAGTTTCATTCATGTGCTTGCCACCCGTCATATCCATCATTGCATATCATTGGTTGTACGAGTAAATGGCAAGTGTTTCTTACCATGTAGCGGTGGATTACAATCACTGTATGCCCAAAGTAAATTGCGAAGATCTATAAATTTGGTTACGGTCATCACAACTCGAATCTTTTTAGCTCTGATTTCCAAGTTCACATATTATACTTTGTCATAGGAAAATTATCTCAAAATATTGCTGCTGTTGATATTGATGATTAAGAGTAGACAGGATAATTCATTTTTCCTCCTAAGGTTGTGCGTTTGTAACATCCGTACACTTACAAGCGTTCTGTATCACATGCTGCAGTCTGTTGAGCTGTGTCGCTGTGCATGGCACTAATCTCTGCCTTGGCCTCAGCACCCTGGTCTGCCTGCTTCTGTAAACCACGACAAGCATGTCAAGCTGTTGAAATGAACCGATTCCAAGTTGTGATCCATAAAATGTAAATGGGCCCTTTTTTGTCGCGGTCGTTGTGTGCCTACCGGTCTGCTGCGCTGGTGATGGACAATCTAGATACAGTATATTCACCAACTCATGCAACACACTGCTCAACTGTTGCAAGGTTGAGCAACAGTACACTTACAAGCGTTCTGTATCACATGCTGCAGTCTGTTGAGCTGTGTCGCTGTGCATGGCACTAATCTCTGCCTTGGCCTCAGCACCCTGGTCTGCCTGCTTCTGTAAACCACGACAAGCATGTCAAGCTGTTGAAATGAACCGATTCCAAGTTGTGATCCATAAAATGTAAATGGGCCCTTTTTTGTCGCGGTCGTTGTGTGCCTACCGGTCTGCTGCGCTGGTGATGGACAATCTAGATACAGTATATTCACCAACTCATGCAACACACTGCTCAACTGCACACAAGATTTACTCCCTCGGTCCCATAATATAAGAGTATTTTTGACGCTACCGTAGTGTCAAAAACGCTCTTATATTATGGGACAGAGGGAGTATGAGAGTAGAATCTTTTGCTAACGGCTAACCCAGGGACTCCAGGAGGGTGGATTGCTAGTGGTACCATGCTACTAGCTTTTGAATATAGTAGGAATTAATACTGATGATATAGTATCAGTTTGACACCTGCATCCTGAAATCTGACATATTTATGGTCTGAAAGACTTGCTTCTGATGTGCTGCTACTACACTCTGAATGATTGATGCGGAATAAGTGACAGGCAGAAGTATGCGACGGAAACATGAGTTATGTGAACATTTGCTCACTAAACCCTACAGAATGTAGGGCTTTGTATGTTTCCATCTCGGCAAGATCAAAGACCATCATATATAGATTCAGGTGGTGTTTGTTTCCAGAGACTTATTGGTTTAGGGACTTAAAAAAGTCCCTATAAGTCCCATCTAAATCAAACAGGAGGGACTTATAGGGACTTATTGGGGTCATTTGGGACTTATCAAAAAAGACTCTCAGGGAGAAACTTATTGAGACTTATCGATCTGGACGCACCTACCCCGCATCGTCCCGCACGAACCCTGCCCCGCTCGTTTCCCTCCTCCTCGCCTCGCTCCTTCCCTGCCTCGCCCCAATCGCCGCCGCCGCCGCCATGGCCGATGAGGAGGACGAGATCCCCTTCTTCTCTCTCCCCTCGTCTCAACAGGCACCTGAGGACCTGGTCGTGGGAGGCATGTGCCCCAGGGCGGAGGAGGCCGCAGCCGGTCTCTGAACATCGAAGGCCGAGGCGGCTCTCACCTGCGTCCGTTCGTCGCCCCGGCCGCAGCTGCCGTTGAGGGAGGCGTCATAGGGCGTGGGAGGACCTTGTCCCAGGTCACCGGACGCGGCGTAGGTCGAGGCAATGGGTCCTCAGCGGCCGGCAGTAGAGGAAAAACTGCGGGGAAGCAACGTGTGTCCTATGACTTATAAGTCGATGTAAATAAACAGGCAGGGACTCGGGACTTATAAGTCGATGTAAACAAACAGGTAGGGACTTATGACTTATAAGTTGGGACTTCAAAAAGTATGAAACAAACATGGCCTCATTTCTTGCAAATGCTATGTTTTCTTCTTCTTTTTGCGGGGAAAATGCCATGTTTTTTCAACTGTCCTACCCACAGCTAATGATTAGTTTCTTTTTTGCGGGAAAAGCTAATGATTGATTAGTTTGATAATGTTGTAAGACTAAAGTTTGATTTCTGCATAATCAACATAAATATACAGCCTAGCTGGCTGAACCGTAAAACCCGCCAAAAAATAGGTTGTATTTACCCTGATTGAAAGTTTTGACTAAAACGTGAAATTTGTCTACTTGTGATGCGGAAAACGGAACAACTGTGGACCCTTTCTGTCCTGGTATTCCCAGACTGGTACACGCCCATAACAATGTTTTTGAAAATGTGTCATGTAACCATAGTTTTTGGGATAAGGTGTATTATTACACAAGCAACATTTTCTCCTTTATCAAACTCATTACCTGCACATTGACAGCATGGAGAGAGGTTGTGTCGATCTTTTTTCCGAGGTAGACTTTTTTTTTCCTTACACGGTTCCAGTGTGTAACAAGCCGTTGGTTAGATCGAGTAGACTGAAAAAAACCTGCAGCAAGGCAGAATTGTGGCGAATACATGATCGACACGTTTGTCCGAGAGATCTCTTTGCGTGACCATTCCACCGGTGAATCACGGGATGTTTGGCACAGCGCAGCTCTTCCCATCTCCATGACTGGACCGCTCCTGTGCCTCTCGCCCCGAGGCCGACCTGCTCTGCTCTGCTCAAACTGCAACCGCAAAAAGATGGTAAAAGATCACCATCAAACACCTCAAGCCTCTTCAACCGGTCTTTGCTTTGGTGCAGCCACTAGGCACTAGACTACGAACAGAAAAGGCCCTCTTTTTGATTTGGCCACTACTACGCTCCGGTGCGCCGGCCCAAATTTGGGCCGGTCGCACCCAGACCGTACGATCGAAACATCCATAGCCATATGATTTTCTGCCCTCTCAGTGATGCTTTCTTGTTCATTGCCTGCGCTCGCAGAAAAAGCTCATCCGCAGTGCCATGGACAAAAAGAGATGGCTGGCCTTGAAGCATCGCCAGGTCATCCACCGGCCGGTCACCGTCCTCGCCGCCGGACGCCGGCCACCGGCTGGTCACCGTCCTCGCCGCCGGGCGCCGGCCACCGGCTGGTCACCGTCCTCGCCGGCTCCGCACATGCAGAAGCCGTTGCAACCCCGGTGGCGATGCTCTCAGTTTTCGGTGCTCGACAGTCGCCGGTTCCAGCACGCGCCGACGAGGTTGTAGTGTACCTCGTTCTCGGTTGCTGGCTGTAGCAAAAATGCTCGCCAGTTGTAGCAAACTGGGGTGCCGGTTCCAGCAAAAAAATGGCTCACTGGTGCCGCTCACCTGGTTTGTAGCGTTGATGTGCGGATTTCTATGGTTCGTAAAAACTTCGGCGCGGATGTAGCAATTAGTGTCACCGATGCAGCTCCGGCTGCCTGTTCCCAGACACAGTCTCATCAATTGTATCATGTTTTGTCGCCGGTTCCAGCACACCGGATAGCCGGTTCCAAAGACACCACATGGCCGGTCGCAGCATCGCCATGTCCTTTCTAGCTGGCGCACGCCGGGTTGCAGCATTTCGCGTCGGTTCCAAAGACTTCGCATGCTGGTTCCGGACGGGAGCATGGCAGTTGTAGCACTGCGACGTCGTAGTCATAGCAGTGCGCGACGCCGGTCGCATCACCACCTCGCCATGGTTGTAGCACATCTCACGCCGTCGACGAGGCCGTGCTTGTAGCAACACCGAGGGCTCGCAGCAAAGACGGAGAGAAGATTGGCGGCTAGCATCGATGAAATCGAGGACCAACGATGCATCCTTGTAGCAGCCTCATGGTGGTTTGTTGCCAGGGGAGAATCGGGTGGAAGCAAAAGCTCACAGAATGGAGGCTAGAGTGATTGGGGACGCCAAAGGTAGAAGAAGGAGTACATAACGATGTCCCGAGATAAGATTTGTGCGGCCCAAAACGGCTGGTGCAAAAGAGATAAGGGAAAGGCAGGAAGTGCGTGGGCGGGGCATGTGGCTGCTCAGGATAGGCGCTGCTGAAGAAGCAAGCCGGGGAGACCGGCCGAAGCTTCGGCCGGCGCCCCGGCATGAAACGTTTTCCTTTTGATTTTTGGTTGCAGTCTAAGGGCAACTCCACCGCGCGACCTCAAACGGACGTCTGTTTTGTCCGAATTCTGTCCGTTTGGGTAGGGCAATGGGGCCATGTCCGGGCGTGTCCTGGGATGCGGTGGCCGTGCGCCTTGCGCGCGGCCGCATCCGTTTGCCCCATCCTGTCCGCGTCTATTTAAAAAAAAGCAACATTTTAAATGCCAAGCCCTAGTTCACGGCCCCAGTTCATCACGCCGGCTACAAAGCCAGCGGCCTACACGTCCATCGCCGGCATCAACCAGCGGCCGGCAACACAACCAGCCTCTAAAATGAATAGTTGTCCTCGCCGGCAACACAGCCAGCGGGCGACAACACAGCCGGCCTTCGAAATGAATATTTTTTCTCGCCGACACACAACCAGCGGCCCAGCAGGCGGGCGGCACCCATGCCAGCCTCCAAAAAGAACGGCCACGGCCGATCGGACGACCTAGTTCAGGCCGTCGGCGTCGAGCATCTCCTTCTGCCTGGCCTCGAACCAGGCCCTCGTCTTCTCGCTCATCTTCGACAAGTCCACGCTCATGATCGCAAGGGCCACCTCCTTCGCTTTGGCGGCGGCATTGGTGGCCTTGATGTCAAGCTGCCTTTGCCTGGCCTTGACGTTGTCGGCCTCGATGTCGAGCTGCCTTTGCCGGGCCGCCTCCTCCATGTCGAGCTGCCTCTGCCGGGCCGTCTCCTCCATGTCGATCTTCCTTCTCTTGGCCGCCTCCTCCATCTCAAGCTTCTTCCTCTGAAGGTCTAGGTATTGCTTCATTTGCTCGTCCTTGCTTTGCCGCTTCTTCTCGTCCCTCACATCCTTTTGCGACATCATGCCATGCAAAGTGTCATGCAATGCCATGGATGAGGCATCACGTATGTCGTCAACCTTGGAGTTGGTCTTGCCCCTCGGCCTCTTCAACGCCTCGCCATCTCCACCTCCGGCGAACTTGGTCGTCTTCAAGCCTCTCTTCCTTTGAAGTTCACGGTATTGGTCCTTGAACTTAGGGCAATTGTTGATGATCGTCCAACAATGCGTAAGAGTGAACGGCTTGTCATTGTGCCGGGCCTTGAATGCCTCCAAAGATTGAAATGCCTACACCACATGATCAACAAGTGAACATGCAAACATGTACAAGGTCAAGTCTCATGGTCAGAAAAGGAAAGGGCTAGGAAGAGGAGAGCATACCATGTCCCCAACGCCGAGACCACTCACGGGCCGTGCTTCAACGCTCTCAAATGCGGCTTGATACTTGTTGCACTCTTGTTGGATGAACAACCATCTCTTTTGAATCGAACCGATGCCACGGTTGCTTGTAAATTGGTAGGGCTCAAACATCTTCCTTTCATGAAATGTTTTGTGGACTCTCGTCCAAAAAACAATGCCCTTTGGTTGCGCGCCGGTCCTCGGATCTTGGCTAATCTTCATCCAAGCTTGGCAAATCAACTTGCCCTCATCTTGTGTGTATGAACCCGTGCGAATGCTCTTCCTCTTCTTTTGTGCTTCCGCTTTTTGGGTCAGCTCGTCGATGAACAATGGATCGCCACCATATCAACGTCATTGCTTTCTTCTTCATCACCATCACCTTCGACATAGATGTCATCATCTTCATGCCAGGAGTCACAATGGTCGTTGAGGGGGTCCCGTATTAG
Organism: Aegilops bicornis; assembly: GCA_021605145.1. Taxonomy (NCBI): domain Eukaryota; kingdom Viridiplantae; phylum Streptophyta; class Magnoliopsida; order Poales; family Poaceae; genus Aegilops; species Aegilops bicornis. The sequence continues at coordinate 93,508,232 of CM038671.1, forward strand.
GGGGTGTCCGGATAGCCGGACTATGACCTTCGGCCGGACTCCTGGACTATGACGATACAAGATTGAAGACTTCGTCCCGTGTCCGGATGGGACTTTCCTTGGCGTGGAAGGCAAGCTTGGCGATACGGATATGTAGATCGCCTACCATTGTAACCGACTCTGTGTAACCCTAACCCTATTTGGTGCCTATATAAACCGGAGGGTTTTAGTCCGTAGGACGAACAACAATCATACCATAGGCTAGCTTCTAGGGTTTAGCCTCTCACGATCTCGTGGTAGATCTACTCTTGTACTACCCATATCATCAATATTAATCAAGCGGGAGTAGGGTTTTACCTCCATCGAGAGGGCCCGAACACAGGTAAAAACATCGTGTCCCTTGTCTCCTGTTACCATCCGCCTAGACGCACAGTTCGGGACCCCCTACCCGAGATCCGCCGGTTTTGACACCGACATTGGTACTTTCATTGAAAGTTCCTCTGTGTCGTCGCCATCAGGAAGGATGCCTCATCTCGTCTTTAAAGACGGGACTGTTGCTAAAGAAGCTTTGGCTGTCGGCCAAACTCTCCGGCTAGGCGGTTTCCTTATGACCGCCTGTTCGGCCGCCGCGTCGACGATGACTTCTTGGGTCATGATCAGCTATATCCGATGGAGCTCTCTTCCTTAAACGAGCTCTTGGATCGCATCGCCGCCCTGGGAGTCGCTACAGACTATGATCAGATTGGGCCTAAACCCGATCTGAGAGAGATCAACTCTCCCTAGGTTACCCACCACGTTTCTGTGGTGGACGAACAATACGGCGACCCTTCTTCTACCTTAAGGACTAGCTACTTCCGGATTCCCAATCCCTTCATGCCGGATTCCCGCGGAGGAGAGGACGTCACTCAAGCCCTGAACCTAAAGTCAGGCAGTGGACTAGATTCATTGGACAACCCCCAAGAATCCAAGCTTCCAAGTTCGGAAGCTCCTTGGCCCTTAAGCCTCAGATTGGGCGCGGTACCGGATTTAATTCCACCCGCCCACCCAAACATAAGCGACCTATCTCAAATTCGGCAAGAGCCCACAGAAATAGTACACCATTACTGGGCCAGATTCCTCCTGATTATGGAAAGGATAAAGGACTGCCGCGAGGAGGACGCAATCTCAGTATTCTGCAACAATTGCACGGACAACGGGATCCTAAACGCTATAAGTCATCGTGACATTACACGCTTTGCCGACTTGGCGTCCATAGTACGAAAATCTTGTCGATGGAAAGCGCTGGAAAACGAATCAAGATTTTGGGACAATCCGCCTTGAATACAACCCCAGTCCGAAATAAAAGGGTGCATCATCGCCAGCACCGGGTTAAATACCAAAAAGCAAAAACCCTCTATAGGGCATGGAACCGTACTGGAGGGATGGCTCAATGGACCCTGTAAAATTCATAATACAGAGGGCGCCACTCCAGCTCATAGCCTCAGAGCATGCTGGATACTACGGCAGGTGGCCAAAAGTGGTGAAGAGCTTCTAGCTCTAGAGCACCAACCCAAGGATACCAGTACAGTATTAACAGTCTTCGAGACTTTCGCATCAAATAATATGCGGAAACGAACACTCCGTAGCCTTGCCGAAGTCTACCAAGTAGCAACAATAAACCCATGGACTGACACGGCTATTACCTTTAATGCCAGTGACGAACCTAAATTCCGAACAGCCCGAGCACCAGCCGCATTGGTCCTCAGTCCAATAGTGGATGGCTTTCGCCTTACCAAGGTACTCATGGACGGTGGCAGCGGACTGAACCTTATTTACGAGTAAACCCTCCGAAAAATGGAGATAGACTGGAGCCGCATTGAGCGAAGCAGCACAACCTTTAGAGGAATAATCCCCAGTCGGGAAGCACGCTGTACAGGAAAAATCACACTGGATGTGGTGTTCGGCACGCCGGATAATTACAGGTTCGAGGAGGTCACGTTCCAAGTGGCCCCGTTCAGCAGCGGATACCACGCTCTATTAGGGCGAGAGGCATTCACAATTTTCCAAGCTATACCCCATTATGGGTACATGAAGCTCAAAATGCCCGGGCCCAACGGAATCATCACTCTTGTTAGTGACCCGGACATAGCACTCCGCGCCGAAAATAAGACAGCCGCACTAGCCCTTGAGGCACTATCCGAAGCCCTAGCGGCCGAGGAACTCACTCCGCTGCGCTCCACGGTGAATAGGGACCATGTGATACTCGATAAGAGATCCAAATCCACTTCCTTCAAACCAGCAGACGAAATAGTCAAACTCCAAGTCCATCCAACGGACCCTACAAAAACGGCCTCCATCAGGGCACAATTAAATCCTGATGTAGACGCTGCACTTAGAGAATTCCTACGTGAAAATTGGGACATTTTTGCCTGGCACCCTTCAGACATGCCAGGAATCCCACGACGGCTGGCCGAGCACAGCCTAAACATCCTAAAAGGATTCAAGCCAGTCAAACAGGCTATTCGGCGTTTCTCCGAACCCAAGAGACATGCCATGGGAGAGGAGCTAGCCAAACTATTGGAGGCCGGATTCATCAGAGATATAAAACATCCGGACTGTCTAGCAAACCTGGTGATGGTACCGAAGAAGGACAAATCCTGGCGCCTATGCGTCGATTTCAAGGACCTCAACAAGGCTTGCCGAAAGGATCCCTTCCCCCTCCCCCGCATCGATCAAATCATCGACGCTACCGCAGGACACGATTCATTGTGTTTCCTCGACGCATACTCTGGCTACCACCAAATTAAGATGGCTGAGCCTGACCAAGACGCAACGACATTCATCACTCCATACGGCCCATTCTGCTTCAACACAATGCCCTTCGGGCTCAAAAATGCCGGCGCAACATATCAGCGCATGATTCAGACATGTCTGGCAAACCAGATCGACAAAACAGTGGAGGCATACGTAGACGATGTGGTCGTCAAAAGCAAGCACGTCGAAACTCTAGTAGACGACTTGAGACTCACATTCGATAATCTCTGAACATATGACATTAAGCTCAACCCGGAAAAATGAGTTTTCGGCGTGCGGCGGAAAGCTCTTGGGCTTCATTGTATCCGTAGAGGAATTGAAGCAAACCCAGCCAAGATCCGAGCTCTGTCACAATTGGATATCCCAAAAGACCTCAAACAAATACAAAAATTGATCGATGCGTGGCGGCTCTAAGCCGCTTTATCTCCGCTTGGGAGAAAAGGCATTACCCTTTATCGCCTCCTCTAACGCATCGAACACTTCGAGGATTTGATGCCGCCACGGCCGGACTCGAAGAAATAAAAGCCATATTGGCAACAAACCCGGTTCAGCCGCGCCCAACATGGGCGAACCAATGCTATTATACATCGCGGCAACTCATCAAGTTGTAAGCGCGGTGCTCGTTGTCGAACGAGAAACGGACGGACACAAGTTCCCTCTTCAAAAACCAGTTTACTACATGTCCACTGTCCTAACTCCATGCAAGTCACGGTACCCGCATTATCAAAAGATAGCGTACGCGGTGTTTATGGCATCCTGGAAGCTGCGACAGTACTTTCAAGGGTGTTCAATAACAGTAGCCTCCGAAGTACCCCTTAACGACATTATAAACAACCGCGATGCGACGGGCCGGATTGCCAAATGGGCCATTGAGCTCCTCCCGTTCGACATAACCTATAAGCCATGGAGAGCTATTAAATCGCAAGTTTTGGCCAACTTCGTCGCTGAATGGACCGAAGCCGAACTCCCTAAAGAGTACGGCGCATATCTCCGAAGAAGAAGGGGGGAATCTTCTGGCTGAAATACATGCCGGACTCGGTGGGCACCACGCCGCAGCCCGGGCCCTTGTAGGCAAGGCCTTCCGTACATGATTTTATTGGCCGACGCCCCGGGCAGATGCTCAGGACTTAGTCCAACGATGGGTCGGATGCCAGCTCTTTGCTAATCAGAGCCACATGCCACCCACCACCCACAAAACTATACCCATCACCTGGCCCTTCGCGGTCTGGGGGCTTGACATGGTCGGACCCATTAAAGGGGGAACCCACAAGCAAAAATACCTACTGGTCATGGTGGATAAATTCACCAAATGGATAGAGGCCAAGCCTGTCAAGACGGCCGAATCCGGACCGGTGATAGACTTCATATCAGGGGTCGTACACCATTACGGTGTCCCCCACAACATCATCACTGATAATGGCACGAACTTTACGGCCGACGAGGTCAAACTCTGGTGCAAAAACATGGGCATTAAGCTCGACTACGCCTCAGTATATCACCCTCAAACTAACGGTCAAGTTGAGCGAGCAAATGGTCTAATTATGAGCGGCATCAAACCCAGATTAGTGATGTCCCTCAAGGAATCTAACACGCACTGGGTAGAGGAGCTCGACTCCGTACTCTGGGGGCTGCGGACCACTCCGAATCGCACGACCGGATTCACACCATTCTTTATGGTATACGGCGCAGAGGCAGTTCTGCCCTGCGACATAATTCATGACTCACCTCGCGTGCGCATGTACGAAGAAAGAGAAGCCGAGCTCGATCGGCAGGACAGTTTGGACGCCTTGGAGAAGCAGCGTGACGTAGCAAAAGCACGGTCCGCATTCTATCAACAACAGGCTCGAAGATGTCAAAGCAGAGAAGTACGGGCCAAAACTTACGATGTTGGCGAGCTAGTTCTACGCCTGCCGGACAAGAAAAAGGACAAACTAAAGCCCAAATGGGAAGGTCCCTTTATCATCGACCAAGTCCTGACCGGTGGAGCGTACCGTCTGCGAGATGCATCGGATAATCGACTCGAGCTGAACCCATGGAACGCAGCACGTCTCCGAAGATTCTACGCCTAGCGCCGGATTCTGAGTTCGTATCCTTCCTCTATCCATATTTTACATTTTAACTGTCTTCTATTTTTCTCCTTCTCCCTCCTTTTTTCTTTCAAGCCTTGGAAGGCTCGTTAGCGCATTGTTCGCACACACTTGACGCGCCATCAGCGCTCATTGTACCTGGGGGCTTCTTTCACAGAAGCTTAATTATAAGGGCTTCATGCCCAATGCATGTGTCACACTTCCGCATGTACCTTTTATTCACCATTATATGCATCGATATGACTTAAGTTTTGGCCAAGCTGGGTTGCTTGGCTCCTGTGCTTACCCCTACGTTCTCGATTGTTCGGCTAGGTGGTAAAGGGAGCACCTCTGCGATTGCCACTGCCGGGTCAGCCGGATGTGTACCTCAGACTGGGTGAAGCCGAAAGCTAAGCGTTCTTAAGAGAATATTCGGTCGGTGAACTAAAAGAAGATTTCTTACCTATTTATTTATCTGCCCCGGATGTTTTTTTCTGCTTTTTCGCAGTCCGGACATGCACTTTAGGGCATGCCTCCCGAGGAAAGGAACCCCTAACTGAACTATTCTACCTGGAAGATGTTTCTTACTAACCATGTAATATAACATAACTAGTTGGGCACTTGTCTGATAAAGCACTAATGACCCCTACGCCTAGTCTCCACGCATGCCCCGGTTTTTATATAACCGCGAGGGTATTCGGACACACTCCGGAATATTGGGTCCCGAGGTCGAAGCGAAAAGGTCTGCTATGACAAACGATCTACAATCCGGCTAGAAGGCATTTTACATGTCACTTTAAATTACATAGTCAATTTGACTAATTGTATTCCTCTTCAATACCATCTAACAGGCTGTCTAGTTTACAGTCCTGCTGGGAATACTTTGCGGCCAATTCTACCTGGCCGTACACTAAGCTCACAGGAATCTCCTTCCCATCTAGCCCACAGGTCCGACCTCGATCATGTGGTTTGGGTCAGCCTTCGTGTACCGCGTCTTCACCATGGCCCAGGCCTCCCTGGCGCCTTGACGGCAGGCCGATATCTTCCATAACCGGAGCGCCCGCCCTGGAGCCTCTCCACAAGCTCCCAAGGCCTTGAGCGGGGAGACAGATGGCCACAAGGCCTGGGCGACGCCTTTCATCACCTGCCGAACTCGTTCATGCAGTTGTAAGAGCTCGGGAAGAAGGTCACCCATAGAACCGGGCATTTCCTCTGCAGGGCGGCCTGTGAGCATACCTACAGACATAACTCTGTTAGTCGACTTCCTTGCCAAACTCTTTTTTTTCAAAAGTTCATTTAAGCACTTACTAAAAATGCCGCGTCGAAGCCGCCGATTCTCCTTAACGGAGTCAGATAGCTGGGCACGAACATCTCCAATTGTCCCAGGAGCTTGAAGATGCCAGCTGGGTGTTGGCATCTTGGAGATTATTTTTCTCCTGCCTCACCCTCGTAAGCACGTTCTCGCTGGCCTTTAACCGGCGCAAAAGCTGTTGCTTTTCCGGATCTACCCCGGTGCCATCTGCAATGTCATTGTCAGATCTATACACACGCCGCACTTCATAACATACTTATCTTTTATAAGCGTATGTTACCAGAGGGGGTCTCCTTGGCTTCCTCGTCAGCGGCTTGTGCGGCCTCAAGTTGGGCTTTGCACTCTTCAAGCTCCCCGACAATTGGGCATTCTTTTCTCAGAAGATCCTGCACAATAAATGATCCTTAAATCAGTTATTCTAACTATTTTAAGTCTCGGGGCTACCGTATATATAACCATCAAATTTTCTCACTCGTATGTCTTTCACATACCGCTTCGTGGCTCAGCTAGACCATTTTGAGCGGCACGGAGGTGCGCATCTCCCGAATTGAAGGCATCCAATGCCTCTTGGGAGAAACATGCGTCACGAAGAATTGTCCGGCGGCGCCTGTGGTTCATGGCACTCTCCACCTCGGAGTTGGTGGCGGACAATCTATCGGCATCCTCTGTCGGAGGAGCATCCAACGCATGCCTAGTGTTCACCTTCGCTTCTGGGCCTGGCTTTGAAGCCTGGCTGGCGGAGGCTCGATTGGCAACCTCTCCTGATATAGTCCGGCGAGCGCTCTTTTTTCTGAAGAGAGCACGAGTGTTAGTATGCCTTCCGGAATAAAACCTAGGAATAAGGCGACACGCCATACCGTTGCGCCGACGCTTCAGTCCGGACCGCACTTCTTTTTAGCCTGCTAGGCCGTGCTTCCCCTTGTTGGCTAGCCGCCGTAGGCTCGGCCTTCCGCCTCAAGGGCTCCCCCTGCAAAACACCATTGGTATACGGTGGTCAAAGATAAGCACGGAGGGATCATTACTAAAGTATCGGGACTTCGGTCTCAATTACCTATGAGGCTGGAAATATTCCGGGGTAATCGGCCGTAATGGCAACCAAGGCATTGTCGATGCTCAGTTGGTAAAATACCCCATCGATCAGCTCCACAGATATGTTCGGATCCTCTTGGGAGGCCGGATCGAGAGACCGTTCCGGATCCTCGGGTTGTGGAGGTGGGCTTTTTATATCCTTTATGGCCCGGTGCAATTCCTGCGTCAAAATGATAAGATAAGGTACTCAACTATGGGAATATGGAATGGATGGGCATAAAGAAATGTCCACTTACCCAGCTTGGAGGGTTGTTCATAGAAAACCCGTCCTGAGGATTGACGCAAAGAAATTCTTCCTCTTCTCCCTTGTACAATACGGACAAGATCTTCATCAGATCGGCGACCGATCCCGGCCCCTTACGGCCATGGCGGGTGGCATCATCCTCCCCGTTGAAGTCCCACATGGGGTGGCCCCTGTACTGGAGCGGCTGCACTCCCCGCATAATGCATGTGGCCATGACCCCGATCATGGTCAGTCCGGAATGAGCCAACAACCTTATTCGCTCATCAGGTAAAGTACATCCCTCTCATTCTCCCTCTGGGGGCTCCGTGGACGCCATCTTAGGCGTTTCTTCAAAGGAGCATTACTGAACTCCGGGAGGCCGATCCGAATAGGGTCCGACAGGGGGACGTCTTCTATACAAAACCATTCCGAAGGCCAGTCTTCGGACGCCTTCTTCGGGGTTCCGGATAGATATCCGGTCCCGGCGATGCGCCATAGTTCGGCTCCGCCCACTTGATATATCGACCCCTCCTGAGAACAGGGTACGAGGCAGAACAACCTCTTCCACAGCGCGAAATGAGCCTCGATGCCCAAAAACAGCTCGCAAAGGGCCACGAAGCCCGCAATATGCAGAACGGAGGCAGGCGTAAGGTTGTGCAACTGGAGGCCATAGAACTCCAGGAGCCCCCGGAGAAACGGATGAATTGGAAATCCGAGCCCTCTTATCAAATAAGGGACAAGGCATACCCGCTCTCCTCGGGAGGGACCGGGGACACTCTCCACTTGTTTTCCGCCCTTATAAGTGGCGAGTCCGGCTCGAACCGGAACCATGAAGGCTGGGGGAAGGAACCCCATGGTTTGGAGCGTCACTAACTCGCTGTGCGGGATGGAGCATCTCTCCCAATCTCCAGGATGAGGACTAGGAGGACGAGAGGAGGAGCTGCATCGGCTGTCCATGATGGAATGGGTTTCTGTCAGATGCGCTCCGATGAAAGCTCGCGAAGGGAAGGTGGTGTGATTCGGATCTAGATCCCCGTCTCTTATATAGGCAGCTCATTTGCGCAGCTAGGGGCTAAATGTAAAAATACCCTGGCTTTTCGCATTCATTCAACACGTGGAAGATGGCCATTATTGGGCGTGGAAGCCAAGGAGCGCGACATTTACAAGAAGCCGGACACTATTCAAACAGGTACACAGGATTTGGAGAAGAACCCGCCTTGCAATGCCGAAGACAATCTATGCACCGGACTCATTGTCATTGAAGCCTGGTTCGGGGGCTACTGAGGGGTCCCGGATTAGGGGGTGTCCGTAGCCGGACTATGACCTTCGGCCGGACTCCTGGACTTTGAAGATACAAGATTGAAGAATTCGTCCCGTGTCCGAATGGGACTTTCCTTGGCGTGGAAGGAAAGCTTGGCGATACGGATATGTAGATCTCCTACCATTGTAATCGACTGCAGGTAACCCTAACCCTATTCGGTGCCTATATAAACCGGAGGGTTTTAGTCCGTATGACGAACAACAATCATACCATAGGCTAGCTTCTAGGGTTTAGCCTCTCTGATCTTGTAGTAGATCTACTCTTGTACTACACATATTATCAATATTAATCAAGCAGGAGTAGGGTTTTACCTCCATCGAGAGGGCCCGAACCAGGGTAAAAACATCGTGTCCCTTGTCTCCTGTTACCATCCGCCTAGACGCACAATTCGGGACCCCCTACCCGAGATCCGCCAGTTTTGACACCGACAGTCGTAGTTAGCACGGTCGTCGGCCTCTTCATCGGGGACGTACTGGGCCCGACCATCATGACTTTGGGTCTCGTCGGGGTCGTAGGCACGACCCTGCCCAGCCTCGAAGATCAAGTCCTCCATGAACTGGTTGTAGAAGGGGTCGTCGACCGGTGGCGTTGGTGTTGGCATTCCGTCAAACAAGGGGCGCGGTGTGGACGGCACGAACATGCCAACATCCGGCGACCCCGAGAAACAGGTCTGGCCGTCGTGCCTTGGCGGAGGAAAGCCGGGCGACAAGGGCATGGTCCGCGACGTCGGCGACTGGCAGTGCGGAGGCCGGACGACCGACGAGCCTGTGCTCGCCGGGCCGACCGTCGTTGCAGGGAAACCGGCCGGACGGCCCATGCCAAGCATGAGGAGCGTGCGCTTTGTTGACGATGTCCTCCTTCTCGTCGACCATGGCCTTGCGCCGCGCGGCCTCCATCGCATCACGCTCGGTGGCGAACTTGGCCACGGCGGCATTGACCTTGACAACTGCTCTCCGGCTCCTCTTCTTCGCTGCTTCCGCGTCCAACTTGGTGATGTCCTCCAGCGTGCACTCCGACCGCGGCTTCCTTGGCGCCTTGGCCGCCTTCTTCTTCACCTTTCCGGGTGGGTCGACGGCCAGGAGGCCGGAATTCGGCGAGCCGTCGGCCATGGACGAGGGAGAGAGGGGGCGGCGGGAGGGACGTGGGAGGGTTTGGGGAAATGGCGCCAAATGGGGCGTGCGTGGTTTTGGTTTCTCCCACGGACAGGCGGGCTAGGGGCAGACAAGCGCGCGCATCCCGCCCGTCCGTGCGCTGTCCGTTTCACCCCAAAACTGGCGCAAACTTGGGCCGGGGATGGGTCGAAAGAGGACACAAAATGGACAAAAGTTTGTTTGCTCCCACGCGCTGGGCCGCCCGGTTTGTTCCTTTTACCCCAAACGGATGGAGCCGGACAGGATGGGGTCGCGTGGTGGAGTTGGCCTAAGGCTACCTCGGATGTACTCCTACATACCAAGCACAGCCAGCACCACAGCTTTGCTACTCCTGTGTTGAAGCGTTCCTGGCATGCTCTACCACTGATCGGAACCAAGTGCGCTTTACAGTTTGCACGCTTCAAACGTTGCTACACCAGCCGAGCAAAATTTCTGGGACCCGACTAGCTGGCACCCAAGCGCCGGTTCGCTCGAGCGAGCGCTCTCCCATATAAGGAAAGGACCGTCCCGCGCGCAAGAGGACATCCAAAAAAGGAAAATGCACGCCACACGCCTCGTCACTTCACCTGATCGAGCCGATCACGCGTTCCTGTCATCGGTCCCCGCCCCCCACAGCTCATCGCTCCTATCCCCAGCACCCTCATGCGCGTCACGCGGCCCTCTTCTCCCTTTTCCTTGAAGGACAAGCCCACGCAGGGCCCCCTTCCTCCTCCTTCCTCCTTTCTTCCTCCAAAATAGATCTGCCCCATCTATGGCATCTTGAAGAACAAGCCCACACAGGAACCCCTCTTTCCTCCTCCTTTCTTCCTCCAAATCAGATCTGGAGAACAAAGGACAGCCTACCTCCCCGAAAAAAGGTAAGCACCACCTCCCCCGGCCCTCTCTCCCTCCTTGCTCTTCGATCAACTCTTCCCTACTCAACCACCCCAGCCCCGCCTGTTTGAACATCAAGTATTTTTTAGTTCGTTCTTTGATTTGGTGAAAAACAAGAGCAACTTGTCGACGACTTTGAGCCAACCCTATACATGGCATCCATGGAGCAACTTGGTATAATGTACAGTTTAACTTGGTGTGCAACTCTAGTAAAACAAAAGCAACACGAGTACAAAAATAGGGCAACTCTAGGTTTTGGTCAATTCATGTGCTGTTTAGCAGACAAAAAAGCCAACCCTATGGTATGCATGGTCAATTGCTTTGAGCCAACCCTATATATGGTATGCATGGAGCAACTGGGTACAATGCAAATGTTTACCTTGATGTGCAACTCTAGTAAAACAAAAAGCAACATCAGTGCAAGACTATGGCAACTCCAGTACCAAAATTGGGCAACTCATGCTCTGTTTAGTAGACAAAGAGTACAAAAACCAGGCAATCCCCCAAAACCTAATTCTCTAAACAACAAGCAACTATATTGTATGCATTGAAACAACTATGTGCAGATAAAAAGATCTATGCAATGTGCATGAGCATTGCACAGCTTTGTGCATCGTGGCGGTGCAACAAGTCTAGAGTTGCCTCTATGAGGTGTAAGAACATGGCAACTCTAGTACTAAAACACATGCAACTTCCTGTGCATGGAACATATGCTAACAAAACATAAAACTCATGTTAGAAGTAGGTAGAAGTATAGCAGTAACTCACGAGTGCTAAAAAACAACTTTTATGTATCAGTATGGTTCTCACTAAGACACAAACGACAAACTCGTAAAAGGACACATAAAAAACAGATTCGAACAAACCCACATTCATATACTTTGGTACATTGCAGATGGTCTCACTGAAAAAAATAAAAAAGTATAAACTACACCAAAGATAGGCCTTCTGCTCCTGGTAAGCTCTCCATCAGATATGCACGTTCTTTCCATCATCAAAAGTTGTGATTTCTGCTGTTGAAAAAAGCACAAGTGAAAAGCGCATATCATGTAAAACAACATTTATTTCTATATATGTGTTTCATACTGGTAGGAACATAAAGGTATAAGAAAAAACAAACAAAAAACTTTTGAGAGAAAAGAACATATAAATTGCCTCTGTTTAACTTTGTAGTTGCCCAAACAACTGCTTATAGTTGCTCCTTTTTATTCTAGAACTAGTTTGTGCAAAAGATGATGCATGTTTTTGTGGTGGGATAACACACAGTTTGTTGCAGGTTGATGTGGTGTAAAAAAAGGACTATTAGTAGCTGCAAAAAAGATGATTGATCTTAATGAACCACCGCTTGACGTAGAGTCCATCAACATTTCACTTGAGTTGGGTTCACCCTTCTTACATACAGGGTATGAGCAGGAGGATCACCATTTGGAGGAGGGGGTTGGTGAGTCCCCTGACCCCAACATTGGATCTAATACTACTCATGTCTCAAACAATCATGTTGCTCCTATGGTTGCTCCTACTAATGCTTTAGTTGATGAGGCACATGAGTTAGAAGACGAAGAAGCTGGGTCACAGGCACATCAACCTTATGTTGGCATGCGCTTCGACACATTAGTCGATGTGAGGGAACACTACAATCGCTGCGCTTTGATGGTGGGTTTTTGAATCAAGTCGAATACGTCTTACAGGTCAGCCTACACGGGCGTGTGATACGTCTCCAAAGTATCTATAATTTTTGATTGTTCCATGCTGTTATATTATCATTCTTGGATGTTTTACAATCATTTTATAGCAACTTTATATCATTTTTGGGGACTAACCTATTGACATAGTGCCTAGTGTCAGTTGCTGTTTTTTGCTTGTTTTTTACTTCGCAGAAAATCAATACCAAATGGAGTCCAAACGCAGCGAAACTTTTTGGAGAATTTTTCTAGGCCAGAAGACACAGGATGGGCCAAAGAAGTACCAGAGGGGTGCCCCGAGGGGGGCACAACCCACCTGGGCGCACCTGGGGGCCCAGACGCGCCCTAGTGGGTTGTGCCCACCTCGGTGGTCTCCTGCACTGCCTCTTTGCTATATAAATACCCCAATATTCCAAAAACCCTAGGGGAGTCGACGAAACACAATTCCAGCCACCGCAAGTTCCAGATACCACAGATCCAATCTAGACACCATCACGGAGGGTTCATCATCCTCATTGGTGCCTTCCTAATGATGCATGAGTAGTTCATTGTAGACCTACGGGTTCGTAGTTAGTAGCTAGATGGCTTCCTCTCTCTCTCTTTTGATTCTCAATACAATGGTCTCTTGGAGATCTATTTGACGTAACTCTTTTTGCAGTGTGTTTGTCGGGATTCGATGAACTTTGAGTTTATGATCATATCTATGTTTTTATCCATGAAAGTTATTTGAGTCTTTTGATCTCTTATATGCATGCTTCCTTATATCCTCATATTTCTTCTTAGAATCTTTGGTTTAGTTAGGCCGACTAGATCGATTTTTCTTGCCATGGGAAGAGGTGCTTTGTGATGGGTTCGATCTTACGGTGCTCAATCCCAGTGATAGAAAGGGAAATGACACGTATGTATCGTTGCTATTAAGGATAACAAGATGGGGTCTATTCCTACATGAATAGATCTTGTCTACATCATGTCATCGTTCTTATTGCGTTACTTCGTTTCTCCATGAACTTAATACACTAGATGCATGCTGGATAGCGGTCGATGTGTGGAGTAATAGTAGTAGATGCAGGCAGGAGTCGGTCTACTAATCTTGGACGTGATGCCTATATAATGATTATTGCCTGCATATCGTCATAATTATTTGAAGTTCTATCAATTTCCCAACAGTAATTTGTTTAACCACGTATGCTATTTTTCTCGAGAGAAGCCACTAGTGAAATCTACGGCCCCGGTTCTCTTCTTTATCATATTTGCCTTCGAGATCTATTTTTATTTGCTTTTATTTTCAGATCCATTAATCCAAAACCCAAAAATACCCTGCTGCAATTTATTGTTATTTATTTTATCTCGCGTTCCCGTGAGATCTATTTATCCAATCTACTATAATTTTATCTATCTTTTCACCCGGGAAGGATTGACAACCCCTCTTTTATGTTGGGTTGCAAGTATTTGTTCTTTGTGTGCAGGTACCGTTTACGTAGTGTTGCACGGTTCTCCTACTGGTTCGATAAACTTGATCTCATCACTGAGGGAAATACTTACCGTAGTTGTGCTGCATCATCCCTTCCTCTTTGGGAAAATACTGACGTAGTTCAAGCCGCATCGGCGTGCTGGAAAAACAACAATTCTGCTGTAACAAGTTCCGCAAGCCGGTGGAGAGGGTTGGAGTCTCGGATGTTGTCTCGTTGAGAAAAAACACTACATTCCCGAGCTCACTGATGACCCACAAGTATAGGGGATCAATCATAGTCCTTTCAATAAGTAAGAGTGTCGAACCCAACGAGGAGCAGAAGTAAATGACAAGCGGTTTTAAGCAAGGTAATGTCTGCAAGCACTGAAATTATAAGCAACGAGTAGTTTGATAGCAAGATAATTTGTAATGAGCAAGTAACGGTAATGGTAACAAAAGTGCAGCAAGGTAGCCCAATCCTTTTGAGGCAAAGGACAAGCCAAAACGGTCTCTTATGATAAGCAAAGCATTCTTGAGGGTGCACGGGAATTTCATCTAGTCACTTTCATCATGTTGGTTTGATTTGTGTTCGCTACTTTGATAATTTGATATGTGGGTGGACCGGTGCTTAGGTGTTGTTCTTACTTGAGAAAACCTCCTACTTATTATTAACCCCCTCGCAAGCATTCGCAACTACAAGAAAAGTACTAAGAATAAATTCTAAACATAGCATTAAACTTTTGGATCCAAATCAGTCCCTTACGGAATAGCGCATAAATTAGGGTTTAAGCTTCTGTCACTCTCGCAACCCATCATCTAATAACTACTCCAAAATGCATTCCCTTAGGCCCAAATATGGTGAAGTGTCATGTAGTTAACGTTCACATGACACCACTAAGGGAATCACAACATACATACCATCAAAATATCGAACACATATAAAATTCACATGATTACTTGCAACAAGATTTCTCCCGTGACCTCAAGAAAAAAAAGTAACAACTCACAAATGATAAACATGCTCAAGACCAGAGGGGTATTAAATAGCATAATGGATCTGAACATATAATCATCCACCAAATAAACCATATAGTAATCACTACAAGATGTAATCAACACTACTAGTCACCCACAAGCTCCAATCTATAGTTCCGGTACAAAGATTGAACACAAGAGATGAACTAGGGCTTGAGAGGAAATGGTGCTGTTGAAGATGTTGATGGAGATTGCCCTCCCCAAGATGGGAGAGTTGTTGTTGATGATGACGACGATGATTTCCCCCCTCCAGGAGGGAAGTTCCCCCGGCGGAATCGCTCCGCGAGAGAGCAAAAGTGCTGCTGCCCAAGTTCCGCCTCGAGACGGCGGCGCTCCGTCCCGAAATTCCTCTCCTTATTGTTTCTAGGTCAAAATGAGGTGGGTCGGGCTGAGCACAACCCACCAGGGCATGCCTGGGGGGCCTGGCGCTCCCTGGTGTCTTGTGCTCATCAGGTGGCCCCCCCTTCGGTAGTTATTTGCTCCATTATTTCTTATTTATTCCACAAAAATTCCTCGTGAAGTTTCAGCAAATTTGGAGTTGTGCAAAATAGGTGGCCTGACTTAGCTTTTTCAGGTTCAGATTTCCAGCTGCTGGAATTCTCCCTCATTGTGTGAACCTTGCATATTATGAGAGAAAAGGCATTAGAATTACTCCAAAAAGCATTATTATGCATAAAAACATCATAAATAACAGTAGGTAAACATGATGCAAAATGGACGTATCAACTCCCCCAAGCTTAGACCTCGCTTTTCCTCAAGAAAAAACCAAAATCGAAAAACATGTCCACATGCTTAGAGAGATAGGTGTCGATAAAAACAAAAAACGGACATATAAGCATCATGTAAATTATTATAACAACAACAAACTTTAACATAAAACTTTTATCATATAATTTTTATCATAGAACTTTTATCATAGAACTTTTATCATAGACTTCTCATGAGCAAGTAATAATTCGTCACAACATCGAAGTATAAAGCATAAAATCTATTGAAAACCAACAAACTATGTTCTCAGTCAACTTTGCAACTACAATTCGTCATCTTCTCAGGAAGGGTCATGTATCGGAGCCTTTTTGGCAAGTCCACATACTCAACCATCATATAGTATTCTATGATTGCTAACACTCACCGCATACACATGAGCAAAACGTTTCAACGACACATAGAAAGATAGGGGCTTATAGTTTTGCCTCCCAACATACTCACCTCGAGGGTGATGTCAACAATAATAACTCATGCTACCCATATCAAACTGGATATATGTGCCTAGATCTTTCCTCACCACATGATGCTTGCCAAAAGAGAAAAAAATAAAAAGGAATAGAGAGAAAAAAATTTGACTCTTGCATAAAAGTAAATACATAAAAGTAAAAGATAGGCCCTTCATGGAGGGAAGCAGAGGTTGCCATGCTCTTTCTGTTTGTTGCTCAATCCCTTAGTGCAAAAGAACGTCATGTTATATTGCCCCTTATGATAGCAACTTTTATTATGCAGCCTGTCGCTTTTATTCTTTGCCATCGCAAGTTCGTACAGCGCTCAATTTTATCTTACACTAAATGATCTATCACTTTTAGAAGCAAGTTTTATTGCCTTATTGCACCGATGACAACTTACTTAAAGGATCTTACTCAATCCTTAGGTAGGTATGGTGGACTCTTGAAAATAAAATTTGGGTTTAAGGGTTTTTGGATGCACAAGTACTATCTCTACTTGGTGCGGAATTTTTGGCTAGCAAAGATGGGAGGTAAGCACCACATGTTTAAAGATCTATGACAATATAACTTCTATGTGAATATGAACAAACATAAATCATTACGTTGTCTTCCTTGTCCAACATCAGCAATTTCGGCATATAATATTTTGATGGGGGCTCACAATCACAAAAGATTTCCAAGATAGTGTATTTGCATGTGAATCTTCTCTTCCCTCATTAATTCTTTCATGAATTGCATCATTGACCAATGCTATGTTTGTCAATCTCCAATAAAAGTTTCTACTTATACTTTTATTTATGTGATGTTAGTACTTACCATAAGATTAGCATATGATATTTTTCATTTATTTCCTTTCTTTTTATTGAAACATGAAAGTAAAGAAAGCAAAACTCAAACTAAACTTTATTATATATCTCGCACACGATTACAAAGATAGATCACTAAGCAAACTTTCGAAAAGAAAGGATCGAACTAAGATTTTTATTCATCTAAAGAAAAAGATAACTATGGATCGAACTAAGGTAAATAAAGGCAAAATATAGTGGAGGTGATACAATACCGGGGCACCTCCCCCAAGCTTGGCACAAGCCAAGGGGAGTGCCCATGCCTGATACTCAATTTTCTTTGGGTGATGAAGAAGGAGGTGGTGGTGATGAAGTTGTAGCGATCTTTTCCTTCATGATCAAGAGATTCTCCAATCTACGGATGATGCTCCGGAGGGCGATGATGTTCTCTTACAACAGAATATTTTCACGAGTGAGATATTTATTTTGCACACGAAACATTTTGATGATCCGGAAGGCTTCGATCTCGGTGGGGGTTAGATGATCATAGTAAGGCTTAAGGATATCTTCTTCTTCTTCCTAGGCAGGCCAGGCCTGCTCAACCACCGGCGCTTGACCTCCAGTAGCGTCCATGCCCTTGTCCCCTTTGAGGCTTCTACGGGATCTTCTCTCTACAGCTCGATCTTCATCAACCAAGCATCCTCTTCCATGTTATTGGAGGAATAATAAGACATGATGCCTGGCTCAACAAATCTGACCGAAAACAGCTCAAACGTTAAGCATGCGGACCCTATGGGTTCGAGAACTATGTAGACATGACCGAGACACATCTCCGGTCAATAACCAATAGCGGAACCTGGATGCTCATATTGGGTCCTACATATTCTACGAAGATCTTTATCGGTCAAACCGCATAACAACATACGTTGTTCCCTTTGTCATCGGTATGTTACTTGCCCGAGATTCGATCGTCGGTATCATCATACCTAGTTCAATATCGTTACCGGCCAGTCTCTTTACTCATTCCGTAATGCATCGTCCCGCTACTAAATCATTAGTCACATTGCTTGCAAGGCTTATAGTGACGTGCATTACCAAGAGGGCCCAAAGATACCTCTTCGATACACGGAGTGACAAATCCTAATCTCGATCCATGCCAACCCAACAAACACCTTCGGAGACACCTGTAGAGCACCTTTATAATCACCCTTTTACGTTGTGACGTTTGGTAGCACACAAAGTGTTCCTCCGGTGTTCAGGAGTTGCATAATCTCATAGTCTGAGGAACTTGTATAAGTCATGAAGAAAGCAGTAGCAATGAAACTAACACGATCATAATGCTAAGCTAACGGATGGGTCATGTCCATCACATCATTCTCCTAATGATGTGATCCCGTTCATGAAATGACAACACATGTCTATGGTTAGGAAACATAATCATCTTTGATTAACAAGCTAGTCAAGTAGAGGCATACAAGGGACTATATGTTTTGTCTATTTATTCACACATGTACTAAGTTTCCGCTTAATACAATTATAGCATGAATAATAAACATTTATCACGAAATAAGGAAATAAATAATAACTTTATTATTGCCTCTAGGGCATATTTCCTTCAGTCTCCCACTTGCACTAGAGTCAATAATCTAGTTCACATCGCCATGTGATTTAACACCAATATTCACATTTGTATGTGATTAACACACATAGTTCACATCGTCATGTGACCAAAACCCAAAGGGTTTACTAGATTCAATAATCTAGTTCACATCATTTTATGTGATTACCACCCAAAGGGTACTAAGGTGTGATCATGTTTTGCTCGTGAGAGAAGTTTAGTCAACGGGTATGTCACATTCAGAGCCATATGTATTTTGCAAATATTCTATGTCTACAATGCTCTGCATGGAGCTACTCTAGCTAATTGCTCCCACTATTAATATGTATCCAGATTGAGACTTAGAGTCATCTGGATCAGTCTAAAATCTTGCATCAATGTAACTCTTTACGATGAGCTCTTTTATCACCTCCATAATCGAGAAATATTTCCTTAGTCCTCACTAAGGATAACTTTGATCGCTGTCCAGTGATCTACTCATAGATCAAAATTGTACTCCCTTGCTAAACTCAGGGCAGGGTACACAATAGGTCTGGTACACAGCACCACATACTTTTATAGAACCTATGACTGTGGCATAGGGAATGACTTTCATTCTCTTTCTATTTTCTGCCGTGGTCGGGCTTTGAGTCTTACTCAACTTTACACCTTGTAATACAGGCAATAACCCTTTCTTTGACTGATCGATTTTGAACTTCTTCAAAACTTTATCAAGGTATATACTCATTGAAAAATCTTATCAAACGTCTTGATCTATTTTTATAAATCTTGATGCTCAATATGTAAGCAGCTTTCACCGAGGTATTTCTTTGAAAAACTCTTATTTAAGTATCGCTTTACGCTATCCAGAAATTCTATATCATTTCCAATCAACAATATGTCGTCCACATATAATATTAGAAATGCTACAGAGCTCCCACTCACTTTCTTGTAAATACAGGCTTCTCCAAAAGTCTGTATAAAACCATATGCTTTGATCACACTATCAAAGCATTTGTTCCAACTCCGAGAGGCTTGCATCAGTCCATAAATGGATCGCTGGAGCTTGCACACTTTGTTAGCACCCTTTGGACCGACGAAACCTTCTAGTTGCATCATATACAACTCTTCTTCCAAAAATCCATTTAGGAATGCATTTTTGACATCCATCTGCCAAATTTTATAATAATAAAATGCAGTAATTGCTAACATGATTCGGACAGACTTTAAGCATCACTACGGGTGAGGAAGTCTCATCGTAGTCAACTCCTTGAACTTGTCAAAAACCTTTCACAACAAGTCGAGCTTTGTAGATAGTAACACTACTATCATCGTCCGTCTTCTTCTTGAAGATACATTTATTTTCTATGGCCCGCCAATCATCGGGCAAATCCACCAAAGTCCACACTTTGTTCTCATACATGGATCCCATCTCAAATTTCATGGCCTCAAGCCATTTCGTGGAATCTGGGATCATCATCGCTTCCTCATAGTTTGTAGGTTCATCATGGTCTAGTAACATGACTTCCAGAATAGGATTACCGTACCACTCTGGTGCGGATCTTATTCTGGAAGACCTACGAGGTTTGGTAGTAACTTGATCTGAAGCTTCATGATCATCATCATTAGCTTCCTCACTAACTGGTGTAGGAATCACGTGAACTGAATTCTGTGATGAACTACTTTCCAATAAGGGAGAAGGTACAATTACCTCATCAAGTTCTACTTTCCTCCCACTCACTTCTTTCGAGAGAAATTCCTTCTCTAGAAAGGATCCATTTTTAGCAAAAAAGATTTTTGCCTTCGGATCTATGATAGAAGGTGTACCCAAAAATTTCCTTGGGTATCCTATGAAGACGCACTTCTCCGATTTGGGTCCGAGCTTATCAGGTTGAAGCTCTTTCACATAAGCATCGCAGCCCCAAACTTTAAGAAATGACAACTTTGGTTTCTTGCCAAACCATAGTTCATAAGGCGTCGTCTCAACGGATTTTGATGGTGCCCTATTTAAAGTGAATGCAGTTGTCTCTAATGCATAACCCCAAAACAGTAGTGGTAACTCGGTAAGAGACATCATAGATCGCACCATATCCAATAAAGTGCGGTTTACGACGTTCGGACACACCATTATGCTGTGGTGTTCCATGTGGCGTGAGCTGTGAAACTATTCCACATTGTTTTAAATGAAGGCGAAACTCGTAACTCAAATATTCTCCTCTACGATCAGATCGTAGAAACTTTATTTTCTTGTTACGATGATTCTCCACTTCACTCTGAAATTCTTTGAACTTTTCAAATGTTTCAGACTTGTGTTTCATTAAGTAGATATACCCATATCTGCTCAAATCATCTGTGAAGGTCAGAAAATAATGATACCCGCCACGAGCATCAACACTTATTGGACCGCATACATCGGTATGTATTATTTCCAACAAGTCAGTAGCTTGTTCCATTGTTCCGGAGAACGGAGTTTTAGTCATCTTGCCCATAAGGCACGGTTCAGAAGCATCAAATGATTCATAATCAAGTGATTCCTAAAGTCCATCTTTATGGAGTTTCTTCATGCGCTTTATACCGTTATGACCCAAACGGCAGTGCCACAAATATGTTGCACTATCATTATCAACTTTGCATCTTTTGGCATCAATATTATGAAAATGTGTATCACAACGATAAAGATTCAGTAAACCATCAACATTGGGTGGATGACCATAGAAGGTTTTATTCATGTAAATAGAGTAAAAATTTATTCTCTATCTTAGATGAATAATCGTATCACAACAAACATGATCTAATCATATTTATGCTCAACGCAAACACCAAATAACATTTATTTAGGTTCAAAGCTAATCTTGAAAGTATAGGGAGTGTGCGATGATGATCATATGAATCTTGGAACTACTTCCAACACACATCGTCACTTCACCCTCAACTAGTCTCTGTTTATTCTGTAACTCATGTTTCGAGTTACTAATCTTAGCAACCGAACAAGTATCAAATACCCAGGGGATACTATAAACACTAGTAAGGTACATATCAGTAACCTGTATATCAAATATACCCTTGTTCACTTTACCATCCTTCTTATCCACCAAATATTCATGGCATTTCCGCTTCCAGTGACCATTTCCTTTGCAGTAGAAGCACTCAGTTTCAGGCTTTGGTCCAGCTTTGGGCTTCTTCATGGGAGTGACAACTTGCTTGCGTTTCTACTTGAAGTTCCCTTTCTTTCCCTTTGCCCTTTACTTGAAACTAGTGGTCTTGTCAATCATCAACACTTGATGCTCTTTCTTGATTTCTACCTTCGTTGATTTTAGCATCATGAAGAGCTCGGGAATCGTTTTCGTCATCCCTTTCATACTATAGTTCATCATGAAGTTCCAGTAACTTGGTGATGGTGACTAGAGAACTCTGTCAATCACTATCTTATCTGGAAGATTAACTCACACTTGTTTCAAGCGATTGTAGTACCCAGACAATCTGAGCACATGCTCACTGCTTGAGCTATTCTCCTCCATCTTTTAGCTATAGAACTTGTTGGAGACTTCATATCTCTCAACTCGGGTATTTTCTTGAAATATTAACTTCAACTCCTGGAACATTTCATATGGTCCATGACGTTCAAAAAAGGTCTTTGAAGTCCCGATTCTAAGTCGTAAAGCATGGTGCACTAAACAATCAAGTAGTCATCATATTAAGCTAGCCAAACGTTCATAACGTCTGCATCTGCTCCTACAATAGTTTTGTCACCTAGCGGTGCATCAAGGACATAATTCTTCTGTGTAGCAATGAGGATAAACCTCAGATCACGGACCCAGTCCGCATCATTGCTACTATTATATTTCAACTTAGTTTTCTCTAGGAACATATAAAAAACATAGGGAAGCTATAACGCGAGCTATTGATCTACAACATAATTTGCCAAATACTACCAGGACTAAGTTCATGATAAATTAAAGTTTAATTAATCATTACTTAAGAACTCCCACTTAGATAGACATCCCTCTAATCATCTAAGTGATCACGTGATCCAAATCAACTAAACCATGTCCGATCATCACGTGAGATGGAGTAGTTTTCAATGGTGAACATCACTATGTTGATCATATCTACTATATGATTCACGCTTGATATTTCGGTCTCAGTGTTCCGAGGCCATATCTGCATATGCTAGGCTCATCAAGTTTAACCCGAGTATTCTACGTGTGCTAAACTGGCTTGCACCCGTTGTATGTGAATGTAGAGCTTATCACACCCGATCATCACGTGGTGTCTCGGCATGACGAACTGTAGCAACGGTGCATACTCAGGGAGAACACTTGTACCTTGAAATTTAGTAAGTGATCATCTTATAATGCTACCGACGTTCTAAGCAAAATAAGATGCATAAAGGATAAACAACACATGCAATCAAAATATGTGACATGATATGGCCATCATCATCTTGTGCTCATGATCTCCATCACCGAAGCATCGTTATGATCTCCAACGTCACCGGCGTGACACCTTGATCTCCATCCTAGCATCGTTGTCGTCTTGCCACCTATTGTTACTACGACTATCGCTACCTCTTAGTGATAAAGTAAAACAATTACATGGCGATTGCATTTCATACAATAAAGCGACAACCATATGGCTCCTGCCAGTTGCTGATAACTTTGTTACAAAACATGATCATCTCATACAACAATTTATATCGCATCATGATTGACCATATCACATCATAGCAAGCCCCACAAAAACAAGTTAGACGTCCTCTAGTTTGTTGTTGCAAGTTTTACGTGACTGCTACCACTACAAAAAAAAGACACATCCGTGACATTTTGGGCCGAACGAAATTTTTTTCTGTCATACTTATGACATTTCTATGACAATAATTGTGACAAAACCCGGTATAATCATATATGTGGTGGGCTCCTACTTCTATGAAAAAAATCATGACAGAAAATGGGCTTTTCGTCCTGGGCGGGCCGGAGACGCTGCTGCATGACATTCTTTGGGTTGTCCATGACGGAAAAACCGTGGTAGAAGCGAGGGCGAGGAAAATTTCGGGGAGTTCCCGGTTAAGTTGGGTGGTCGGGGGCCGAGCGATGCACGTTTCTCTCGTACACGTATGCACGTAAAAGTAGGCGTTGGGCTCTAATCAACCCGGCGAGGCGCCGCTTAATCGAACCCGAAGCGACAGTAATCATAGGCTACACGTTACTGAACCCAAGCGATCGAGCAATTCCTTCGCTACTGCTGCTAACTGAAGCCGATCGATGCTGCCTCTGGATGAACAGTGAGCGTTGCATGGGGGGTTTGGATGAACAGTGAGCGTT
This sequence comes from Aegilops bicornis, assembly GCA_021605145.1. Taxonomy (NCBI): domain Eukaryota; kingdom Viridiplantae; phylum Streptophyta; class Magnoliopsida; order Poales; family Poaceae; genus Aegilops; species Aegilops bicornis. The sequence goes on from CM038671.1 coordinate 93,532,126, forward strand.
GTGGGGGGTTTGGATGAACAGTGAGCGGTGGGGGTGGATGAACAGGAGCCCGTGGCATTGCCTCTGGATGAACAGGACCCCGATCGATCGAGCCGGTTGGGGCTGGATGAACAGGACCCCGTGGAGGGCTGGATGAACAGTAGATGGTGGAGGGGTGCCCGTGGAGGGGTGGTTGAACAATAGCTGGTGGAGTAGCGCGCGGTGGAGGCTGGATGAACAGGAGCCCGTGGAGGCTGGAGGAGGTCGACGGTGGAGATGAACAGTATCCCGTGGAGTCCCGTTTTGTGGTATGCCACACCCCTCCCGATGAACAGGACCCCCGTTTCGACCGTAGTGCTCCAACACAAGTCCGTTTTGTCCGTTTTGCGGTACGCCACACCCCTCCCGATCAATAGGACCCCCGTTTCGACCTTAGGACGTCCGTTTCCTCCGTTTTGCGGTATGCCAGACCCCTCCCGATGAACAGGATCCCGTTTCGAACGTGGCCGGTCGAACACAAGGACGCTTACTCCGTTGTGCGGTACGCCAGGCCTCGTTTCCATCGCCTGTTCCGTCCAAGCCTCCCGATGAACACGACGACGCATTCCATTCCAACCCAGCCGGTTGGCTCCCCATGAACACGACGACGCTGTTTCTCCGTTCCGACCCAGCCATGTACACGAGCCCTGACCGTACATATGCGTGAGTAGGCGTTCAAGACCCCGCCCGTATGTACACATACGTGGCCGTATTTTCTTTCTTGCACACTGGCTGTTGTACGTACATGTACACGCTACGTGGGCGCCTCTACTACGACACGTGCATGCCTCTACATCAACCAGTATATATGTACGTACACGTCTGCGAACAGAATGAGAACGCTACGTACGCTTCGACCAGGTGGGTCCCGACTATCAGGCACTTTCTTGCGTGCGAAGATGTAGCTGGTGGGTCCCAGCAGTCAGTGGGGCGAATCGTTTTTTTGCCCGGACGCACTTCCTTGCGTGCGAAGATGTAGCTGGTGGGTCCCAGCAGTCAGGGGGGTGAATCGTTTTTTTCCGGACGCACTTCCTTGCGTGCAAAGATGTAGCTGGTGGGTCCCAGCAGTCAGGGGGGAAACGTTTTTTCGCGAAATACAGTGGCCCGTCCGGTGGGTCCCTATTTGTCGGTGGAGGTATCATTATTTTCCGCGTAATAAGGAGGCACTTCCTTGCTGCGACCGTGGACCCAGCTGTCAGCCTCTCCACGTACAGTCCACCTCCGATGGAAGTCGTTCCTTGACCACGTTGACCACGCCGCGCCGGGAGCACTAGGGCGGTGGACGACGGCGAGACCTAGGAAGGGGACGACGCGGCGCCGGGGAAGACGCGGCAGTGGATACCCACGCGTAGAGGAGTATGAGGGTTCACTCGTTCGGCTGCTGTGTGAGGCTGCCGTCGCCGCAGGGCCTGGCCAGCGGTGGGAATAGTAGGGTGCGGTGAGGCCTCCGCGGCAGCACAACCGACCACGGGAGGTAGGAGCAGGCGGCACGACCGGCGCTGCTTTGGGTGTCTGGAGCAAGAAGACCAGAGGTTGAAGAAGCACTACGGCCGTTGGATGGACATCGTATGGTCATTGGATCTAGAATCGTTCATATTGACTAAGTTGACAAAGCCCTCCGTCACCGTCAACTTAGTAGGCCCACAAGTTAGCCTCCCACCAAGGTGGGTCCTAGCTAGCAGGGGAGTATTCATTTTTTTGTGCGTAATAAGGAGGCACTTCCGGTGGCTCCGAGCTGACAGCGGGGGGAACATTTTTTCGCGAAATATGGTGGCCCGTCCGGTGGGTCCCAGCAGTCAGGGGGAAACATTTTTTCGCGAAATAAGGTGGCCCGTCCGGTGGGTCCCTACTGTCAGGTGGAGGAATAATTATTTTGCGCGTAATAAGGAGGCACTTCCTTGCGGCCGCCGTGGACCCAACTGTCAGCCTCTCCACGTACAGTACTCTTCTGATGGAAGTCGGTCGTTGACCACGTTGACCACGCTGCGCCGAGAGCACTAGGGCGGTGGACGACGGCGAGGCCTAGGAAGGGGACGACGTGGAGCCGGGGAAGACGCAGCAGTGGAAGCCCGCGCGGGGAGGAGTACGAGGGTTCACTGGTTCGGCTGCGGTGTGATGCTGCCGTCGCCACAGAATAACAGGGGGTGTGGGTGAGTGAAGGGATGGCCTGGCCAGCGGTGGGAGTAGTATGGGGGCGGTGAGGCCTCCGGCAAAGACAGCCGGCCACGAGGCGGAGCAAAGCGGCATGATCGGCGCTGCTTTGGGCGGCTGGAGCAAGAAGACCAGAGGTTCAAGAAGCACTACGGCCATTGGATGGACATCGTACGGTCACTGAAGCTAGAATCGTTTATATTGACTAAGTTGACAAAGCCCTTGGTACGCGCCAACTTAGTAGGCTCACAGGTCAGCCTCTGAAACGGTGCGCCCGGATGTCGTGGGAGGAATCATTTTTTGGGCGGCCGAAGCTAAGAATATCTGAGATTGAAGAAGAAGCACGACATCCGTTGGATAGACATCCAACGGCCACCGCTGCTAGAACCGTGTGTTGACTATAATAAGTTGACAAAGCCTTGAATACGCGTCAACTTATTTTTTTAGGGGACGCGTCAACTTAGTAGGCCCACAAGTATGTGGCAGAGAACTTATAGCCCATTTGCGATTTGTAAGAATGTACAGCCCATTTTTGAATTCTAATGGAATTTACTACAGCCCATTTACAGTTTGTTAAAGGTACAACCCATTTTCTAGCTAGGACAATGATTAATAATTTCAACCAACCATTGAAGACAGAATTCAATAAAATTTCCCACATTTTGATGGGATCCGAAATATTTTTATCCCGAAATTTCTAGTCAGATTAAATATAAATTTGTATTACGTAAAAATCCAACGAAACATTGCGCGCAACAATGAAAATTTAAGATTTTCAGAATCCATAAATAATATTTTATAAACTAATTTCGTGTTTGGTGTATTTTTTTATAGTTACTGCCCAGTTTTTATAATTACATCCCATTTATTATTTTTAAAGCCCATTTTCCTGTTAAGCCTAATGCATCCCTCCTAGGAAAGATTTGCAGCCCAGAGGGGCGGAGAATAACAAGTTGACCTTGCCTGGGTATTCCTCAAAAAACGTATAGTTGTGCTAGCCATTTTCATCTTGAAAAAATTAATATCTAGGCTGGATATCTGGCCTGGGCTAGACGGGCCACAGCCGCCAAGTTAATACCCTGCTCTCCTCTGAACAACAACGAAATCATCGCCAAGAAAAACTCTGCAGTGCTCACGCCTCAAAAACACAAATACTACTCGAGCTGCTTGGTCCCAGCTGTCGGCCGCACCTTGTGCATTCTCTCGTTTATATTGACTACATAGGTTGACAATGGTGTGGGACTGTGATGTCAGGAAACCAGGACGAAGCAAAAAAAATATATAGTTGTACATAATAAGGAGGCACTTGCGTGCGTACGGCTATGGCCCTAGTGGGTCCCTAGTGTCATCCAGTCAAAATAAAGTTATCTCCTGAATCCTCATGTTCATTGACGATGTTAACAATGCTCAGCGCCACGGCGAGCGCAACAACTCGAAGGAAGACGGTGAGGGCCTCACGGGCCCTACGGATGGTCTGATACAGCGCCCGCTACTCATTCAGGAAGCCAGGATCATCAGACACCTATGAGCACATTCGAGAAACTGAGATGGCATGAAACGGTAAGGCCGCGCTTGGGTGCTCTGGTTTATTTCAAACCTGTATTAACATACAAGTGTAATTTACTCGTCATTGGAAACAACGCGTAAAATACAGGCGTAATGAAACCGAGGGCCCGAGGTCTGTAAGTAAAACCGGCGGGTTACGCGTGTAATTTGAGAGACCAGTGTATATTTTACGAGCACTGCTATATGGACGACATTACCAGACGATACATGCACGGCGTGCGTATCATGCCATCCATGGGCAAGGCTGAAACAGCAGCTAACGGCTAGATTATCAATCGTCCGAGTGTCGTTCAGCGTTTTTATTGTGTGTGAAGTACTTCCGATATTTTACTAGTCGAAATCGACCAACCAAGCGCTTCGCCCGAGACCATATGCTTTTATTTACAAGCGTCAGTTTTACAAGCGATTTTGGTTGGAAAACAACGACCCAATCACGGCCTAATATCATGAATTGGTCGGAAGATCATATGGTTTCACGTCTAACCTACCCGACTTGTCGTATAGGCTATGAATGAAACATAAGACGATGAACTTCTTAAGCACGGAAACAACAGAAGAGGATGATCTTCTTAACAAGCAAATCACTGGCATTAGATCGACATGCAAAACAATACGAAGCATTATTCTCAGGAGGCACGGTGAACATCTTGTGATGCCACATGCCACAGCATTCCAAGCTCAACTTTGCAATCAAACACAAGGCCTGGCATTACATAGACAATATTCAGAACAAACTCTTAACACTGGAATATCTCAGCAGAGTAACTATTTACTTCTAAACTGAACACAGGAATAGGAAAAAACAATCGACGCTGCTCACAGCAAGGGCGTCCTACTCAATAATATCAAATGCATGTCTTCTGGCTAACATCAATGAGCAAATTTTGACAAGGTTTTCCAATTCCAATATATTAAACTAACGTCTTCTTGCTAACATCAATGATTAAACTTTGACAAGATTTTCCCATTCAAAATATGTAATGCCTATGATCGTGGAGTCCTGTCGTAGCTTCTTGTACTTGTTTGGGCACTTTTTGCCCAGTGCACTCCACGTGTTGTAGAATTGCCAATGCTCTCTGCAGACTAGTCATGTCACCAGCGGCTAATAATAATCTGTAAAGCTTCTCGGTCATTCCTTCTGTAATGTAGCACAAACAGTGACTGCTTCTTTCTGCAAAGTGGATCGACCAACTGGACCCAGTAATGCAGCAGTTTTCCTTGGACACATTGGCTCCTTTTGTGCAGTTCAACTAAAATCGAAGTCGGAATAAAACCGAGCTTTAATTTTGATATCCCTGTAAGCAACAATAGGTATAAGGGAAACAGTTATTGAGAAATAACGGTTGATGACTTGTACTCCCAGAAGAAAAGCATCTACTGATCTACCTTATCTTAATGGGAAACAAAGTAGGAGAGTAGCAATTCTCCATCAGTGTGATTCATTCATATTGACTAAGACATTATCTTAACAATGCCTTGTTTCAACATGTATAAAGAACGACAAAGCAGAAAAGTACCATTCCTAAAACAATGCAACTGATTCATTTTAACAGAGACATTATCTTAACAATACCTTGGTTAAACATGTAGAAAGAACTACAAAGCAGGATAGTACCATTCCTAACAAGTGTTGCAGTTTTGAACTAAGATTCAGTAGTTAATTAATTACGAGAGTGGCATTGCTTAATTTTACCAAATGACATTAGATTAACGAAAAGCATAAACAGTTCCGGGAGAGTGGGGCAACAACAATATGTGCTTCCATCTACTTATAAAGGGGTGATGCAGAGTTTGTTGTAACAAAGCAACAAGCATCATGTCTGGGTTGGTTCCATTTTTGTTCACTACTTAATGGGAAAAGACAGCAATACAATAGCTTCAATTCAACATTTATTTAAAACAGTACCAATACAAGTAGCACAACATCTCAAAGCACATAGCACAATCATGTGGATGAAGGCCTGTACTGACCTTTCATGAAAAGACCAGGATAAAATACGAATCTACCAACACGAATAGGAAATCCAATCTCGTTTTGTGCACTTGCACTGAAATCAAGCAAAGTGTTTCGCGTAGAGAAGCAAAATGTCGCAATAGCAACAAGTCGAATAGATATCCCTGTTTAAACAGAGGAAAAAAAGGAATCAATTACTGGTTAATAAAGGAGGATGAAACATGCGGCCACAAAAATGGTAATCCCGCCAATCCATAACAAGTGTTGCAGTTTTGAAATAAGATTCAGTAGTTAATTCTGAGAATGGCATTGCTTAATTTTACCAACGGCATTAGATTAACAAAAAGCATAAACAGTTCCAGGGGAGAGTGGGCGCAACAACACCATGTGCTTCCATCTACTTATAAAGGGGGTGATGCAAAGTTTGTTGTAACAAAGCAACAAGCATCATGTCTGGGTTGGTACCATTTTTGTTCACTACTTATGGGAAAAGAGAGCAATAAAATAGCTTCAATTCAACATTTATTTAAAATAGTACCAATACAAGCAGCACATCATATCAAAACACACTGCACGATCATGTGGATGAAGGCAAGTACCAACCTGTCATGAGGCTCACAAGATCACGTACGAATCTGCCAGCACGAATAGTAAATCCAATCACGTTTTGTGCAGTTGCACTGCAATCAAGCAAAGTGTTTTGAGTAGCGAAGCAAAATTTCGCAATAGCAACAAGTTGAATAGATACCCCTGTTTTAACAGAGGCAAAAAAAGGAAACAATTACTTGCCGATAAAGGAGGAGGAAACAAACGGTGACAGAAAGAAGCCTCTAACTTATCTTGGATGGAAAACAAAGTAGGATAGTAGCATTTATAAAACGGTTGCATTGATTCATATTAACAGAGACATTCTCTTAAAACAACATTCGTTAAAAAATGTAATTTACTTTTAACAGTAGCATTGCTTCAATTTTCCGGCGGCATTCTTAGATTAACAACAACAAAATAGCTGTATGGGACATGCCAGCACCATGTGCGTCCACACGTATAAATGGGTGATGTAGAGTACGTAGCCAAGCAACATATATGCGTTGGTCCCATATTTGTTTTCTTTGAACCTTTTTCCTATGTGAGGGCAACAAATATAGTCCTGCAGAAACTACCCGACCCCCAGTTTCTTTCCCTTTTCAACAAAGAGACCGGTTCCTTACAGATGTGTGTACTGGGTTACCCCCTCTTTCCCTTTCCGACCAACAAAGCGGCTGGATAGCCAGTCTATACTACTTTCTGTCCCTCCTTCCTCATTGAACCACATCCTAGATTCTTGCTCCATCCCAGCGCACCCTTCTTTCCTCTTTGAACCAATACCTAGATTCGACTATAGATTGAAAAAGATCCACATGCAGCTAGAGCAATGACGGTTTCAAAGAAACTTATACCTTAGGGTCGTCGGATGTGGCAAGGCGTGCCGCGGGAGACCGGATCTACCCACACTACGTACAACAGTGAGGAAGAAGGGGTTGGTGGCCCTCCCGCACAGGCGCTGGGTGAAAGAGAACAGCGCAACCGGTAGTGGATTGCCTCCCTCGATGAAGGCGATAGAGTGAACGCTGCACCTCCTCCCCTTCCCGGTGCGACGGGATACAGACGCCTCCTTCACCAGCTGTGAGGGGGGAGAGGGAGACCAGAGGCCGACACAGTCTTGTTTAGATCTGGTGAAGAGGGGGTGAGAGACTGTGAATATAGCAAACCCTAGCAAATGAACGCTGAGCCTCCAGCATGTATACATATATGTAGTGCGGCGAGAGTGTGGAGAGTGCAAACCCTAGTGAACAAGCGCTGAGGCTCCAGCTTATATATATACTACTATAGTACTGACTAAGCTCCGGTGGCTTCACTGCACCTGCTTTTGGCTATATGACAGGTGAGCCAGCCACATTTTGGGCCCACCTATCATAAACCGAAAGGCAGGTGCACTAAGTCAATGAAGTTGCGTCCATATAGTACTCTCGTGTATACGACTAATATGTAGTGGAGTCGTTTTCTTATTCTCTCCATAACAATCGTTTTAAATTGTGTAGGTACTAAATGAAACTCTTTATTTAACATACAGTGAAGAAAACTACTACTACTTCTGTTGAACTAACGATCCACGCCCACGCGTCCTGGTCGCACTTCCTGTCCTTCACGTGCGGTACACTACCCTCCCTTAAGTGAACAACCACACATGCGCCAAATTATCGGAAACGTGTGAGAGTGTGTACAAATAAAGAATTTTAATTTCAATTATCGGAAAGGTTTGAGAGTATTACAAAGTTTGACTTCAGTCAAATCTAATAAGCGGAGTAAATAAAAATGGAGGGCTACTACGTCCATCCGGGTTTTTAGTCCACACCATTTTTCAAATCAAAGTTAATAGCTGGACAAATAAAATTACAGGGGTGCAGGAGACAAAGTTGTGAGAAGGCTTAGAAATCAATACAAAACTTATGCTCTTAGTACCAACGTCGATCCTTCTTCGAGGAAACATTTGGTTCATAGCCAATTGTGTGATAAAATTGCACCAACGTGAAAGACGACTGCGTCTTCAATGCAACCAAGGTGAACTGACGAAGGATATCATGTTTGTGCATAACAAGCAAAGAGCACTGATGGAAGACAACTTGTTTTTCATTGAAAATCAATCAGCTTCACCAGCCGACGCAACCATGAGGCGCAACCATGAGCATCGATGGGTCATCGTGGTGATGCATCATCCATTTGGCATCAAGTTTGGGTGAGGCACCTATGAAGTTCGACAAATCCTCACTGTGGTATGTTTCTTCTCAGTAATCAAGCTCGAGGAAGGAAGAACCACGTGGCAGAGGACAGTGAGGCGGAACAACAATGGCCATCCAATTTTGTGCAATTCCACTAAAATTGAGGAAGACATGGCCGGGTAAGGAGATACGCATCGCTGTTTCCAAAAATATATAAAAAGGGATATAGTGTTGTTACTTTGTTTTACAAGATTAGCAACGACATCTCAATTGTCAATAAGAATTAATGAAAAGTATACCAACAAACAGAAGCATCATAATTATCTTGATGGGAACTAAACCAGGATATCTGAGAAAAAAACACTTCTTCATTTAACCAGTGATAGTACTACCACCATATGGACAATGACCGCACAACCACCATGTACTTTTTATCGAAACAACATGTATACCTCCACCGAGGCATAAATTAGGGCAACTTTTCGAGTGGCATTTCCTCTGTAATAGTACTAGTAGGTGATGTTGGACCAGCCGACGAACCCTAGCTACTATACATGGGGAGCTGGGGAGAAGTCGCATAGAAGAAAACCCGCACGCAGCGACCTGGGGAGCTGGACCAGTACAAGAAGTTATACCTCAGGTGGGCGAGATGTCGTTTAGGCAGGCGGGCAGGATCTGCCCACACGACGGTAGTGAACAAGGGCGCGGATGATCTTCGTCCACGCCAGCGCCGACTCCGAGAGGACAGTGCGCATCGGCTTCCTCCGTCACCGACGGTGACAACGTCAACGCTGCACCTCCTCACCTCCCGCAGCGGACGGGATTCGGCCGGATCTGTGACCACCGATGAGGAGAGAGATAGAGTGGACACTGTCATCTTTTTTTGATATGGAGAGGGTGAGAGAGCGAGACGCGAGAAACTCTATCAAACAAGAGGCTATAATGGAGTAAAAAACTCTCCATAGCCGTGGTTTTAAATAGAATACGCGCGCCCCCGGAAAAAAGAAACAAAACTGGCGGACAATTTTTTAACGTACCAAGAAAGAATACTCGATCAAAAACACGCCCCCGCTTCCAGGTCGCGAGAGTCGTCGTGCACACACACACATAGACATAGACATGCATATCCGTGTTTACGTAAAATTCCATTTCCATCTCCATCTCCAATCATATTTGTCTAACTGGCACATTATTTATGTTGTTAATTATATACGCAGCAATATTAACGTACTACATCTCTTGTTTGTGGACGTCCGGACCGCTGCCACGGCCGGTCCTGACCAACCCGATCCCTCTTCAGCACCCGCGCGTGCTTCCCGCACGAAATGGTCAGTGCCGCATTCATGCCCGGCTAGAGCGGACGCGACCTCTCACTGGCGCCGGCATTGAAGCGGAGCGCCGGCCGAGAGAGCGTCGCCCGCGCCGCTTCCGGGTGCACGCGATTGCTCAGCGTTCAAAGGTCGCAATAGCCGGCTACAACATGCATGTAAAAAGTTCTTGGGAGTCCGTGCTACAGCTAGCTGTCCTCCCCCAACTCGTCAATCTCTTCCAGTAGTGCTAGTACTCCATGGCGTGATCCATCGACAAGCAGGCGGGAAGTTACCGTATACTCGGTTTGCGGTGAGTGGCATGCCGAGCGACCGTGTGGGGTCAAGCCGTGGAGGACGGTGAGACACAAACACGACAGACGTAATTTAAACGTTGGTTTTGCTTGATGGCGCGATCCAACGAAACGAAACGTTGGTTTCTCTCCGTTTCCATTTTTTCTCCGGAAAAATGGAAACTTTCCACTCCATTTTCATTCCTATTCCAAGGTTGCCCCGTTACAACATCCCACCAAATACAAAGGAAAACTAACACGCATGCTGATGCATCTCAATGATTCGCAGATCATAGCCAATATTTACTTCACAACTAAAGAAAAAAGTTGTGAGAGCGTGTATGAAACAAAAACTACTGATGGGGTCACCACGACTTAAACCCTAAACCCTAAACATGATTTAATTTCCTGGCCAGTAGAACTCGTCAAGGAAAGACGGCAGTGGCACCCTCGGATCATACAATGCTTTTGTGCAGTTCCACTAAAATCGACCTGAGCATTCTTGATGGCAAAGATATTGAAGAAGTGTGATTAGAATAATAGTACTGGCACTAGTTCCTGAGACATAAACTCATCACAAGTAGAAGCCGGTAGAAGTAGAGAAAGATCGACATGGAGATGGAGCTACGGCAGTGGAGCAAGCCGGCTCCAAAAGAAAGATGGACTACCTGGGACATCGGGCTGTAGCTAGAAGGGCGGTTGGGACGCGGCATCGGCCCATACTGCGGTGACCCCTGATTGGGACGCACCGACTGTGGGTTTTCTCCCTCGCCGATGTCGACCACGTCTACGCAGAACATTGTTCCCTTTCCCCAGCTGTGGGATCAGGCCCATCTTTCTATGCTTGTGAAGAGAGCAACCTAAGCAAGGAGGCTTGTAGCTTAGGCTCCTGCTAGTGTATATATAGTGGTCTTCTTTTTCTCTCCATATCAACCATTTTATATTGTGTACGTGTCATTGAAGAGTGAAATGATGGTTGCTTCTTCCGACTAACTTACTGTGTGATTTGACTGCTCCTTAGTGGCCCCTACACGTACTCCCCCTACGTGTATGCAACAATCACACGTACACATGGATGCAAAAACGCGCGTGATGCCCTAATGCATGCATGTCCGAGCACACGACAGAACACACATGGTCACGCTCAAGTGCTCAACCTACACGTGCATGCACACACATACTCAGTCAGTGTGAGCTAGTGACTGTATAAACACCAGAAAATATATATATTGAGCCCAATGAGCGTATTATGAAGTCCACTGACCGTATTTTTACAAATATACAGTGACAGACAATGTATTTATCTCGTTTGAAATTAAGCCATATTAACCGGAGGAGGCAGTATGGACAAGCATTACTTTGCTGTGTCCCGTCAACTTGCCGAACAAGGAGAAGGTTGCAGAACGGGAGAAGCTTGCGCGCGGTGGCTCGCAGGACAAGGAGAAACTTTTGACTAATGCAAGCTCTCCCTCACTTAGGCGGTGGAGGTGCAACAGTTAATTCGGTGTCAGATTGCCAGAAGCATACACTATACTACTAGTGCTATTATTGTTCGACTTCTCGAATAGGCGAACAGCCAAGCGCAAAGTTTACTAGTACTACTATTACTACTACTATAGTCTATAGAGGTATGTACTATACTAGTACTAGGAACCGGATGGAGGAGCATCTGCACTCTTATTATAATTTTAAAATGTGATAAAGCAATCTTCAACACATTTGGTTCTCTTTGAGGGTTCTCGCATGTGATAATGGAAGTTGATTGCATGCAACACTCGCCACAATTCTCGCTTAATTCTGGCTCACATCCTGTTACAAATAGGAGCGCTCGGTAATATTTCTCTTTTTTTTTGTTATTCAGCATGTAAACAGGTCAGCAAACCTTGCGGCGCATCTTTGTGCGAACCGTGCTTGCTGCACTTTGAATGTGGCCGAGAGCTGGCTTGATGAAACACCTCGCTTCCTACTTCTTTTTTATGGGTACCTCGCTTCCTAGTGACCAGTGTCTTGGCTGATCGTCCTAAGAATGCTTATATATGAATAAAGCTCTCTCATTTACCCGCAAAAAGATTAAGCCATATTAACCGGAAAGGAGGGAGTATGGACTAGCACTACTTTTTGGTGTGTCCCGTCAACTCGCAGAACGAGGAGAAGCTTGCAGGACAAGGTGAAGCTCGCTTACGCCTTTTGACTAATGCAACCTACCCTCGGGTGGACACGCATCAGTCCATTCGGTGTCAGATTGTCAGAGGCATACACTGTAGTACCCAACATGCGGAGTACCATCATTGTTCGACTTCACAAAGAGGCGAAGAGCCAAGCGCAGTAGTGCGAGTAGTACTACTACTAGAACCACATGGTGGAGCGTTTGTACTCTTATTTTTTTATCTCTGATAAAGTACTAGTTTATTCTGGAGAAGGGCGGAAAACGGAAGCCCAACATGTAATGATGATATCGATCAACCAACCATGCTCGAATATATCTTGGCCTCCGTGCGAGCCCGTCTGTGTGTTCTCGCTCCTCGTCTCTCTCAAGGAATGACGGGTTGGCTCTTTACCGTCGATTGAGATCGGTTTGCTCACACTCCTGTCCCATATCTCAGTGATATGCCAAGAGGAGGTGCGTTGACTGACTGGCCATCTGGCATTTCTTGGTTTTGAACCTTCATACTACTCCTCCCTCCGTCACAGTTTACAGGGCGCGCTTCGTTATGATCCATTTCTCTCAATGCATTTCCACCACCAGAGAGACTTTAGACGTGTTTGGTTTAATGCTCAATTAATTAGGGCGTGGTAACCGCAATCAAGTCCACAATTCTCTCTTGATGTACTCCCTCCTTTCCGGTTTATAGGGCTTATCTCAAAATTTTAGTTTTTCCATTTTATAAGGCTCAGTTTGGTTGTTTTCCATCACATGTTCAGATTCCAAGGTGCATTAAATCATTGCATGCAAGTATTAAGAGAAAATTGACCAATGCATGTACTTTATGCATGCATGCATTGCAATTAATGCATTGATAAACATAATTTTTTGAGGAAAACAAGAGCATTAATTAGGTGCTTTTGCAAAACTACAAAAAGTATTCCACCACTCGCCATCTACCTTGATTGGTGAGATTCTTGAACTGAGCACTATAAACCGGAAAGGAGGGAGTACTACTACGGAGTGGAGTAAGTGCATGCATGTGTGTATCCGGGGTGGAAGCACTGCATGCATGTGTGTACACACTATTCCCTCTAGTAATAAACACCGTGCTATAACTACCAATGCTATTTTTCAGGCCGATCGCTAGTCGCCTTGGTCCCACAGATTTTTTTTCTTGAAGTACGCTCTATAAACAATGATGGATGGAGTAGTATGAGTGGATTCAAAGAAGAGCCTATGGATGGTTGCTTCTTCCGAGCAACTTACAGTGGGAAAGGTGGGGCTTATGATTTGACTGCTCATTACTCACTATTAATGCGGGCAACGACCGGGCTGAGTCTCCCATGCGGTTGTACACTACCCCCTCGGTTCTTAAATATACTCCGGAGTATTTGTCTTTCTAGAGATTTAAACAAGTGACTACTCAAATATTTGTCTTTTTAGAGATTCAAATGGACTACTACATACGGATGTATATAGACATATTTTAGAGTGTAGATTCACTCATTTTGCTCCGTATGTAGTCACTTGTTGAAATCTCTAGAAAGACGAATAGAGTATTTAGGAACGGAGGGAGTACACATACGAAGCAAAATGAGTGAATCTACACTCTAAAATATGCCCATTTGAAATTTGTAAAAAGACAAATATTTAGGAACGAAGGAGTATAATTTTGTGCATGACACATGGACCCGGATGCTGAAGTGGCTTCTCGCAATGCTATCAAGCTTCCATCATTTGTTTACATAATTGACGTACTATACACATAATTTTCCAGTTACATGAAATTGTACAGTGGTGTGAGCTTTCAGCTTTTGTTTCGTGTGTCTTGCCATCGATGCTCTTTTGGAAACAATAAAAAACTAACTTCCTTGCTAATGCATGTCAATTATTAGCAGCTCAGAGCTAATATTTACTCCCTCCATTCCTAAATATAAGACTTTTTGGAGATTCCACTACAAACTACATATGGATGTATATAGACATATTTTAGAGTGTGGATTCACTCATTTTGCTCCGTATGTAGTCCATAGTGGAATCTCTAAAAAGACTTATATTTAGGAACGGAGGGAGTACATCACAACTGAAGACAGAGCTGTGAGAAGGTGTTAAATTAAAATTGATCCATGCTTTCATTGGCAGCAACGTCCCCCCAGCTCTGTCTAAATCAACAAGGCATGTTGGGAAAAAAGTAGCTGTCTGGAGCATGCAACATTCTGATCATTTTGTGTAGTTCCACTAAAATAGAGCTGAGCGTCCCTGTTCCAAAGACATTAAGTGTGATTACAATAATAAAGGACTGCTGATGAAACAATAAAGACACAAATAGAAGCCGATCACCTTTGCAGTCTCTCTTAAGACTAACTAGTTGGAGAAGATTAGGCTCGGAGTTGGATGGGGAGGATAGAGCAAAACCAATCTCCCTTTGTGCGATCGCCTTTGAAATGTAGAGACGTTGCCCGTGTGACATTTTAGTACAACTGCACAAAACACTCTTAAGAAAAAAGTGATTTGTGCAGTTCACCAAAAGGTCGCAATAGCAACGAGGTGAAATGGATAGCCCTATTTGCAAAAAAGAGGTAGAAAGGAAACAATCACTGGCCAATAACAGTTGATGACACATGCGAAGACAAAAAAGAAGCATATTCCTTGTCCTAAGGGAAGATAACAACACGGGTGTGTTTGTCTAAAACGGTGTGAGGACGATATTGCAATATGGAAAGTACGCCCGGACGAGCTACGCTTTGGGCAAAGAACTATGGAAGATCCACATGCAGCAACGTGGGAAGACGGGCGGTGGAGCAAGGCGGAGGGGATACCGGAGGTCGTCGGGATGTAACTAGTCGAAGCGGCGCGGGCGGAATCTGCCCATACCGCGGCAGCGAGCAGGTGGCGTAGGCCCTACCGCACCGGAGCTTGGTCAGAGAGAACGGCGTGTACCGCAGATCGGGACGTGCTTCCTCGGTGCCGTCGAACGGAGAACCGATGCACTTCCTCCCTTTCCCCCGGCGGACGGGATGCGGCCGGATCAGTGACCAACGGTGAGAGAGAGAGAGAGGCCACCGCAGCCTTGTGTGAGATACTATGAAGAGCGACAAACCAGGCAGGCAGGCTCCAGTGTATATAGTGGAGCGGACTACCTTTTTCTCCATAAAAATCGTATTATATTCTGTGTACGTGCCATCGAGCACTATAACTTTATTTAAAAATAACGCGACAACGCCTCAAGTCGAACTTTGTTTCGTGCACGCGTGGTCCACGACCTCCCTAGGTAAACAACCGCTACATGCGTTTAAATTAGCACGTGGGCTGCAATTTCGTAAAGAAATGAGCTCCACCGTGTACCAGCTGGTGTGGCTGGGCACGGCGTGAGTACGTGCACGGTGCACCTATTCTCTTCTTGTATACGTACACCACCTATGTGGGGTTGTGTGAGAGATAGAAACCTAGAGATATAGTGTGTGGGTTCATGAGAGTTTTTTTTTTGGGGGACAATCAAAAAGTGTAACATATGCAATGTGTGTGAAATAGAGTCCTGGATATAACATATATATAGAGGGGGCGATCCACGAGAAGAGAGTGGAGGTATCATTGGCTTGAGGTGTCCATAGAATCGGAGAGAGGGATGATGTGTGTGTGTGTGCGCGCGCGCGATCGATAAAGAGTGCCATCAAATTTGTGTGTGCCCACATCAAAGATATAGAGTGTCCGGCCTACTGGAACGTGAGAGGGGACATGTGCAGTTTGTCTCTGTGGCATGGATACCTACCTGCAGTGCTCGACTATTGGTGTGTGGTGGGGGAAGAGGGAGGCCTAATTAACTATAGAGGTACAATGGCTGGTATATGTGTGGAGGAGGAGAGAGGCCTACCTCATGTATTAAGGAGATCGATCTGCCTCATGTATTAAGGGAGATCGATCGGCATCCATGCATATGTGCAGGAGAGGAATAAGATTGGGAGAGAGATAGAGCTAGAGTGTTGGAGGGGGTGGTAGTGGAGTTGCTTCTAACAAATGGTAGGATAGGCTTTCTACACAAACGGAGGGCATGCCCGCAATATCAATAAGAGAGGAGATGGCTGCTTGTTGTCTGTGCATGTGCATGTGAGAGACGGGTCAGGAGGCATGCACGAATGATGAGGGGGGACGATATGGCTGTGGTAAGGAGACGTAACTACATAGGAAGATCAATCGCCCTTTGTTAAGGAAAGGAGAGACATAACTTGTGAGGTACATCGATCGATGGGGGGGATAGTTAAAGTCGATCTAGGTATATGTTGGGAGATCGATCGGTATACATGCATGTGTGTGTTAGAAGCAAATGAGGCACGATGAGAAGGATAGAGAGAGAGGGATGCATCTAGGAGGTGGTACGAGAGGCATACTATATCAAGGGGGAAGGAGTGTGCGAGTATGATATCGATGAAAAGAGTGGTGGGAGTGAGGCATGGACGGTGACAAGAGAAGAGGGGAAGCTTGTGTTTGTGCTAGGCACACATGGCTAGAGAGGCATATCAATCGATGTGTGCTGTAAAGAAGGAGCTGGGGGGCCTACACACACGATGGGTGAACGACCTAAAGTGAAAAGATGAATTTGCGCGATGGAGCTAGAGAATGCTGAGGGAGGGTGAGAGGGATGCGGGAGTGTGCATGCACGAGAGAAAGTTAGCACTAGCTACAAAGATAAGAGGATTGTGTGGGTGTAAAAGACGATAGAGATCATACTTCATTATAAAAAGCGAATTCGGATATTTGAAGAATTTATCATAGTGTTTTAAACCGACGCATTTGTGAATATATATAACGGTGATACACATGGTGTGGTTATGAACATGTTATACTACATATAATATATTTTATCTCTACTCTTATAAAAAAACGGAGTTGTTGATGATGGCGTGCCTGCCATCCTGCAATATAGGCCGTCCAATTTATATCTCGCGGATAGGAAGGAAACTACGGCAAGTTTGAAAAAAGATACCCACACCCCTCTCCATATTTGCAAATTAGGCCCCTTGATCATGTTGATGTTCTGTGGAACGCATGGGCATCTTTCTAGTACTACGTATAATACATAGAACATTGATTATAATTTTGGCTAATGTGTGGCTTTTGCAGCTCAGGTTTAAATACTTGTCATAATGTAGGGGGCGGGGCACTATACTTTGTGTGATAAACACGGTGTACATATGGAACATGGTTTAGATTATGAATATATAGTTAGTACATCAAATGTACTATTATTTGGAATCAACATCAAGTGTATTCAAAAATAGAATTCGAGTTCATGTAGTACACATAGTTCATATCTATCTCTATAGTAATCATGTGGTGTGTTATTAAGGTAATACATGAATGATGGTTGAAGTTGGCAACAATCATGATTGTAGATTCTTATTCAAATAGAGAAACAAATTCAAATTTAGTTCAATTGCAGCGGTAGTATAGACATTTGGAATGCACTAAAATGTTGGTATGAGTAGGTTACATGCATTATACAAATAAGCGAAAAAATTTAATCAGACATAACATGGATTCATACTCCCTCCTTCCATCTATATAGGGCGTAATGAGATTTTTAAGACCGCCTTTGACAATTGACAAGATTAATAGTACATGACATGCACAATGTGAAAATTATATCATTGAAAGAACCTTTCACAGACAAATTTAACGGTGTGCTTTGTGTAACTTGAATGTCATATATTATTGCTCTAATATTTGGTCAAAGTTAGCATCAAAAAATGCATTAGGCCCTATATAGATGGAAGGAGGGAGTAGCTTTGAATAGCATTTGTATAGTAAAACGGGGACTCTCTCTTTGTGTGGTGTGAATAGTTTTATTTTTTCGCTTTTCTTTTTGGTTGAGGGAAGTGCGAATTGATTTGAGTGCATAAGTACAATATTACTACACGTTAGGCTTGTCCCTAAAATTCAACCCACGTCTTGTTATATCCCGAAAATTCAGATATCGTGCTCCCAATACTGGTGCCTTCACAATCCGCGCCTTGCTATCTCGAAATTACAACGCGCGCGAAAACTCCCTCCAGCTGCCAAATCCCGACACGCGAAATCCCCCTTCTAACCCTGAGCCGAAAGGGCCGCTAGTTCAAATCAGTGGGGGGTACTTTTGTGACACACCATACATTTTGGACAAGCGTCCCTAAGTCATGCATCACCCCATCCCATCGACCACATTTCGCCATTCGAAATCCCAGGCCGCCATAACCTCTCCGCTCCAGCCGTGAAACCCCACCCTCCTCTGTCCGCCACCTCACCGCTGCCCAGCCGGAGCCTCTTCCCCGACAACGTCGTCCACCGCAACAGCTCAACATCCCTCATCCAGCTCCCCGGATGAGGATCCGTCGTCCATCTTGTTGTCCCGCCGGTTCAGCCGCCCCGTCCTCCACCACCAAGGAGTTGCTCCGATGATCGCCTCGTCTATCGCGACTGCTCCATCCCCACAGCGCCGCCTTAACCTGCTCCACCGGAACCACATCATCCTCACCGACTCCTCGGACGAAGCCGAGGCCTACTCGGCGCCACCAAAGAGTTTGTACACTCATCGCATCGCACCTTCTCCTTAACTCGACCTCCCGGCGCTGATGGTGCTCCATCCCGCACCCCCGTGGAGCGGCTACCTTGAAGGCAGCGCCGCGGTCGATATCTCCACGGCGGCTCTCCCCCAGTGCGAGGCCCCTTCGGCAGCGGCGTCCATACCAGCCGGATCTGCTACTGCTGCTCCGGCTCTCGCTCGATCGCTCGCTCGCCCACACTTCAGTCGACTGAATCGACTTTTGGGTCAGTCGATTTTCAGGGGTTGGGGGGGGGGGGGGCTCGCCGGAGTTAAGGAAGAACCACCCGCAGCGGGGACGGGGGCTCGCCGGAGAGGTACCCCACTATCTATCTTAGGGTTCAGGGTGGGGGGGTGGGGGTGGGGGCCTAGAGGGCTGGCCGGGGCGGCGGTGGGGTGTTGTTTCGGGGCGGCGAGGCGGCGCTGGGGCCGGCAGTTCAGCCGGTGGTGGCTGGCGGCTCAGGGGGGTGCAGGTTAAAGAAGAACCGCAGGCCCTCCCTAAACTACGTGTCAAGTGCCTTTCTGCTACCATTGCGTTCGGTTTCGACAGTAGCATTCAGAGTTCATAGTAAATTTCAGTTTCGACAGTTAAGTTTAGAGTCAACAGTTTTTACCTCATCTGTTGTAGTTAGGTGGTTTTTGGTGATGTAAATTTTACATCTATTTTACATCATCTATTGGAGATGCTATTAGAATCCCACTTGAGATTGATGATGTCTGTCTTGTGCTGCTTCAGCCTTGATGTCTTACGGCTCACCGGAGCTGCTCCAACGACAGAACGATCCATCACAACAGAGCAGTGCCCTGGACGCCGTCTACAGATTCCTCAGATCTTCCTCCACACCTCCGACAGCCACCTCTGCCTCAACTGCTTCAGCGACCAACCCAATGATGCCGAGGTCGACACGACTACGGCAAAGAGGTTGTACACTTGTTGCATCACTTATTACTATGCATTCACGTCGATCCATTAGGGCTATTTTGGTTCAATGGAAAAACATAGCAATTGGGAATTTTCCGATGGCACTTTACTATTCAATTATTCATGCATATTGTTGAAAGGAATGAAGCAAAACATCCACCTAGACCTACTTTTCAAAATCCTATGCATGAAAACAAGACCAAGTGCATTAGTGCCAGAATAACATTCTAACTGTACACGCTTTCATATGGTTTCACTTTATTTTGGCCATGTTTCTTTGCTCTGCTCTTCCAATTCCTGTAAACCAAACACCCAAGTTGACAGAAATCCTGTGTTTACAAATGCTCTATTTACCATGTGCATTCCTATCCTATTCCGGTGTTTTTCCTATCCCTGCGTTTCAAGAATCATGCAAGCCAAATAAGCCCTTACAGAATTACTTCAGTTACAGGTATGTGTCGAAGGGAACTTTGTGTGGTTTGTCCTGATCCTGCCGCGACGCCGTCCACCTCACCTGAGCTGCTCCACCAACAGAAGCATCCACCAAACCAGACATCACGACTCCTAACCGTCTTTCTCTGCCTCAGATCTCCTTCCCTGCCGCCGCACCCACCGCAACGGCATCACCATCATCGACTCAGCAGATGAACCTGAGGAGTACACGTGTCCACAAGAGGGGTCGCACTCTTTTGTTTCTGCTTATGTTATGCATTGCTTAAAATTACCTGCTACTTTATCGTCCTGTTCACCTCTTGGACTCCAAGTCAGGTCCAAATTAATGTTCAAACTTGAGTTCTAAATTAGTTATGGGGCACATATCGAGGTAGCAATGAATAGTATGTCTGTCTAATATCAAGTTCACCTAGGGTATGCCTATGCTGTTCATCTTGGGTGGGAAACAAATAGTAAAGCAATCATCATCTGTCTTTTTATTAATTTAAAGCAATCATCAGCCTGCTATCATTATTTTTGGATCCATCCACTGGTTGTTACCATCACTCTAGATTTCTGCATGCTCTCCTTACATAATCTCACCATATTTTTTATGCATGTCAGATATTGTACACAAATCATGCTGAACATGTAGAGAAAAAGAGAAGAGTTTTACGCGGCAATACAATGTCATGCAGACATCGCTCCATGGTGGGTTCAATGGCAAACCCTCCCCACCCCTCTCCAGATTGTAATCCATAGGAAGATATCTGTTCTAAGGCGGATTCAGACGCCGCTGACTACTCCTATTTACCCCCAAGGTATTTGCTCTACCTTGGCATGATGATGTTAGTCATATCATGCATATGTTGCCTTGCAGTGCTTACTTTTGACATCATATATGTCATCTGCTTAGTTTAGACATGTTCAGAATGCCACCTGTTTAGTTTCTATATCATATATGGGAATTATGCTGTCTCATGTCTTTTAGCCAGCCATAATATATGTGAAATGTGCAATGCCATCCTGTTTAACCAGGCATCATATATTTGAATGGTATCTTGCCCATCCTTTACATTTACATTTGTTGACAATGTTTGTACATTAAACTACTCTTCCTGTGAATCAGCCATTTGGGTGGGAGATGGAAAAATCTGGAGTGAAAACAAGGCCTTCAGAGCAGATAGTGCTACATGTCGAAGAAGATCTCTTGTTGGGTCCCGATAGCTCCTCAGAGATGGATTCAGAGACAGATGACCAGTCCTATTCCCCCACCGAGGTGTATGCTCAAACTTGGCACGGTTATACTGCTCATATCATGCATATGTGTCTTGCATTGCATAGTTTAGACATTATATAGAAAATATGAAACACCATGTTCTTAGTTCATACATCATATCGAATGCCCTATGTTTAGCATATAAATCACATATGTGAATTAAACGATGCGATCCTGATTACTTAGATACCATGTAGGTGAATTATGTCATGCGATCCTGTTTAGTTATTCATCATATCTTTGAATTATGTTATGCTATGCTATCCAGTTTAGATTGACATCATATATGTGAAATTATGTCATGCTATCCGTTTTAGTTAAACAATATACATGTCAACTATTTCATGCCTTTTTTCCACACTATCTATTGCATCTGTCTCTCATACAATGTCTGTACATTCAACTATGTTTCCTGTTCATCAGCCAGTTGAATTGGAGCGGGTGATGCCAGTTCCAGCGGACTAAAAACACGGTCTTCAAATAAAACATTGCTACCTCTTGGTGGAAATAGCACCCCGGTTGTACATGCACAAGAACCAGCCCTACCACACATAACCCAAACTCTCGCAGATTGTACCCCTACTGCGATGGATAGAGAACCAGCTTCACCCAATCTAACCCCAACCCCAGCAGATAGTAACCCAGTTCCTGTTGACACAGCACCATCTCCACCACAGAGCTCCCAAACAAGAGCAGTTAGTAAGGCCGCTCCAGTGCCCAAAGGGCCAGTACTACCACGGCGAACCCCAACTCCACCAGTTAGTACGCCTATTCCTGTGGAGGAAGCACAACCAGCTAGTCGTAATTTAGCAGCTATCGCATTTGTTGTTGTTAAATCGTATGTGCGTATCTTCCCAACTTGGAAATATTATACTGAAGATGAAGGAAAATGCCGATTCAGGTGTGTTTGTCCAGAGTTATGTGTAAGTAATGTTATTCATGGCAATTACTTTGCTTTGTCCCATACATCCTACCTCCATGATGGTTATAATACATCAAATTTTCCCATTTTTCTCTATAGAGAAGGACCGATTTGGAAATTTAGGATGAGGTAACCTGTGCTAATACCTCTGCTATCTTCAAGAATGCTTGGTGGCAGTATCGGAATTACCTAAAGAGAACGTACTTCACCGGCAAAGAAACTCATCAAATTCCCTTACGTTCTCCTGAGACACATTTACTGGACGATGACTGGGAACGCCTTGTTTCGTACTGGTCCCGAACCAAGAATGTGGTAAGGTCTATGAGCTCATTTTCTATTTTGAAGTACTATATTATTGCGTCTTACTATACTCTGTTCATGTAGAACAAGTGCCTAAACCTGAAGAACAACTGTTCTAATTTAAGATTCCATTGCTTTCATAGTTCAAAAAAGTGCTAGGCGTTAATTGTGCGTTTTGCCACCGCCTTGCGCTTTACTGACCAAAGCGCATGCTTATGCGCAGTTATGCACAGATTAAGTGTAGTTATGCGCAATGCGTTTTGCCAACGCTAGAGCCTAAGCGCCTTTTTAACTATGATTGCTATCGTGCATACTGCTTTGCTCTTGTATCACTGTATTTACTCATACAAACTTATTTTTAAATTGAAGGATCCAATCGAAACTCCAATGGCACAACAAGTATGTTCATGCATGTTTCTTTAACAGGTTTGCTCTTATCAATAGCTCTGTTGATTTCAATTTCAATTGTGTATACAGTTGACTTCTCATATCATGCATATTACTAGCATCACAACAGAACCAATAGTGTTGTTGTACATGTAGACCCGTGGTACCCATCTGAAATCTTGTTGTGCCGTGTAGTTTCCCACGCTTTGTATTCTTTCACTGCTGCTTTGTCTTGAACTGATATGATTTGAACCGTGTCTCTATTTTGATTTGGCAAGACAATGTAGTGACCATAGGACATAGATATATGTTTGTTTGATGCTTTTATTATGTACTAGTACTTGGCAATAGAAGAATTGGTAGTTTAATCCTGTCCACCTTACTAATGAACTGGTTCACCGAAATGAGTTTCATATACTAGTACA
Organism: Aegilops bicornis; assembly: GCA_021605145.1. Lineage (NCBI taxonomy): Eukaryota > Viridiplantae > Streptophyta > Magnoliopsida > Poales > Poaceae > Aegilops > Aegilops bicornis. The sequence continues at coordinate 93,555,561 of CM038671.1, forward strand.
TGCTAAACCTGTTATGTGTCTGCTTGTTTCTTCTTTTAGAATGCTGACAGAATATTTGGGAAGAGTGCCTTATTAAGCAATGGTAAAGGAAGTAATACAGATAAGGTTCAGGATAGTGACACATCCTTGTTGGTCTCCAACAAAGCTGATAAAACAGCTAAGGAAGACTATCTTGAAGACAGTGAGACAACCCCAAAGTCCTGTCTTGGTTTAGTGTTCGAGTTACTGTCCACTACCGCTTGCACAAGCTATTCAAACTCACTGTCCAAATCAATTCGGTTTCTTGAGTCTCAACTGCAAGCTGAAAGACATCGATCAGCTGTGCCGCGACAAGAAGCGAAAGGACTGCAGAAGTCACTGGAGCATTGAGATGCATACTTTCTGGTGCAACAGCAAGCGTTGGAGGATTTTAGCGCCAAACAGGACAAAGCTAATAAGCTTGCTAAGCTTATTGCCAGCATGGTGGATACCCAGGATAAGGTTTCCTGAGCTCTTCTGAAGTTGTTTTAGTTATGCTCTTGTTTTGCTGTCGCGTTTATTTGCACTGGTGGCCAATTTTGACGGCCAGTGTATGTAATATGCTGCTTTGTTCCCTATATTTGCACTGGTGGCGAACTTTGATGCCCAGTGGATGTAATATGTGTAATAGCGGTAATAGGCTACCGTTAATTGCTTGCTTATTTATTTCCTCATTGTCTTGTTTAGTTGTTTGCTTGTAGTCACTGCAGTTCTTTTTCTGTGTTTTTTAAGTGGCCACAATAGCCTATTTATGGTAACTAGGCCAAAATAATCATGGCAGCACACAAATTGTTGTAACCATGGGCCACCTGCGAGCCGTATGATCCATGGGCCTTCTACGATCGTAGGATCCATTGGCCTTTGTACGGGCCGTAGGATCCATGGGCCTTCTACGGGCCGTAGGGTCCATGGGCCTTCTACGGGCCGTAGGATCCATGGGCCTTCTACGGGGCGTATCATCATTTCGCCAATCATGGGCCGTACTATTCGTGGACCATAACGGGCCGTATTTGATAACTGTATGAAAACAGCCCAACGGGTTTTTTTGACATGAAAACGGCCCACCGTATTAACGGTCCACAAACGGGCCGACTGTAACGACGGGCTGAATTTGGCCCAGAAGCAGAAAATGACAGTAACGGGCCGTAAGCAACCGAATGCTGCAAATGAGCCCAAGAATAAATGGGCCCTGAGAAGGCTGAAAATAACTTGGGCTGGAAACGGCCCAGTGGAATAATGGGCCGTTAATGGGTATAAAGTGATACACTGTTCATTACGGGCCAGTTTCACCATGGGCCGTTAATGGGCCAAGAGTTACAAAGGGCCTCATATCGGCCGAAATAAGTCATGGGCCACACATGGGCCGGAAGTTAAAACGGGTTGGAATCATATTGGACGGCCCAGATGACGCTACCGGGCCTAATTCGGATAGGGCGTAACGGGCCTTAGCGGGTTGTAAATGGGCTATATGCGAACAGGCCGTTAACAGGCTTTCCGTGGGCCAGCCTGCCACCTTTTGACCAAGTCAAACGGGACGGCCTTTTCACGGGAATGGGCCTCTGTTGGGCCATGCCACGTGTCGACGTATCATAGGCGCCTTGGATCCAATGAGTGGATGACATCTGTCCCAACGGTGAGCCGACAAGTGTTTCCTCCAGCCAATGATAATTTTACACGTGGAAAATCCCCATTGGTCGGGGCTATTAACGGGTTATCGGATCCAAAACCGGACCCGATAGCTTAACGACATTCTATTACGGTGGATGCCACGTGTCGGTCACCCTTGACAAAAGCACTTCCGTGACGCGCGATTTATCGTCATGGAAGTGGACACTTCCATGATGATAATTTTGGTAATGTCATGGAACACTTCTACGACAACACAGGTATGACTATCTTGATTCTGTCATAAAATCGTCATGGATGTACATGCATGACAGAAAATGCGACCTACTGTGACAAACACGTATCATCCGGAAGTGTATTTTTTTTGTAGTGTACGAGCTTCTAGCACGAACCGTTCTTACCTACGCATCAAAACCACAACGATTTTTCGTCAAGTGTGCTATTTTAACCTTCAACAAGGACCGAGCGTAGCCACACCCGATTCAACTAAAGATGGAGAAATAGACACTCACCATCCACCTATGTGCAAAGTACGTCGGTAGAACCAGTCGTGCATAAGCGTACACGTAATGTCGGTCTGAGCCGCTTCATCCAACAATACAGCCGAATCAAAGTGTGACATGCTGGTAAGTAGTATGACTATTATCGCCCATAATTCTTTGTGTTCTACTCATGCATATAACATCAACGCATAGACCTGGCTCGGATGCCACTGTTGGGGAACACGGTAATTTCAAGAAAATTCCTACGATCACGCAAGATCTATATAGGTGATGCATAGCAACGAGAGGGGAGAGTGTGTCCACGTACCCTCGTAGACCGAAAGCGGAAGCGTTTTATTAACGTGGTTGATGTAGTCGAACTTCTTCGCGATCCAACCAATCAAGTACCGAACGTACGACACCTCCACGTTCAGCACACATTCAGCTCGATGACATCCCTCGTACTCTTGATCCAGTTGAGGCCGAGGGAGAGTTTCGTCAGCATGATGGCGTGGCAATGGTGATGATGAAGTTACCGGCACAGGGCTTCGCCTAAGCACTATGACGATATGACCGAGGTGTGTAACTGTGGAGGGGGCACCGCACACGTCTAAAAGATTAACTTGTGTTGTCTGTTGTGCTATTGGGGTGCCCCCTGGCCACGTATATAAAGGAGGGAGGGAGAGAGGAGGCCGGCCAGGTTTGGGCGCGCCAGGGGGAGTCCTACTTGGACTCCTAGTCCAAGTAGGATTCGCCCCCCCCCCCTTTCCTTTCTTCCACCGAAGGGAAAGGTAAGGGAGAGAGAGGGAGGAGGAAAGAGGGGGGCCGGCCCCCTCCCCTAGTCCAATTCGGGTTGGGCAAGAGGACGGGTGCCCCTCTCATGTGGCCCTTTCTCCTCTCCTCCAGTAAGGCCTACTAGGCCCAATACTTCTCCCGGGGGGGGGGGGTTCCGGTAACCTCCCGGTACTCCGGAAAAATGCCCGAACCACTCGGAACCATTCCAAAGTCCAAATGCAATCTTCTAATATATGAATCTTTACCTCTCGGCCATTTATAGACTCCTCGTCATGTCCGTGATCTCATCCGGGACTCCGAACAAATTTCGGTACATCAAATCACATAACTCATATTACAAATCGTCATCGAACGTTAAGCGTGCGGACCCTACGGGTTCGAGAACTATGTAGACATGACCGAGACACATCTCCAGTCAATAACCAATCGCGGAACCTTGATGCCCATATTGGGTCCTACATATTTTACGAAGATCTTTATCGGCCAAACCGCATAACAACATACGTTGTTCCCTTTGTCATCGGTATGTTACTTGCCCGAGATTCGATCGTCAGTATCAGCATACCTAGTTCAATCTCGTTATCGGCAAGTCTCTTTACTTGTTCTGTAATGCATCATCCCGCAACTAACTCATTAGTCACATTGCTTGTAAGGCTTATAGTGATGTGCATTACCGAGAGGGCCCAGAGATACCCCTCCAATACACGGAGTGGCAAATCCTAATCTCGATCTATGCCAACCCAACAAACACCTTCGGAGACACCTGTAGAGCACCTTTATAATCACCCTTTTATGTTGTGACGTTTGGTAGCACACAAAGTGTTCCTCCGGTATTCAGGAGTTGCATAATCTCATAGTCTGAGGAACTTGTATAAGTCATGAAGAAAGCAGTAGCAATGAAATTAACACGATCATAATGCTAAGCTAACAGATTGGTCATGTCCATCACATCATTCTCCTAATGATGTGATCCCGTTCATCAAATGACAACACATGTCTATGGTTAGGAAACATAACCATCTTTGATTAACGAGCTAGTCAAGTAGAGGCATACTAGGGACTATATGTTTTGTCTATGTATTCACACATGTACTAATTTTCCGGTTAATACAATTATAGCATGAATAATAAACATTTATCATGAAATAAGGAAATAAATAATAACTTTATTATTGCCTATAGGGCATATTTCCTTCACAACGTCTAATAATACCATCTACTCCTTCTTTATAAAGATGTGGGTCATCCCGAAAGTAATGTCTTAAATCATAGAAGAATTTTTTCTTTTGTTGGTATGTGGAGCTAGGTGGTAAATTTTTAGCAAGAATGTAATTAGCATAGTCAGCATACCAAGGTGTACTATTAGAAACATTTATTGCAGCTAACTGTTCATCAGAAAAAATATCATTAATAGGTAGTGCGTCATCAAGAACATTCTCCAACCTAGATAGGTTATCAACTACGGGGTTCTTCTTTCGCTCCTTTTCTATCAGTGATAGGCTAATCAAATTCTTGTAGCAAGAGAACCCATCGAATAAGCCTATGCTTGGCATCTTTCTTTTCCATATGATACTTTATTGCAGCATGATCAGTGTGAACAATTACTTTTGAATCTACAATATAGGAACTAAATTTATCACAAGCAAACACCACTGCTAGAAATTCCTTTTCAGTAGTAGCATAATTTCTTTGTGCACTGCCTAGAGTTTTACTTGCATAATGAATAATATTCAGTTTCTTATCAACTCTTTGTCCTAGAACAACACCAAAAGCATAATCACTAGCATCACATATGATTTCACACGACAAGTTCCAATCAGGTGGTTGAACAATAGGTGTAGAAATTAAGGCTTTCTTTAGTGTTTCGAAGGCTTCTAAACAATGATCATAAAAAAGGAATATCCTTTTGAAAAAGATTTGTAAGAGGCCTAGAAATTTTAGAAAAGTCTTCGAAAAAATCTCCTATAGAAACCAACACGACCAGGGAAACTACGAATACCTTTGATATATTTAGGACATCGCATTTTCTCAATTGCATCAACCTTAGCTTTGTCCACCTCAATACCTCTTTCAGAAATTTTATGGCCCAAAACAATACCTTTGTTAACCATAAAGTGGCACTTCTCCCAGTTCAAGACAAGATTCATTTGCTCACATCTCTGCAAAAATCGATCAAGATTGCTTAAACAATCATCAAAAGACTTCCCATAAACAGAAAAGTCATCCATGAAAACCTCAACAATCTTTTCACAAAAGTCAGGGAATATAGCGGTCATATATCTCTGAAAGGTAGCAGGTGCATAGCATAAACCAAAAGGCATACGTCTATAAGCATAGGTTCCAAAAGGACAAGTAAAAGTGGTATTTTCTTGATCAGGTTGAGAAACAGGTATTTGTGAAAAACCAGAATATCCATGAAGGAAGCAAAAATGCATGTGCTTTGATAATCTTTCTAGCATTTGATCAATAAAAGGCAGAGGGTACTGATCTTTTCTAGTTGCTTTGTTTAATTTTCTAAAATCAATTACCATTCTATAGCCTATAACAATTCTTTGTGGAATAAATTCATTCTTATCATTAGGAACAACAGTAATACCTCCTTTCTTAGGGACACAATGAACAGGACTTACCCATCTACTATCAGCTATAGGATAGTTTATACCTGCTTCCAGAAGTTTTAATATTTCCATCCTTACCACTTCTTTCATCTTTGGATTCAACCGACATTGGTGATCAACAACGGGTTTAGCATCAGGTTCCATATTAATCTTATGCTGACATAGAGTGAGACTGATGCCCTTAAGATCATCAAGAGTATATCCAATAGCAGCTTAGTGCTTCCTTAGAACTTTCAATAATCTTTCTTCTACATGTTATGAAAGGTTAGCACTAAAAATAACAGGATATATCTTCTTCTGATCAAGATAAGCATATTTAAAAGTGTCTGGCAATTGTTTTAATTCAAACACAGGATAACCTTTAGGTGGAGGAGGACCTCCTAGAGTTTCAATAGGCAAATTGTGTTTAAGGAGAGGACGTTGTTCAAAGAAGATTCTATCTATTTCATTTCTTTCGTGCATATGCAAATCATTTTCATGGTCTAGCACATATTGTTCTAAAGGATCAGTAGGGGGTACATCAATAGAGGCAAGTCCAATAATTTCATCCTTACTAGGCAATTCTTTCTTATGGTGCTTTCTACTAAACTTGGAAAAATCAAACTCATGAGACTCATCACCAGAACTACACCGACAGTTTGTTTCTCACAATCTATTTTAGTATTAACGGTGTTCAAGAAAGGTCTACCAAAGATAATGGGACAAAAGTCATCCTGTGGGGAACCAAGAACAAGAAAATCAGTAGGGTATTTTATTTTCCCACACAAGACTTCAACATCTCTAACAATCCCGAGTGGTGTGATGGTGTCTCTATTATCAGCTGGTTTAGGAACCAAGTTTAATAGTAACATCTATGTCTTCTATCTCTGCAAGTGCTATGTCATTCATAATTTCTTGATATAAAGAGAAAGGAATAGCACTCACGCTAGCACCTGTGTCACATAAACCATGATAACATTGATCTCCTATATTAACTGAGACAATAGGCATGCCAACAACAGGTCTATGTTTATCATTTTCATCGGGTTTGGCAATTCTAGCAGCTTCATCATAGAAGTAAATAACATGCCCATCTATGTTTTCAACCAGGAGATCCTTAACCATAGCAACACTAGGTTCTACCTTGATTTGTTCAGCTGGTTTAGGTGTTCTAATATAACTTTTATTGACCACAGTTGAAACCTTAGCATGTTCCTTCATCCTAACAGGGAAAGGTGGTTTCTCGATGTAAGCAGTAGGAACAACTAGATCAACATTGTAAATGATAGTTTCTTCATTAGTAACTACCTGTTCTTTAATAGGGGGATGATATTTAAACCACTTCTCTTTAGGGAGATCAACATGAGTAGCAAAAGATTCACAAAAGGAGGTTACTATCTCAGAGTCTAGTCAATATTTAGTGCTAAACTTTTTAAAAGCATCGGTATTCATAAAAGAGTTAACACAATCAAACTTAAGCTCAATACCTGACTCTTTACCTTCGTCGAGTCACCAATCTTCAGAGTTGCGTTTAATTCTTTCCAAAAGATCCCACCGGAGTTCCATAGTCTTATTCATAAAGGAACCAATACAAGAAGTATCGAGCATGGATCGATCATTATGAGAAAGCCGTGCATAAAAATTCTGAATAATAATTTCTCTTGAGAGCTCATGATTGGGGCATGAATATAACATTGACTTAAGCCTCGCCCAAGCTAGAGCGATACTTTCTCCTTCATGAGGCCAAAAAATATATATGTAATTCCGATCACGATGAACTAGATGCATAGGATAATTTTTTTGATGGAATTCCAATTTCAACCGATTCCAATTCCAAGATCTAATATCATCGCATAGCCTATACCATGTCAATGCTTTTAACTTCAAAGATAAAGGGAAAACCTTCTTCTTAGCTTCATCTCAGGGTAAACCTGCAAGCTTAAATAATCCACAAATTTCTTCCACATATATCAAGTGCATATCAGGATGTTCGGTTCCATCTCCTTCATAAACATTAGCTAGCAGTTGTTCTATCATCCCCGAAGGAATTTCATATTCAACATTTTCAGTAGGTGAAGTGGGTTGAGGGGCAACTAATTGTGGTTTCGATCGAGGTGAAGATACCCCGAACAAACCCCGCAAAGGATTGTTCTCCATAGTAAGAAGTGACTATAAATCTCAGCACGTAGTAATAATTTTTCCTTACCAATTTCCACTTACCAAGAGCGCTTCACTCCCCGGAAACGGTGCCAGAGAAGAGCCTTGATGACCCACAAGTATAGGGTATCAATTGTAGTCCTTTCGATAAGTAAGAGTGTTGAACCCAACGAGGAGCAAAAGGAAATGACAAGAAGTTTTCAGCAAGGTAATGTCTGCAAGCACTGAAATTATAAGTAACGAGTACTTTGATAGCAAGATAATTTGTAACGAGCAAGTAACGGTAATGGTAACAAAAGTGCGGCAATGTAGCCCAATCCTTTTGAGGCAAAGGACATGCCAAAACGGTCTCTTATGATAAGCAAAGCGTTCTTCAGGGTGCACGGTAATTTCATCTAGTCACTTTCATCATGTTGGTTTTGTTTGTGTTTGCTACTTTGATAATTTGATATGTGGGTGCACCGTGCTTAGGTGTTGTTCTTACATGAACAAACCTCCTACTTATGATTAACCCCCTCGCAAGCATCCGCAACTACGAGAAAAGTATTAAGAATAAATTCTAACCATTGCATTAAACTTTTGGATCAAATCGGTCCCTTACGGAATAGCACATAAACTAGGGTTTAAGCTTCCGTCACTCTCACAAGCCATCATCTAATAAATACTCCACAATGCATTCCCTTAGGCCAAATATGGTGAAGTGTCATGTAGTCGACGTTCACATGACACCACTAAGGGAATCACAACATACATACCATCAAAATATCGAACACATATAAAATTCACATTATTACTTGCAACAAGATTTCTCCCGTGGCCTCAAGAACAAAAGTAACTACTCACAAATGATAATCATGCTCAAGATCAGAGGGGTATTAAATAGCATAATGGATCTGAACATATAATATTCCACCAAATAAACCATATAGTAATCAACTACAAGATGTAATCAACACTACTAGTCACCCACAAGCACCAATCTATAGTTCCGGTACAAAGATTGAACACAAGAGATGAACTAGGGTATGAGAGGAGATGGTGCTGTTGAAGATGTTGATGGAGATTGCCCTCCCCAAGATGGGAGAGTTGTTGGTGATGATGACGACGATGATTTCCCCCTCCGGGAGGGAAGTTCCCTCGGCGGAATCACTCCAGAGAAAAAGTGCTCCTGCCCAAGTTCTGCTTCGAGACAGCGGCGCTCCGTCCCGAAAGTCCTCTACTTATTGTTTCTAGGTCAAAATGACTTACCAGAAGATGGGCACCAGAGGTGGGCTGGGCTGAGCACAACCTACCAGGGCGTGCCTGGGGGGCCTGGCGCACCCTGGTGTCTTGAGCTCACCAGGTGGCCCCCCTCCGGTAGTTATTTGCTCCATTATTTCTTATTTATTCCATCAAAATTCCACGTGAAGTTTCAACTCATTTGGAGTTGTGCAGAATAGGTGGCCTGACGTAGCTTTTTCAGGTTCAGATTTCCAGCTGCTGGAATTCTCCCTCTTTGTGTGAACCTGGCATATTATGAGAGGAAAGACATTAGAATTACTCCAAAAAGCATTATTATGCATAAAAACATAAAAAATAAGAATAGGTAAACATGATGCAAAATGGATGCATCACTCACCTGAACAAGATGTTGAAGAGGATGGCGAAGAACACACTTACAAGAAGAAGAGGAAGTGAGAGACTATAAATCAAACAAAATGACAGTCATAGAATTGTTAAAAATCACAGAAGCGTGATAAAATTCTGATTTTTTACACAAGATTGATATATAAATTGCCTACGTTGTCCTAATTTTCCAGAATCTTTGGAGTTATAGAAGTATTCGAAGTTTTCAGATTGCTACAAACTGTTCTGTTTTTGACAGATTTTGTTTTCTTTATGTTGTGTGCTTATTTCGATGAATCTATGTTTTTTATAGGAGGGTATAAGCTATAGTAAAGTTGGAATACAGTAGATATAATGCAAAAATAAAGTATGAACGGGTTTCCAACAATACTTAGAGTAGTGATTTGCTTTGTTATACTAACGGATCTCACGAAGGTTTTTGTTGAGTTTTGATTGAAGTTTTCAAGTTTTGGGTGAGATCAGGATGGATGAAGGAATAAGGAGTAAGAAGAGCCTAAGCTTGGTGATGCCCATGGCATCCCAAGCTATTATCTAAAAGAGAAGAAAGCAACTAAGCTTGGGGATGCCCGAGTGGCATCCCCTCTTTCTTCTAACGACCATCAGTATTACACTTGGAGCTATATTTTTATTCATCACATATCATCGGTTTTGCTTGGAGTGTCTTGTATGATATGAGTCTTTTATTTTCTTGTTTTGCTTTTTATTTTAAGTCAAGTATCCTTGCTGGACACACCTATTTGAGAGAGCCAAAATTATGCCATGATTTGTTAGAATTGCTCTCTATGCTTCACTTAAATCTTTTCGAGCTATGGAATTGCTCTAGTGCTTCACTTATATCTTTATGAGCACGGTGTGCTTTAGTATTTTTGAAGAAATGCTCTCATGCTTCACTTAGATTTATTTGATAGTTAGTAAATTTTTTATGAATTTCTCTCATGCTTCACTTAAATTATTTTGAGAGAAGAAAAATTTTATGCTCATGTTCTTTTGCTGTTCTAAGCAAATTTGTATGTGCTATCTCTAATTTTCAAAATAAATTTCTTTTTTGTGTGCTCGTACCGCTCAAGAAACGGTAGGGGGCGGATGATATTTTTTCATGCTAGATGTGTTATTCTCAAGATGATTGTTTATTCACTTGTCATTGCATGAGAGTACGGTAAAGGTATTAGGGATGCCCAGTCCTGAAATGAAAAATGAATTTGCTTTATGTTGTCAAATAATAAATTCCTTTGAAAGTGTTGGTATGGGCGGCACCCATGGATTCGATTAGCCATGGAATGTGAAAGTATGGTGGAAAAAGGAATAAACTTTATTTTCTATTTGGGAACCGCCTATGATATATCTAGCATTGAAAGTATTGGGAACTACTCGTTCATTTTCGTTTACAGGAAATGCATACCACCCAAAATGTTTTTATCTCTATCTTTTTTTGCTTTGAGATCTAGCACCTCTACAAATCCCTACTTCCCTGCGCGAAGGGCCTTTCTATTTACTTTATGCAATTTTAATTTTTACTTGAGTCTCCATCTTCTCTTATAAAGCACCAACTAAGGGGCACTATGATCGTACTTGAGCATTGAGTGTTGCTAATATGCGAGTGTGTTTCATGAATGGATCAATGATTGAGCATAATGGGCTAGGGATAACTTGCTTTTGTGTTGATATTTTGAAAGACATGGTTGCTTGTTGATATGCTTGAGTATTGAAATCTTCATGTCAAAACTAGACTATTGTTTTGAATCATATAAAAGTCCAAATGTCCATGCTACAAAGAAAAGAATATGTGATGAACATGTTAGGCAGAATTTCACATAAAAAATTCTGTTTTTATCATTTACCTACTCGAAGACGAGCAGGAATTAAGCTTCGGGATGCTGATACGTCTCCAACGAATATATAATTTTTGATTGTTCCATGCTGTTGACATAGTGCCCAGTGCCAGTTGCTGTTTTTTGCTTTTTTTACTTCGCAGAAAATCAATACCAAACGGAGTCCAAATGCGACATAATTTTTGGAGAATTTTTCTGGGCCAGAAGACACATGATGGGCCAAAGAAGTACCATAGGGGTGCCCCAAGGGGGGCACAACCCACTTGGGCGCACCTGGGGGCCCAAGCGCCCCCTGGTGGGTTGTGCCCACCTCAGTGGCCTCCTGCACCGCCTCTTTGCTCAATAAATATCCCAATATTACCCCTAGGGGAGTCGAGGAAACACAATTCCAGCTGCCGCAAATTCTAGGAACCACATATCCAATATAGACACCATCACAGAGGGGTTCATCATCCTCATTGGTGCCTCTCAGATGATGCGTGAGTAGTTCATTGTAGACCTACGGGTCTGTAGTTAGTAGCTAGATGGCTTACTCTCTCTCTTTTGATTCTCAATACAATGGTCTCTTGGAGATCTATTTGATGTAACTCTTTTTGCGGTGTGTCTGTTGGGATCCGATGAACGTTGAGTTTATGATCAGATCTATGTTTTTATCCATGAAAGTTATTTTAGTCTTTTGATCTCTTATATGCATGATTACTTATAGCCTCGTATTTATTCTTCAAATCTTTGGTTTAGTTAGGCAAACTATATCGATTTTTCTTGCCATGGGAAGAGGTGCTTTGTCGGTGTACAGAAGTAGGGGCTCTACTTTGTACTCCTTTACCTGTGCACGGGCAGTCAGAGCCGCGCTTGTGACCACACTTAGCAGGGAAAGGGAGGGAGGCTGAAGCCACAAGACGATCAAGCAAAGCCAAGACAGAAAGGCGGAGAGAAAGAAGGCGAGGTGGGCTCCCCCGGCAAGACCCTTGCCGGGGCGGCCCCACAGCCCCGGCAAGAGCCTTGCCGGGACAACTTTCCCAACATCAGCGGAGCGTGCCACCCTTGAGCCCGAGGTTTCGAACACCATCGACAACATTGGAACCAAGGCTCGGGAGGCACCTCCATGGTAGCATGCAGATCTTTGTGAAGATCATACACACACAATATCAGATGAGGACCAGAAGACGAGACCTCCGGCAACATCCTTGTCGGGGCCGACCGCGGTGCCATGGCAAGACCCTTGCCGGGGCCCCCGGCAATACCCTTGCCGAAGACAACAGCGGGGCCACGGCCAGGCCCGCACGCGCCAAGACCCCACCGCCATTCCCATGCAGCTGCCAGCCCAGCCAGCCAGGCGGGCACCTGCGTGGCAACACATGGTCCCGAGGCCAACTCACCAAGCACCTGCGTTGTGGCATGCAGATCTTCATGAAGACGCTGCCATCGCGCCACCTCAACAGCCTGCCAGCCTACATGGCGCTGACCGCCTTGCTCGCCTGGGCGCGTGTCGAAGCAGGGCGAGGCGGCAATAAAGCAAGGGGGACATCTCAGGGGGTGCATTTAATGTGTCTTGTCCCGTAATGGCAAGCGATAAACATAGCTATTGTACCCTTTCCACCTGCTGCGTGCCACTGTGGCGCCTCCTTCGACTATAAAAGGAGGCCCGAGGCGAACTGGAGAGGGATTTGGATCTTTGAGCAAGTCACGCTCGATAGCTAGCTCAAGAACTTTCATATACACACCAAAGCAGGACTAGGGTATTATGCGTTCTTCACGGCCCGAACCTGGGTAAACGACCTTGTGCTGGATCTTAGACCTGCTCTTCTCACAACCCCGCGCCCGCCGACCACAGTAGGGATCCCGTTGATCTCATAGGTGTCGTTCCCACCGACATGCTTTGTGATGGGTTCGATCTTACGGTGTTCAATCCTAGTGACAGAAAGGGAAATGACACTTGTATCGTTGCTATTAAGGATAACAAGATGGGGTCTATTCCTACATGAATAGTTCTTGTCTACATCATGTCATCGTTCTTATTGCATTACTCCGTCGCTCCATGAACTTAATACACTAGATGCATGCTGGATAGCGGTTGATGTGTGGAGTGATAGTAGTAGTTGCAGGCAGGAGTCGATCTACTAATCTTAGACATGATGCATATATAATGATCATTTCTTGGATATCATCATAATTATTTGAAGTTCTATCAATTGCCCAACAGTAATTTGTTTACCCACCGTATGCTATTTTTCTCGAGAGAAGCCACTAGTGAAATCTACGGCCCCCGGGTCTCTTCTTTATCATATCTGCCTTTGAGATCTATTTTTATTTGCTTTTATTCTCAGATCTATTAATCCAAAAAACCCCAAAATACCTTGCTGCAATTTATTCTTATTTATTTTATCTCTTGTTCCCACGAGTTCTATTTATCCAATCTACTGCAATTTTATCTACTCTTTACCTGGGAGGGGTTGACAACCCCTCTTTTACGTCATGGTGCAAGTATTTGTTCTTTGTGTGCAAGTACCATTTACGTAGTATTGTGTGGTTTTCTTATTTGTTCGATAACCTTGGTCACATCATTGAGGCAAATACCTACCGTAGATGTGCTGCATCATCCCTTCCTCTTTGGGGAAATACCGATGTAGTTCAAGCCACATCAGCATGCTGGAAAAACAACAATTCTGTTGTAACAAGTTCCGCAAGCCGGTGGAGAGGGTTGGGGTCTCCGATCTTGTCCTGTCGAGAAAAAACACTACATGCCCGAGCTCACCCGAACAACATGTTGAAGAGGACGGAGAAGAACACACTTACATGAAGAAGAGGAAGCGAGAGACTATAAAGCAAACAAAATGCCTTGCTAAGATGGTGGTGAAGCTTATAGATGGCAGATGGGAGGTTATCACTTCTGTTTCAGATCACAACCACCCACTGATTGTCAAGGCATCGCTTTCAAAATACCTCCATTCTCACCAAGGCATCCCGCCGGAAGAGGAAAAATTTCTGATTCACATTAACGACTGCAACTTGACAGCAGGTACAACAATAAAAACTGCCCACACCACCTCCGCCCATCTTGTTACTGGAGAAGTGTTACCTATTCCTGCCTCAAGTACTTGGATTTCTTTTCTATCCTAGTATAAAGTGCTTAGGATTCATGGGCGGCCCAGATCATAAAAACCTGACAACTTTAATAGTAAACTAAGGCAATCTATGTTCATTTTTTATGCAACTCTGATAATCAAAAAAAGCATGACCCAGCAGAAAACCTTTGTGTTACCTATTCTTGCCTCAAGTACTTGGATTTCTTTTTTATCCTAGTATAAACTGCTTAGGATTCATGGGTGACCCTGATCAGAAAAACCTGACAACTTGAACATTGAACTGAGGCAACTATGTTCAGTTTTTATGCTACTCTGATAAAAAAAGGCATGACCCAGCAGAAAGACCCTGGTCTTGTTCTACTTATGCATAAGTGCCGCTTTATGTTCTCTATAAAAACAAGTTGCTCGCTACATTGTGGTTAGTTTTTCCTGAAACACAAGTTTCTGTTTTTTGATTTCTGCCAGGAAAGATGATGATGATAATGTCATCATACTATGGTTCGTAGTTAATTGTCCCGTACATAGCTAAGGCCATCCATAACCACTGTTTGGAGCTGAATGCCCCAAGGACATTGACATTGAAGAAACACTCAATTACTTTTGCAAGGTGATGGAAAACGACCCATGATGCTTCTTTAAATGCAAGACAGATGCAGGAGGCAGGACAGAAAACTTGTTTTGGGTGGATTGTTCAAATCTGTGAAGTCAATGCAAAGCCTCCACTTCCCATTAGCGTTGCGCGCAACCATCGGGTTTGCTAACCATTTTGGATGCAGTACTCCTCTGACCAAACCAGCCGCCTCAAGCTTCTTAATCTCCTCGGCAATGAACTGCTGCTGCTCCAAGGCCTGCTTCCGCACCTTCTGCTTGACGGGTCAGGCACGTGGGCAGACATCAAGGTGGTGCTCGATTACGTCCCGGGGAACACCGGGGATATCAGATGGTTGCCAGGAAAACACATCGATATTCGCCCGCAGGAAGGCAACGAGCATGCATTCCTATTTGTCATCGAGCGTGGCACTGATGGTATAAGTACCATCAGCACCAGCCAGCCCTACCGGGGCCCTTTTCACATGGGGTGCAGCAGACACTCTGGCACGTCATCAATGGGTGCCATGCACTCGGTAGGGGCACACTTCCCGGATTCCTTGCCGGAGTACTCACAATCCTTCTTCTTTCCTTTACTTTCCTTGGCGGGCACTACTGCTTCGGCGGCCTCTACCGTGACAGCATCCCAATACGTCTCACCCACGCATATCATCATGTCTTTCTTATCTGATGGATTGGAATTGATGCCCATTGGGCCTGGCATCTTCAAGGTGTTCTAGGCATAGTGGGATGCCGCCATGAACTTGACCAGGGCCGGGTGCCCCAAAATTCCATTGTATGGCAGGGGGAGATCAACCACATCAAACACAATCTTCTCAGTCCAGTAGTTCAACTCACCCCAAATGTCAGTGGTAACGTGATCTTTCCCTTAGGACGGCTCCTGCTAGGATTAACTCCTTGAAACGTGCCAGTGGCCTTAAGCTCTTCCTCTGCTATCTGGAGCTTGCTGAGAACATGTGGGAAGATCGGATTCAACCCAGCCCCGCCAGCAACCAACATCTTTCTGACTTTGAGGTTGCGGATTGTTGGGGAGACCAACAACGGCAAGCACCCTACCGTAGTGGTGCAGTCAGGGTGATCCTCCCCATAAAAAATGATGGGCATGTGTTACCGTTAGAGCGGTTTCCGTGAACTTGCCACTGGCTCCATGGCATTGACTTCACGCGCCCACTGTTTAAGTTGGCGACAAGAGGAGTGCAAAGATGAACCCCCGTTAATGCACAGGGCGTCAGTGGCCTTCTGGAATTCCTGCTCACTGGTTTCCTCTTCATCCCCTTCATTACTTCCAGGATCACAATCCTCTTTCTCTCTACCCCTGGCGGGTTTCCCTTGGTTCCGAGGAGCTTTGCGGGGGCGATTTGCTTCACCGCCCTGACCTTTACCGCCAGTACCGTTCTGACCCCTTTCCTTATCTCGCATCTCATACTCAACTCTATGCTTCTTGACGAGCTACTCAACTTGATGACACTCCTGGAGGTCGTAGCCCTTGGTCTAATGAATCTTGCAGTATGGCCCATCACCCTTCCTGGCTTTCTCGACAGTCGCGGCCTCCCGGCAGTCAGCGCACGCGACAACTTCCATGCGGGGGCTTCAACTTTTTCCTTATTGCGGGTACTAGGCGCTCCCAATCCCTCAATATTCAGCACTGCCTTATCCTTGCACTTCTTGTTGCGCTTCTGATTCTTCTTCTTCTGGCTAGTGGTCTCGTCGTCTTCTTCAGAGTTGATGTTGACGCAATCCTCCTCTTCGGGAAGTTTCCTCCCTTCCTCCACCCGAGCACATTTGTCCACCAAGGTGTACAACTCCTTTACAGTCTTGGGAAGCTTAACGTTCATCTTGGAACGTATCCTTCGGTTGCGCACATTAGACTAAAAGGCGGCTATCACAGCTGCCGGGTGGATGTCTGGGATATTCCTGTGAACTCTGCTGAACCTTTGCAAGTATTTCTGCAGAGATTCTCCTTCTTTCTGCTGGAGGAGCTGCAAATCGGTGGGCCGCCCTGATTCTTGATGGCCTCCCATAAAGGCGCCAATGAACTCATGGCACAGGTCAGCCCAGGATGAGATGGCGTTCTCCGGCAAGTGCATCAACCAAGACTTCACATTAGACTTAAGTGCCAAAGGGAAATAGTTGGTGAATACCTTCTCATCTCTTCCTTCGGCAGCCTGAACAGCGATGGTGTAGACGCTCAAGAACTCTGCCGGGTTCAATCTTCCATCATACTTCTTAGGTATCTCTAGCTTGAACGTGCGAGCGAACGGCCAACAGACTTGTCGTAGCTCACGAGTGAAGGCAGGGCATCCGACCTCGAAAGGTAGGTACCCTCCATCTCCGAGCGCGGGCTCGTCGATGCTGGGGCCGTCACAACCGATGGGTTGGCGGTGGTAGTCACGGCGCCGCTCGATGAAGGCGCGCGCGGCTTACCTCTGCCTGTCCTCTGGGGCTCGCCATGGTTCTTCACGTGCTCGACGATCAGAGGAGGCCATCGATACATCGTTGGCCTCTTGAATACGTGGCTCCCGTACAGCATGCCGAGGTGGAGACTGCACCGTGGGGGCAGCCCCTTCCGTGCGGCCAGCCGCACGAGCCGTTGCCGTCGCCTGGGGAGGCCGAGGTGGGCCAGCCCACTATGATCCTCCCGCCTCAGTGATGCCAATCAAGCTTTCGATAGTTGCTCGCCACTCATCCATCTGATCAGCCGCTGGTGGGAATCTCAACAGCAACTGGGCCTGCGCCATGGCCACGGAGGCGGTGCTTGGCATGGGTGAAGATGATGAAGACCGCTGCATCGCTCGTCTCTTGATGGCGCTGGTGGCGACTGCATGGCATCCTCGCTGCCGTGAGCCAGCCGCTTGGATAGCATGGTCACGCACTAGAGGCGCTTGAGGGCCGGTGGCTCCGTTGGGCACAATAGCTAGGTTGGCTTGTTCTGGAGGCGGCGCGTGCCTCGTGGTCATACCCATGGCGGGGGCGGCCGGAGGGTTGCAGTTCGCCTCAGAAAAAGCACCACCACTGTGGTTGTGCCCTTCGACGAGGAGAGAGCGTGCAGGTATAGTAATCCCCCCACCCGTACCTCGAGGAGCATGGCCATTGGGATCTTCTTGATGTTGTCCTTCCCCGGTGCCTCTCGCTTCTTCTTAGGCCGCAGGGATGGTGGTGACAACGCCTTCTGCATCGACCACGCCTCCCGCGACATCCACGTCTTCACGCGCCCCCTCATTTCCTGTGACGTTGGAGGTCGCAGGCGGCGGAGCCCTTCAGGTGGACGGGTGATTTGTAGCTCCGGGCTTCTTCTTAGGCGCCATAGTTGGTGACGCCGTCAGTGATGAAAATGGTGATGAAGATGACGCGCTACTGATGTTCTCGGGTTCGCGCAAGTGATCCCCCTACATGGCGCGCCAAAGATGTCGCGGGAAACCACGGCCACCTATGGGGTTGCGAGCCCCTTTTGGTTCGATGGGGAGATGGGCACGTTGCACAAAGAGCAGAGAAGGGTCACGCGGTGCGCCGGGGATCACACAGGCAATTTTACCCAGGTTCAGGCAGCCATGAGGTGTAAAACCCTACTCCTGCTTTGGTGGATTGATGGTGGAAAAGGTGGTGGTGGACAAAGCGCACTTTGCCCGGTAGGATTGCCTCAGGCGAAGTGGCTAAGTGCGTATGGGTACGTGAGGGCCTGAGCGTGGCAACCTCGCGGACCGAACTGAGCGAACCCCTTTTACGCTTGCCATGGGCCTCCTTTTATAGATCAAGGGGTTACCAAAGTGGTAAATCAGTCTTTGCGTACTGATTAGATGGCAAATAGTGCTATCATACCTAACTTTGTAGGCTGTTAGGGCACATTAAATGCACCATCTAATGTCACGTCACAGCGTGCCCGGCAGCCCTTGCTGGGCTTATTTTGCCAGCTTTGCACCTGCTTGCTTGACACGTCCCAGGATGGGTGTCATGTGAAGGTGTTGTTGTATAAAGTGACTGCCATGTGGCGAAAAATGGCCACTTAGTCATCTTGGGGCTTGACACCGCACTGACTTGTGACTTGTGTTGCTCATGAGGTGGAGCGGTGGCATAGCTGTCTCCGCAAGTCCTGGCAGGGCCTGTCGGGACGATCTGGAAGTACGCTTCCGGGGAACAACCCAACCTCGCCAGGCTTGCCCGCCTGGCAAGGGTGGTTCTTTCCTTGGCGTTATCTGTTGGAAATATGCCCTAGAGGCAATAATAAATTAGTTATTATTATTATATTTCCGTGTTCATGATAATCGTTTATTATCCATGCTATAATTGTATTGATAGGAAACTCAGATACATGTGTGGGTACATAGACAACACCATGTCCCTAGTAAGCCTCTAGTTGACTAGCTCGTTAATCAATAGATGGTTACGGTTTCCTGACCATGGACATTGGATGTCATTGATAACGGGATCACATCATTAGGAGAA
Organism: Aegilops bicornis; assembly: GCA_021605145.1. Taxonomy (NCBI): domain Eukaryota; kingdom Viridiplantae; phylum Streptophyta; class Magnoliopsida; order Poales; family Poaceae; genus Aegilops; species Aegilops bicornis. The sequence goes on from CM038671.1 coordinate 93,574,826, forward strand.
TGATGTGATGGACAAGACCCAATCATAAGCCTAGCACAAAGATCGTGTAGTTCATATGCTAAAGCTTTTCTAATGTTAAGTATCATTTCCTTAGACCATGAGATTGTGCAACTCCCGGATACCATAGGAATGCTTTGGGTGTACCAAACATCACAACGAATCGGGTGTCTATAAAGGTGCACTACGGGTATCTCCGAAAGTGTCTGTTGGGTTGTACGAATCGAGATCGATTTGTCACTCCGTGTGACGGAGAGGTATCTCTGGGCCCACTCGGTAGGACATCATCATAATGTGCACAATGTGACCAAGGGGTTGATCACGGGATGATGTGTTACGGAACAAGTAAAGAGACTTGTCGGTAACGAGATTGAACAAGGTATCGAGATACCGACGGTCGAATCTCGGGCAAGTACAATACCGATAGACAAAGGGAATTGTATACGGGATTGAGTGAATCATTGACATCGTGGTTCATCCGATGAGATCATCGTGGAACATGTGGGAGCCAACATGGGTATCCAGATCCCGCTGTTGGTTATTGGCCGGAGAGTTGTCTCGGTCATGTCTGCATGATTCCCGAACCCGTAGGGTCTACACACTTAAGGTTCGATAACGCTAGGGTTATAGGGAATAGATATACGTGGTTACTGAATGTTGTTCGGAGTCCTGGATGAGATCCCGGACGTCACGAGGAGTTCCGGAATGGTCCGGAGGTGAAGATTGATATATTGGACGAAGGGTTTTGGAGTTCGGAAGTGTTCCGGAGGTACCGGGTGATGACCAGCATGACCGAAAGGTATTTCGGGAGCCCCGGCAAGTGTTGGGGGGCTTCATGGGCCAAGGGAAGGGGGCAAACCAGCCCACTAAGGGGCTGTGCGCTCCCCTCACTTATTCCCACGTAACCAGGGGGTTTGGGGCGCCCCATGTAGGATTCCCACCTCCTGGCTTGGGGGCCAAGTCACCCAAGGGGGAGATCCCATCTGCCCTGGCCGCCGCCCCTCCTAGGGGAAACCCTAGGGCGCTTCCCCTCCCCTTTTCCCCTATATATAGTGGAGGTTTTGGGGCTGCCTAACACACGAGTCTCTCTCTCCCTAGGCGCAGCCCTACCTCTCTCCCTCCTCGTCTCTTGTAGTGCTTGGCGAAGCCCTGCTGGAGTACCGCGCTCCTCCACCACCACTACGCCGTCGTGCTGCTGCTGGACGGAGTCTTCCCCAACCTCTCCCTCTCTCCTTGCTGGATCAAGGCATGGTCGACGTCACCGGGCTGCATGTGTGTTGAACGCGGAGTCGCCGTGATTCGGCGCTTAGATCAGAATCAACCGCGATCTGAATCGCTATGAGTACGACTCCTTCATCCACGTTCTTGCAACGCTCCCGCTTAGAGATCTACAAGCGTATGTAGATGCAGTCCCCTTTCCCTCGTTGCTAGATTACTCCATAGATCTTGGTGATGCATAGAAAATTTTGAATTTCTGCTACGTTCCCCAACAGTGGCATCATGAGCTAGGTCTATGTGTAGATTCTATGCACGAGTAGAACACAAGTTGTTGTGGGCGTTGATTTTGTTCAATATGCTTGCCGTTACTAGGCCTATCTTGTTTTGACGGTATTGTGGGATGAAGCGGCCCGGACCGACCTTACACGTACACTTACGTGAGACAGGTTCCACCGACTGACATGCACTTGTTGCATAAGGTGGCTAGTAGGTGCCAGTCTCTCCCACTTTACTCGGATCGGATTCGATGGAAAGGTTCCTTATGAAGGGTAAATAGCAATTGACATATCACGTTGTGGTTTTTGCGTAGGTAAGAAATGTTCTTGCTAGAAACCCATAGCAGCCACGTAAAACATGCAAACAACAATTAGAGGACGTCTAACTTGTTTTTGCAGGGTATGCTATGTGATGTGATATGGCCAAAAAGAATGTGATGAATGATATGTGATGTATGAGATTGATCATGTTCTTGTAATAGGAATCACGACTTGCATGTCGATGAGTATGACAACCAGCAGGAGCCATAGGAGTTGTATTTATTTATTGTATGACCTGTGTGCCACTGAGTAACACCATGAAATTACTCTACTTCATTGCTAAACCGTTAGCCATAGTAGTAGAAGTAATAGTTGGCGAGACAACTTCATGAAGACACGATGATGGAGATCATGATGATGGAGATCATGGTGTCATGCCGGTGACGATGATGATCATGGAGCCCCGAAGATGGAGATCAAAAGGAGCAAAATGATATTGGCCATATCATGTCACTATTTGATTGCATGTGATGTTTATCATGTTTTACATCTTATTTGCTTAGAATGACGGTAGTAAATAAGATGATCCCTCATTAAAATTTCAAGAAAGTGTTCCCCCTAACTGTGCACCATTGCGAAAGTTCATTGTTTCGAAGCACCACGTGATTATCGGGTGTGATAGATTCTAACGTTCACATACAACGGGTGTAAGCCAGATTTACACACGCGAAACACTTAGGTTGACTTGAAGAGCCTAGCATGTACAAACATGGCCTCGGAACACAAGAGATTGAAAGGTCGAGCATGAGTCGTATGGTAGATACGATCAACATGAAGATGTTCACCGGTGATGACTAGTCCGTCTCACGTGATGATCGGACACGGCCTAGTTGACTCGGATCATGTAATCACTTAGATGACTAGAGGGATGTCTATCTGAGTGGGAGTTCATTAGATGAACTTAATTATCCTGAACATAGTCAAAAGCCCTTTGCAAATTATATCATAGCTCGCGCTTAAGTTCTACTATTTTAGATATGTTCCTAGAGAAAATATAGTTGAAAGTTGACAGTAGCAATTATGCGGACAGTAGAAGGCTTATGTCCTTAATGCACCGCTCGGTGTGCTGGACCTTAAACGTGTTCTGTGGATGTTGCGAACATCTAACATACACGTTTTGATGACTACATGATAGTTCGGTAATGTTAAACGGTTTAGAATTGAGGCGTCAAAGGCATTTTGAAATGTCGTGGAACATATGAGATGTTCCATGGACTGAAATTGGGATTTCAGGCTAGTGCCCACGTCAAGAGGTATGAGACCTCTGACAAGTTTCTTAAGCCTAGAAACTAATGGAGAAAAGCTCAATCGTTGAGCTTGTACTCAGATTGTCTAGGTACAACAATCACTTGAATCGAGTGGGAGTTAATCTTCCAGATGAGATAGTGATGTTTCTCCAAAGTCATTGCCACAAAGCTGCTAGAGCTTCGTGATGAACTATAACATATCAAGGATAGATATGATGATCCTTGAAATATTCGCGATGTTTTACACCGCGAAAGTAGAAATCAAGTACGAGCATCAATTGTTGATGGTTAGTAAAACCGCTAGTTTCAAGAAGGGCAAGGGCAAGAAGGGATACTTCATGAAATGGCAAAACAGTTGTTGCTCTAATGAAAAACCCAAGGTTGAACCCAAACCCGAGACTAAGTGCTTCTGTAATGAGAGGAACAGACACTAAAGCAGAACCACCCTAGATACTTGGTAGATAAGAAGGTAGGCAAGGTTAACAGGAGTATATTGGATATACATTGAATTAAATGTGTACTTTACTAGCACTCCTAGTAGCACCATGGTAATAGATACCGGTTCGGTTGCTAAGTGTTAGTAACTCAGAATAAAAGGCTACGGAATAAACGGAGACTAGCTAAAGGCGAGGTGACGATATGTGTTGGAAGTATTTCCAAGGTTGATATGATCAAACAGCGCACGCTCCGTCTACCATCGAGATTGGTGTTAAACCTAAACAAACTGTTATTTGGTGTTTGCGTTGAGCATAGACATGATTGGATTATGTCTATCGCAATACGGTTATTCATGTAAGGAGAATAATGGTTACTCTATTTATTTGAATAATACCTTAAATGGTCTTGCACCTAAAATAATGGTTCATTGAATCTCGATAGTAGTGATACACAATTTCATGCCAAAAGATATAAGATAGTAATGATAGTACCACCTGTGGCACTGCCATGTAAGTCATATTGGTATAAAACGCATGAAGAAGCTCCATGTTGATGGATCTTTGGACTCACTCGTTTTGAAAAGTTTGAGACATGCGAACCATGTCTATTGGTGTATACGCATGAAGAAACTCCATGCAGATGGATCGTTTGAACTCACTTGATTTCGAATCACTTGAGATATGCAAATCATACCACATGGGCAAGATGATTTAAAAGCCTCGTTTTCAGTAAGATGGAACAAGATAGCAACTTGTTGGAAGTAACACATTTTGATGTGTGCAGTCCAATGAGTGCTTTGAGGCATGCAAAGGAATATCGTTATGTTCTTACTTCACGTATGATTTGAGGAGATGTTGAGTATATTTACTTGATGAAACACAAGTCTGAATTATTGAAAGGTTCAAGTAATTTCAGAGTGAAGTTGAAGGTCTTCGTGACAAGAGGATAAAATGTCTGTGATATGATCATAGAGATGGATATTTGAGTTGCGAGTTTGGTACACAATTAAGAAATTGTGGAAATTGTTTCACAACTAACACCGCCTGGAACACCATAGTGTGATGGTGTGTCCGAACATCATAGATGCACCCTACTGGATATAGGGCATACCATGATGTCTCTTATCGAATTACCACTATCGTTCACGGGTTAGGCATTAGAGACAACCGCATTCACTTTAAATAGGGCACCACGTGATTCCGTTGAGATGACACCGTATGAACTATGGTTTAGAGAAACCTAAGCTATCGTTTCTTGAAAGTTTGGGGCTGCGACGCTTATGTGAAAAAGTTTCATCCTGATAAGCTCGAACCCAAAGCGGATAAATACATATTCATAGGACACCCAAAACAGTTGGGTATACCTCCTATTTCAGATCCGGAAGCAAAAGTGATTGTTTCTAGAAACAGGTCCTTTCTCGAGGAAAGGTTTCTCTTGAAAGAATTGAGTGGGAGGATGGTGGAGACTTGATGAGGTTGTTGAACCATCACTTCAACTAGTGTGTAGCAGGGAACAGGAAGTTCTTGCTGTGGCACCTACACCAATTGAAGTAGAAGCTTATGATAGTGATCATCAAACTTCGGATCAAGTCACTACCAAACCTCGTAGGTCGACAAAGATACGTACTGCTCCATGGTGGTACGTAATCCTGTCTTGGAGGTCATGTTGCTAGACAACAATGAACCTACGAGCTATGGAGAAGCGATGGTGGGCCCGGATTCCGATGAATGGCTAGAGGCCATAAAAATCCGAGAGAGGATCCATGTATGAAAACAAAGTATAGACTTTGGAAGAAATACTTGATGGTCGTAAGGCTGTTGGGTACAGATGGATTTTAAAAGGAAGACAGAACAAATGGTAAGTATCACCATTAAGAAAGCTCGACTTGTCGTTAAGATGTTTTCCGACAAGTTCAAGGAGTTGACTACGATGAGACTTTCTCACTCGTAGCTATGCTAAGAGTCTGTTGGAATTATATTAGCAGTTGTTGCATGATTTATGAAATCTTGCAGATAGGATGTCAAAACATTGTTTCCTCGACGATATCCTTGAGGAAAGGTTGTATGTGATACAACCATAAGGTTTTGTCAATCCTGAAAGACGCTAACAAGTATGCAAAGCTCCAGCAATCCTTCTAAGGACTGGAGTAAGCATCTTGGAGTTGGAATATGCGCTTTGATGAGATGATCAAAGATTTTGGGTTTATACAAAGTTTATGAGAAACTTGTATTTCCAAAGAAGTGATTGGGAGCACTATAGAGTTTGTGATGAGTATATGTTGTTGACATATTGTTGATCAGAAATGATGTAGAGTTTCTGGAAAGCATATAGGGTTATTTGAAAAGTGTTTTTCAATGGAAAACCTGGATTAAGCTACTTGAACATTGAACATTAAGATCTATAAGGATAGATCAAAATTGCTTAATAGTACTTTCAAATGAGCACATACCTTGACATGATCTTGAAGGTGTTCAAGATGGATCAGTCAAAGAAGGAGTTCTTGCCTGAGTTGTAAGGTATGAAGTTAAGAGTTAAAGGTCGACCACGGCAGAAGAGAGAGAAAGGACGAAGGTCGTCCCCTAAGCTTCAGACGTAGGCTCTATAGTATGCTATGCTGTGTACCGCACCGGAAGTGTGCCTTGCCATGAGTCAGTCAAGGTGTACAAGAATGATCCAGGAATGAATCATTGGACAGCGGTCAAAATTTTCCTTGGAGTAAATAAGGAAATGTTTCTCGATTATGGAGGTAATAAAGAGTTCGGCGTAAAGGGTTACGTTGATGCAAGCTTTAACACCTATCCGAGTGACTCTGAGTAGCAAACCGGATACGTATAGTGGAGCAACCATTTGGAATAGCTTCAAGTGGATCGTGGAAGCAGCATTTACAATATGACCTAGAGATTTATGAAGTGCATACGGATCTGAATGTTGCAGACCCGCTGACTAAAACCACTCTCACAAGCAAAACATGATCAAACCCCGTAACTCATTGAGTCTTAATCACATGATGATGTGAACTAGTTTAGTGACACTAGTAAACTCTTTGGATGTTGGTCACATGGCGATGTGACCTGTGAGTGTTAATCACATGGCGATGTGAACTAGATTATTGACTCTAGTGCAAGTGGGAGACTGTTGGAAATATGCCCTAGAGGCAATAATAAATTAGTTATTATTATTATATTTCCTTGTTCATGATAATCGTTTATTATCCATGCTATACTTGTATTGATAGGAAACTCAGATACATGTGTGGATACATAGACAACACCATGTCCCTAGTAAGCCTCTAGTTGACTAGCTCGTTGATAAATAGATGGTTACGGTTTCCTGACCATGGACATTGGATGTAGTTGATAACGGGATCACATCATTAGGAGAATGATGTGATGGACAAGACCCAATCCTAAACCTAGAAAAAAGATCGTGTAGTTCGTATGCTAAAGCTTTTCTAATGTCAAGTATCATTTCCTTAGACCATGAGATTGCGCAACTCCCGGATATCGTAGGAATGCTTTGGGTGTACCAAACGTCACAACGTAACTGGGAGGCTATAAAGGTGCACTACGGGTATCTCCGAAAGTGTCTGTTGGGTTGGCATGAATCGAGACTAGGATTTGTCACTCCGTGTGACGGAGAGGTATCTCTGGGCCCACTCGGTAGGACATCATCATAATGTGCACAATGTGACCAAGGGGTTGATTACGGGATGATGTGTTATGGAACGAGTAAAGAGACTTGCCGGTAACGAGATTGAACAAGGTATCGGGATACCGATGATCGAATCTCAGGCAAGTACAATACCGATAGACAAAGGGAATTGTCTACAGGATTGACTGAATCCTTGACATCGTGGTTCATCCGATGAGATCATCGTGGAACATGTGGGAGCCAACATGGGTATCCAGATCCCGCTGTTGGTTATTGGCCGTAGAGTTGTCTCGGTCATGTCTGCATGATTCCCGAACCCGTAGGGTCTACACACTTAAGTTCGATGACGCTAGAGTTATAGGGAATAGATATACGTGGTTACCGAATATTGTTCGGAGTCCCGGATGAGATCCCGTACGTCACGAGGAGTTCCGGAATGGTCCAGAGGTGAAGATTGATATATTGGATGAAGGGTTTTGGAGTCCGGAAGTGTTCCGGAGGTACCGGGTGATGACCAGCATGACCGAAAGGTATTTCGGGAGCCACGACAAGTGTTGGGGGGCTTCATGGGCCAAGGGAAGGGGGAAAACCAGCCTACTAAGGGGTTGTGCGCCCCCCTCACCTATTCCCACGTAACCAGGGGGTTTGGGGCGCCCCATCTAGGGTTCCCACCTCCTGGCTTGGGGGCCAAGTCACCCAAGGGGGAGATCCCATCTGCCCTGGCCGCCGCCCCCCTAGGGGAAACCCTAGGGCGCCTGCCCTACCCTTTGCCCCTATATAGTGGAGGTTTTTGGGCTGCCTAACACATGAGTCTCTCTCTCCCAAGGCGCAGCCCTACCTCTCTCCCTCCTCGTCTCTCGTAGTGCTTGGCGAAGCCCTGCTTGAGTATCGTGCTCCTCCACCACCACCACGCCGTCGTGCTGCTGCTGGACGGAGTCTTCCCCAACCTCTCCCTCTCTCCTTGCTGGATCAAGGCATGAGAGACGTCACCAGGCTGCATGTGTGTTGAACGCAGAGGCGCCGTGATTCGGCACTTAGATCGGAATCAACCGCGATCTGAATCGCTACGAGTACGACTCCTTCATCCACGTTCTTGCAACGCTTCCGCTTAGCGATCTACAAGGGAATGTAGATGCACTCCCCTTTCCCTCGTTGCTAGATTACTCCATAGATTGATCTTGGTGATGCGTAGAAAATTTTGAATTTCTTCTACGTTCCCCAACATTATCTTGCTTCTCTGGCTCGTCTTCGATTTCTTGACCTGCACTTGAGTCTTCTAAAGGAGTTGATCCTCCTTGCTTGGTCAGACCTTGGTGTTGTAATCTTGCCCTTGAGCCTGTGCATAGTCCCGGCAACAAACCCAGGGTTTGTTGCACCGACAAGGTGGCTTACGGGTGCCACGTGGGTCCCCTCACTTATTCCAGCCACCATTCACTTCATCTTCCTCCAGAAAAAATCACACCATTGCTCAAACCCGTGTTCTTGCTCATCTTGCTGCCATTTTCGATCTCCTTGATCGTAGGTCCATTTGCAAAACTATTTTGGGGGATTGTTCATCGGTATGTGACTCCTCCGCTGGTCCAATTAGTTTTTTCTATAGTGCTTTATATATTGCAAATTTTTGCTATTGTGGTGACCATGTTCTTGAGCTTGCATGTCAAATTTATATGGTCCAAAATAGTTTTGTTGCATGATATATCCTCTAGACACTTGTGGGAGTAATTTATATTAGTTTTGTTGAGTTTGGTTCACTTTTTTTGAGTCACTAAAATTTTTTCGAAATTTTTAGAGGGAGAAAATGTTGCGGAGAATGTACCAAGGTGGTTCCTCAAAGAAGAAAGCCCCAAGGCTCGCGATCCGTGAGCTAGACCTTGAACCATCGAGGGAAGCTTTAGTACGGCCTTGTGAATGGCCGTTGGATCATTTCATGACTCGTGCAGGTTTCAAAGAGGAGTTTGATATGTACGTGCGCAACGCTTACCTGGCGGAATTTGTGTCAGATAAGTGTTTGCAGTACTACAACCCTACTGATTCCTTTGTGCGTAGGTTTGAATACTTGGTCCATCGCAATACACATTTAGTTTTATTTGATCTATATGATAAATCATTTCGCATGGACCTTTATGAATTTAATGATGCATGCAAAATTCCTCAATGGGGCATTTATGTTGAACCTTGTAAAATTGATTGCGTTGGGTTCCTTGCTAGCATTACTATAGGAGAAACCAGAACCGTAACACAAGCTACTATAGGGAGCACTCATTTTCCTGCACTACATTATTTTGCTCTCTTTATAGGAAGACGCATTAATGGTGAACATGACCATACCACCTTTACGCCACTGATTTGAGTGTCCTTAAGAGCGTAGTGATGAATGACAAATAATATAATTAGGGGGCCATCATTGCACGTCGATTACATAATAATGCTAAGGATGGAGATTTCTTTGCTGGAATTATGGCACCAATTTAGCTAATTATCTTGGGGTCCCCATAAGAAAAAATGATTGTCGGGGTACACAAACAGGGGTGTATGTTTCCCCCTGATTTGTGTACGGACAGCATAGCCCACAAGCTCAAAGGCAAGATTACAACACCAAGATCAGACTAAGCAAGGAGGATCAAATCCTTTGGAAGATTCAAGTATAGCTCAAGAAGGCCAAGACGAGCTAGAGAAGCGGGATAACACCAAGGAAAGAACCACCCTTGCCGGGCAGGCGAGCTTGGCGAGGCTGGGTTTGCCCCGGAAGCATACTTCTAGATCGTCCCAGCAGGCCCTGCCAGCACTTGCGGAGGCAAGTTGCGCCACCGCTCCATGATACGTCTCCGTCGTATCTATAATTTTTTATTGTTCCATGCCAATATTATTCACTTTCATATACTTTTTGGCAACTTTTTATATTATTTTTGGGACTAACATATTGATCCAGTGCCTAGTGCCGCCTCACATGCATTGCATGTTTTATGTTTCGCAGAATATCCATATCAAACGGAGTCCAAACGGGATAAAAACAGACGGAGCTTATTTTTGGAAAATATGGAAAATTCCAGAAGAAAAATCCACGTAAGACGGTGCCCGAGGTGGTCACAAGGTAGGGGGCGCGCCTGACCCCCCCTGGGCGCGCCCCCTACCCTCGTGAGCCCACCGTAAGGCGGTTGACGCTCTTCTTTTGCCGCAAGAAAGCTAATATTCGGGGAAAAAATCACGGCGAAGGTTTCAGGCCAGTCGGAGTTATGGATCTCCATATATATGTGAAACGGTGAAACAGAGCCGAGAGAGAACGCAGAAACAGAGAGATAGATCCAATCTCGGAGGGGCTCTCTCCCCTCCCAAGCCATGGGAGCCAAGGACCAGAGGGGAAACCCTTCTCCCATCTAGGGACACTACTAGAAAAAGGGCTATAGATGGGATTGACACTAATGGCGCACCAGACAAGCGGTGCGCCATTAGTATATAAAAATTGCGCACCACCATATGATAAGCCATTATAGTTTAAAAAAAAAATTGCGCACCAGGCCCAAGGTGCGCCAATATTATAAAATTGAACTAGTGCGCCTGTCCAAACATACTAATGGCGCATCCAGACTCAAAGGCGCCAAAGATACTAGTTGTAATTCAGTAATGGCGCACTGTCAAAAAGTGCGCCACTAATGTTGTTGTTTTTATTATATTTTTATTCCTTTTTTGCAAAACTACTAATGGCGCCTGCTCCACCGTCGCCATTACTAGTTTAAACTAGTAATGGCGCATCGTGGAACAAAGGCGCCATTAGTATGTTTTTTTGCAAAACTACTAATGGCGCACCACCGTAAGGTGCGCCATTAGTAACCTGGATTACTAATGGCGCATTTAGAGTTGGTGCGCCATTAGTAAGTGGGCAGCAACAAGATATTTTGGACAGCCTCTCCCCTACCCACACTCACTTTCTCCCCACTTCATTCTCTCCACCTCCTCCTTGTCTCGGTGCCTCCTCTTTTCTCCTCATTTCCACCATAGATTCATTCAAATTAAGTGGTTAAATTACCTTGTTTTGATAGGTAAGTAAGGGGGAAGCTATATTTATGTTGTTCTCCCTACAACAATGTGCACATGCACTTTTTATGGCCTAGCTAGATCTATGTATGTTCGTGGTGTTGCATATGTTTGTGGTGTTGCATATGTGTTTGTGTTTGGAGGTGTACCGGTATTTGAAATGCGATAGTTGCCAATATTTTGCCGGAATGTTGATTCATTTCCGTTTCAAGTAGAATTTTGGCATTAAGCATTCTTTTGGTCCTATTTTTAGGAAAGTCATGCCAAATTTTTTCTTGGTTCTAAAATATCGCTTTTGCTCTACCCAGGCGACCATGGTCCGCACGATGACCGAAGGCATCGTGAATAGGTTTTGAGGTCCGAAGGCCGAGATGCTTCAAAAGAACGAGACGGAGATAAGATGTCCGTGTCGAAGATGCAAGCTGAAGAGCCTTATTGCGGACCCGGATTCCGGGCAGGTGCGGGACCACGTGCTCTTGCGTGGTTTCATGGATGGCTATCGGTGGCAAGGTGATGAAGATGACTACGAAGTTGTCCATGGGGGCCGGGCAAGAAATGAGGAAGGGCAGCAAGACAACCACCGCGGCTCGGGCGGGCGAGAAGACGAAGAATCCCTGTGAGATGATCACGACGGTGATGTTGTACAGTCATCATGTAGAAGATGCAGGACATGATGATGAGGAAGATGTCGGAAGCGCATTTACGGGCATGATCATGAAGATGATGATGCCGGCGGAGCGTACGACGCTGGACCATCGATGGGCTGGGTGCAGGACCCTCATATTCAAGAGCTGCTTCTCAAGCGCATGATAACGCAAGAGCTGCCGCCCGAGAGAAAGCCAAGATGGATCAACTTGAGTTAGACGCGGTTACTCCATTGTATGAAGGATGCAGGCCCGAGGATACCTGCACGAAAGTAATGCTCATGGCTCGAGATGAAGGTAAAACACAAAATGACCGGCGCGATGCTTCGACGAGAACATGTCATTACGCACGAACGTCTTCCCAAGGGGAACAAGTGCCCGACCAGTTTGGAGGAGGCTAAGAAAATCGTGTGTCCTCTTGATTTACCGCACGTGAAATACCATGTGTGCATGAACAATTGCATCATTTATCGGGACGAGCACGCGGAGTCTACCATATGTCCGGTGTGCAGCGTCACTCGATACAAGAAGAGGAAGAAAGCTCCTCGAAAAGTGGTGTGGTACTTTCCAATCACTCCTCGTCTGCAGCGGTATTTCGCGAACCCTAAGGTAGCAAAGCTCCTGCGTTGGCACGCGGATAGGGAGGAGAAGAAGCGAGAAGATGACGCAAATGATCCGGAGATAGATAAAAAGACAAGATGCAGAGTCACCCTAAGGATGCGAGCCAGCAAGCGTTGAACTTCAAGACCAGAATTTGGGAAGGATCCAAGGAACATCGTCTTTGGGCGCGAGCACCGATGGAGTCAATCCGTTTGGCAGCCAGAAGAAGCACACATAGCACCTGGCTTTGTGTTTGTGTGGATGTACAACCTTCCCCTGGTTGTGCATGAAGAGGAAGTACATTCACATGAGTATGCTAATTGAAGGGCGAAACAACAAGGAACGACATCAATCAGTATCTAGGGCAGCTGACAGACGAGCTTGACACGCTGTGGAAAATGCCAGCCCAAACGAGGGACGCCGCAGAGAAAGAAAAATTCCCTATTAGAGCCGCCTTTGCTCACGACGGTGCAGACTATCTCGATTCTACGGATATCTCGCAAGGCAGGTAGTCCACGGATTTTCTAGATGCGTAAGGTGCATGGATGACACAATGTATCGCCAGCTAGATAGAGATCCGGGTCTTTGAAAACCGTGTTCATGGGACATCAAGGTGGCTTCGACGATGACCCGTGGAGGAAACGCAAGGATCTGTTCGATGGTGAAACCGAACCCGAAAACGCCTGCGTACGAGGAGCGGCGAGGAAATAGACAAGCTGTTGAAAAATTGGAAAGACTGCCTTGCCGGAAAGAAGCAAAAGGCGCCAGAGCCGGAAAGAAGCGAAAGGCACGAGTCAGCCGCGAAAGTATGGAAAAGCGAGGTCTGTTTTACGGACTTGCCGTCTTGAAAGATCCACCGTGTGCCTCACAGCCTTGATGTCATGCATATCACGAAGAACGTGTGCGAGAGTCCGCTTGGTACCCTGCTCAACATGCCGGAGAGGACCAAAGATGGGCCGAAAGCAAGGCGGACTTGAAATCAATGGGCATCGTGCAAGAGCTTCACGCTAATGATGATGATGATGATGATGATGATGATGATGATGATGATGATGATGAGGCGAGGACCACGATGAAAGTCGTCGCCAAAGGCAAAAAGGCCAAGAAGACCGGAAATGACTACCCTCCCGCGTGCTTCACTCTAAGTCGAGGAGATCGAGCAGTTTTCACCTGCCTCCTAGGAGTAAAACTTCCTTCTGATTCTGTGGGGAAGATAAGCGATACCTAGACCCAACGGGCGAAGTTCAATGGGATGAAGTCTCACGACTCACGTGCGATGACGCAGATACTTCCAGCTTGCAATCCGTCAATCGCCGCCGCCGTTGGCGGTGCCTCGACATTAGCCGAGCTCGACGCCATCATCACGGTAACTAATTAAGCCTCTCTCGCCAAGGACTTCATCTCCTTGCCTTTGATCGGGCATCCCCGACGCCTACATGTTTTCGCAGGCGCCGCCGACGTTCGTACACTCTCCGCACTTCATGAACAACGAGTTGGTCGATGTCGCCAAGGGCAAAATCGTTCAACCGGGCAACCCTTGTTCCACGGTACCCGGATGCCACCCAACTTGTTTAGGGTTCAACTGGTTCGGTGCTGCCAGCTGCGACGAGTTGTTACCTCCGATTCGACCCGTCGGGGCCGACGATGATGACGTGATGAACCTCGGTGCATGCCCGAAGCTGGCCCTCGCTTTGGCGAAGAGCCAGATTCGCTTTGGGGGCGGGGACACCACCCCAAAGACAACACCGCCCGATCGTGCAGGCGCCAACACGGCCCCATGGCAAGACCGCCACAACGGTGCCGGACATCCCTATGCCCATCGATCCAAACATGCATATGGCACGATCGTAACGACGACGACAACGATACATTTGGCAACGCCGATCAAGATTTTGCCGATCATGGGTACAGTGGCGACTTCATGGGGCCTCCTTCTCAAGAACCCAACCCAACAAAAGACGTGCGCGATCTAGCTGGTACCGCGGAGAAGCCAAGTTGCAACACGCGTCGTCTGCCGTTCAGCTCTCAGGAGACGCCTCCAGCTGCCGACTTCGCCGAGCCTCAGATAGGCGAGGTGCGAAATATTATCAGCCCCAACACACTCAAGAAGGCGGTCTGTGAGCAGAACTCGGTCCCATTACAGGATAAGAAGAAGGCACGCAAAGAAAGACTAACAAGGGTGCGGGCCACCCGGCACCGAAATACGATCCTGCCGGGACGGGCCACCTTCACCGAGGATATCTCGAGGAGGGTGCATGTGGCGGGTAGGGAGATGCTACCGACAAATATGCTCAATGCTGCAACCGGTGCTATGCGGAGTCTGCATGATGATGTTCTTTCTTTGGAGAAGCGGCGTCTCAGAGAGAAGGATGTGGCATACCCGGTTTTCGCGGCCAAGGTGCCAGAGGGCAAGGGTTTTGTGGATAACTCCATCGGGCGTACAATCGTCATGCGGTTTGATGACATCCACGCTATGTTGAACCTTCATCCGCTGCACTACACCTTCGTTCGGCTATTTTACCGAGTATGGAGATGCGGATCATTCGCGACAAGACCCCGGACATCGTGATAGTCGACCCCTTCTACATGCGTGCAAAGATCTTGGGCAGCGGGGACCGCAAGTCGCGAAGTTCTTACCTCAAGGCGTCATTCGCAAACCAAGATAAGGATAACTTCCTCTTGCCTTACTTTCCCGAGTAAGTCCTCCCTCAACCGCCCGTAACATATGAATTCTTAGATTTCGATCGCTTTTTCTTTTAACATTCCGTGTTTTCTGCAAAGGACACACATTGCACGCTCATCCTCCTAAGCCCCAAATATTCCATGGCCACGTATTTCGACCCGGACCGTCGATCGAACGTAGACTACACAAATGTCAAGAAGGTTCTTGATGATGTTCAACCGGCTACGCCAAATCTGGAGGCACCTTCACCAGGCCTATTCGTAATCACGGCAAGCACGTGTTCTCCCACAATCTGACGTTACGCTGCGTCAAGCAGCCGCTGGCGGTCAGAAGGGTGCCTACTACGCCATCCATCACATGCGGGCGATTGTACGGCACCATCATCAACTTCTGCTACCGAGTAAACTCAAGATTGGGCCGCGAGCGTGTCGGCAATCCAGGACGCGGACATCAGACAAGAATTCTTTCGCATCCAGTCGGAGTTTGCGGAAATCATCCATCAAGATGTCCTTCGTACCTCAGGGCAGTTCTACCTCAGAAATCAACCGTCCAACAGTGACATCGACACAATGCTACAAATGCAGGCTGACAACGCCCGTTATTTCATGACTCCCACGGTAGACGGCGGCTTCATCCACGCTCCGGTCCCTTGAGTCGAGTTGAAAGCAGTGATGCTGTGTCTAGTTCTGAAACATCGATTGGCTCATGTTGTAATTAAACCTTAATGAACTTGTAGTATGTCTCTTTGGTTTCGAGAGTCGTTTAACTTAGATGTAATCGATGCTATTAATGTCTTGCTTTTCTCTTCCGATCGTTCTGTTGAATACTTATATATTGCTTATGTATTGTCTGTGAATTGGTACTAACGTTTCGTTTGGCTAGTGCATAGCGATGCCGTCGTATGTCGAGTACAAGGGTAAGGTTCCCGAGTCTCTGACGATCGGGAGGAGTGTCGGAGACAGGTTCACCGATTCAGCGGTAACAGTTACAAAGGGTACACCACTAGGGCGAGGCCGAATCTAGATACGCCTGCTATCTAGCGGGAGAGGGAGGGAGCATTGGAGGAACCGGATGAAGACGAAGTTTCATCGTGATGATGCTCATCGTGATGACCGCATCTCTCTTCTATGTGATGGTAGTTTAGATGATCGATATCGACTTGTAATGTGAAGACAAACTCGCTACTCGCGGTCTCGAGACTTGTAATATAATGTTCTATCTTTGTTTGGTCTTTTCAATTCGGAGACTAATATGATGAATTGTATTCGGAGACTAATATGATGAATTGTATTCAGAGACTAATCTTCTATTGTATTCGATGAATCTGTTGTTGATGTGTGATGTCTATATTTTGTCCAATTATACATTTTGTAACCTGTGCAAAAAACAGATAATAAAAAATAAAAAACCTAATATTCATACTAATGGCGCATCACATCACGATGCGCCATTAGTATGCCAAAGGATACTAATGGCGCATCATTAACAAAGGCGCCATTAGTATGCCGGGTTACTAATGGCGCATCTTGTTGTTGTGCGCCATTAGTATGCCAAAGCACCTGGTATACATGGCCCCTCGAGGCATACTAATGGCGCATCGTTGTATATACTAATGGCGCATCTCGAGGTCCGCCATTAGTATTCCAGATACTAATGGCGCACCAGCGGTGCGCCATTAGTAAAATATACTAATTGCATGGCACTAATGGCGCACCACTAATGCGCCATTAATGGCCAAATTAGGTGCGCCATTAGTAGGCCTTTTCCTAGTAGTGGGAGGAGGTCAAGGAAGAAGAAGAAGAAGGGGGCCTCTCTCCCCTTTGCTTCCGGTGGCGCCGGAGCGCTGCCGGGGGCCATCATCATCACCGCGATCTTCACCAACATCTCCATCACCTTCCCCCCTGTATCTACAGCGGTCCACTCTCCCTCAACCCGCTGTACCCTCTACTTGAACATGGTGCTTTATGCTTCATATTATTATCCAATGATGTGTTGCCATCCTATGATGTCTGAGTAGATTTCTATTGTCCTATCGGTGATTGATGAATTGCTATGATTGGTTTGAGTTGCATGTTTTATTATTGGTGCTGTCCTATTGTGCCCTCCATGTCGCGCAAGCGTGAGGGGTTCCCGCTGTAGGGTTTGCAATATGTTTATGATTTGCTTATGGTGGGTGGCGTGAGTGACAGAAGCATAGACCCGAGTAAGTAGGTTGTTTGCGTATGGGATAAAGGGGACTTGATACTTTAATGCTATGGTTGGGTCTTACCTTAATGAATCTTCAGTAGTTATGATGCTTGCTAGAGTTCCAATCATAAGTGCATATGATCCAGGTAGAGAAAGTATGTTAGCTTATGCCTCTCCCTCAAATAGAATTGCAATAGTGATTATCGGTCTAGTAACGTAGTGAGTTGCCTAGGGACAATTCCACAACTCCTACCACCACTTTTCCACACTTGCCATATTTACTTTAGTTGTGTCTTTACTTAAACAACCCCTAGTTTTATTTTCGTGTTCTTTACTTTCTTGCAAGCCTATCCAAAAACACCTACAAAGTACTTCTAGTTTCATACTTGTTCTAGGTAAAGCGAACGTCAAGCGCGCGTGGAGTTGTATCGGTGGTCGATAGAACTTTAGGGAATATTTGTTCTACCTTTAGCTCCTCGTTGGGTTTGAAACTCTTACTTATCAAAAACTGTTGCGATCCCCTATACTTGTGGGTTATCACTCCACGTCCTAAGCGACGCAACTCACAGATCAGTGCAATTTCAAGCCCCAAGATGACTAGGTGGCTGTTTTTTGCTACATGGCAGCCACTTTCTACAGAAACACCTCCATATGACACCCATCCTGGGATGTGTCAAGCGAGCAGGCGCGGAGCTGGCAAAATAGCCCGGCAAGGGCTGCGGGGCACGCTGTGACGTGACATTAGACGGTGCATGTAATGCGCCCTATCAGCATGCAGAGTTAGGTATGATAGCACTGTTTGATATCTAATCAGTACGCAAAGACTGACTTGCCACGGTGGTAACCCCTTGATCTATAAAAGGAGGCCCATGGCAAATGTAAAAAGGGTTCGGTCTGTTGCCAAGATTAGGCCCTCACGTATCCGTACACACGTAGCCACTTCGCCTAAGGCAACCCTGCCGAGCAAAGTGTCCTGCGTCCACCACCACCTTTTCCACCATCAATCCACCAAAGAAGGAGTAGGGTTTTACGCCTCACGGCGGCCTGAACCTGGGTAACATTGCCTGTGTGATCCCAGGCGCGCTGCATGACGCTTCTCCGCTCTTTGTGCAACGTGCCCCGCTGAACCAAGAGGGGCCCGTAGCTCCATAGGTGGCCATGGTTTCCCGCTACATCTTTGGTGCCAGGTAGGGGGATCACTTGCGCAAACCCGAGAGCGTATGGCGTCACTCCTGGCGACGTCCGAGAGGATGGCTGAAGCGGAGCGGAGGGGCAACAGCGCTCGTGCGCCGATCCCGCTCTCTCTGACATCCCCATTTACCGTGGTCGAAACAGCCACAGAAGTCAGCAACAAGAGCAACAATACTACCTGAAACGGGTCAAGCAACTGGAGTGGTCGGTATATCCCATTCGGAAGGAAGGAACAGTGCGCAAGGCGCAAAGTTTTCTCTCTCTCTACCACTCTCACTCTTTAGCAATCACGCAACTCTGGGTTGTAGCACCATCAACGTTGACGAGCCCGTGCGATGCTCGGTTCATCATTTATCCTGCTTAGGGAAGTCCTGAGTATATCGCTAGCGCAAGTCCGTTGATTGGTGCCCCGGCAAGTATGCACCAGCAAGGCCGCCCACGCTTGCGTGGCTTTAGTGCCATTCGCCGTCAGGATTGATCAAGGAGTGCGGAGAGGAATAGAGAGAAACTGGCCACACCTGACACCGTGTCCCACCGCCACAAGTTGCACGCGCCTCTAGCCAATCCATGCCTGGAACTAGAGGCCGGTATGCAAGCAATACATTCCTCCCCGGGACCTGCGAGCCATGCGAGCACCCTCAGCCAGGGGAAGGACCGATGAAGACCCAAATTAAGCTAAGTTCTTGCTATATTTATGTCCTTGTGGACTTTTGTGTTTAAGTATATGTTTATCCCTCAAGCATTCTAGTATTTGTATAAAGGGATCTTGCGCAATATGGTACCTTTGCTAGATTCTTGTCTGCACCCTCATCCCGTTCAGAGTCCGCTCGCAGAATGAGTTGCTGCGTCGGAAACTACTGAGCGAAAACCTGCCGGGACGCATCCATACAAAGATAAATGTTAATGGCCAGACCCTTACGACTTTCACGGCAATATGATACCGGCAGGCAACCAGAACGCGTATAGGGACTAATCATATGAACACTAATGGTTAAAGCTCGGAAGGGACAAACACACACTTCAGATTAAGCGATAACATCAAGTTAACATGAAAGCATAAAAGTGCATAAGGTCTAAGCACGAGACATTCCATATTGTTTTGGTTATAGGCCAACATGGCGGCGGGAATAGTTCAGTGTCGGGCCTGGCGGCCTCGTGAAGTGGAAGGAACCTGAAGAACTCTGTTGGCTAGGGGAGTGGCTTTCTTCTTGGCGGCTGGGACATCTGCGCCCACGGCAGCTTCCTGAAGCCATCATTAAGTTCGATATCTGGGTGGCGGCACGCAAGGTTGCTCAGGACCATGAAGAGGGCGTTGCGGGCAAGCTTCCAGGATTCAGTGTGAAGCGGTCAGCCCTTCCGCCCTCATGCACCTTCATCTTGCCAACCAGCTCGTTGAAGAAGAGCCCAATCTTGACGCTGGACACCTTCTGCTTTCCGATCGAGAAGACCGGGCCCTCCATGCCCATCGCTGCGGCCTGGGCAGAGAGACGCCCAACGACGTCGCTCAAGCTTCTGATCCAGAGATGGACCTGCTGAGATTCGTTCGCCAGCTTGTCTTCTGCATCTTTCTAGAGGCGCCTTGTGGTCTCCAGATCCTTTGACAGCTGCTGCTCACAGGCCTCAGCGGATTCCATCGAGCTTTCCAAGGAGCCGATCCTGGCCCTCAGATCTTCGATGGTGCCATTGGCGACTTTGAGGCCTTGGCTCTTGGAGGAGAACTGCGATTGCACATCCTTCAGAAGAGACTCTGACTTTTGCACTTCCTCCTTGAGAGCCGAGATCTCCCCAGTGCTCCCAGCAAGCTTGTCCGTCAGTTCAGTCACCTGCCAGTCAAGGTCCTCCTTGGCAGCAGAAGCAGCGGCAAGATCATCGGCAAGCTTTTTCAGTTGGGCAGCAGAATCAGTGGTGAGGGCGTCCAGAATAGCTTTGTGTCCGTCCTCCAGTTCCTGGTGCGTTGCTGCACGAGGGCCTCCAGATCAGCATCTTTGCCGTGGAGAGTGGCCTCAAGTCCCTCCTCTCGAAGAGAAATTTCCCGCTCCCTGGCATCCAGACGCCTAGCGGTCCACCAAGCACGCCTCATGGGGAATGACGTTCTCTCTTGCCATTGAGATCGTTTCCTACCGCCTCAGGAGGACCTGGAATTGCCTGTCGTGCCAGTCGTGCAACTCGGTACCTTTATCTTTCAGTTTCTGGTCCACCTTGTTGGCAGACTGGCCCTACTTCTTGAGCTCTTGCCACTTCCGGTCATGCCGCTCTTGCATCTCTTTGACGCATGTCGCCATGGATTCCATGAAGGACAAGTCTAAGGTGATGGCAGCAGAGTCATCCACCTCTTCAGCCCCTGGGTGCAGTGACAACAGGATACGCTGAAGTTCTTTGTCGAGCTCTGTGCTCGACGCCATTGATGAGCCGGGGGCTTCGAGCTCGGGTTTCGCCAGTAACAGCGCCAGGCGGCTTGAAGGTGGCGGCGGGGCTTCCGCTGAGACACCAAAGGAAGGGAGGGGGCCCATGGTCTAGACCAGCACCTTCTCCTCGATCACGACCCCTGACCCGGACACGTTGCCGAGGTTTTGTTCAGACTTTGTCAAGAGAACCGAAGCACCCCTGGCAGCCCGCCCTTGCTCCTCTGCAGCGGTGATCTTGATGGGTTCAATGACGACGTCCTTTCCAATGTTGGCCACCTCCTCCAGCAGTTCCAGATCTTCACTCAAGGGGGCTGCAAGTAGATCCAACGATCAATGGCAGAAGGGATAAAATCACTTGGCAAAACAAGAGAGCAAAGCAAGGCAATAAGATAGGAGGAAGGACGGTGGATACCCGGAGAGGTCTGTTGGGCAGAAGCTTCAGTTTCCCCGCAGCGTTGGCTGCCGGATAAAGGCCAGGCATTCCCGTGGTGACCCTTGGCGGGGATCCATCGACTCTATCGGCGGGCGGATGGGCCCCACCTAGAGAGGCTCGTCCTGGGTGGCTCCTATCCTTCCTTGTACATCAACAAAGGGGAGCCTTTCACCATCGCCCCTAGCAGGTAGAATTTCTTCCGCACCCACGAGCCGGGGCCTGGCTGGGGGCTCGGTGCCAGGGGGCTCGTGCCGCTTCCTGCCGGGCTTGACTCTCCCTCCACTGTCGATGATCCCACCCGCGTGAGCCACTTGGTCCGATGGACGAGGGTCTCCGTCTCCTCCTCCCTGTCAACAACACCAAGCGATATCAGTCAGCAGACGCGAACAAATTTATTAAAGGCAGTACTAAAAGAAGAAAGAAGGAGAGAGAGATCTCCCTTACTCTTCATTGATGATCATGGACTTCATCTTCAAGTCTATGGGCGGCGAGGGTGCCACGATCCTTTTGTGGGACGGAAGGACGGAGCTCCCCGGTAACTTCGGCCCCTGTCGGGGAGCGGGAGTCTCCGATGAAGACGAGCTAGACGAAGAGCTCGAACTCGATTGGGCGTTGGAGTCTCCCTCCTTGGCTACTTGCTGCTTGGCGGGGAGAGCCCTTGCCCCAGAGAGCCGAGGGTATTGCTGACGCATAGCCTCAGGAACGCTGACCTTGGCGGTGGCATCCTTTACCCTCCTGGCGGGAGGCGCAGGACCGGGGACCCCTGCTCCCCGATGGGCCACCCGTTTACGTGGACGCGGCTCCAAGATTGGCTCCCCGATGAGCCATTCCTCCCCACGTACCTCCCCCTTCCCAGCCACATTTCCCTCTAAGGTCTCTATTGTTGCGGCATACAGAGCCTCGATCCCGAATGGCCCGTCCCCGGCAGGCTCTCCCCCGGCACGCCCTTCCCTGGCAACCTCTTCCGGGACTTGTGTCTCACCTTGTCGTGGGAAGAGCTCTCACTTCCAGCCTTCCCCTTTCCCTAGGGAATTTGAGGAAGCCCATCGTTGGAATATACAAGCCAAGTTCTATAATGAAAAATTCCCACTAGTATATGAAAGTGAAAAAAAATAAGAGACTCTCTATCATGAAGATCATGGTGCTACTTTGAAGCACAAGTGTGGAAAAGGATAGTAGCATTGCCCCTTCTCTCTTTTTCTCTCATTTTTTGTTTGGCCTTTCTCTTTTTTTCCTCACATGGGACAATGCTCTAATAATGATGATCATCACACTTCTATTTACTTAGAACTCAAAAAATTACAACTCAATGCTTAGAACAAAATATGACTCTATGTGAATGCCTATGACAGTGTACCGGGATGTGAAATGAATCAAGAGTGACATGTATGAAAGAATTATGAAAGGTGGCTTTGCCACAAATACTATGTCAACTAAATGATCATGCAAAGCAATATGACAATGATGAAGCGTGTCACAATAAATGGAACGGTGGAAAGTTGCATGGCAATATATCTCGGAATGGCTATGGAAATGCCATAATAGGTAGGTATGGTGGCTGTTTTGAGGAAGGTATATGGTGGGTGTATGGTACCGGTGAAAGTTTCGCGGCACAAGAGAGGCTAGCAATGATGGAAGGGTGAGAGTGCTTATAATCCATGGACTCAACATTAGTCATAAAGAACTCACATACTTATTGCAAAAATCTATAAGTCATAAAAACCAAGCTACGCGCATGCTCCTAGGGGAAGGGTTGGTAGGAGTTAACCATCGCGCGATCCCGACCTCCACACAAAGGATGACAATCAAAGAGATACTTCATGCTCCAAATTTATTACACAACGGTTCACCATACGTGCATGCTACGGGACTCACAAATCTCAACACAAGTATTTCTCAAATTCACAATTACTCCACTAGCAAGACTCTAATATCACCATCTTCATATCTCAAAACAATCATAAATAATCAAACTTCTCATAGTATTCAATGCACTTCATATGAAAGTTTTTATTATATCCCTCTTGAATGCCCATCATAGGACTAGTTTTATAAACCAAGCAAATTACCATGCTGTTCTAAAAGACTCTCAAAATAATATAAGTGAAGCATGAGAGTTCAACAATTTCTATAACATAAAGCCACCGCCATGCTCTAAAAAGATATAAGTGAAGTACTAGAGCAATATTGCCTAGCTCAAAAGATATAAGTGAAGCACATAGAGTATTCTAATAAATCACGTTTCATGTGTGTATCTCCCAAAAGGTGTGTACAGAAAGGATGATTGTGGTAAACTAAAAATCAAAGACTCAAATCATACAAGATGCTCCAAGCAAAACACATATCATGTGGTGAATAAAAATATAGCCTCAAGTGAAGTTACCGATAGACGAAGATGAAAGAGGGGATGCCTTCCGAGGCATACCAAGCTTAGGATTTTGGTTGTCCTTGAATATTAACTTGGGGAACCTTGGGCATCCCAAAGCTTAGGCTCTTGCCACTCCTTATTCCATAGTCCATCAAGTCCTTACCCAAAACTTGAAAACTTCACAACACAAAACTCAACAGAAAATCTCATGAGCTCCGTTAGTATAATAAAATAAATCACCACTTTAAGGTACTGTTGCAAACTCATTCTTTATTTATATTGGTGTAATATCTGTTTTATTCCAACTTTTTCATGGTTCATACCCCCGATACTACCATAGATTCATCAAAATAAGCAAACAACACGCGAAAAACAGAATCTGTCAAAAACAGAACAGTCTGTAGTAATCTGTAACTCTAGAATACTTCTCTAACTCCAAAAATCCATAAAAATTAGGAAAACCTGAGAAATTTGTGTGCCAATCCATAGCAAAAAGAATCAGATCAAAATCACGTTACTGTGAATTTTAAAAGCAGATTTACTAAGCGCAAAAGTTTCTTATTTTCAGTAGGATCAACACAACTATCACCGTAAGCAGGGCCGGCCCTGAGGGGGGGCAGAGGGGGCGGCCGCCCTGGTCCCCCAAACTTGAGGGCCCCCCGATCAGGTATGTAGGTAGGCTTAGGCCATGGGTGCGTAGGCAACTCGCACACAGGCTGATCCCAGTGATCGATTTATTTTGCTAGAAAATGCGACCGATTCCTTACTTCACGTAGAAAAATAAGAAGGCCATCGGTACGGCGACTCCTCACGCCTTTCTATCGCAGCAATTCGTAACCCTAGGCCACCGCTGCCACCGTGCCGTACTGCCGCCTCATGCTAATTTTCTTCCTAGTTCGCCGCCGCCACCGCCAATTTCAATTGCCAAGGCCCCCATCGTCACGCTGTTTGCTTGCTCCTCCGTCTCCAGACTCTCTAGGCGTAGTATGGGTAGCCACACATATTAACGCACATCACCAAGGTATGTCATATTGCTGTTCCTTAGATGCATATCCATGCTATAATTGATGCGTGTTTTTTGTTCAGCATCGTCCAGACTCTCTAGATGTCATACCGTCATCGCCGAGCGTCCAATCAGGCAATCACAGAGGTATACGATATTATAATTTTCTATGCTTGTTCTGCTAATTTATTTATACGTACATGGTACCTGATGCATGGCTTGGATTGTTCAACCTTTGATGCAATTTTCTTGGCCTGCTATTATTCAGCTACCCCTTTTTTTGGCATGAGTCAATTTTTCCGCCATCCCACCAAGTCCGATATGTCCTTTCGTAATGGCCGATCACCGTCCACCACTACCCTGGATCGGTGTTGCACTGCCGCGTCTTCCTGCCCAAGTGACTTCCTCCACTGTTGGGAAGCCACCTCTGCAACCATCCCTCTAGTGACCCCTTCTCTGGCATCGGCGACCCCATGACACTCGCAAATATCCATCTTCGACTCCCCGCCACTAGTGATACTGAGGGTCTCGCCAGGGTGTCGTATGCCACCTCGCCTTTTTCTCTAGGGAAATAAATCAACGCCGTTGACATTTAGCAAAAGTACTCCCTCTGGAGTCAAACTTCGTAAATTTTGTCCATATTATATTAAAAAATATCGACATTTATAGAATATGAAAATTAAACATCTAATGACAGACATGGAGGCATGATGTTTACATTAATTTGTTTCATTGTCGTGATGCTTATGTTAAGGGGCCCCGAGTTTCGTTTCCACCCCGGGCCCCCAAAATCTTAGGACCGGCCCTGACCGTAAGCTATCCTGAAGGTTCAACTTGGCACAAACGCTAATTAAAACATGAAACCACATCTAACCAGAGGCTAGATGAATTATTTATTTCTAAACAGGAACAAAAAGCAAACAACAAAAATAAAATTGGGTTGCCTCCCAACAAGTGTTATTGTTTAGCGCCCTTAGCTAGGCATTGATAATTTTAATGATGCTCACATGAAAGATAGCAATTGAAACACGAAGAGACCATCATGAAGCATGTGAAAAACACATCTAAGTCTAACATACTTCCTATGCATAGGCATTTTATAGGAAAACAAATTAACAAGACAAGCAAGATCTAGCATATCCAAGGAAGAAGAAAGAAACAATAGCAATCTCAACATAATGAGAGGAAATTTAGTAACATGAGAATTTCTACAACCATATTTTCCTCTCTCATAATAATTACATGTAGGATCATAAGGAAATTCAACAATATAGCTATCACAAAACATATTCTCAACACGATCCACATGCATGCAAAGTTGCACTCTTCCCAAATAGTGGGATTAACATTAACTAAAGTCACGACCTCTCCAAACCCACTTTTATCGAAAATTTCATAGGATTGAACATTCTCCAAATATGTGAGGATCTAGAGTTGACACTCTTCAAACCCACTTTCATTATTATTACAAACACTATTATCAATGTCATATTCATCATGGGGCTTAAATAAATTTTCAAGAGCATAAGAAGAATCACCCCAATCATGATCATTGCAACAAGTAGTGGACATAGCATAACTAGCATCCCCAAGCTTGAGGTTTTACATATCATTAACACAACTGAAATTAAGAGAATTTATAATAACATCATTGCAATCATGTTTTTTTATTCAGAGATCTGTCGTGAATCACTTCATAAAGCACTTCATCACAATTTTCAGATTCACGAATTTCAAGCAAAACCTCATAAAGATAATCTAATGCACTCAAATCACTAGAAATTGGTTCATCATAATTGGATCTCCCAAAAATATTATTAAGTGGATGGGGATCCATAAACTTTTAGCAAGCGAAGATGCAAGCAAAAAGAAGGCACATGGTAACAAAGATCGAACGGAAGAAGGTCGAAGAAAAGGAAAATGTTTTTGAAAATCATTTTAGAAGTGGGGGAGAGGAAAATGAGAGGCGAATGGCGGATAATGTAATGCAAGAGAGAAGAGTTTATGATGGGTACTTGGTATGGCTTGACTTGACGTAGATCTCCCCGGCAATGGTGCTTGAAATCCTTCCTGCTACCTCTTGAGCTTGCGTTGGTTTTCCCTTGAAGAGGAAAGGGTGATGCAAGAAAGTAGAGTAAGTATTTCCCTCAGTTTGAGAACCAAGGTATCAATCCAGTAGGTGACAACACACAAGTCACTGAATACCTGCACAAACAATCAACAACTTGCACCCAACGCGATAAAGGGGTTGTCAATCCCTTCACGGTTACTTGCAAAAGTGAGATATGATTGATATAGATAAATGGTAAAGTAAATATCTTTGGTATTTTTAGTTTATAGATTAAAAAGTAAAGATTGCAGTTTAATGGAACGGCGACAGAAATTGGCAAGTTGACGGGAAACTAATATATTCAATATAATGGAAAAGAGACCCGGGGGCCATAGGTTTCACAGTTGCTTCGCTCAAGATAGCAAATATTACGGTGGGTGAACAAATTACTGCCGAGCAATTGATAGAAGAGAGCATAATTGTGATGATATGTAAGGCAATGATCATGAACATAGGCATCACGTCCGTGTCAAGTAGACTGAAACGATTCTGCATCTACTACTATTACTCCACACATCGACCGACTCATGCCTGCGTCTAGAGTATTAAGTTCATAAAGAACAGAGTAACGCATTAAGTAAGATGACATGATGTAGAGGAATTAACTCAAGCAATATGATGAAAACCCCATATTTTTATCCTCGATGGCGACAATATAATATGTGCCTTGCTGCCCATACTGTCACTGGTATACCGATAATTCGAAGAGACTTGCAAAGATATGAAATCATGCATATAAGAATTCAGAGAAGAACCAAATAATATTCGTAGATAATCTGATCATAAATCCACAATTCATTGGATCTCGGCAAACACGTCGCAAAATTATATTACATCGAATAGATCTCTAAGAACATCGAGGAGAACATGGTATTGAGAATCAAAGAGAGAGAAGAAGCCATCTAGCTACTAGCTATGGACCCGTAGGTCTGTGGTAAACTACTCACACTTCATCGGAGAGGCAATGGTGTTGATGTATAAGCCCTCCATGATCGAATCCCCCCCCCCCCCCGGCAGGACGCCGGAAAAGGTCCCTAGATGGGATCACACGAGTACAGAAGGTTGCAGCGGTGGAAAAGTGGTTTCGTGGCTCTCCTGGATGTTTTCAGGGTATAAGAGTATATATAGGTGAAGGAGCTAGGTTAGGAGATCCACGAGAGGCCCACGAGGTAGGGGGGCGTGCCTACCCCTCGGGCGCGCCTTCTTGCCTCGTGGATGCCTCGTTGCGTCTCTGACTTCATCTCCACGTCTTCTGGTTTCCTTCTGGTCCAAGAAAGATTATCGCGAAAGTTTCATTCCGTTTGGACTCCATTTTGGTATTCCTTTTCTGTGAAACTCTAAAATAGGCAAAAAAAATAGAAACTGGCACTGGGCTCTCGGTTAATTGGTTAGTCCCAAAAATAATATAAAATAGCATATTAATGCCTATTAAACATCCAAAACAGATAGTATAATAGCATGGGACAATAAAAAATTATAGATACGTTGGAGACGTATCACCCTCTTCTGTAAAGGAGTTATGCGACAGAGAAGAAAATCTGCCTCCATGTGCCCGACGGTCAGCCTAGCAGCCTTCAAATGGGTAATCATGTTTATTGTTGGGCGTAGCCTATCCTCGGTGAGGCTGAATGCGTTCCAAACGTTGTCACGCTCGAGGCATTCTGTCCGTGCCTGGCAGAACCCAGGGGCTTCCTCATCCTGAATCCAGCACCAATACCCTCTACACTCCTCCCACCTGTCGCGTTGCAGGCCAGAGATATAATCCCAGTTCTCCTTTGGCATGATTCGCGGCATCCAGCTGATATTCCTAGAGCGGTGGCTCTTGTTCTCCACCCCCGGGACGAAGTAATGCCTGAACAGATCAATGTTGGGGGCTACCCCGACGAAGTTCTTGCATAGATCGGTGAAGATCACCGTACAACCATTGCATTGGGCATGAAATCCAAGAGGTGGAATCCAAAGACCGCCATCATCGTCTCAAAGAAATCTGAAAAGGGAGGGCAGAGGCCGCAGATGAAATACGCGTATAAGAATTTGTATGAATTTTGCGGGTCCTCTTCCCCCTCCGCCAGATCCTTGGGAGCGCCATGCCCCTCCGGGACCTCTCTCCCCCACAAATATTTGTACATCGCCTGCAGCACATTCCCATCCAGCTGCGACAGGTAGAAGACGACATCTCCCCTCCACTTCGTGTCCAGCGTTGTCGCCCTCTTGCTCCCTTCAGCGGTTTCCTCCTTTGCGGCAGCCATCGGCTTTCCTCTGGTTGTGGTCTTCTTCCCCAGCTTCCCTGATTGTGGTGGATGAGCGGGAAGGAGATTGGGAAAGAGAGCGGCGGCGAGCGTGGGCGAAAGAAGGAGCAGTTGTTTGGCTTGCGGAGGAAGATGATGGTGTAGTGAGGCGAGCGATGAACGCGCAGTGTCCTTTCGCATTTTACCCTCTTAAGGGAAATGGCATGGGGGAGTGCACGGCCCTTCAGAAAAGTTACCACTTCGCATTAATTTCTACTACCCCACTAACCCATGACCCGCGGTAAATGTGCGAAGTGGACGTTGGGTTGGCCGGTTATCAAGGAAAACCGCTGCAACCGCAGTGCTTTTTCTCCGCGTGTCCATGCACTGTTTGGGGCCTAACCGAACGTGCCCAGCGGCACATATGGCTCAAGTCTGGGGGCTTATGTCAGGGGTACACAAACAGGGGTGTATGTTTCCCCCTGACTTGTGCATGGTCCGCATAGCCCACAGGCTCAAAGACAAGATTACAACACCAAGATCAGACCAGTCAAGGAGGATCAACTCCTTTGGAAGATTCAAGTACTGATCAAGAAGGACAAGAAGAGCCAGAGAAGAAGGATAACACCAAGGAAACAAGCACCCTTGCCGGGCAGGCGAGCCTGGGGAGGCTGGGTTTGCCCCGGAAGCATACTTCCAGATCGTCCCGGCAGGCCCTGCCGGGACTTGTGGAGGTAAGCTGCGCCACCGCTCCACCTCATGAGTGACGCAAGTCACATGTCAGCGCGGTGTCAAGCCCCAAGATGACTAGGTGGTCGTTTTTCGCCACATGGAAGCCACTTTCTACAGAAACACCTCCATATGACACCCGTCTTGGGACGTGTCAAGCGAGCAGGCACGGATCTGGCAAAATATCTTGCCGGGCATGCTGTGACGTGACATTAGATGGCGCATTTAATGCGCTTTGTTAGCCTGTAGAGTTAGGTATGATAGCATTGTTCGCTATCTAATCAGTGTGCAAAGACTAATTTGCCACTGTGGTAACACCTTGATCTATAAAAGGAGGCCCATGGCAAACATAAAAAGGGTTCGTTCTGCGAGGTTGCCAATATCAAGCCCTCACGTACCTATATGCACATAGCCACTTCACCTAAGGCAACCCTATTGGGAAAAGTGCTATGCGTACACCACCACCTTTTCCACCATCAATCCACCAAAGCAGGAGTAGGGTTTTATGCCTCACGGCGGCCCGAACCTGGGTAAAATTGCATGTGTTCTCCCGGGTGTGCTGCGTGACACTTCTCCGCTCTTTGTGCAACGTGCCCATCCCCCCGCCGAACCAAAAGGGGCTCGTGGCCCCATAGGTGGCCGTGGTTTCCCACGACAATGATGCTCGGTTACCCACCTGCTTGTCTTGACTATGATGCTATGGAACGTTACCAGTTTCTTGAGAGAAGTGAGTTGCTTTTTCAGTACAGACTAATCTTTGACATGCAGCGCATTTTCTATGTTACGCTTCCCGTTCCTGACTTCTTTGACTTTCAAGTAAAACGATGATACTTCATAACCAGAGAGGAGGCGGACGAATATGAGAGACCAAGGCAGACCGCTCGCCTCCAAGAGGCAGCCCTCCAAGCGGTAGCAGCCGCAACTCAGTACAACCCCAACTACGACTTTGGATATCCGCGAGGCTCTCCGTGGCCCTAGACCAACTTAGGCCAAAATTCTAAGCTTGGGGGAGTACATATTTCTCACCGACATTACATTTATGCATCACACATTCATTCCAGCTGTCGGTGTTCATCCTTTTTCACTGTATAATCCATGTTAGTTTATTTTTATTGCTTGCTTCTTGTGTGTTTGAAAAACTTTGATAAAAACCAAAAAAAGTTAGTTCTCGTTTCTTTTCAGTTTTTCTTTCTAGTTTAATTAGTAGTAGTATTAAAATAAAACCCAAAAAGATTTCTCCTTCTTCTTTTGCTTGTTGGGAGTTTTCCCATTAAATATATTTCAGTGTGTTTCTTCAGAAAAACAAAAAGTCCAAATATATTTCAGTGTGTTTCTTTGAAATTCTTTTCTTTGGGTCATAAGGAGAAGACCATGATGAAAATGTTGAGTGGCTCTCATATGCACTATTGATGATCTGACAAAGAGCCCATATTACCTTGTCGTCTCCTTTGAATAAATGTTGCAGATTCCATCTTAGTCCAATGCACGCGCACTCTTATTATTATTCACACCGTTTGGTCGTGCAAGTGAAAGGCAATAATGACGAAATTTGATGAAATGATTGAGATGGAGAAAAGCTGGCATGAACTCGACCTATTTTGTTTTTGTAAATATGATTAGCTCATCGTTCCTGATTCAGCCTATTATGAATGGAACATGCTTGCAATGACAATTAGAGATTATAGTTACTCATGCCATGCTTAATTAGCTAGGAGTGGACAATGGTTTGTCTTGTGTGCCAACATGCATTTTAAAATGGTTATGATGTGGTATGATAGAATGGTATCCTCATTTGAATTATTCAAGTGGCTTGACTTGGCACATGTTCACACATGTAGTTGGATCAAAAACAACATAGCCTCCACGATATTTGTGTTCATGGTGATTTATATCTTACTGGTGCTTGGATTCAATGTTGGTTAATCTCAATGCATGTTTATGACCGTTGTCGCTCTCTAGTTGGTTGCTCACTACTGCAGGATGCTGCTAACGCGACACTACGATCAAAGACCCTTCGACGAAACTGTGTGCGATGCAATAATCGCAAACAGTGGTGTAAAAAACTCGTCAAAAAGGTGCAAAACATTTGAGATGACGGATGCATCAAACACGGTTCAGATTTTGGTTGCGTGTGCGATGCAAGGCATTCGGTTCAGTTCAATTAACTGTTTGCGATGAGGCAAAAGAACAGAAACATGTAGCCAGATGAAGGTGTGTGTGATATACAACATACAATTCACTTGGATGAACTGTTTGTGATGAGGCAACACAAAAGAAACGGCCAGCCAGATCAAGATGTGTGCGGTATATGGCATACAGTTCACTCAGATGAACTGTTTGCATTGAGCCAAGAGAACAGAAATGGTTCAATTTAACAAAATGTGTGTGATACGCGGCAAACAGGTATGTAATCGGAAATGTGTGTGAAGACCGATAATAACACAGACGATTGTTGCTAATAAGACGTGTGTGTTGTGCGTTGGGATTGCATACATAATAACAACATATATATATATATATATATATATATATATATATATATATATATATATATATATATATATAGACACACACACTTATAAGGACATGGTTGCATAACCAAATTAAACAACCAATTACATAGGTGGCTACTACACACATGACATTTGCACACACCAAAGTAAACTATTACCTGCATAATTACATAGGTGGCTACTACACACATGACATTTCCACACACCAAAGTAAACTATATATTACATGAATGATTAACTAGGATAAATGATCATCTGATCATCATCTACTTCTTGTGACGCTTGGTTTGCCTGTGGCTCGATCCGGCCTCGTCGATTTGGGTAACGAGGCACTTCCCCATGTCAACGGTCCTCTTGTGCATCTCGTAGCATGTGTACACGCTCTTGGCCGCGAACCTGAGGTGAGGTTCATCCAGTTACTGCATCCAGGCCCCATGCCAAGATACGGGACGAGTTCTGTTGGCATCCTGCTACATCTTTTCGTAGTATGGGTCGATGATGGCCGAGGCGAGTTCAACCAGGGAGTCCTTCTTCGTGCTGCCCCAGACCCTATAGTGCTCATGGATTTTGACAAGGTTCTTGCAGGCCAAGCCCGTAACCCATAGCACTTTTACATCGTCGGTGGTTTCCACCGTAGCGAACTTGTAGTCGGTGTTGTTGACAAACCTAGTGAAACGCTCGCAAGGCTCTGTGGCCATGCAGTAGTGGTAGATGAGGACATGATGCCGAACGCACAACTGGGTGGCGACAACCTTCTGATCTATGTTGGGATGACCGACGGTGTACTGGAGGTCGATGCCGACCACCTTGTATTTGTCTCGAGCAAGCAACTGCTCAACGGTGTTGATGTAGTCGTCCACCACGGCTGGTTCGATGGTGTACACCACTGAGAAATCCGTATCCCTTGCGTGGGTCTCCACTTTATGCTCGTCGAACTCCATTGGAGCGCTGCTAGACATCCCCTCTCTATGTGTCGTTGTGGGATGCTTGTTGTGTTATGGGGCGCGATCGAAAGGTTGAAGAGACAAAGATTATAATGCCAGCGGGAATTATAGGGGAAGCCAGACGACCTAGATTATCGGCACGCCCTGATGGCAGTTCTAATTTGCAGCGCATAACTCCATCGTGCCGCACGTAACTGCATCGCGTGGCAATGCGCACCGCGCAACCGCATGCATATGGGGCCCCCGACATGATCGTGCGTAGGCCCAACCGATGGCAGAGCGCTCCGCGGTCGCCTCAACAGCGAGCAACCATATATATCCATATAGCAGTTGAACATGCAAGGAAAACCTGTCCACGAGCTGAGTGCACCGACGGAAACAAGCATAGCGTGCCGCGGAGCCTAACGGCTAGCATAGCGCACTGCAGCGCCTTAGCAGAGCTTGCCGAGGGACGCGAGCATAGGCCGACACGTGGCAAATAAGATGAACTGTGTGAGCAATGTCGAAGACATCAAGCACGAATCAAATTAGAGTTGTGTGTGCGATACATGGCACACATTTGATCCATGTGAGCTGTTTGTGATGGAATAAGCCGTGTGTGTTGTGGGCAAACGCTTGCTGGTATATAACCGTTTGTGATTGATGAATTCATTGCTAATGGGTTACCTAGTGTGGTCCTTGTGCGATGTGATATGCTCTGTCTGCAGAACATCTATGCTCTGTGTATAGAAGAACAACATATATATACTTGTAACATGACATGATTGCAATACCAAATTAAACATCCAATTACGTTATATAACAAATACCAAAAATATTACAAGGTTAAAATACAAATATTACAATGCCCAAATTCAAACATTGCAAACCTCGTCATTTCTGCAAAGGGATCAGCCGCGAACAAGTCATGTATGGGTTTGACACAATGACTTCCAATTACTCTGTCATATGCTCTTCCAATACGAAGTTTAGCTTTTTTGGAGCCTCTTCCATTCTGCAGTACCATTCATCTTTCCTAATTAAATTTGTGTTCAACCTCAGTACCCTCAGCACCCTTGCTCTGGCAAGAAAGAACCTAGCGAGTGTAATCTCCGGTAAGGTCCCTCGTAGGAGTTCAAAGTAATATTTGAGAGATGCAGATCCAGGCTTTCGATGTGATTGTCGTTATAAACATTATCACCTCCGGGCCTATTATTATCCGTAGAAGAAAAGAACATGTTAGTGCCTACATGCAGTTTTGGACACTACTACACGCCTATTTGGTTTGTAGGATTTGTAAAATGCACCAACGTGCCATCTTCAATCTGACATGATTAACATGGGCATTTGATTACAATCTAGAAAAATGTAGCCTTCTTCACAAGAGGTTGGATTGGATGAAAAAATCCCTAAGAAATCTAGTACAGATGAATCCAGTGGAGAAATGCTTATGGATTGTAACCATATGAATCAAGCAACCAATATGGGGTGGCGGTGTATGTCCTGAAATCCTCCAAAATTCCTTAGGAAACCGTAGTACATTGTCATTGTAAACTTGGGAAAATGTGCAAAAAATGAACTCCCTTATGGTTAACATTTAACAGGAAAGGAACATCGCCTTGATATACAGCTTCTTCAGGCACGGAAAGCATCTCAGGCAACTGAAACTTGGTCCAAGTTGGGGCTGACAGATTCTAGTGCCAAGACCTTCAATGTGCCCAGAATTTGGGTGAAGCTTTGCTGGATGACAGAAGAACATACATCTTCAAAACTAGAAATAATGTTGACATCAAGAAGGATAGGTATAAGGCGACTGTTGTACCTAAAAGTAGTTGTATTTGACAGACGAGTAGCACACCGCTGTCAGTTTTGGTGCAGAAATGCAATTGATTCTTGTTGGACCTTGTTGATCAAGTACAACTAATCTCTCAAGTGAAGGTGAGTCCTCAATGACCATACTGTGGTCCACCTTTTGTGATGCCTCGTTGCAGCACCAGCAACACACATAAATAGTCAGGAGAGTCCTGGAGGTGATGTCACGCCCAATATGCGACCCTATCCTAAAGGAACTCGAAGGTCCCACCAAGGATAGAAGCGCATATTGGAGATGATGTAGCAAGGTGGTTATCATTACATCGTACCATTACATAATAGTTGGGGATACATACAAGAGGCATAGAATGCCACACGAATACAATATCATCATACATAAGAGCAACATCCGACTACGGATAAAACACAAACAGAAACTCAAACGACATCCACCCTGCTAGCCCAGGCAGCCGACCTGGAACCTATCCCCTGATCGAAGAAGAAGTAGAAGAAGAACTCCAAAACAAGTAACATCACTCTCGCGTCAAGATCATCGCATCACCCTATACCAAGAATCGTTGTTGTAGTAATCACGAGCCACGAGGACTCAGCAATCCCATTACCATGGGTAACAAGACTAGCAAAGCTTAATGGGTAAAGGAATGGATAAGTGGTGAGCTTGCAGCAGCGACTAAGCATATATGGTGGCTAACTTACGCAAATAAGTGCGAGAAGAGAAGCAACGCAATGGTCGAGAAGCTAGAAGTGATCAAGAAGTGATCTTGAAACTACTTACGTTCATACATAACCCAAAACCGTGTTCACTTCCCGGCCTCCGCCGAAAAGAGACCATCACGGCTACAGACGCGGTTGATGCATTTTAATTAAGTCAAGTGTCAAGTTCTCTACAACCGGATATTAACAAATTCCCATCTGCCACATAACCGCGGGCACGGCTCTCGAAAGTTTATACCCTGCAGGGGTGTCCCAACTTAGCCCATCACAAGCTCTCACGGTCAACGAAGGATATTCCTTCTCCCAGGAAGACCCGGTCAGTGTCGGAATCCCGGTTTACAAGACATTTTGACAATGGTAAAACAAGACCAGTTGTCGGAGTGAATGACCACAGGTAGCCTAGCCGGCTCCCCCTGGGGCTTCTGAAAAAATTACAAGCCAATCCGGCCATCCAATATCCAAGACGCAGGCCGCCTTCGCCCGGCTGGCTGACCCTCAGCCGGCTGTCTGGGGGCGGCCCGGCCCCAAAACCTACAGGAAGAAGGCCACAAGAGGGCCGGCTCCCGCGGAGCCGGCTACCAGAGGGCCGACTCCACGTAGCCGGCCATGAGAAGGCCGACTCCAAGAAGTCACATTCGCAAGCGGCTAAGGCCGCACCCTCAGAATCTGCACCCCCATAACGGTGATGGGACGGGGCGTGGCTACAGTGAAGCCTGCAACCCCCGCATCCCGGAGCGCCAGATGGCCACAGCATACCGCACGGGCGGCTATCACCCGTCACAGCTGCAATCTGTTACCATGTCGACCATGACGTCACCCACGGCGGGTCGTCAAGACGACCAGCGGCGGGCCCCTCCGGTCGAGAGATGCCCGGGCGGCTCGGCCTCCCCGGGCCGTGATATGGCCGCTTCCCATAGCCGCCTTTGTTCCCTCAAGGAAGCGCCTCATTAAGGAGACAAGACGAGGTGAGGCTACAGTGATCGCCGCCAAGGCGGCGGCACTGTAGCCATGCTTACCCCGACAGAGCCCTCGTCATCAGGATTGAGGCAACAGTAACCAGCCCCCGACAGGGCCCTCAACGGTGGGGCCAGCCTGTTGACCAAGAAGCCGGCAACCGGCGAGACCCATCGGTCGGCGGGCCCCAGCGGCCGGCGGAGAAGCCGGAAAGCGTAGACACCGACAGCTAGGGCCCGTGCCCAGCCAGATTACCATTTACCCCCCGGGGGGTAGGCCTATATAAACCCCCCAGGGCACCCATGCAAAGGGTTGATCTCTGAGAGTTTTAGACAACACATAGAGAGAAAGTAAGAACTAGTCGTGCCCTTCTTCTTCCTCTCACCGAACAGCTCAAGGAGCCTCTTGTAGCCACTTGTTCACCTAGTGATCATGCGAAGACCCCGCATAGCAGCAGTAGGGGTGTTATCTCCACGGAGAGCCCCGAAGCTGGGTAAGATTCACCGGGGAGCATGTCTTCGCCTCATCCCGTTTCCAGGCACCGGCGACGTCTTATTGGCTCCCACAATGATAAGCCACCCGTTGGCATATGTTGCACCTACCACCCGACATTTGGCGCCCACCATGGGGCCAGGTGCACCGTCGTCTGGAGACCTATTCTGGACGGGAACCCTATTCCTCCCCCGCGGGCGTAGCCAGCCCGGCACGCCCGATGGCGCTTGCCCCGACGCGCTGCAAGGCGTCGCTGACGCCTGCACGGCGAGCTGCCTCGCCGACCTCCTTGGCGAGGCTCGCATCTCCGACGAGCCCGCGTCCGACGCGGGCACAGGCTGCCTCAAGAGCCACCTCGTCAGCCTCCTCGACCAACTCCACGTTTCCAGCGAGCCCGCTGTGGATTTGGAGTCGGTTGGCTCCACCGACCCGATGCTTGTCAACTCCGACACGGCATCGCTCGACGCTTTCCCCACCAACATTGTGATCTTCAACGACCCGCTCCCCCAAGCCGACAGCTGTGGCAGTGCCATCACCGAGGTGTTGGTCATCAGTCATGGCGGCCCCTCTGGCGAGAACGCCCACGACGCCCTGCAGGCGGCACCGCACGACCTGTCCGCCCCTCTCCCGGCCGACGCAGACGCAGAGGCACTGGAGGCGCGCCGCCTCGCCCTCCGCGTAGAGGGCCAGAGGATAGCTACCATGAGACGCCTCACCGAGGCCCACCAGCGCGAAGTCGACCGCGCCGCCTTTGGCACGCCGCCTCCCGACGGGATGAGTCGAGTCGGCGTTGTCAAGAAACGCGGCGCAGTCATCACCGACATGCTGGGAGTGGACCGCCCAGTCTACGCCACGCCCCTCGAGAACATACCCGCCGCCCAGGTGGCCGTAGAAGAGCTTAACGGACTAGGGCCCGACGAGCTCCCCTATATGGTAAGCGCATCCAGCAACTGATTGGCGTGGCCGCAGAGCGGCATGAAGACAGTGCCCGCGCCAAAAGCCCTCCCCCGCGCCGAGAGCACGGCGCGACGTCACGCACGCCGACTGTGGGCAACGCCCGCGCACGGCGAGAAAAGGAGCCGGCTGCCAGCCGCAGCCGAACCCGGATCTCCATCGAGCGCGACGCAGAAGGCCGCCCTCGAGCCGTGGAGCGGCGAGGCAACCCGCCCCCTCCTCCACCTCGCGGGGAAAGATATCCCACCCCGCCGCCTGTCACGCATCCGACTCTCAGCGGCCGACTAGGCCACCGCTGGCGAGTCGGGCGAAACGACGCCCGCCACCGAATCGACCGCCTAGCGCGATCCCTGGCATTGGAAGAAGAAGACGATGTCGGTCTGCCTTGCTTCGGCCCCCGCATCCGCGACGAGCCCTTCCCTAAAGGGTTCTCGCTCCCAAGAGACACGCCCAAGTACAACGGCTATGTGAAGCCGGAGGATTGGCTGATCGACTACTCCACCGCCGTCAGCATAGTGAACGACAACAGGCGTGTTGCCGTGAAATATGTGCCCCTCATGCTTCAGGGCACGACGCAAACCTGGCTCAACAGCCTCAAGCCGTAAAGCATCAACAGCTGGCTAGAC
Organism: Aegilops bicornis; assembly: GCA_021605145.1. Lineage (NCBI taxonomy): Eukaryota > Viridiplantae > Streptophyta > Magnoliopsida > Poales > Poaceae > Aegilops > Aegilops bicornis. The sequence continues at coordinate 93,613,595 of CM038671.1, forward strand.
TTCACCGAAGCCTTCATCCGCAACTTCACCAGCACCTACAAGCGAGCTCCCAAGCCCAGGCAGTTCTCCCAGCGCATAAGGACCCACCGAGTCGACTCACGACTACCTCACGCGTTGGGCCGAGCTCCGCTACTCCTGCGAGGGGTGCACGAGGTTCAAGACATAGAGTACTTCACCGCCGGGTGCCGAGAAGGCACCCTCCTCAAGCACAAGCTCCTCTGCGACGAGCCGACTACCCTCGACGAGCTACTAGTCATAGCGGACAAGTACGCCACCGCCGACTCCTCGATGAAGACCGAGCTCCGGGTAGTCGCCTCCGGGAAGGTGCTCAACCCAGCTCCCAAAACGCCGGCTGGCGACTCCGGCCGACGTCCGTACCAGAGCGACAACAAGCGCAAGGGCCCAATGCCGCCTCCAGCCAGTCGGCAGGTGGCCACCGTCGAAGACGAGCGACCCAAAGGGCGGCTCGCGCCAAGAAGCCGAGAGAGGCAGGCCGGCTTGGCAGCCGGCTTTCTCCTACGAGCAAGCCCTCGACGCCCCATGCAAGTTCCACAGCGGCGCGAAGCCGTCCAACCATATGACCTAGAAATGGCACTGGCTCACCCGAATCACCAAAGGCGAAGGGCTAGTGCCGCCTCCGCCAGCTGGGCAGCCACCTCCGGCTCCCGAACAGCCGGCGGCTCGACCAGCAGTCGGGACCATCCAAGACGAGTTCCCCAACGAGCATGTCGCCTACGTCATCTTCACAAGCCAGCCCGAAGACCGGCGCAGCCGGCGCCGACAAAGACTAAGAAGTCAACGCGGTCGCCTCCAACAACCCCGAGTACATGCACTGGTCAGAGAGGCCTATCAGCTGGAGACGGACCGACCACCAAGAGGTGATGCCGTCCCCGGGCTCTTATGCCTTGGTTTTGGAGGCAACCCTAGCAACGGACAAGCTCGCTGCCCGATTCTCCCGTGTACTAATAGACGGCGGGAGCAGCATCAACATCCTGTACCAAGACACCATGGAGAAGCTGAACATCAAGGCCAAGCACCTCATGCCAAGCCAGACCGTGTTCCATGGCATTGTACCTGGCTTGTCCTGCTCACCAATTGGCAAGATCAAGATAGATGTTCTCTTTGGAGATAAGGATCATTTCCGCCGAGAAGCGATCTGGTTTGAAGTGGTGGACCTTGAGAGCCCCTACCATGCGCTGCTTGGCCGGCCTGCTCTGGCCAAGTTCATGGTTGTACCCCACTACGCCTACCTCAAGATGAAGATGCCAAGCACCAAGGGCATCATCACCATAGCCGGCAATTACAAGAAATCCTCCGAAAAGGCCAGCAGCCAGCCGGGCCGAGTCCCTTGTGGTCGCCAAGAGAAGAAGATGTTGGATCGAGTCATGGCCATGGCCGCAAGCAGCCAGCCCCGCCCCCGACCCCAAGGAATGTGATGCCCAAGGTTCTTTCCAGCCGCCAAGGAAACGAAGAAGATACCTCTGGACCCAGAGCACCGGAAAGGTTTGCCGTCATTGGGGCAAACCTGGACAGCAAATAGGAAGGCGAGCTCGTCGATTTCCTCCGTGAGAATCGGGACATCTTCGCATGGTCCCCCAAGGACATGCCGGGTGTTTCGAAGGAATTCGCCGAGCACAAGCTACACATCCGAGCAGATGCCAAACCAGTCAAGCAGCCCCTCCGCCGACTGTCAGAGGAGAAGAGAAGGATCGTAGGAGAAGAGATAGCCCGGCTCTTGGCGGCCGGCTTCATAATGGAGGTGTTCTTTCCGGAGTAGCTTTCCAACCCGGTGCTCGTTCTGAAGAAGAATAACAAGTGGCGCATGTGTATAGACTACACAAGCCTCAACAAAGCCTGCCCCAAAGATCCCTTCGCCTTACCCAGGATTGATCAAGTGATAGACTCCACGGTACCGGATGCGAAGCTGCCGAAGTTTCTTGGATGCCTACCAAAGCTACCACCGGATAAAGTTGGACCCGCTGATCACCAAGACCGCCTTCATCACGCCATTCGGAGCTTTCACGCTGCGACTATGACATTCGGCTTGAGAAATGCCGTTGCCACTTTTCAGCGTTGCATGCAGAAATGCCTCCTCAAGCAACTCGGTAGAAATGCCCACGTCTATGTAGATGATATCGTGATAAAGACGGAGAAGCGCGGCACTTTGTTAGAAGACCTCAAGGAAACATTTGAGAACCTGCGCAGGTTTCAGATCAAGCTCAACCCCGAGAAATGTGTGTTCAGAGTGCCAGCCGGCTAGCTTTTAGGCTTCCTGGTCTCCGAACGCGGCATTGAATGCAACCCAGTAAAAATCAAAGCCATTGAGAGAATGGAGATTCCCACCAAGCTGCGAGACGTCCAGAAGTTTACCGGGTGCCTGGCCTCCCTGAACCGCTTCATCAGCCGGCTCGGAGAAAAGGCTCTCCCCCTCTACCGAATCATGAAGAAAACCACTCACTTCGAGTGGAGCGACCAAGCCGACCAAGCTTTTCATGAGCTAAATAAGATGCTTGCCATGCCGCCTGTCTTGGCGGCGCTGACTGAGAAAGAGCCCATGCTCCTTTACATTGTCGCCACCAGCCGGGTGGTCAGTGTCGTCATCGTAGTCCAGCGCCCAGAAGAAGGCCGAGCTCAGCCAGTGCAGAGGCCGGTGTACTACTTAAGCGAAGTACTATTCACCTCAAAGCAGAACTACCCGCATTACCTGAAGATGTGCTATGGCGTGTACTTCGCCGCCAAGAAGCTGAAGCCCTACTTTCAAGAGCACCCCATCACGGTCGTATGCACCGCCCCGCTTGCCGAGATCATATGCAGCCGGGACGCATCCGGACGAGTGGCAAAATGGGCCATTGAGCTGGCCCCTTACATGATCTTCTACCAGCCTCGCACCGCCATCAAGTCCCAAGCATTGGCCGACTTCCTCGTCGACTAGGCCGAGACCCAAAGACTGCCGGCTCCCGACTCCACTCATTGGCGGATGCACTTCGATGGGTCCAAGATGCGCACCCGGCTTGGGAGCCGCATCATCCTCACCTCTCCCAAAGGTGACAAACTCAGTTACACATTGCAAATTCACTGTGACTCCTCCAACAATGTGGCCGAGTACGAGGCGCTCATACACGGGCTCCAGCTAGCCAAAGAGCTCGGCATCCGCCAGATCCTGTGCTATGGCGACTCAGATTTGGTGGTCCAGCAGTCATCTGGTGACTGGGACGCCAAGGACACAAACATGGCAAGCTACCGCTTCCTCGTTCAGCAAATCAGCGGGTACTTCGAAGGATGCGAGTTCCTCCATGTGCCACGGGCTGACAACGAGCAAGCAGATGCCTTGGCACGAATAGGCTCAACTCGACAAGCTATACCAACCGTCGTCTCTCTCCAACGCCTCCTCAAGCCGTCTATCAAGCCATCTCCAGAATCCGACTCCATCTTCGTGCCGCCTAACCCCGACGCAGCCGGATCCGGCTTGGGGAGCCAAGCAGGCGGCCCGGGGACTTTGATAGGCGGCTCGGGGACTGCCATAGTCGCACCCGGCCCGGGGACTATGGTAGTCTGCCCGGGGACTGCATCAACACCACAGGCGGTGGTCGACTCCAGCTCTTCACCACCCAGCCCACCCGCCCTGATTGCAGTAGCCGTGTTGGCTATAGAAGAAGTCACAGCTCCATCATGGGCTCAGCCCATCCTCAAGTTCCTGGTAAAGAGAGAACTGCCGGCTGACGAGATCGTGGCAAGACAAGTCCAACGCCGAGCCGGAGCATATACAATTGCTAACAGAGAGCTCGTCAGACGCAATGTCACTGGAGTCTTCCACAAGGCCGAGCCGTAGAAGGGCATAGCAATCCTCAAGGACATTCACCAAGGCGAATGCGGCCACCACGCAGCCTCAAGATCCCTCGTTGCCAAAGCTTTCCGCCATGGATTCTTTTGGCCGACTGCCTTGGACGACACCAAGGAGTTGGTCAAACATTGCAAAGGGTGCCAATTCTTCAGCTCCAAGCAACACCTGCCGGCTTCAGCTCTCAAGACCATCCCCTTACCTGGCCTTTTGCCGTCTGGGGACTGGACATGGTGGGCCCATTCAAGATGGCACGCAGCGGCATGACACACTTGCTTGTCGCCGTGGATAAATTTACCAAGTGGATCGAAGCAAAGCCGATTAAGAAGCTGAACAGGCCGACTGCCGTGACATTCATCGCAGACATTACAACTCGGTACGGCGTACACACAAAGCATCATTACCGACTAACGGCACGAATTTTGCCAAGGGAGCATTGGCATCGTTTTCGCTGATGCGTGGCATCCGATCGACCTAGCGCCTGCTGCCCACCCGCAATCAAACGGCCAAGTTGACCGAGCCAACGGCCTCATCCTTTCCGCATCAAGCCCCGGCTGGTCGTAAGGCCGGAGCGCTCGGGCCGCTTTAGCTCGACAACGCTGCCGCCGCCCTCCGAGTCTGTACTACCCCAAACAAGTCAACCGGCTTCACCCCTTTCTTCCTTGTATATGGTGCCGAGGCTGTCATCCCAACTGACATCGAGTTCGACTCGCCTCGGGTGACCATATACACGGAAGCAGAGGCCAAAGAAGCAAGAGAAGACGGTGTCGACCTACTGGAAGAAAGCCGGCTGTTAGCCCTCAGCCGATCCGCCATCTACCAGCAGGGTTTGCGCTGCTACCATAGCCGGAAGGTCAAGCCAAGATCCTTTCAAGAGGGCGACCTTGTGCTCCGGCTGATCCAAATAACAGCCGGCCAGACAAGCTCTCGCCCTTGGGAAGGTCCTTCGTCATCAATGAGCGTTGGGAAACGACTCCTACTACCTAATCGATGCACGTAGTCAAGGCACGAGAGAGATGATTCCGCAAGGAGTCGGAACAACCATGGAACGCCAACCTCCTCCAAGATTTTACAGCTTTAAATGCAAGATGTATCACGCTACCTTTTGTACTAAGTATGAGACAATGCCCCCGAGGAGCACTCAGAGACTACCACCTTTTATCTATGAATGACGAGTATCATGCTTATGATTTTGTCATTTCACTCTTCCTCCTCGTCCGGCACCGGGTTCGACTAGTCGGCCCGGGGACTGGCCGCCTTGAGTTATATTCGAGTTCCACCTGCAGTCAGACAAGTAGTGTGCCGGGCACCCAAGCCCTCTCTTGTCAAAAAGCCGCAGCTCAAGAACCGATCGTCCGACCGGCAAGAGTCAAAGGCGTGAAAGGATGCCCACACGAAAAAACGGCTAAGGACTAACGAACTCGAGATAACAAAAGCCGGCTTCCTCCCCTGGCCGCCGGGCTACCAGAGTAGCCGGCCGGCCGGCTTCCCATTCCACCTTGCCACAATCCAAAAAAGCTCAAGTACTTGCCTTCCCACAAATAGCCAAGTTCCTCCCCAGCCACAGACTGCAGAGTAGTTGTTCGGCTGGGAAGGCGGCGACCAAGGGAAGGCGGCAAAGGAAAGAGCCTAAGGATTAAAAGCAAATTCGAATGGAAGCCAAACGCATGCATAATTATATTTACATAAAAGCCTTCGAAAGGCCGGCATTCAACATAGTTTGAATACACCCCCAAAGGGGTGGAATCAAGAAATTTAATAAAAGTTGTTCAAGGAGCAACAGCAGAAAGCAAGAATGGCAGATCAGGCCAAGGGAGCGACAGCAAGTCGGGCAGGTTGGCGGAGGCGGCGATCTTTGGCCGGAGGAGTGGCTACCGGCGAGCCTCGGCCGATCATCACCTTCGGCAGCGGCGCGCCACGCCTCGTTGCTGGAGGCACGATCAGGCTGAAGCTGGTTGGTCGCTTCGCTGTCGGGCTTGACGTCTTCGCCGCCCTCCTCTTCTTCGTCTTCGGCTTCGTCGCTAGAAGCAATCTCCTCCGCCGAGTCCTCCCTTCCGCCGGGTTCAGCCCGAACCATTCCTCCGGCTGGGCGACGCCGTTGTCATTCACTTCAAGAGCAAAAATGCTGGTGTCGGTATACTCGGCGATAGCCGAGGCGCGCTGGATGATAGCCGGCCGCACCTCCACCAGCTCCTCGTCAGCCTCCTGCCTCCAAGTGCTCAGCTGGCGCAAGCTCAGCCCAGGATACCAGGCCCGAACGAACTCCAGCGCCCGCCCGGCGCTGGACCGAGTAGTGGAAGCCTTCCAGGCCTCGAAGCGGCCAACCGCAACCTCCAGCCAGTCGGTAGTCCGACTGGGGGTACGGGGAATCACCTCACCAGGCCAGAGGGCCGCCACCACTTGCGCCCCGGCACGCTGAAGCCGGCGGAGCATGCGGTGAGCCGGCTGCAGCCGGGCCTGGATCATCAAAAGTTGCTCCTCAAGCGTCCGGCTGGCGTCTGGCGCGATCTCAACCCCTGCTTGCCGGCGTGTCTCGCGGTGGGCCTCGATGGCTTGGCTGGCGGCGACGGAGTAACTAGGGAAGTAATCTGCATGAAGAACAAAGAAACAGCACAAAAATCATAGAATGAACAAGAGGGCAAGGAGCAAGCAAAGGGGTGAAAAGGAAGGCGGCTTACCATCAATCAGATCCTCAACCCGTCCATAGCCCTCGCTCAGCGCTTGCCTCGCTTCAGCCCAGCCCGCCACCTCGGTCTCGAACTCGGCCTTAAGGGCGGCCTCGCTGTCCTGCGCCTTCTTCAGGGCCGCCTTATGGCTCTCGTCCTGGTCGGCCAGTCTCTTGGCCAGGCGGTCGCGTTCCTGGGCCAAGGCGCCGCACTCAGCCTCCTTGGCGCGAAGGGGGGTCTGGTTCCCGCCGATCTGCTCCCTCAAGTCAGCATTAGCCTCTGCAAGCGTGGAGAAAAAGCAAAAAAGCAATAAGGAAGAAGTCGTCAGGGAAGATCCGACCCGGCTGCTCAGCAGCTGGCCCGAATCTAGAGGGACTACACCCAGTGGGTGCGCTGATGCGCCCCCACATGAGATAAAAGAAACAAAGTACTCACTCTAGCTATTAGTCAGGTCGGCGGCCTTCTGGCTCAGCTCCTAGGCCTGGGAGTTGAAAGCAGCCGCGCGAAGATTGTGATACTCCTGAAAATCAGACGGAGTGCGAATAAGAACAAGATTGCCGCCAAGGTTCGCTCAAAAGTTCCAAGTCACTTCAAAGAAACCGACTCAAACTCGGGATCGCGACTCAGCAGGTACCGACGCCGCCACGGAAGAAATCAAAGAGAAATCGGCCAAGGCCGTAAGACTCACCGGATGACGCTGCCAGAGCAAGAAACTCATGGGTGTACTGTTGCAGCGAGGCAGCACAGGTTTGAAGCCGGGCGTCGGACCTCCTGCGCCGCCACGCTCAGCTCGGTCGCCCCGTCATTGGCGCCCACTGACGCAGTCTTTGGCGCTGGCCGCCTGTGTCCCTGAGCCGTCGAGTTGGCGCCTGCAGCTCTTTGCGGCTCCGGCGCCGAGGACGCCTCTCCCGCGCAACGGCGAGGCGCCGACTGCACCACAAGATCCGCCACCGCCGCTGACTCGCCCCCAGCCGGCTACTCAGGCGCCGCGGCAGGTCGGCCGCCTTGGCCTGCTCCAGTCGGTGCCGGATGTGGCGCTTCCCCCAGGATCGTCACGTCATCCTCCCTCCTCTCCATCACCGGCTGGTCGCGGTCAGCTTCCTCCGACGGAGGCACGGGGACATTGGGAGCCATGGCGCAAAGAGGAATGACGAGCTGCGGAGGCTAATTGCGCAGAGCCTCCGCCTCCCTCTCCGCGGCCACGGCTTCCGCCTGGGCCTTGGCCGCCGCGTCGCCTTGCGCCTCGGCCGACTTCTCCGCCACCTCCTGGATGGCCCTCCGCTCCGCCGCTTCCCGCTCCTCCTGTGCCTCCCGCGTGTTCCGCTCCGTTGCCTCCATAAGGTCGTCGTGGGGATCCACGCGGCGGGAACTAGAAGACCCTCATATTGGTGCGACTATGGAGGCGGTGTCAACCCGTTCAAGGGAAAGCGGCGCCCTGTTCAGCAAATCAAGAAGACGGCTTAGATAAGCTTCAACCAAAGAAGACAACAAAAACTACAAGACATCCAACACTTACGCCGAGACCGCCTATGGCTGCTTCACCACCTTGCGAAAGCGGGCTGCTTTCGCGGCCGCCTCGTCTCTGGCGCCGCCATGAGTTTTGGGTTTTGGCGGTCAAGAGACCTGCCCGACCCGACGCTTTTCGCGCACCAGCCGAAAGTAGCAGCGCGGCAGAAGGTCCAGCTTTGGCGATCGGCCGCCGGGCGGCGTGGGCTGCCCTCGGTTTCGTCATCATCCGCCAGTCCCTCGGCCGCCGTGAACTCGGGGCCGCCTGCCTCTCCGCCGGCTCCGACTGTTGCGTCGTCCATGGCGGCCGCCACCAGATCTGGGTCGTCGGGGTCGTCCATCGTGCGGTCGGCCATAAACTGGCGCTCCGGCCATGTGGGCCCGGGCGCCGATCGAAGAAGGGGGTTATGCTCAAAGACAAGCCGACTAGTCAAGAGTCGACCGTCGCGCCCAACAACAAAAGAAAAAGAAAACAAGGAAAACTCACCACAGGCGGGGGATCAACTCGAGAATACGGCGCCTTGCCATACTGCCACTCCTCAGTGAGCTTGCAGTTGGAAATGTAATTCACCATGTAAGATACCTCGCCGCGAGGCATCTCTCTGAGCTCAGCCGACATGGGTCGAAGCGGCCGCTCATCTGGCAGGTCATGTGCGGCCGGCTTTGGAGCGGGAGATCCCGGCGCTCCACGAAGGCGGCGACCAGGTCGGCCCCCACCAAGCCCTCCGATTGGATCATCACCCGGAGCCGGGTGACGGCGGCGTTCCCGGCCAGGGTGAGCGACCGGGCTCGGAAGGACCAAGACAGCTTCCTCCCAGGCGGCGGGCCGGCTACGTAAGTCGGCAGATTCAAGTAGTCGCCTTGCGAGGTGACGTTCTTCACGTAGAAGTATGATTGCTGCCAGAGCTTCACAGACTGGATCAGCGGGATAGGCGGAAAGGGGTTGTTGTCGGCTGTCCTCTGCCTGGCGATGAAGGCGCCACAAGGGGCGGGCACACCCGCGGAGACGGTGCCGAGCTTGCACTGGAAGAACTCCCCAAAGAGCTCAAGGGTGGGGAGCACTCCAAGAAAACCCTCGCACAGGTGACGAAGGCCGACAGCAGCATCACCTTGTTGGGGGTGAGGTGATGCGGCTGGAGATTGTAGAACTCGAGGAAGGAGAGGAAGAACCCGCTCGCCGGTAGGCTGAGACCATGCAGGCAGTGCGAGCGGAAGATGACTCGCTCGCCCTCCTCCGGCGCCGGCGAAACCTCCGCTTCTGGCGCGAGGCGGGTATTCACGAGGTCCTCGCCCGGCAACCGCCGTGTCTTGTGAAGCCAATCGATGTGGTCTTCATGGACGTTGGAGCCGTCCCACGAGCTAGACAGCACCATGGGAACAAGAGGAGATGAGAGAGGCGCGGCGGCGGAGAGCACAGCCACGCAGCGGAGGAACCGCGGCGAGCCAAGAGGGTTCACGCGGAACAGTGCGGTGGTGAGTGCGCTGCGGCGGCGGAAGAACGAAGGAGGTAGAGGAAAGAGAGGAGCGAGGGTGAGCGTGCGAGCCTCTGCCGCTCCCCCTCCTCCCCCTACATATAGGCTCGTGCGGCGGAGCCGAGGAGGCGAGGTGTGGGGGAACGTGGGATTAACTGCGCCCACTCCCCCACGTCCCGCGATTATTGCGCCCTAAAGGCGTGCTGAAACCGCCGCAGGAAGATGAGCGGTCCATTCGGGCCGCAGAGGATCCGCACATGGGCCGAGGCGTAGGTTTGGTGGGCCCCGGCTTGCGGTGACGTCCCGTCGCGCGTTTGTGCTGGCAGGCCTTTCTGGCCACGTGGCGCGCAGGGTGACGCGCAGTAAACGCGCAAGTCGGCTTGTGTTCTCTCCTTCTGGCTGTGGAACCTCCCGAAGACGGCGCACCGACTCGAGGCCGGCTCCTAGCTGCCGGCTCCTGAGGATAGGAAGTTGATCGAGCTTCTCGTCCTCCTTTCAACCTCGAAGCTCAATCAGCTTCGGGGACTACTATCAGAGTAAATGACCACGGGTAGCCTAGCTGGCTCCCCCTGGGGATTCTGAAAAATTACAAGTCAATCCAGCCATCCAACATCCAAGACGCAGGGCCGCCTTCGCCCGGCCGGCTGACCCTCAGGCCAGCTGTCAGGGGGCGGCCCGGCCCCAAAACCTACAGGAAGAAGGCCACAAGAGGGCCGGCTCCCGTGGAGCCGGCTACCAGAGGGCCGACTCCATGTAGCCGGCCATGAGAAGGCCGACTCCAAGAAGCCGGCCACCCGGCAAGCGGCTAAGGCCGCACCCTCAGAATCTGCACCCACATAACGATGATGGGATGGGGCGTGGCTACAGTGAAGCCTGCCACCCCCGCATCCTGGAGTGCGCATGGCCACAGTGCGCCGTACGGGGCGGCCATCACCCGTCTGGCGCGGCACTATTACCATGCTGACCATGACGTCACCCACGGCGGGTTGTAAGTACGACCCGCAGGCGGCGGGGCCCTCCGGTCAGAGAGATGCCCGAAGGCGGCTCGGCCTCCCCCAGTCGGCCTGTGATATGGCCAGCTTCCCATAGCCAGCTTGTTCCCCCCTTGAAGGAAGCGCCTTAGTAAGGAGACAAGACGAGGTGAGGCTACACTGATCCCCGCCGCACTGTAGCCATGCTTACCCTGACAAAGCCCTCGTCATCAGGATTGAGGCAACAGTAACCAGCCCCCGATAGGGCCCTCAACGGTGGGGCTAGCCTGTCGACCAAGAAGCCGGCAGCCGGCGGGACCCACCGGTCGGCGGGCCCCAGCGGCCGGTGGAGAAGCCGGCAAGCGTAGACACTGACGGCTAGGGCCCGCGCCCAACCGGATTACCATTGTACCCCTGGGGGGTAGGCCTATATAAACCCCCAGGGCACCCATGCAAAGGGTTGATATCTGAGAGTTTTAGACACCACATAGAGAGAAAGGAAGAGCTAGTTGTGCCCTTCTTCTTCCTCTCACCGAATAGCTCAAGAAGCCTCTTGTAGCCACTTGTTTACCTAGTGATCATGCGGAGACCCCACAGAGCAGCAGTAGGGGTGTTATCTCCACGGAGAGCCCCGAAGCTGGGTAAGATTCACCGACGAGCATGTCTTCGCCTCATCCCGTTTCCAGGCACCGGCAATGTCTTATTGGCTCCCACAATGATAAGCCACCCGTTGGCATATGTCGCACCTACCACCCGACACCAGCAAAGCCGCCCGATGTGCCGACAAATCCCAATAGGAGCTGCACATATCTCGTTCTCAGGGCACAACGGATGAGACAAGCTACGAGTAAAACCAGCCCTCAAGTTTCCCCGAGGTGGCCCCGCAGGCTGCTCGGTTCGGACCAATACTCGAAGGAGCACTGGCCCGGGGGGGTTAAATAAAGATGACCGTCGGGCTCCAGAAACCCAAGGGAAAAAGGCTTAGGTAGGCAAATGGTAAAACCAAGGTTGGGCCTTGCTGGAGGAGTTTTATTCAAAGCAAACTGTCAAGGGAGTCCCATAAATCACCCAACCGCGTATGGAACGCAAAATCAAGGAATATAACACCGGTATGACGGAAACTAGGGCGGCAAGAGTGGAACAAAACACCGGGCATAAGGCCGAGCCTTCCACCCTTTACCAAGTATATAGGTGCATTAATTAAATAAGAGATATTGTGATATCCCAACATAATCATGTCCCTCATGGAGCAATCTTCAACTTAACCTGCAACTAACAACGCTATAAGAGGGGCTGAGCAAAAGCGGTAACATAGCCAAGCAACGGTTTGCTAGGAAGGGTGAAAAGGTTAGAGGCTGACATGGCAATATGGGAGGCTTTAAGGGCAAGTTATAGGTAGCGCAGCATAGCAATAGAACGAAGCTACTAGCATAGCAATGATAGTAGTGAGATCCAGGGTAACGGTCATCTTGCCTGAAATCCTGCTAAGAAGAAGAACGAGTCCATGAAGAAGATGAATCCACGAAGACAAACCAAGCATAGACGAACGAATCCTCACGATCGCAACGAAACAGGAACTAACGAGAAGGAGCACAACCGGAAAGAAGCAAACAACAAGGTAAACACACAACACATAGACATGGCATGATGCTCAATAAAGTATGATGCATGACAATGGCTACATGAATCTACTCATGGCAAGAGATAATGCATATAAGAGCAACACAACAAAGCAAGTATAAATGAGGCCGGAAGCAACATATAAGAAATCCGGTAAGTCCTCATATGCAAATTTCGAAATTGGTCCAGATCTGAATAAACCTTATGTTCATGTTGTTAAACAGCAATTTAAAATGCACCAATATGATCTACACGAAATTCTAGTCAAGTTACATATAAAGTTCATTTAGTTCGGAGCTACGGCGTAGAAGATATGAGCAAAACAAGTCAAACATGGCATTGATGCAAAAAATACTTTCAAACATCAAGAAAACACCCTCAAAACATGTATACAACATGATAATATGAAACTACATGCAATTCTAAGCAATTTTCATATAGAGCACACTCCGAACGGAGCAACGGTGCAACACATACACTCCAAACAAGATATAACAACAATCTAACCAAAACAGCAACTAGGCATCTTGCAAGCATCATGGAAATATGCTACAGCACACCACCATGAAAACAAAAGGCATAAACTTGATGTAAAAATGAAGCATGACAAAACATGAGCACTGTGCTATCTCCAGAAATCACTAGAATATGCTCAAAAGGACATGGCAAGATTGAAAATAATAACAGTTCACAGACTTAGCAGAAAATCACTAAGCATGACAGAAATAACATCAGGTTACAATGTTTAGAGCTATCAAACAACATGCTACAGGAACTTATCATGGCAAAAAAAGGCATGGCATACTATTACTAAAAGCAATTAACAAAAATCCCTTACTGAACTTATTCCAAAGATCAACAGAAAAGATGGTAGGATCCATGTAAACATGGCAAGTCATATGACAGATTCAGACCGGGTGAAAATAACAGTACATGGCAGGAACAACGATAAGTAGGCATGTTTGTGAGCTTGTACCACTCACCACAGAGCAATAAATGGCACGACAAGGTGACCAACAGTAATAAGACACATTTATGGAGCTAAACATGGCAAGAGCAAGTTCATAGGGTGCATGGATCACTAGCAAATCACATGGCATAACTGAACTTAATGTTAACAGGCTGACAGCAACATTATTTAGCAATTTGAGAGCACGATTACAACAATCTACAGCATGCTATAAATGCAACCAAGGGCATGGATGGGTAGACCATGACATTTGTAACAAAACATCCTTAGTGAACATCTCCAGATTATGCGTAGAATGACTTGTAGCAGCAGGTTTACTTAGAATTATGATATAACAGATTCAGCCTAGCAAAACAATAACAACAAGTACCCTACTTCACGAGCTTTATGCACTCACTACAAGACTCACAAAAATAAATGGATTACATAAATATAAAGATGGCATGATGTAGCTCAAAAATCATGTAGTCATCAAGCTCATAGGACGCACACACAAAATGCAATGAAAAAGACAAAACAGCAAGTTATAACAGTGTCAGCAGGTTAACATCATATAACACTATTGCAACGACGATTACGGCATCAAGATGGTTCAAACAAGCATGATACAATGGAATGAAATGAAGAACATCTCTCAATGAACAATTTGATATATTGCACACAAAACGGAGCAGCACACAAGAAGTTATGGCAGGATGAACAGAGCACCAGAATGTAAAGTTTTCAGGATAGAAAAAAACAACCCCGCGGATCTAGGGTTCCGGGGCACGCAAACCGAGGATCGTCGGAGAACTCGCTGGAGTTGCGTGGACGAGGCAGCCGGAGTTGGGGAACCGGAGGGGACAGGGACGCCGGATCCGGGCAGCCCCGGCCGGATCCGGGCCGGATGGCACGCCAGCGAGTTGGTCCGCGGTGGAGAACGAGGCGGCGCGAGGCAGCGCGGAAGGGCGGCGGGCGCGGGACACAAGGGGAGGCCAGAGGGCGGCGCGCGAGGCACTGGGCAGCGGCGCGGAGCCGGGCCATGAGGGTGGCTGGCGGCGCGAAGTCGGAGTGTCCTGGGCGCGACGGCGCTGGCGAGGCGGGCGCGTCTGCCCGGCGGCGGCAGCGGGCCTGCCGAAGGGCCGGGCCTGGTCGGCGAGCCTGCTGGGTTGGCGCGGTGGAGACGGGCGGGCAGGTGACGTGGCGCGTCGTGGTTGGTGGAAGGCAACGGAGCGGGCGCGTCCGGCTACGGGGTGGACACATCCGGTGGCGGAGGGGGGTTTGATCTAGGGTTAGGGGTTGTTTTGCCCGAAATTTCGGGGGAGAGGGAGTTTATATAGGTAGAGGGAGCTAGGAGAGTCCAAATGGGGAGCGGTTTTCTCCCACACGATCACGATCTAACGACTGAGAGCATGGCGGGGGTTTGGATGGGCTCATGGGCTATTGTGAAGATGGGTTGGGCTGCAAAGAGAGAGGGGTTTCAGGCTACGCGGTTAACCGTTGGGGCATCAAACGGACTACGAATGCGACGAAAATTGACAGGCGGTCTACCTACTCTAAAACAACACCGCACGCCAAGTTTCATCCCATTCCGAGAACATTTTTATCCTGCTCACGAAACAAGGTATGAGAGGGGCGACGGTTGCGTGCGAGTGTGGTCTGTGCTCAGAACGGACAACGGAGGGAACCGGCGGAACCCAAACAGATGCAAGTTTTGCAAAACATGCAGATGATGACATGGCAAAATGCAACACGCAAGCAAGTGACATGGCAACAATGACGAATAACTGGGAGACACGTGGCGCATCGGATTCGGGGCGTTACAACTCTCCTCCACTAACAAGAGATCTCGTCCCGAGATCTTAGCAACGAGACGAAAGAGAAAGAGGATGAGGTAAAGTAAGAACGCAAGAGGTAAGAAGAACAAGGTCGAGAACACTCGGGTAGAACAGATGAACGGCAAATATGATGAGAATGAAATGCTCAAAAAAACAAGATAGACTCTGAAACCACTCTGGTTTGAATAAGATAGGAAAGGAATGAATAAAAGAATTTGGGCAGCACTCCGACTGAAACTGGAAGAAATAGAACATGAACTTCACAAGATGGGATGGCACTTGATGAGATGAACAACTCAATGCCTCCGGAAGAATTGAAAGAATGGAATGAAAATAACTTAGAATGAAGGATTGAACAGAGTTGTTGAGGAAAACAACAACAAAAGAATAAGCTTGTTGTGGACTTGCCAAAAACATCTCAAAACTTGAGGTGAAAACGGGCCACCAACGGAAACATTTGAATAGCTGAGAAAAATGAAGAAATGTAAAACTCCACTTCAAAAGAATACAGAGAATTAATTGCAGTTCGAGATGCAAGAAGAAAAGATATTTGAGCTTCGCCTTCAAGAATCTTGATGGACACTGGAAAAATGAATTAAATACTGACGAACCACCGTGAAGAACTCCGGTAACAAATGGATGATGAGATAGAATTGAAGGATGCAAGGAATGAGATTAAAGCTTGCGGTGACTTAGATGGAGGTTCCGACGAAATGGCCGAGGAAATTTGAACTCCGGAAAAGAAAATATGAAAACACTTGGAACTAGAATTTATTCATCAGGAACAAACTCCGAAGGAAGGGATTACTCACTTGGATGAAATAAGAATAAGATTTATTGTATGCTTATCCTTCATCAAATTTAATTGATGATAAAAAAATTTGCATACTACTTATTCTTGTTGAAAAGGATTAAGGGGGGTATAGCACAAAACTTGAGAAAGTCTTCGTGAACCACCGGTAGGATTGGAAAGAACGAATGAATTAATATGATAATCAAAGAAAAACAATCTTGAACGAACCACCATAAGAATTCGAAAATGACTGATCAAAGAGAATGAATCACCGGGAAGAATTAGAAGAACCAATATGCTAGAGGGGATTTAGATGCAAAAGAACACAGAGATCATGAGCTGATTAAAGAAAACTTGAACGAAGCACCGGGATAATTGGATAACGGTAGCTGAAATGTGAGGACGAAGAATTCTTCTGGAATGATGGCCTCCGGTGAAAAGAAACGGGAAAACAACTTCTGACTACTCCGGATGGTTAAGTAAAGAATATCTGACAGATGGAATAATTTGAGAGGATAACATGAAGCGAGAACCATGAATATTCGAGAGAACGGGCAAGATTTAGAGGGAAAACTCTTCTTCGGTCTTCAAATGTTGAGAATGACGACGAGGAACACCACCAAAAATTACTGAGGTACTCCGATAGAATGGAAAGAGGAAAAGTTGAACCAAAGATGAAAAGAATTTGAAAGCTATCTTGGAGATGGCATCTGACTGATGACATTCATTCTTACGTCAAACTCCGAAAAGAATTTGGAATAGCTCCGAAATAACTAGAAGAGTCAGGTAAGATCCTGGGAAAAGACATGTGGGTTAGGGCCCACTGAAGAGATAACACCGTTGGAAAGGATTGTTGAAGAGATAGATGATGCACCGGAACAATTGAAATATTTGAATGAGGTGACAACCTCGAATTAATTGGAAGACAGACGAATCACCTGAGATGTCTTGAGCACTCCGGAAGGATAAACTGGCAAGAGGCGAACGAGCAGGGGAAAACACTTGATCCAAGGAAAAGAATATGATCATCCCGAAAAAACTTGAATTGAGTCCACCGGAGAAGAGATGAAGAATGTCAAACAAAAGAGAATTCACCGGTTGAAATAATTTACGAAAGATTGAAGAGGCTCCGCACGAATGAAATTGATGGTCGAAAGAGACTCAGTCTCCGGGAAGAAAAGGGTGGGAGGGCAGGAAAACAAAGGCAACTTGGAAGGGGGAACCGACGAATAACTTGAAGAGAAAACACCGGTTGAAATAACTGAGGAAAGAAAGCAAAGACTTCACACGAGTAGGATGGATACTCGACTACGGACTCCGACTCCGAGATGAAAAGGGGTGGGCGGGTGGGAAAAAGAAAACAACTGAGCATTGAACTTGCGAAAACAAGGAGGTCGAATCGACTTGACGTGAAAATGCACCGGATCAAAAGAGCTGAGAACCAACGAACAAAAAACTAACCACGTGATCCTAAAGAAAATTTTGAAGGGGAAGAGGAGTAGTTCAAAACACCTATGTCAAGATTCCTTACCAGAGCGACTAAGGGGCAGAGGAGTAAAAAGAATTCCTACTCTCCGATATAACTAGACTCCGAAAACAGTTTTCTTCTAGTCTCGACAACGGCCAACTATGATCAATCAAGGGGGCTCCTATGGTCGGTCGAGGCTCTGATACCAACTTGTCACGCCCAATATGGGACCCTATCCTAAAGGAACTCGAAGCTCCCACCAAGGATAGAAGCGCATATTGGAGACGCTTTAGCAAGGTGGATACCATTACATCGTACCATTACATAATAGTTGGGGATACATACAAGAGGCATAGAATGCCACACGAATACAACATCATCATACATAAGAGCAACATCCGACTACGGATGAAACACAAACAGAAAGTCAAACGACATCCACCCTGCTAGCCCAGGCAGCCGACCTGGAACCTATCCCCTGATCGAAGAAGAAGCAGAAGAAGAACTCTAAAACAAGTAACATCGCTCTCGCGTCAAGATCATCGCATACCCTATACCTGCAACTGTTGTTGTAGTAATTTGTGAGCCATGAGGACTCAGCAATCCCATTACCATGGGTATCAAGACTAGCAAAGCTTAATGGGTAAAGGAATGGATAAGTGGTGAGGTTGCAGCAGCGACTAAGCATATATGGTGGCTAACTTACGCAAATAAGAGCGAGAAGAGAATCAACGCAACGGTCGAGAAGCTAGAAGTGATCAAGAAGTGATCCTGAAACTACTTACGTTCATACATAACCCAAAACCGTGTTCACTTCCCGGACTCCGCCGAAAAGAGACCATCACGGCTACACACGCGGTTGATGCATTTTATTTAAGTCAAGTGTCAAGTTCTCTACAACCGGATATTAACAAATTCCCATCCACATAACCGCGAGCATGGCTCTCGAAAGTTTATACCCTGCAGGGGTGTCCCAACTTAGCCCATCACAAGCTAACGGTCAAAGAAGGATATTCCTTCTCCCAGGAGGACCCGATCAGTCTCGGAATCCTGGTTTACAAGACATTTCGACAATGGTAAAACAAGACCAGCAAAGCCGCCCGATCTGCCGACAAATCCCGATAGGAGCTGCACATATCTCCTACTCAGGGCACAACGGATGAGACAAGCTACGAGTAAAACCAGCCGTCAAGTTTCCCCGAGGTGGCCCCGCAGGCTGCTCGGTTTGGACCAACAATCGAAGGAGCACTGGCCCGGGGGGGTTAAATAAAGATGACCCTCGGGCTCCGGAAACCCAAGGGAAAAAGGCTTAGGTAGGCAAATGGTAAAACCAAGGTTGGGCCTTGCTGGAGGAGTTTTATTCACAGCAAACTGGCAAGGGGGTCCCATAAATCACCCAACCGCGTAAGGAACGCAAAATCAAGGAACATAACACCGGTATGACGGAAACTAGGGTGGTAAGAGTGGAACAAAACACCGGGCATAAGGCCGAGCCTTCCACCCTTTACCAAGTATATAGGTGCATTAATTAAATAAGAGATATTGTGATATCCCAACATAATCATGTCCCTCATGGAGCAATCTTCAACTTCACTTGCAACTAACAATGCTATAAGAGGGGCTGCGCAAAAGCGGTAACATAGCCAAGCAACGGTTTGCTAGGAAGGGTGAAAAGGTTAGAGGCTGACATGGCAATTTGGGAGGCTTGAAGAGCAAGTGATAGGTAGCGCAGCATAGCAATAGAACGAAGCAACTAGCATAGCAATGATAGTAGTGAGATCCAGGGTAACGGTCATCTTTCCTGAAATCCTGCTAGGAAGAAGAACGAGTCCATGAAGAAGATGAAACCAAGAAGACGAACCAAGCGTAGACGAACGAATCCTCACAATCGCAACGAAACAGGAACTAACGAGAAGGGGTACAACCGGAAAGAAGCAAACAACAAGGTAAACACACAACACATAGACATGGCATGATGCTCAATCAAGTATGATGCATGACAAAGGCTACATGAAGCTACTCATGGCAAGAGATTATACATATAAGAGCAACACAAGAAACAAGTTTAAATGAGGCCGGAAGCAACATATAACAAATCCGGTAAGTCCTCATATGCAAATTTCGAAATTGGTCCAGATCTGAATAAACCTTCTGTTCGAGTTGTTAAACAACAAGTTAAAACACACCAAGATGATCTACACGAAATTCTAGTCAAGTTACATATAAAGTTCATTTAGTT
Source organism: Aegilops bicornis (assembly GCA_021605145.1). Lineage (NCBI taxonomy): Eukaryota > Viridiplantae > Streptophyta > Magnoliopsida > Poales > Poaceae > Aegilops > Aegilops bicornis. The sequence continues at coordinate 93,632,955 of CM038671.1, forward strand.
CGGAGCTATGGCATAGAAGATATGAGCAAAACAAGTCAAACATGGCATTGATGCAAAAATACTTGCAAACTTCAAGCAAACACTCTCAAAACATGGATGCAACATGATAAGATGAAACTAAATGCAATTCTAAGCAAGTTTCATATAAGGCACACTCCAAACAGAGCAACGGTGCAACACATACACTCCAAACAAGATATAACAACAATCTGACCAAAACAGCAATTAGGCATCTTGCAAGCATCACGGAAATATGCTATATCACCCCACCATGAAAACAAAAGGCATGGGCGTGATGTACAAATAAAGCATGACAAAACATGAACACTGAGCTATCTCCAGAAATCAATATAACATGCTCAAAAGGACATGGCAAAATTGCAAATAATAACAGTTCACAGACTTAGCAGAAAATCACTGAGCATGACAGAAATAACATCAGGTTGCAATGTTTAGAGCTATCAAACAACATGCTACAGTACTTTATCATGGCAAACAAAGGCATGGCATGCTATAATTAAAAGCAGTTAACAAAACTCCCTTACTGAACTTATTCCAAATATCAACAGAAAAGATGTTAGGATCCATGCAAACATGGCAAGTGATATGACAGATTCAGACCGGGTGAAAATAACAGTACATGGCAGGAACAATGATAAGTAAGCATGTTGGTGAGCTTGTACTACTCACCACAGAGAAGTAAATGGCATGACAAGGTGACCAACAGTAAGAAGGCACATTTATAAAGCTAAACATGGGAATATCAAGTTCATAGGGTGCATGGATCACTAGCAAAACACATGGCAAAACTGAACTTAATGTTAACAGGCTGACAGCAACATTATCTAGCAATTTGAGAGCAAGATTACAATAAGCTACAGCAGGCTATAAATGCAACGAAGGGCATGGATTGGTAGACCAATAACAAAACATCCTTAGTGAATATCTACAGATTATGCATATAATGACTTGTAGCAGCAGGTTTACATAGCATCATGCTATAACAGATTCAGCATAGCAAAACAGTAACAATCAGTACCCTACTTCACGAGCTTGATGCACTCACTACAAGACTCACAAAAATACATGGATTGCACCAATGTAAAGATGGCATGATATAGCTCAAAACTCATGTAGACATCAAGCTCATAGGATGCACACACAAAATGCAACGTAACAGACAAAACAGCAAGTTATAACAGTCTCAGTAGGTTAACATCATATAGCACTCTTGCAACGATGATTAGGGCATCAAGATTGATTCAAACAATCATGGCACAATGGAATGAAATGAAGAACATCTCTCATTGGACATTTTGATATATTGCATGCACAAAACAGAGCAGCACACAATAAGTTATGGCAGGATGAACATAGCACCAGAATGTAATGTTTTCAGGACTTGGACAAAAAAACAACCTCACGGATCTAGGGTTCTGGGGCACGCAAACCGAGGATCACCGGAGAACTTGCCGGAGTTGCGTGGAAGAGGTAGCCGGAGTTGGGAAAGGCGCCGGAGGGGACGGGACGCCGGATCCGGGCTGGAGGGCACGCCGGCGAGCTGGTCCGCGACGGAGGACGAGGCGGCGCTGGAGGGCGGCGGGCGGTGCCGGAGGGCGATGGCGGGCGCGGACGCGAGGGGAGGCCAGGCGGCGGCGGGAGCCGGGCCACGGGCGGCGGGCTCGGGCCGAGCGGGCCGGCCTCGAGCTCAGCGGGACAGCTGGGCCTGGCGCGGTGGAGGCGGCGGCGGGGTGACATGGCGCGTCGTGGTTGGTGGAGGGCGGCGGAGCGGACGTGTCCGGCGACGGGGTGGACACGTCCGGCGGCGGAGGGGGGTTTGATCTAGGGTTAGGGGTGGTTTTGCCCAAGATTTCGGGGGAGAGGGAGTTTATATAGGTAGAGGAATCTAGGAGAGTCCAAATGGGGAGCGGTTTTCGCCCACACGTTCACGATCGAACGACCAAGAGCATGGAGGGGGTTTGGATGGGCTCATGGGCTGTGGTGAAGATGGGCTGGGCTGCAAAGAGAGAGGGGTTTCGGGCTACGCGGTTAACCGTTGGGGCGTCAAACGGACTCCGAATGCGACGAAAATTGACAGGCGGTCTACCTAGTCTAAAACAACATGGCACGCCAAGTTTCATCCCACTCCGAGAACATTTTTATCCTGCTCACGAAACAAGGTCTGAGAGGGGCGACGGTTGCGTGCGAGTGTGGTGTGTGCTCAGAATGGACAACAGAGGGAACCGACGGAACCCAAACGGATGCAAGTTTTGAAAAACATGCAGATGAAATGCAGATGATGGCATGGCAAAATGCAACAGGCAAGCAAGTGACATGGCAACAACGACGAATAACTGGGAGACACCTGGCGCATCGAATTCGGGGCATTACATGTGATGTGGAAGGTACTCGACCAATTCATCGCGTGAAGACGAAGGAACTCGAGTGCAACACAGTCACGGAGCAGGCGCTCCATGTCATCCTTTGGGATGCAGACGGCAATGAGCTTGAGGTACTTCAGTCATGGTAGAAAAAGAGCGGGCGTGTCATTAAGGGGGATAGCAGTTCATGAACTTGGCAAGGCGCGGCGTGGGCGCGAAGCGGAGTGCGGACGTTGGCAGCAAGTGCATATACCCATCATCAAAACTGAGCTCCACGAGCTGATCTATGGTGGGGGATCGGAACCACTCGTCAAGCTTGGCTTAGTCCTTGCCATTGGAACGGAACTTGCCCGTGATAAGGCCTCTGATTGGGCCATGGTGACTGCCGAGGATCTGGGAGAATGCATCCAAGCTTTTGCGATAGCCATGGCAGAGCTCGTGGGCGTCGAGAAGGTCGACAGGGGTGAGGAGCCATAGGGGCGCCATCACCGGGGAAGGGCGGTTGTCCTCGCCCCATATTTGATTGGGAGGAGGGATATGATGATTGTCAACATATCATCAGGGAGGTTGCTGATGAAGTCTAGGCCTGCTGGAGTCACTTGCGGTTCTTTCTCGACCCGCCTCCGCTAGTTGGCAGCCTCGTTCTCCACCTCATCGGTGGCAGTGGAAACCTCTGTCTCCATATTCATGTTGTGCTCCGGTGCGGGTAGAGAGAGAGGATTGTGTGTGTGGCGACGATGGGGGGTGCGGCCGCTCGGGCGCGCCATTAATACAGACCAGTGGGAGCGAGGCGGGCGTCGGTCAAAGGCTGTCTCGCTTCCCAGTGAGAACGACTGCTTAATCTATGAATGAAATAGTGCTAGTGATTTTTTGCTGCATATATTGACAAATCGCAGTGTTACAAGGTTGACAAATGGCATTGTTACTAGATCAACAAATGACAATCTTTCTAGTTTGACAAATGGAAACATACCCACTATGCCAGATGCAAATCTTACCAAATTGGTTATACGTGGTTGCACACGGGTCATCCAAAACAACCATTTGCGTTGAAGTGATGTACAAATCCTGCTCGACACATTTTCTCTTAGCTTAGCGCCGAAGTCTAGCTTTGCATACGGTATTCAATCTAAACCGTTTGCGTTGAAGAGATGCACAAATCCCGCGTTGAACAGCTCACACGCTTCCTGGTGAACCTGCGCATTGGAGGACAACTTGCACGCCTCTTGGTCAGCCTGCTCCATGATAGCATGCCAAGTTTCATGAATTTCAGACGAGTTTTGGATTTACTAGAATTTAAAAACCAGGTATCTCAATGTTTGCGGCCGAGTGACGTTGGCAGGGTGTTTGACATTCATTCCATTTCTTGCATGGGACCTAAGCATGTAACCAAGGACACAAATTTGAATTTTTCAACCAATTTATATGCATTAGAGCATGTGTCTGCAGTTCTAATTTGAATTTTGCACATAAATGCATTGAAAACTCAATTAATGTATTAAAATGTCCAAACGAACCCCGAAAAATTCCAAATTTGAAGACAACACTTCTATTGTTCTATGTTGGCACTACAGAAAAAATTGAAAGCAATAACAGGCACCAAATATCGTTTCGTCCCAAAAGGTGGCACGTTCCCTACCATCAGGCTTGTTGTGAGAAGCCCTGGTTTGTGAGAAGCCCTGGTTTGTGAGAAGCTTATACCCAAACCTGCCCCAAATGGGATAAAAAATTTACCACGACATGTTGATGCCGCTCCATGATAGCATGCCAAGTTTCATGAATTTCAGACGAGTTTTGGATTTACTAGAATTTAAAAACCAGGTATCTCAATGTTTGCGGCCGAGTGACGGTGGCAGGGTGTTTGACATTCGTTCCCATTTGTTGCATGGGACCTAAGAATGCAACCAAGGACACATATTTGAATTTTCAACCAATTTATATGCATTAGAGCATGTGATTGTAGTTCAAATTTGAATTATGCACATAAATGCAAATGTATAAAAATGTCCAAACGAGCCCCGAAAAATTCCGAAAATTAACACATAACTCATGTTGATCTATGTTGACACTAGAAAAAAATTGAAATCAAGAAGAGGCAACGAATATCATTTTGTGTAGAAAGATGAAACGTTCCCTACCGTAACCATGAGGCTTGTTGTGAGAAACTCTGGTTTGTGAGAAGCTTATATACCCCAACCTGCCCCAAATGGGACAATATTTTTACCACTGCATGTTGATGTCGTTCCATGCTAGCGTGTCAAGTTTCATAAATTTCAAATGATATTTACTAGAATTTCAAAATCATGTATCTCAATGTTAGCGGCCGAGCGACGGTGGCAAGGTGTTTGTCATTCATTCTCATCTCTTGCATGGGACTTAAGCATGTAACCAAGGACACACATTCCAATTTTGAACCAATTTATATGCACTGGAGCATGTGCATGTAGTTCAAATTTGAATTATGCACATGAATGCATAAAAAATTCAGTTAATGTATAAAAATGTCCCGAACCCCGAAAACTCCCAAAAATTGACACAACACTCGTGTTGTTCTATGTTGACACGAGAAAAAAGTTTGCAAGTAAGAAGAGGCAACAAATATCGTTTCGTCCCCCAAGGTGGCACGTTCCCTACCGAAACCATCAGGCTTGTTGTGAGAGAAGCTCTGGTTTGTGAGAAGCTTATACCCAAACCTGCCCCAAATGGGACAATATTTTTACAATGGCATGTCGATGTCGTTCCATGATATCATGTCAGGTTTCATGAATTTAAGCTGAGTTTTCAATTTACTAGAATTTCAAAACCATGTATCTCAATGTTAGCGGCCGAGCGACAGTGTCAATGTGTTTGACATTCATTCTCATTTCTTGCATGTGATCTAAGCTTGCAACCAAGGACAAACTTTTGATTTTTCAACCAGTTTTTATGGACAGGAGCATGTGCATGTAGTTAAATTTTGAATTATGCACATAAATGCCTAGAAAACTCAGTTAATGTATAAAAATGTCCAAACGATCCCCGAAAAAAATCCATAAATTGCACAAAGCTCGTGTTGTTCTATGTTGACACGAGAAAAAAATTGAAAGTAAGAAGAGGCAACCGATATCGTTTCGTCACCCAAGGTGGCACGTTCCCTACCGAAACCATCAGGCTTGTTGTGAGAGGAGCTCTGGTTTGCGAGAAGCTTATACCATAACCAACCCCAAATGGGACAATATTTTTTTACGCCAAATTGTTGATGCAGTTCCGTGACAGCATGCCAAGGATCGTGAATTTCAGATGGGTTTTGTATTTACTAGAATTACAAAAGCAAAAACCTGAACGTTTTTCGGAGAGCCACGGTGTCGTGGTGTTCGATATTAATCCCCATTTCTTGCATGGGACATAAGCATAAACCCATGGAGACATATATGATTTTACAACCCATGTTGGTGCACCCGATAATGTCCATGTAGTTTAATTTTGAATTGTGCACCTGAAATGCCTATAAAACCAAGTTAATGTACACAAATGTCCAAACGCACCCTGAATTATTCCAATTTTTTGACGACACACCTATAGTTGCATGTTCACTGCAGATAAAAGTTCTAGCAATTCAAACACCATCCATTGCAGCTGTGGCCCCATTATGTAATTAAAATCAAGACAAAAAATCAAGTATATCGCACACAGTTTATTATCACCAACCATGTGAGATGCAGTACAAAATATCCTGGAGCACTGTCGGTGTATAGTACGTCTATGGCTTACACGAGAACGTGCATCGGCTACGGTCCACAGCCAGCTTGTCAAGCACACTAGCTCGCTCCCCAAATACTCCCGCCTCTGCATCCCTCTCAATCTCAAAAATATCTGCTCGCCCTTGATCCAAATTTTCAGTAGCCCCGCCTTGTTACTCCTGCCTAGCAAAATTTTCAGTTGCCGCGTTATTTCCTCAAACATCACCTTCACCCCCCCCCCCTCCACCCACACCACATACTCCCCAAAAACTCTGCTCACACAGACACACACCACCCCCTAAACCATTGGTAGGTCGCCGCCATCGCCACCGCCTCCATCCTCAACCTCTGCCTATGTGTCGGGGAGCTCAAGGAGCCAATGGCCAAAGAGAGGTTTATCGCGGGCTCTTTGCCTGACGTCGACGAGGTGGCCGCCGAGGTGTCCTCGTCATCCTCTGCGGGCTCTTTATCGATCATCCATTGTCGGTCCCCCGGTACGCCCGCTGTCGGTGCGGGGACGACACCTATGGGATCACAAGAATCCCTACTACAGTTGCGGGGCGCGGGGTTGTGAGAAGAGCAGATCAAACAGATAGCACACGGTTTCATTATCCAGGTTCGGGCCGCGAGGATGCGTAAAACCCTACTCCTGCTTTGGTCGTTTGTTTATCTGTGTTCTTGAGCTAGCTATGGGGCGTGAGGAGCTCCAAAAAGCCGAATCCTCCCCCTGGTCGCCTTGGGCCTCCTTTTATAGGGAAAGGGGTTGCCATAGTGGCACACGGGAGGTGGAAAGGGTACAGTGATGCAAGTTTATCCCTCGCATTACATGACAAGGCGCATTTAATGCGTCTTGCTTAGGTGTCCTTGCTTTATCGGGGACGAGGGAGAGCCCAGGCTCGTCCGTCGCTGCTCCCTTTCGTGTTGACACGCGCCCTGGCCAGCGGTGCCCATGGTGCCATGTAGGCAGGCACGCAGCTGAGGTGGCGCAGCGGTGGGTCTCCACGAAGATCCGCCTGCCGCCACGCAGGTGCCTGCCCAACTGGTTGGGTCGGCAGCTGCATGCAAACGGCGGTGAAGGTTTGATTGGTGTGGGCCTGATGGTGGCCCTACGGGTGCCCTTGGCGAGGGCCTCGTCGTAGCCCCGGCAAGGGTCTTGCCGGGGCCCCGGCAAGGGTCTTGCCGCGGCGCCTGCTGTCATCCCCAGCAAGGCTCTTGCCGAGGGCCTTGTGGTCCTCCTTGGCTGGGATCCCGCCAAGGGTCGTCATCTTCTATAGTGTGTATCTGATCTCGAATGTCTTCACAAAGATCTGCATGCCACCACGGGGATGTCTCCCTAATCCTTGCCCCATGGGGGCAGTGGACTCAAGGGTGATTCGCTCCGTAGTTGTGGGGCGAGCCGCCCCGGCAAGGGCCTTGCCGGTTTGTTAAACCGCCCGACAAGGATCTTGCCGGGAGTCCGCTCGTCCCTTTGCTCTTTGTGGTCTTGGTCTTGGCGTCTGCTCGCTTCTTTCGAAGCTTCATCCTTACCTTGGCTCACCTCCCTTGTCTTGCTCAATACGGTGGTGCCATGGCTCGGTGCCTGCGGCAGTTATAGGGGTACAAAAAGTGTACCCCTCTTTTTGTACACCGACAGGAGCCCCCGGGCCAGGGCCACACGTAAGCGCAATCGCGTCGTTGGGCTAGGCCCAAAAACGGTGCGCGGACAGGCGGGCTGGTTTTTACCGCGGTAAGTCTCTTCGCGCGCTGCGCTTCCCATGCCTCCCGCGCATGGCTCGGCGTGGGGAGGCGTGCGTGACATGGGCGGCATGCGTGGGGCTGATCTTTGTGCGCATGCGTCACGTCGTAGTAAAAGGGGGCGGTTCGCGCCTTCCCCATAAACGGAGGGAGGCGTGTAGGCGCGGCCCATTTACTGAACGGGGTCGGGGCGTGGTCTTCAAGGCGTCCACTACCCACGATCACGGGGCGGGGAGAGGTCACCTCACCCGTCGCCTCGGTCTCGCATGCCTGCCACGTGGCTCTCATGCGCTTGGGTGGCAAACGGTGGAGGCGGGAAACCGGGCCGTCGCGGGCCGAGGCAGCGGGTTGGTCCCAGTTCCCTGCGCCTTCCGTGTCTTGATTGGCTGAGCAAGGCGGCCGAGCCCCCACCCTGTTCCTTTATAAAGAGCGGGGGGAACGGCGTCCCGCACTCTTCCATCGTCTCCTTCTTTCAGCTTCTGCTCCCCCCCCTCCATCCGCCATGGAGAGAGGGAATCCTGGCCCTTCAACGGTGGCGGCAAGAGTCGCTGCTTGACAACGCGTCCTTCCTTCCCCTGCACCTGTGGTGGCAGAGCCAGCCGCGAGGGGAAAGGGGAGGGGCGAGGCCGTGGGTAAGGCCGAGGCGCTCAGGAAAGAGGAGAACGGGGCGGCGCGCCGGTCTCGCCTCCACCAGTAGTTCCTCCCCCCATGGAGGGCCATGTTGGGGATGACCCTTGCGAGTTCTTCGTCAGGCTGCGCCGGCCGCCTCGCCGTCGCCTTCGCCTCCCGACTCCATTCGCGAGCGATATGGAGCTGGATCTGCCGGAGTCACTGCGACTGCACATGAGGGGATGTTGGATCAGCGGTACGCGAGTTCGCGTCGACTTTCCAGCCCCTCAAGTGATGTATCTTGGTCGAGGGTGGAAGACGTTCGCCCATATCCACCGCTTGACGGCGGGGCTCACTCTCCATTTCAAGCTGATGGAGGGCAGCCTCCTCTCCGTCAAGGTCTTCGGGTGCTTCGGGACTCGGGCAAGGTGCTGCGTGGAGAGCTCTTCTGATAGCGAAGACTCCTCCTCGGGCGGGAGTGGCGAGGAGGACAGCGGCAGCGACGACGAGGGTAGCAGGCGGCAGGATGACGGGTCCGACTAGGTGTCGGGCGCCGCTCCGTGCGGCACCGGCGATCCCATCATCCGTGTCGCCGGCTTCCTAAACTTCTCGGGGTCGTCTCCTTGGGCGGCTGGCATTGGGAGGTTGCGGAAGAGGAAGAGGGCGGGTGGCGAGGCCGTCAAATCGGAGTACGCGGGCACCGACGCCTTCGACACATGCTGACGTCCTGCCGCCTCGTCTTCGAGCTCTGCTTCTGGCGCCGCCATCACCATCCAGCCTTCGGACGACCACCGAGATGTTCTCTTGGTGCCTCCTGCCACCCGTAGCTTGCCTAGGCGCCCCATTTGCCCTTTTCACCTCCTTGACCTGCCTCCTGAGGAGAGGGACAAGAAAGGGATTACGGGCACCTTATCTCTTTTTAGTTTGTAAGCCTTTGGGCCTTAGCTGAATTTAAAACTTGTAATCCCATCTTTCATGTTTTTCATTCCCCATGGGCTGTACCTGAGTGGAATGTTTTTAATGAAAAAGGGATGCTTGTCGGGTCATTTGTTTGTGGGTAGAACCCACGACAAGGAGTAAATCCTTGATATCCCCAAGATAAACATTTCCTTGCCCGGCAACAGGCCATGCCGTCTTCCCACTTCGCTAGACCTTTCTCACGCTTTCGGCGGAGGCAGGGATGAGGTGGGTTCAGGCTCCTCATTTCATCCTTTTGCTGCCGCGACTACGACCAAACTTGGCCCCAGGAACGAGCCCTAGGGCCCAGAGTTTTAGGGGAGCACGGTAGCCTTGGGAAAAAACGAGGTTTCACATACCTCCATCCATAAGGGAATGCATGATAAGGGATGAAGAACTTATCTGAAGTTGTAGCCCCCGGCAACTCTGGTTTGCCGTGGGTGAATCTTTGTACTTGCAAGCCCCCGGCAATACTGGCCTGCCAGGGTCTAGATGTCGGTATGTCCCTCTTTTCTTTTTCATCCTCAAGTGGCAAGGATATCCGTGAGTCCTGCGAACCAAAGAAGACAAAAGAACGGCAAAGAGACGCACACTCGACCTCTAAGCTAGGGGTTAGTCGCCGCTAAGCACTATCAACCCTAACCAAGGATTTAGACTCGACCTAGCATGCATGCTATAACTTAGGGCGCCAAAGCTTCATTTATTTATGCTCAGTGGTCTCATACTGGCTTTGTACAAAGGGTTACATGCATCATCGGCAATGCTTGTACAAAAGGTGGCTTGCCGGGGGGCCCGGCAAGCCGCGCCTCACGGGTAAAACTTGCGAAGATGCTCAATGTTCCAGGAGTTACTCACCGGAATGGCATCTTCGGTCTCCAGGCGGACTGCGCCGGGCCTGGTGACTCGTATTACCCGATAAGGGCCTTCCCACTTTGGTGTCAACTTGTTGGAATTCTTGGCCGATTGAACGCGCCGAAGGACAAGGTTGCCTTCCGGCTGTGGTAGCGGCGCAAGGTTTGCTGGTAGCGTGCTGCTCTCACAGCCGCCCGAAGACGATCTTCCTCAAGGAGCATTGCGTCATCTTGCCGCAGTTGCTCTTGCTCAAGCTCGTCACAAGCGAGCACTCGAGGTGACCCGTATATGAGTTCAGTGGGGAGAACTGCTTCTGCCCCGTATACCTGGGCAAAAGGTGTCTGGCGAGTGGCTCGATTTGGCGTTGTCCTGATTGACCAAAGAACTGCCGGCAACTCATCAATCCAGCGCCTTCCATTCTTGTGCAGCCTGTCAAAGGTCTTGGTCCTTAAGCCTCGCGATTTCAAAGATTTGCCCTCTCAGCTTGACCATTGCTTCGCGGGTGAGCAACGGAAGTGAAACAGACTTTGCTGCCGAGGTCTTGGGTATATTGCATGAAGGTGCGGCTTGTGAACTGTGTGCTGTTGTCGGTGATAACCCTGTTGGGTACACCAAAACGGCACACTAGTTCCTTGAAGAACTTGACGGCTGACTGAGCTGTGACATTACTTGCTGCCTCCACCTCCGGCCACTTTGTGAACTTGTCGATTGCAACATACAAGTACTCAAAGCCCCCGACAGTGCGGGGGAAGGGGCCCAGTATGTCGAGCCCCCAGACCAAGAAGGGCCAGGAGAGAGGAATGGTTTGAAGGGCTTGAGCTGGCTGATGAAGCTTCTTTGAATGGAACTGACACGCCTCACACCTGGTGACTAGTGTCGTCGCATCCTGGAGGGCGGTGAGCCAGAAGAAGCCTTGTCGGAATGCCTTGCCGGCAAGGGCCCTTGACCCAATGTGGGATCCACATATGTCTCCGTGTATCTCCGCCAACAGCTCCAGTCCTTCCTCTCGAGGGATACACTTCAATTTCACACCGTTCGGCCTCTTTCTCATGCAGGACGCCATCGGATTTAACCGGGTACATGGTAGAGCGACGGGCTACTTTTTTCCGCTTCTTCCTGCTTCTTCGTGAAGTTCCCTGCTTGGAGGAATCGGACGGTATGCCGTGCCCATGCCGGAGCACAGGGCTCGATGGCGAGGACTAAAGGCATTTCCTCTCGCCATGAGCGGCTGTCTCGACGGCAAGAGCTTGACGCCCACGGAGCCGGGCCGTCCGTGGCGGGCTCAGTATCCCGGCAACATCCTTGCCGGCGGCTCCGGGGAGCTCGGCGAGAAAGTACTTGCCGGGCCCTGATTTCCTCCGTTTATTCTGCTCTGTTGATGGATCAACGGATGGCTGGGTTAGCTGAAGCACAAAGGTACCTGGTTCCACAGGTAGCTTGAGGGCAGCGCGTTTTGGCAGGTAATCAGCGATATCGTTCTTTGCTCGGGGAACGTGTTTAGCCTGTATACCGTCGAAACGCTCTTCCAGCTTTCTCACTTCATCGACGTAGGCCTTCATCAACGGGCTTTGGTAATCCTTGTTGACTTGCTTCACGACAAGCTGCGAGTCCCCCCTGACGATGAGTTTCTTGATTCTGAGGTCCGCCGCAATCCTAAGAGCGGCAAGCAGCCCTTCAGACTGGGCCAGATTGTTTTTGACAACTCCCCGGGAAGTGCATCCGGATCACGATTCTGAGGTGCTCTCCGTGGCGCGACAAGCAAGACGCCAGCCCCGGGCGCCTGTAAGGAGAAAGCTCCATCAAAGTACATGATCCAATCACAACTTGCCTCCTTGCTGGGGAGAGCAGTCTCTTGGACTTCTTCGTCAGGTGTGGCGGTCCATTCTGCAATGAACTCCGCTAGGACTCGGCTCAGAATCGTCGAAGTACTTTCAAACTTGAGGCCAAAGCTGGACAGCTCCAGTGCCCATTCCACAATTCTTCCTATTGTTTCTGGATTGTGCAATGTCCGTTGCAGAGGAAAGCGAGTGACGACAGTGATCTCGTGTGCCTGGAAGTAGTGACGCAGCTTCCTCGAGGCCATAAGAAGGCCAAAGAGCAGTTTACGCATCGCCGAGTACCTTGATCTAACCCCCGCAGGAGGGAACTAACAAAGTAGACCGGTGCTGCATCATTTTCTTCCTCGGCGGCACGCCAACCGGCTGTGTCGTCTCTCAATTGGTGGTGTCGGGCTCGCTGCCGACATCACCTCGCCGCTAACCTCTCTTCGCACCACTAGTGCGGTGTCGACCACCTGGTCCGCTGCCGCTGTATAGCAAAGAACAGCCTCCGTGGCTTAGGCGCAACTAGTATTGGTGCGGAGGAGAGGTACTTCTTCAAACCTTGCAATGCTGCTTCGCTTCAAGGCGTCCACTCCATCGGGCCCGCTTTTTCGTGATCTTGAAAAGGGAAGGGCACGCTCGGCAGACTTGGAAATGAACCTGCCCATGGCGGCGACGCAACCAGCGAGCCGACGCACATCCTTGACCCGCTTGGGTGCTTCAATCTTCTCTATAGCTTTGATTTTGTCCGGATTGGCCTCTATCCCTGCTAGACACCAAGAACCCGAGAAGCTTGCCGGACGGGACGCCAAAGACGCACTTCTCAGGGTTCAGCTTGAGATTGATCTTGCGCAGGTTTGCAAATGTTTCTTGCAAATCTGGTATGAGGGTTGCCTTGTCCTCGGTTTTGACCACTATGTCATCCATATAAGCCTCCATATTTCTATGGAGCTGGGGTTCAAAACCAATTTGGACCGCCCTTGCAAACGTCGAACCAGCACTCTTCAACCCGAAAGGCATCCGTATGAAACAATACGTACCACATGGGGTGATGAATGTTGTTTTCTCTTCGTCTTCTCTTGTCATGAAGATCTGGTGGTAGCCGGAGTAGGCGTCAAGGAATGACAGCAGATCATACCCAGCCGTGGAGTCGAACCAGCACTCTTCAACCCGAAAGGCATCCGTATGAAACAATACGAACCACATGGGGTGATGAATGTTGTTTTCTCTTCATCTTCTCTTGTCATGAAGATCTGGTGGTAGCCGGAGTAGGCTTCGAGGAATGACAGCAGATCACACCCAGCCGTGGAGTCAACAATCTGGTCGATGTGCGGCAACGGGAAGGGGTCTTTAGGGCAAGCCTTATTGATATCTGTGTAATCAATACACAGTCTCCACTTCCCATTCGCCTTGCGCACCACGACCGGATTCGCCAACCACGTTGGATGGAGCACTCCTCTTACCAAACCTGCTGCTTCTAGTTTCCGGATCTCTTCTGTGATGAACTCTTGTCGTTCCGAAGCTTGCTTTCTGACCTTCTGCTTGACGGGCCGCGCATGAGGGCAGACAGCAAGGTGGTGCTCAATCACCTCCTCGGGAACACCGGGATGCCGGAAGCTTGCCATGCAAACACATCGACATTCGCCTCGCAGGAAGGTGACGAGCGTCTTCCTATTTGTCGTCAAGGGTGGAGCTTATGGTGAAAGCTCCTCCCGTGCCGCCCTCATTGATGTAAACCTTCTTGGTTCCAGCGGTATGGCCCTGGGCTTCTTGTTTCCGCCGGTGGAGCTCTCGCACGTCCTCGACGGCAGCGCTACACCAAGAGGTGCGCTTGCCGGAGTGGGTGTCCGAGGTCTCACCGGTCTTCTTCTTCTTCTTCCCTCCCGGTCCCAGCAGAGGAGCAAGTGCCCTAGCGGCGGCAGCTGCTGCAACCGCTATCGGTATAGTTGGTCACCGCAAATCAGCGCATCTTTCTTGCCGGAGGGATGGTGATGATCATCACAGGTCCCGCATCTTCGTGGTGTTGTAGGCGTGGTGTGACGCCGCCATGAACTTGGCCACTGGGCGCAAGGATCCCGTTAGGGCAAGGGGATCTTGGCAACATCAAACACGATCCTCTCCGTCCCCTGAAGTTCGTGTCGCTCCCAAAAGTCACGGGCAGCGTGATCTTTCCCTTTGCTGGCTTCTTCCCGGTTGACCCCCGAACGCGTGCCCGCCTCTTCGAGGTCTCCATCAGGAATCTGCAGCTTCTCTACCACGGCAAAGTAGATCAAGTTCAGACCGCCCCACCATCGACCAGCATCTTCGTCACCTTGAGGTTGCGTATTGTTGGTGAAACCAACAACGGCAAGCACCGACCGCAGATAGTCGATCAGGGTGGTCCTCGGTGTCAAAAATGATAGGTGTGCTGGACCACTTCAGCGGCCTTTGGGCATCAAACGACGGCTCTGCCGCTGTTATCTCTTGCGCCCACTGTTTAAGCCGGCGGTGAGAAGTATGCAGCGAGGCGCCGCCGTCGATGCACATGGCCTCTATAGCTTTCTGAAACTCTTGGTCGCCGGATTTGTCGTCCTCTTCGTGTTCGTCATCTTCTGGCATTCTGTCACGGCCCCGGGCGGGCCTCTCCTGTTGCTTATCCTTGCCGCGACGGGCTGGCCGCCACGCTTTCTTGCCGGACCCTCAGCACCGTCTCGACCCTTCTCCTTGTCCCGCCTCATATTCAGCCCTCGCTTCTCAACGAGGAGCTCAACCTGTCGGCAGTCCCGAGAGCATGGCCTTTGGTGCGATGGATCTTACAAGATCGCTTGTCGGAGTTTCACGGCTTCTCGGCAGCCGCCAAGGCCCGGCAGGCGACACATCCGCAACCTCCTTGCCGGGTCATCCGCCTTTGGTTTTCGTGGTGGAGCCGGCGTCATCAGATCCCTCGACGGCAAGCACGGCTTTTCCTTTGTGCTTCCTGTTGCGGCGCCGGCCTTTCTTCGCCGGGGCGGCAATATCCTCATCCAAGGAGTCGGTTTCCACACCGGCATCTTCGCCGGGGTACTTCCTTCCCTCTTCAGCTCGGGCACATTTGTCAGCAAGAACATAAAGTTCTGCTACATCTCTCACATTGTTCATTGCCAGCTCTTCGCGCATCTTGCGGTTACGCACGTTCTGATGGAACGCGCTGATGATGGCGGCAGGGTGAACATCAGGGATGTTGTACTGTACCCAGCTGAACCTCTGTATATACTTGCGGAGACTCTCGCCTCCCTTCTGGGGAATGACGTGTAGGTCGCTTGCTTGGCCATTGGCTTGGTGGCCACCAGTAAAGGTGCCCACGAACTCATGGCACAAATCCGACCAGGAGAAAATAGAGTCTACTGGCAAGTGCATCAACCATGACATGGCGTTGGGTTTAATAGCCAACGGAAAGTAATTTGCAAGCACCTTATCGTCGCGGGCTCCGGCAGCTTGCATCGCGATGGTGTAGACGCTGAGGAACTCGGACGGGTGGGTCTTGCCACTGTACCTTTCGCCCACGTCGGGTTTGAATGTGCGGTGAGTGGGCCACTGGAACTGCCGTAGCTCACGGGTAAAAGCCGGACAGCCTACCTCGTAAGGTAGGCCTCCAGGGCTCCCCGGTGCCGGGTGGCTCACAGCAGGCTCGCCGCCGCCCCGATTGGTGGCGCGCCTGCGTCGGGCGCCGATAGTGGTTCGAGCGTCTTCATGTTCTCGTTCCCAAAGAACTTGGCGTTGGTCACAGTGGGCCCGCGGGTCGGACGATGCTACGGAGATCTCGTCGCTCGTAACGTCGCGACGGGCTGGCGTCCGCGGTACCGGGCGAGGAGGAGGCGAGTGCACCGTGGTTGCGGCGCCGTCGGCTCTCCTGCCACTGGTGCGTGGGACTCCATCGGAGCGTCGACCCGGGGGCTCCACCGGACTCGGTTCATCTTTGTTGGCCACCGCAACAAGGCTTCGGATAGTGGTGGGAGGAAAATCGAGGAGCAACTGCGCGCGCGCCAAGGCTTCTGCTGGCGTTGGTCGCAGCGAAACCTGCACGGATCGCGACGCGCTTCGACTTCTGACCATGTCAGAAGGAGATCTATCACGACCCTGCGGTCTCATGCCATCTCCACCAGCGCCTCGGCGAGCGGGCAGGTCTTCTAAATCCCGGGAGTGGCGCTCGGGGCTCTTTCCGCGGCGACACCCGGGGTCCTCGGCGTGATTACGCCGTTCGTCGCGCGTCGCTTGAGAAGAGCGCGCCGTCAGCGCCGGCGTGGGAGTCTTAAGCCCTCGCGTCGCTGCGAGCGGGTGGCAGCGATCTTGAAGGCCCGCGCCACCCGCGGAGGGCCTGGCCCGTCTTTTGATTTGGCGGCGTATGCCCGTTACGAGGCGCACGAACATCGCCGCCCCAAACTTTGGCTGTTGGGACGGTGTTGGTGTTTGCGGCGGCGCCGGGTCCTTTCGCGACTGGCCGCTGTCGCCTGCTGCCGGGACGGGATGTCCGCTTCCGACGGCCAACCGCCACCGCTATCTTCTTCTTGGGCGCCATGACGATGAAGAAGCGTTGAACTAATCGCTAGAGCCGATTCTCACAATCGCGCTTCTACCTAGCGCCGCCAAAGATGTCGGTCTTGGGGGCGACACCTATGGGATCACAAGAATCCCTACTACGGTTGCGGGGTGCGGGGTTGTGAGAAGAGCGGATCAAACAGATAGCACACGGTTTCTTTATCCAGGTTCGGGCCGCGAGGATGCGTAAAACCCTACTCCTGCTTTGGTGGTTTGTTTATCTGTCTTCTTGAGCTAGCTATGGGGCGTGAGGAGCACCAAAAAGCCGAATCCTCCCCCTGGTCGCCTTGGGCCTCCTTTTATAGGGAAAGGGGTTGCCACAGTGGCACACAAGAGGTAGAAAGGGTACAATGATGCGAGTTTATCCCTCGCATTAAATGACAAGGTGCATTTAATGCGTCTTGCTTAGGTGTCCTTGCTTTATCAGGGACGGGGGAGAGCCTAGGCTCGTCCGTCGCCGCTCCCTTTCGTCTTGACACGCGCCCTAGCCAGCGGTGCCCGTGGTGCCATGTAGGCAGGCACGCAGCTGAGGTGGCGCAGCGGTGGGTCTCCACGAAGATCCGACTGCCGCCACGCAGGTGCCTGCCCAACTGGTTGGGTCGGCAGCTGCATGCGAACGGTGCTGAAGGTTTGATTGGTGTGGGCCTGATGGTGGCCCTACGGGTGCCCTTGGCGAGGGCTCGTCAGAGCCCCCGGCAAGGGTCTTGCTGGGCCCCGGCAAGGGTCTTGCCATGGCGCCGTCATCCCCCGGGCGAGGCTCTTGCCGGGCCTTAGGGTCCTCCTTGGCTGGGATCCCGCCAAGGGTTGTCATCTTCTATAGTGTGTATCTTATCTGGAATGTCTTCACAAAGATCTGCATGCCACCATGGGGATGTCTCCCGAATCCTTGCCCCATGGGGGCAGTGGACTCAAGGGTGATTCGCTCCGTAGGTGTGGGGCGAGCCGCCCCGGCAAGGGCCTTGCCGGGTTTGCTAAAACCGCCCCCTGGCAAGGATCTTGCCGGGGGAGTCCGCTTCGTCCCCTTTGCTCTTTGTGGTCTTGGTCTTGGCGTCGTTCTGCTTCTTCCGAGCTTCGTCCTTACCTTGCCTCACCTCCATTGCCTTGCTCAATACGGTGATGCCCGCGGCTCAGACTACCCGTGCACAGTTATAGGGGTACAAAAAGTGTACCCCTCTTTTTGTACACCAACACCCGCTGTCGCGCCCCTATGCTGGTTCGAGGACTTCCCCGTCCTCCCTCGGACCCGGCAGCCGACGAGGTCCTACCTCGGGGTCTGGCAGTGGCGGTGGGGGATGTAGGTCACCGAGATTACAGATCGGGAGACCCACACCCGCCGGTGGCTCGATAGCTTCCACACAGCCGAGCTCACGGCCTTGGAGTATGACCGCTGGCAGGTCTGCTACCACGGCACGGCGGCTAGGCTGAATTTCCCCTTCGGCACATGCCTAACCACCTCGTTCCGCCTGAGCCAGGGGTGGTGAGCTCAGCTATGGCATGGGAGGACCGCGAGGCGTGGGAGCGCCTCGATGCTGAGGCTGCCGACAAGGCCTACATGCAAGAGCTCTACCGGAGCCACCCGGAGCTCGTGGAGGCGGAGCGGGCGATCTTTGCCGGCGTGGAGGGCGGTGAGGTTATCGCGCTCTCCTCCGATGATGAGGTCGAAGGCAGCGACGGCGGCGGGGAGAGCGGCGAGGTTATCATGCTCTCCTTCGATGACGAGGTCGAAGGAGGCGAGGACAGCGGCATGGAGGGCGTTGAGGTGGGCAGCGAGGACATGGAGATCGACGTTGATGAATGGATGAGTGTCTTCCCCAACGACCCTGACGACGGCACCGGCCCGGACCCGGCTCGCGGCATACCGTACCTGACGAGGAAGGATTGGCTCAACCTCCACTTCAACAGAAAGTAGTTTAGCTTAGGTTAAATTTATGTTTTATGTACGGTTATGCAAAACTAAATATGTTTATGCTTGAATGTATGCTACTTTTGGTTGAACCTGCTTTGAACTTGATCAAATTGAAGTTTACAACATTAAGTTTAGGGGTTCGACTAGAAACGGCCAAAAATTGCTGGAGTATATATATATATATCCACTAAGGGTTTTAGTCCTTTAACTTTTAAAGGATCGGCTAGAGATGGCCTTATGCCTTGTTTATTTCAGTTCTTCATAATGCGATACTCTATATGTGCAACTATTTGCCGTCCAGTTCAATTTCATCAATAACAGTATCAACAATACCACTATGAATTATGATATTTGGTTGTAGTTAAGGATATATTAGTTAACATGCCTTTTTGTTTTTTGAACAATAACTAGTGTACTTTAGACCTGCACAATACCAGTTTGAATGACTATTTGCTTGTTTTTAAATGTTATGCCTAATGCAGTTAACACACCTTTCCACTTCTTGTTTTGCTTAACTATCGTGCTTAAGCCTGTACACAGAAGCTATGATTTGAAGATTATGTTGTCTACCATGGATATATTTGGTTGATGTTTAGCCTGGTGTGCTTAACATGCCTTTATATGTACTCATACAGGACAATATTGAGAACAATGTTGTTTTCCATCGAGGTTAGTTTCATCGCATTGCTTATACGTACTCACTATTCAGGATATCGGTAGATGGTACCATATAGCCTGGGGGATGATAAGGGATTAATCGCCGAACCAGACATTTCACTGAATATATCAGTAACCCATTTATCAGTAGGTTAACTAGGGCCATATTTAATATATCTGAGGCTACATAGCAACATGCATTGTACTGAATGACTAAATATGCAATCCCAGACTACATAGCAACAAGGAAGAGTGTTACCTTAATGTTCTGATGATGTCTAGATATGCATGCAATAAAATCTTATATAATGGGATGGAGGGAGTGTTGTACTATATCATTTTGCAATTATTGTTTAGCTTCTAATATTATCTTGGTGCTTTTAGGTACATATGTCATTGCCAAAGATCCACACTTCTACCCTTTCTGCGTATGGGGCAATGAGATGTTCATGAACCAGCATCAAGTGAGAAAACTGATAAATGTTGTTATTAAAATGGGTCAAAAGATGTCAATCAAACTATTTGTTTACACTTTATGCAAGACAATAGTGAACTGCAGGATGGTAAGTAAGAACCATGTAGCCTTCTTTTTACTGCTTGTAATGAGTTGTGTTAGATGACAATTTCTGAATCTTTTTTCCTTTGTAGTGGATCCTGAAGCTCTTTACTCAAGATTACCTCTCAAACTACATGATTGGCGGCCGGCCATCACAAGGGGTTGGACTAGAGTCGTGTGTGCCTTCTGCATCCAGGAGAGCACAATAGGGCCATTCCGCTTCACCTTGTTCAACAACCAGACTGTCTGTCGCCTCTTTCTTTACCATCTGTAATAGTACAAGTATAGAACCCTGGTTCATCATTCTTTATTTGGTGCTTATGTAATTATTAAACATATGTACCTGTGAATCGAATAATGCATTGGTTGTTTGAACCTGATGGATATGAATAAAGCTATAGTCTACTTTCAAGTTTAAATTAGGTACAATTTTAAATAGCAGCAATTAAATTAGGGCGAAATTATGGTGTGCAGGTCATTATGGCGCACTCGGTTAACAAAGCACAACATGTGCGATATACATCCTAATCCGACACGGTTCACGAAGAGGAAAACTGTGTAACAATGCACACGGTTGCCGTTTGGAAAGCATGTGTGATGTCATACACTATCACATACGGTGCGGGAAACTAAATGTGTATGATTGTCTACCTATTGTACACGGTTTATAATCATGAACTATTTGTGACGTGCCAGGCATCGTAAACATACAGCCAGTTTGGTACGTGCCTAGAAAACTCCTGTGCATGGAATCTGCTGGGTTTTATGTAAAACCACAAAACTCCGACTCTGATGGCAATGCGAGCACAAACGTGTAGCAACGATGAAGCGTTTGGGATATTCGAGATGTCGGAAACGGTTATATAGGGACAACTGTATGCATCAAGGCTCCGTTTCCCTAAAGGTTTCTGGGTCATGTGGGAAGGACCCCCCCTTTCGCCCACACTCACTTGGCGACGGTTCCAAATGTTGTCGCGGAAAGGGGTTAAAAACCATTTGTATAGCACCGACGCGTACCAGTGGCTCCTCAATCTTTTGGTAGCCTTCACCTGTACTAAGCGGGAATACTGCTTGCACATCCACTTCCTTAAACCCAAAGTTGTTCCATATGAGTCCACCATTACCTACCTATATGCGGTATTTACCTTCCGTTCCAAGTAAATTTGCATGTACCAAACTCTAAACCTTCAAATAATAATCTATTTTTTATGCCCGAATCGCTCATGTAGCGACTGGGGGTTGTCAGTATCTTCCATGCTAGGTGGGTTATTCTCACGATGAGTGTTTACTCACTTGTCATTCATGAGAAAGTGGCTGGTAATTGGGATGCCCAGTTCCATGATCAAAATCAAAATCAAAATATAATAATGAAACAAGACTCCCCCAGGACTGTTGTTGGTTTGGACGGTACCCGTGGATTCGGCTAGACGTGGTGTGTGATTGTTGGTGGAGGGGGAGTAAAAAATTTACCATTCTGTTTGGGAACCGCCTATAATGTTGGAGGATAGTGAGATCTCTTGGTTGTTATATTGACAATGAAAGCATACCGCTCAAAATTATATTCATCTCTATTTCAAAAGAATCAAGCTCTGGCACCTCTGCAAATCCCTGCTTCCCTCTGTGAAGGGCCTATCTATTTACATTTTTGTTGAGTCATAATCTTCTTATAAAAAGCACCAGTTAGAGAGCAAAACTGTCATTTATATGCTTTGTTATTAATTTGTCGGTGTACAAAAGTAGGGGTTCTCCGTTTGACCCCTTTACTTGTGCACCGGCAGTCAGAGCCATGCGTCGTCGCCACACAAAGCAGGGCAAGGGAGGGAAGCCGGAGAGAAGCCGAAGGCTCGAAACAAACAAGGCAACATCAAGGACCAAGGCCACAAAGTGCAGATGGGTGAAGCAGGTTTCCCCGGTAAGGCCCTTGCCGGGGGCAGCCCCGGCAAGCCCCTTGCCGGGGCAGCTCGCCCACACCAGCAGAGCGGGCCAGCCTCGAGCCACGGTCTCCAACGCCAGCAACCACGTTGGACCAGGGCTCAGGAGGCACCTCCATGGTGGCATGCAGATCATTGTGAAGACATAGAATGCTCAAGTTCTGATGAGGATTGGAAAGCAACAATCCTCACCAAGATCCTTCCCGAAGGAATCCACAAGACCCCCGGCAAGATCCTTGTCGGGGACGCCAGCGCGCCACGGCAGGACCCTTGCCGGGCCACCCGGCAAGACCCTTGTCGGGCCACCCGATAAGACCCTTGCCAGAGGCG
Organism: Aegilops bicornis; assembly: GCA_021605145.1. Taxonomy (NCBI): domain Eukaryota; kingdom Viridiplantae; phylum Streptophyta; class Magnoliopsida; order Poales; family Poaceae; genus Aegilops; species Aegilops bicornis. The sequence continues at coordinate 93,654,961 of CM038671.1, forward strand.
ACAGCAGGGCCACTGCCAGGCCCGCACCAACCAACTCCCCACCGTTGTCAGATGCAGCTGCCAAATTTCAACCAGTCAAGGTGCACCTGCATGGCAACATGCAGCTTCCAGGCCAACTCAGCATGCACCTGTGTGGCGGCATGCAGATCTTCGTGGAGGCTCCACCACCGCGCCACCTCAGCTGCTTGTCTGCCTACATGGCACCGCATACATCGCTGGCCAGGGCGCGTGTCGAAGCGAGGAGGAGCGGTGACGGACGGGACGGGCCTCGCTCCCGTCCCCGATAAAGTGAGGGACACCTAAGCCATGCATTAAATGCATCTTGTACTGTAATACGAGTGCTAAGCTAGCAACACTGTAGGCCTTGCCACCTCATGTGTGCTACTGTGGCAGCCCCTTCGCCTATAAAAGGAGGCCCGTGGCATACAGGGAAAGGATTCGGCTCTTTCGAACCATGCAGCAACCGTAGCTAGTTCGAGAGCTCAAGAACACTCAATACATCCACCAAGCAGGACTAGGGTTTTACGCATCCTTGCGGCCCGAACCTGGGTAAATGATTCCCGTGTCAATTACTAATCCTGCTCTTCTCACAACCCCGCGCCCTGCAACCGTAGTAGTGATTCTTGTGATCCCATAGGTGTCGTTCCCCACCGACATCTTTGGCGCGCCAGGTAGGGGGCGCAATTGTGAGAATCTGGTCTAGCAGTTGACCTAGTTGTTCCTCTTCGCCATGGCTCCTAAGAAGAAGACGACCACGGCGATCGGTTCGTCCGGGACCGGATTGCCAGTACCGGTGCGGACCAGTAGCGGGCTGATACGTCTCCAACGTATCTATAATTTTTTATTGCTCCATGCTACTTTATCTACTGTTTTGGACTATATTGGGCTTTATTTTCCACTTTTATATTACTTTTGGGACTAACCTATTAACCGGAGGCCCAGCCCAAAATTGATGTTTTTTGCCTATTTCAGTGTTTCGAAGAAACGAAATATCAAACAGAGTCCAAACGGAATGAAACCTTCGGGAACGTGATTTTCCAACCGAACGTGATCCAAGAGACTTGGACCCTACTCCAAGAAGTGCCAGAGGCGGTCACGAGGGTGGAGGGCCCCCCCCCTGGGCGCGCCCCTGCCTCGCGGGCCCCCTGACGCTCCACCGACGTAATCCTTCCTCCTATATATACCTACGTATCCCAAACGATCAAAACAGGAGCCAAAAACCTAATTCCACCGCCGCAACTTCCTGTATCCAAGAGATCCCATCTTGGGGCCTGTTCCGGAGCTCCGCCGGAGGGGGAATCCACCATGGAGGGCTTCTACATCAACACCATAGCCCCTCCGATGAAGTGTGAGTAGTTTACTTCAGACCTTCGGGTCCATAGCTAGTAGCTAGATGGCTTCTTCTCTCTTTTGGATCTCAATACAATGTTCTCCCCTCTCTTGTGGAGATCTATTCGATGTAATCTTGTTTTGCGGTGTGTTTGTTGAGATCGATGAATTGTGGGTTTATGATCCAGCTTATCTATGAATAATATTTGAATCTTCTCTGAATTCTTTTATGTATGATTGAGTTATCTTTGCAAGTCTCTTCAAATTATCCGCTTGGTTTGGCCAACTAGATTGGTAGTTCTTGCAATGGGAGAAGTGCTTAGCTTTGGGTTCAATCTTGCGGTGTCCTTACCCAAAGGATGTAAAGGGTTGCAAGGCACGTATTGTATTGTTGCCACCGAGGATAACAAGATGGGGTATTTATCATATTGCATGAATTTATTCCTCTACATCATGTCATCTTGCTTACATGCTACTCTGTTTTTAACTTAATACTCTAGATGCATGCTGGATAGCGGTCGATGAGTGGAGTAATAGTAGTAGATGCGTAATCGCTTCGATCTACTTGTCTCGGACGTGATGCCTATATACATGATCATACCTAGATAACCTCATAACTATGCTCAATTCATCAATTGCTCAACAGTAATTTGTTCACCCACCGTAGAATACTTATGCTCTTGAGAGAAGCCACTAGTGAAACCTATGGCCCCGGGTCTATTCTCATCATATCAATCTCCATCACTTTTATACTTGCTTTGTTTTTACTTTGCTTTTACTTTTCACTTTGCATCTTTATACCAAAAATACCAAAAATATTATCTCTATCAGATCTCACTCTCGTAAGTGACCGTGAAGGGATTGACAACCCCTAATCACGTTGGTTGCGAGTAGCTATCGTTTTGTGCAGGTACGAGGGACTTGCGCGTGGCCTCCTACTGGATTGATACCTTGGTTCTCAAAAACTGAGGGAAATACTTACGCCATCTTGTGCCGCATCATCCTCTCCTCTTCGGGAAAACCAACGCAAGCTCAAGACGTAGCAAGAAGGATTTCGCGCGCTGTCGGGGAGTCTACGCAAAAGTCAACATACCAAGTACCCATCACAATCCCTATCTCTCGCATTACATTATTTGCCATTTTCCTCTCGTTTTCCTCTCCCCCACTACACCCTTGCCGTTTTATTCGCCCTTCCTCCATTCAGTCTTGTGTTACCATGTGCCTTCTTTTTGCTTGCATCTTCGCTTGCTAAAAGTTTATGGATCCTCATCCACTTGCTAATCTCTTTAAGAGATCCAATTATGATGAACCTATTGCTAGTGAATTGAGTGCATTAGATTATCTTTATGAGTTTTGCCTGCAATTCGTGAATCTAAAAATTGTGATGAAGTACTTTATGAAGCGATTCACGATAGATCTTTGAATAAAAAGCATGATTGCAATGATTTTACTATAAATTCTATTGATGTCAATTGTGCTAAAAATATGCAAAACCCTAAGCTTGGGGATGCTAGTTTTGCTATGTCCTCTACTTGTTGCAATGATCATGATTGGGGTGATTCTTCTTATGATCTTGAAAATTTATTTAATCCCCATGACGAATGTGAGATTGATAATAGTGTTTGCAATAATATTGAAAGTGGGTTTGGAAGAGTTTCAACTTTAGATCCCATATATTTGGATAATGTTCAATCTTATGAAGTTTTTGATAAAAGTGGGTTTGGAGAGGTCATGACTTTAGTTAATATTAATCCCACTATTTCGGAAGAGTGTCAACTTCGCATGCATGTGGATCGTGTTGACAATATGTTATGTGATAGCTATATTGTTGAATTTTCTTATGATCATACATGTAATTATTATGAGAGAGGAAAATATGGTCGTAGAAATTCTTATGTTACTAAATTACCTCTCGTCATGTTGAGATTGCTATCATCTCTTTGTTCTTCCTTGCATATGCTAGTTTTATCTTTCCTTGATAATTTGTTTTCTTACAAGATGCCTATGCATAGGAAGTATGTTAGACTTATATGTGTGTTTTCACATGCTATATGATGCTCTCTTTGTGCTTCAATTCTTGTCTTTCTCGTGAGCATCATTGAAATCTCAATGCCTAGCTAGGGCGTTAAACGATAGCGCTAGGCAACCGAATTTTATTTTGTGCTTTTTGTTTTTGATTAGGAATAAATAATACATATAGCCTCTGTTTAGATGTGATTTTATCTTTTAATTAGTGTTTGTGCCAAGTTAAACCTATTGGATCTTCTTGGATGATAGTTATTTGATCTTGCTGTAATTTCCAGAAACTTTGCGCTCAGTGTCCGAATTGTTAAAAATCACCAGAACGTGATAAAATACTGATTCCAATTTATTCTGATCACTAAACAAATTTTCCAGGTCTTCTAATTTTGGTAGAATTGTTTGAATTACAGAAGTTTGCATTAGTTACAGATTACTACAGACTGTTCTGTTTTTGACAGATTCTGTTTTGTGTGTGTTGTTTGCTTATTTTGATGAATCTATGGCCAGTAAAATAGTTTATAATCCATAGAGAAGTTGGAATACAGTAGGTTTAACACCAATATAAATAAAGAATTAGTTCATGACAGTACTTTAAAGTAGTCTTTTGTTTTCTTTCTCTAACGGAGCTCACGAGATTTCTATTGAGTTTTGTGTTGTGAAGTTTTCAAGTTTTGGGTGACTTATTTTGATGGATTATGGAACAAGGAGTGGCAAGAACCTAAGCTTGGGGATGCCCATGGCACCCCCAATATAATCCAAGGACACCAAAAAGTCAAAGATTGGGGATGCCCTGGAAGGCATCCCCTCTTCCCTCCACTTCCATCGGTAATTTACTTGGAGCTATATTTTTATTCACCACATGATAAGTGTTTTGCTTGGAGCGTCTTGTATTATTGCGTCTTTGCTTGTTAGTTTACCACAATCATCTTTGCTGTACACACCTTTTCAAAGAGCCATACATGAATTGGAATTTTATAGAATACTCTATGTGCTTCACTTATATCTTGTGAGCTTGATAGTTTTGCTCATAGTGCTTCGCTTATATCTTTTGAGCGTAATAATTTTTGCTCTAGTGCTTCACTTAGATCTTTTAGAGCATGGTGGTGGATTTGTTTTAAAGAAACTTGACCTCTCATGCTTCACTTAGATTATTTTGAGAGTCATTAATAGCATGGTAATTTGCTTAATGTTAATATACTTGGTATTCAAGATATGTGAAACTTTCTTTTGAGTGCGTTGAATACTAAGATAAGTTTGATGCTTGATAATTGTTTTGAGATATGAAGATGATGATATTAGAGTCATGCTAGTTGAGTAGTTGTGAATTTAAAGAATATTTGTGTTGAAGTTTGTGATTCCCGTAGCATGCACATATGGTGAACCGTTATGTGATGAACTCGGAGCATGATTTAATTATGAGAAAAGTATGTTTTTGGTCCCTCAAGTTTCCACAAAGTATAGACTTGGTCCCTCAAGATTTTTTGGTATACATTTGGTCCCTCAAGTTTCAAAACCGCATAAGTTTAGTCCTAAACTAGATTTTGAGCACGTTGACCGGTTTTGACCGCCACAAAACTGCCCGATGAACACTAAATTTGAAAAATATATCAAAAACCTTCAAAACAATCTGAAATTTTTTGGGGTCGAATATGCTTACATACGCAAGATGCGAACAAAATTCCATGCCCTTTTGGCACTCGAGGAGCTCGTGGCAAAAATACAAAAATATCTGCCTGATGAATAGTAAATTCAAAAATAATAAAAAATAATAATCCTCGAGTGTCAAAAGAGCACGAAAAGTTGGTCGCACCTTTATGCATGTAAGACATCTTTGGATCCCAAAAAATTAGATTTTTTGAAGTTTTTTTTAAATTACTGTTCATCGGGCGGTTTTGTGGCGGTCAAACCTGGTCAATGTGCTCCAAATCTGGTTTAGGACCAAACTTATCCGGTTTTGAGACTTGAAGGACCAAATGTATACCAGAAAATCTTGAAGGACCAAGCCTATACTTTTTGAGAACTTGAGGGACCAAAAACATACTTTTCTCTTTATTTATTGATTGTCTTCCTTATGAGTGGCGGTCGGGGACGAGCGCTGGTCTTTTCCTACCAATCTATCCCGCTAGGAGCATGCGCGTAATATTTTTCTTTGATAACTTCTAGATTTTTGCAATAAGTATATGAGTTCTTTATGACTAATGTTGAGTCCATGGATTATACGCACTTTTTCCCATCCTTCCACTATTTCTAGCCTATCTAATACCGCGCACCTTTCGCCGGTATCATACACCCACCATATACCTTCCTCAAAACAGCCACCATGCCTACCTATCATGGCATTTCCATAGCCATTCCGAGATATATTGCCATGCAACTTTCCACTATTCCATTTATTATGACACTCCATCATTGTCATATTGCTAGCATGATCATGTAGTTGACATCGTATTTGTGGCAAAGCCACTGCTCATAATTCTTTCATACATGTCACTCATGTTTCATTGCATATCCTGCACACCGCCGGAGGCATTCATATAGAGTCATATTTTGCTCTAAGTATCGAGTTGTAAATGTTGAGTTGTAAGAAAAATAAAAGTGTGATGATCATCATTATTAGAGCATTGGCCCAAGTGAGGAAAGGATGATGGAGACTATGATTCCCCCACAAGTCGGGATGAGACTCCGGACGAAAAAAAAGAGGCCATAAAAAAGAGAAAATGCCCAGATAAAAAAATGAGAGAAAAAGAGAGAAGGGACAATGTTACTATCCTTTTACCACACATGTGCTTCAAAGTAGCACCATGATCTTCATGGTAGAGAGTCTCTCATTTTTTCACTTTCATATACTAGTGGGAATTTTTCATTATAGAACTTGACTTGTATATTCCAATGATGGGCTTCCTCAAATGCCTTAGGTCTTCGTGAGCAAGCGAGTTGGATGCACACCCACTTAGTTTCTTTTGTTGAGATTTCATATACTTATAGATATACTGCATCCGTTGCATGGCAATCCCTACTCACTCACATTGATATCTATTGATGGGCATCTCCATAGCCCGTTGATACGCCTAGTTGATGTGAGACTATCTTCCGTCTTTTTGTCTTCTCCACAACCACCATTCTATTGCACATATAGTGCTATATCCATGGCTCACGCTCATGTATTGCGTGAAGATTGAAAAAGTTTTGAAAATGTTGAAGTATGAAACAATTGCTTGGCTTGTCATCGGGTTGTGCATGATTTAAATACTTTGTGGGGAAGATGGAGCATAGCCAGACTATATGATTTTGAAGGGATAACTTTCTTTGGCCATGTTATTTTGAGAAGACATAATTGCTTTGATTAGTATGCTTGAAGTATTATTATTTTTATGTCAATATGAACTTTTATCTTGAATCTTTCGGATCTGAATATTCATACCATGATTAAGAAGATTTACATTGAAATTATGCCAAAGTATCACTCCGCATCAAAAATTCTCTTTTTATCATTTACCTACTCGAGGACGAAGGGAATTAAGCTTGGGGATGCCCGATACGTCTCCAACGTATCTATAATTTTTATTGCTCCATGCTACTTTATCTACTGTTTTGGACTATATTGGGCTTTATTTTCCACTTTTATATTACTTTTGGGACTAACCTATTAACCGGAGGCCCAGCCCAGAATTGCTGTTTTTTGCCTATTTCACTGTTTCGAAGAAACGGAATATCAAACGGAGTCCAAACGGAATGAAACCTTCGGGAACGTGATTTTCCAACCGAACGTGATCTAGGAGACTTGGACCCTAATCCAAGAAGTGCCAGAGGCGGTCACGAGGGTGGAGGGCGCCCACCCCCCCCCCCCCGGGGCGCGCCCCCCTGCCTCGTGGGCCCCCTGTCGCTCCACCGACGTACTCCTTCCTCCTATATATACCTACGTATCCCCAAATGATCAGAACAGGAGCCAAAAACCTAATTCGACCGCCGCAACTTCATGTATCCACAAGATCCCATCTTGGGGCCTGTTCCGGAGCTCCGCCGGAGGGGGCATCCCCCACGGAGGGCTTCTACATCAACACCATAGCCCCTTCGATGAAGTGTGAGTAGTTTACTTCAGACCTTCGGGTCCATAGCTAGTAGCTAGATGGCTTCTTCTCTCTTTTTGGATCTCAATACAATGTTCTCCCCCTCTCTTGTGGAGATCTATTCGATGTAATCTTGTTTTTGCGGTGTGTTTGTTGAGATTGATGAATTGTGGGTTTATGATCCAGCTTATCAATGAATAATATTTGAATCTTCTCTGAATTCTTTTATGTATGATTGAGTTATCTTTGCAAGTCTCTTCGAATTATCCGCTTGGTTTGGCCAACTAGATTGGTAGTTCTTGCAATGGGAGAAGTGCTTAGCTTTGGGTTCAATCTTGCGGTGTCCTTACCCAGTGACAGAAAGGGTTGCAAGGCACGTATTGTATTGTTGCCAACGAGGATAACAAGATGGGGTATTTATCATATTGCATGAATTTATTCCTCTACATCATGTCATCTTGCTTAAGGCGTTACTCTTTTTTTAACTTAATACTCTAGATGCATGCTGGATAGCGGTCGATGAGTGGAGTAATAGTAGTAGATGCAGAATCGTTTCGCTCTACTTGTCTCGAACGTGATGCCTATATACATGATCATACCTAGATAACCTCATAACTATGCTCAATTATGTCAATTGCTCAACAGTAATTTGTTCACCCACCGTAGAATACTTATGCTCTTGAGAGAAGCCACTAGTGAAACCTATGGCCCCCGGGTCTATTCTCATCATATCAATCTCCATCACTTTTATACGTGCTTTGTTTTTACTTTGCTTTTACTTTTCACTTTGCATCTTTATACCAAAAATACTAAAAATATTATCTCTATCAGATCTCACTCTCGTAAGTGACCGTGAAGGGATTGACAACCCCTAATCGCGTTGGTTGCGTGTAGCTACCGTTTTGTGCAGGTACGAGGGACTTGCGCGTGGCCTCCTACTGTATTGATACCTTGGTTCTCAAAAACTGAGGGAAATACTTACGCTACTGTGTTGCGTCATCCTCTCCTCTTCGGGGAAAACCAACGCAAGCTCAAGACGTAGCACGGGCCAGTCGCGGAGAGGACCCGTGGCGCGGCCCGCGAACATTCGCATCACCCTGGCGGTCCAGGCCTAGCGAGTGGCGTCGTTCGCGCGCCAGGCGATGAGCCACCAGTCGCGGGCTCCAGAGACGAAGTCGGGCCCCCTGCAGGCGGCGCGGGGCCCTCCAGGGGCGCCGCCATCCCGCCAGACGGCGACGCGGTGGCCTCCAAGACACCAACACCAGCGCCCACTGCGCGCTCTTCTCAGGTTGTGCGTGACGAGTAGCGCCACCCTGCTGGAGACCCTGGGCGCCGTCCTGGGAGGAGTCCCATGCGCCCTTCGCATGATGAGGAAGGTCAGCATGCGCGCCGAGGTGCAAACGGGGATGGCGAACGGCTGCGGGGCCGTGACGCGGCTCCTTATAACACGGTTAGAAGTCGAGGCGCATCGCGGTCCACCCAGCTTTCGCCGCCACCCACGCCAGCAGAAGCCCTAGCACGCGCAGCTTCTCCTCGATTTTCCACCCGCCGCGGAGAAGCTCGACGAATGGAGGGCCACCGTCTGGAGCCCCGTCGGTATCGCCAACAATGACGAGTTGCGGCCGGCGGGACCCGTAGGCCGTCGCTCCGTCGGGCCACCGCATGCCAGCGGAGGCCGGGCCGAAGGCGATGCGGCCCCGGTGCACTCCCCTCCTCCATTCCGACCACCGCGGGTGTCGGTCCGTCGCGACGACGCTCGTGATGATATCTCCATAGAGTCGTCCGACCCGCGAACCCACCGCGACCAACGCCAGGTTTTTCGGGAGCGAGTTCATGAAGACGCTCGAACTACCATCGAGCGCCGACGTGACGTGCGCCACCAGTCGGACAGGCGGGCGGGGCCCACGACGGACCACCCAGCAACGGGAGGCTACGGTGGCCTACCCTACGAGGTAGGTTGTCCGGCCTTCACCCGTGAGCTGCGGCAGTTCCAGTGGCCCTCCGACCGCACATTCAAACCCGACGTTGGTGAAAAGTACAACGGCAAGAATCACCCTTCGGAGTTCCTCATCATCTACACCATCGCGATGCAAGCTGCTGGGGCTCGCGACGACAAGGTGATTGCCAATTACTTTCCGTTGGCACTTAAGCCCAATGTTATGTCATGGTTGATGCACTTGCCGGTAGACTCCATTTCTTCTTGGGCGGATCTGTACCATGAGTTTGTTGGCGCCTTTACCGGAGGCCACGAAGCTCATGGCCAGGCAAGTGATCTGCATATCATCCCCTGGAAGGAAGGAGAAAACTTACGCAAGTACATCCAAAGGTTCAGCCGAGTGCAGTACAACACCCCGACGTTCATCCTGCCGCCATGATCAGTGCATTCCATCAGAATGTGCGCAATCATAAGATGCGTGAAGAGCTTGCAATGAACAATGTCAGGGATGTGGCCGAACTTTACGTTCTGGCCGATCGATGCACTCGCGCTGAAGAGGGAAGGAAGTAGCCCGGCGAAGACGCCGGCGCGGAAACCGACTCCACGGATGATACCGCCGCCCTGGCGAAGAAGGGTCGGCGCCATAACAGGAAGCGCAGTGGCAAGACCGTGCTTGCCGTCGAGGGATCCGACGACACCGGCGCCACCAAGAAGCCCAAGGCAAGTGACCCCAGCAAGGAGGTTGCCGGGTGTGCCGCTCGCCGGGCCTTGGCGGCTGCCGGCAAGCCAGGAGGCTCCGACAAGCAGTATTGCAAGGTCCACCACATAAAAGGCCACGATCTCTAGAACTGCCGGCAAGTAGAGCTGCTCACTGAGAAGCAGAAAGCCGAGTATGAGCGGCGGGACAAGGAGAAGGGACAAGAGGGTGCCGAGGGATCTGGCAAGAAGCGTGGCGGCCAAGGAGGCTACCTCGGCAAAGATAATCAGCAAGAGAGGCCCGCTCGGGGCTGCGAAAAGAGGCAGGAAGACGATGATCATGACGAGGGTGATGAGTCCGGCGACCACGAGTTCTAGAAAGCCACAGAAGCCATGTGCGTCGATGGTGGCGCCTCGCTGCATACATCCCACTGCCAGCTCAAGCAATGGGCGCGTGAGATCACAGTGGTGGAGCCATCGGTCGACGCACGGAAGCCACTGAGGTGGTCGAGCACGCCTATCATCTTTGACACCGAGGACCACCCTGACTGCACTACCGCGGTCGGGTGCTTGCTGTTGTTGGTCTCACCAACAATCCGCAACCTCAAGGTGACGAAGATGCTGGTTGACAGCGGGGCCGGTCTGAACTTGATCTCGCCCGTTGTGATCAAGAGGCTGCAAAATCCCTGATGTAGACCTCGAGGAGACGGGCACGTTCGAAGGGGTCAACCCGGGGAGGTGCTAGCCAAAGGGAAAGGTCACACTGCCCGTGAAGTTCGGAGGCGAGCTGAACCACAGGACAGAGAGGATTGTATTTGATGTAGCCGAGATCCCCTTGCCCTACAACGGGATCCTCGGCCGCCCGGCACTAGCCAAATTCATGGCGGCTTCACATTACGCCTACAACATGTTGAAGATGCCTCGGCCGATGAACATCATCACCGTCCCCTCCGACAAGAAAGATGCGTTGATCGCCGACCAACTCTACCGGGAAGCAGTTGCAGCAGCTTCCACCAAGGCACCTGCTCCTGCCGACGGAGCCCCGGGAGGGAAGAAGACCGACGAGACTCCTCGCACCTACTCCGGTAAGCGCACCTCTTCGGGGTGTTGCGCTCCCACTGAGGAAGTACCAGAGAGCTCCGCCGGCAAGAGCAAGAAGTCCAGAGCTGCACCACCAGAGACCAAGAAGGTGCCCATCAAGGAGGACGACGCGGGGGGAGCTTTCACCATAAGCTCCACCCTCGACAGCAAATAGGAAAGCGACCTCGTCACTTTCCTGCGGGCAAATGTCGATGTGTTTGCATGGCAAGCTTCCGACATCCCCGGCGTTCCCAGGGAAGTGATTGAGCACCATCTTGCTGTATGTCCTCATGTGCGGCCCATCAAGCAGAAGGTCAGGAAGCAAGCTCTGGAGAGGCAGAAGTTCATCACAGAGGAGATCAGAAAACTAGAGGCGGTAGGCTTAGTAAGAGGAGTACTCCATCCGACGTGGTTGGCCAATCCGGTAGTGGTGCGCAAGGCAAACGGGAAGTGGAGACTGTGTATAGATTACACGGACATTAATAAGGCTTGTCCAAAGGATCCCTTCCCGTTACCACGCATTGACCAGATTGTTGACTCTACAGCTAGGTGTGACATGTTATCATTCCTCGATGCCTACTCGGGATAACACCAGATCTTCATGACGAAAGAGGACGAGGAGAAGACAGCATTCATCACCCCATGTGGTACGTATTGCTTTTTACGGATGCCTTTCGGGTTGAAGAGTGTTGGCTCAACCTTTGCAAGAGCGGTCCAAATTGGTTTTGAGCCCCAGCTACATAGAAATATGGGAGCTTATATGGATGACATAGTGGTCAAAACCAAGGACAAGGCAACCCTTGTGCAAGATCTGGAGGAAACATTTGCAAACCTGCGCAAGATCAACCTCAAATTGAACCCTGAGAAGTGTGTCTTCGGCGTCCCGTCTGGCAAGCTTCTCGGGTTTTTTGTGTCCCGGCGCGGGATTGAAGCAAACCCAGATAAGATCAAGGCCATCGAGCAGATTGAGGCACCCAAACGGATCAAGGATGTGCGTCGGCTCACTGGCTGCGTTGCTGCCACGAGCCGATTCATCTCCAAGTCCGCGGAGCGTGCCCTTCCTTTTTTCAAGATCTTGAAGAAAGCAGGGCCAGTGGAGTGGACCCCAGAGGCCGAGGCAGCGCTGCTGGACTTGAAGAAATACCTCTCCTCTACCCCGATGATGGTTGCGCCCAAACCACAAGAACCATTGTTGCTTTATCTAGCGGCAATAAATCAGGTGGTTAGCGCCGCACTAGTGGCGCAGAGAGAGGTCGACGAGAAGGCAGCGGCAGCGGCAGAGTCAATAGATGGCAAGCTGGAACCCTCTCCGGCAGGGCTTGATCAAGGCAAGACTGAGTCCCCAGCAGAGGCTGACGCCAGTGCGACAGGGCCCACGCGACCGGGTGAAGAGGCGCAGAAGAAGAAAATGGTACAGCACCCAGTTTAGTTCGTCAGCTCCCTCTTGCAGGGGGTTAGGTCGAGGTACTCAGGTGTGCAAAAGCTGCTCTTCGGCCTCCTTATGGCTTCGAGGAAGCTGCGCCATTACTTCCAAGCGCACGAGATCACGGTGGTCACCCGCCTCCCATTGCAACGGATCTTGCATAACCCGGATGCAACGGGAGGATCATGGAATGGGCCCTGAGCTGTCAAGTTTGGTTTGAAGTTCAAAGTACCTCGGCGATTCGAGCAGTAGTCTTGGCGGAGTTTGTTGCAGAATGGACCTCGACGCCCGATGGAGAGGTGCAGGAGACCACTCTCCCCGGCAAGGAAACGAGCCGCAACTGGATCATGTACTTTGATGGTGCCTTCTCGCTGCAAGGTGCCGGTGCTGGTGTGCTGCTTGTCGCACCCACCGGAGAGCACCTCAAGTGTGTCATCCAGATGCATTTCCCCCGGGAGATGTCAACCAACAACACCGCCGAGTACGAGGGTTTGCTTGCCGGTCTCGAGATCGCGGCAGACCTCGGAGTTAAAAAGCTCATCGTCAGGGGCGACTCACAGCTCATCGTCAGGCAGATCAACAAAGATTATCAAAGCCCTTGATGGAAGCTTACATAGATGAGGTAAGGAAGCTGGAGGAGCGCTTTGACGGTATACAAGTGGAGCATGTCCCTCGGAGAACGACATCACCGACTACCTGTCAAAGTGTGCTGCCCTCAAGCTACCTGTGGAACCAGGTACTTTTGTGCTTCAGTTAACTCAACCATCCATTGAGCCGTCAACCGGGCAGAGCAAACGGAGGAAGCTAGGCTCCGGCAAGCACTTCCCCACCGAGCTCCTCGGAGCCGCCGGTGAAGATGTTGCCGTGGATGCCGATCCTGCCGCAGGGCAACCGACTCTGGCAGGACCTCGGGTCATGGTCGTAGAGACGGCCGCTCCCGTGACAGAAGAGACGCCTTTGGTCCTTGTCGTCGAGCCACAGGCTCCGGCATGGGCACAGCACACCGTCCGTTTCCTCCAAAAAGGATAGCTTCCTAAGGAGCAGGAAGAGGCAGAAAGAGTAGCCCGCCGGTCTGCTCTGTACCAATTCGTTGATAACGTATTGTACAGAAAAAGACTGAATGGGGTGAAATTAAGGTGCATCTCCCGGGAGGAAGGACTAAAGCTGTTGGCGGAGATACACGGAGGCATATGTGGCTCCCACATAAGGTCGAGGGCCCTTGCCGGCAAGGCTTCTTCTGGCCCACCGCCCTCTTGGATGCGACGGCACTAGTAACCAAGTGTGAAGCGTGCCAGTTCCATTCAAAGAAGCTTCATCAACCAGCTCAAGCCCTTCAAACTATCCCTCTCTCCTGGCCCTTCTCGGTCTGGGGACTCGACATATTGGGCCCCTTCCCCGTCTTTGTCGGGGCTTTGAGTACTTGTACGTCGCAATCGACAAGTTCACAAAGTGGCCAGAGGTGGAAGCAGTGAGGAAGGTGACAGCGCAGTCAGCCATCAAGTTCTTCAAGGGACTAGTGCGCCGTTTTGGGGTGCCCAATAGGAACATCACCGACAATGGCACACAATTCACAAGCCATGCCTTCATGCAATACATTGAGGATCTCGGCAGCAGGGTCTGTTTTGCTTCCGTGGCACATCCACGGAGCAACGGCCAAGCGGAGAGAGCAAATGCTGAAGTTCTGCGAGGCTTAAGAACGAAGACTTTTGACAGGCTGCGCAAGAGTGGAAGGCGCTGGATTGATGAGTTGCCGGCGGTTCTTTGGTCGACCAGAACAACGCCAAATCGAGCCACCAGCCAGACATCCTTTGCCCTGGTTTATGGGGCAGAAGCAGTTCTCCCCACAGAACTCATATACGGGTCACCTCGAGTGCTCTCTTATGATGAGCTTGAGCAAGAGCGATTGCGGCAAGATGACGCGACGCTCCTTGAGGAAGATCATCTCCGGCGGTCAGGAGAGCAAAGACGCTACCAGCAAGCCTTGCGCTGCTACCATACCCGCAAGGTTCATGCCCGGAGCTTTGAGGAAGGTGGCCTTGTTCTTCGGCATGTCCAGTCTGCCAAGAATTCCAACAAGTTGACGCCAAAGTGGGAAGGCCCTTATCGGGTAACACGAGTCACCAGGCCCGGCATAGTCCGGCTGGAGACCGAAGATGCCGTTCCAGTGAGCAACTCCTGGAACATCGAGCATCTCCGCAAGTTTTACCCATAAGGCGCGGCTGGCGGGCCTCCCGGCAAGCCACCCTTTTGTACAAGACTTGCCGGCAAGGCATGTAACCCTTTGTACAAAGGCAGGCGCAGACCCTGAGCATAAATAAATGAAGCGCTGGCGCCCTAAGTTATAGCATGCATGTTAGGTTGAGTCTCTTCCTTGGTTAGGTTGATAGTGCTTAGCGGCGGCTAACCCCTAGCTTAGAGGTCGAGTGCGCGTCTCTCTGTTCTTATCTGTCTTCTTTGGTTCGTAGGGCATATAAGTTGCCAGGGACTGCAAGGACAAGAATCCATCCGCGGCAAGACAAGGTCGTCGGGGGCTGAAGATCCAGATAAGTTCTCTATCCTCTATCATGCATTTCGTTATGGACTGGGATACGTGAAACCTCGTTCTATTTCTAAGCTACCGTGCTCCCCTTTTTCGGCACCCAAGGATTATCCCCTGGGTCTGAATTTGGTCGTAGCTGCGGCAGCAAAGAAGAGAAACAAGGAGCCTAAGCCCACCTCATCCCTGCCTCCGCCAAGGGCGTGAGAAAGGTCGAGCAAAGTGGGGAGACGGCAAGGCCTGTTGCCGGGTGAAAAACGTTTGTCTTAAAAGAATAACGAGGATTCACTCCTTGTCGTGGGTTCCACCCACGAACGAAAAACCCGGCAAACATCCCTTTTTCATTAAAAAAACATCCCGTACAGGTACAGTCCATACAAAATGAAAAACATGAGCAAGGGGATTACAAGTTCTAAAGTTAACAAAGGCCCGAAGGCTTACAAGACTAAAAAGAGATAAGATGCTGTAATCCCTTTCTTGTCCCTCTCCTCAGGAAATGAAACAAGAGAGCGGAAGGGCAAAAGGGGCGCCTAGGCGAGGTACGAGCAGCAAAAGACACCAAGAGAACATGCCGGCGGTCGCCTAGGAGAGGGTCGGCGGTGGCGGCACCGGGGAAAGAGCTCGAAGATGAGGCAGCGGTCTGTCAATGAAGGCGTCGGTGCCTACGTACTCCGACTTGACGGCCCGCTGATACGTCTCCGTCGTATCTACTTTTCCAAACACTTTTGCCCTTGTTTTGGACTCTAACTTGTATGATTTGAATGGAACTAACCCGGACTGACGCTGTTTTCAGCAGAATTGCCATGGTGTTGTTTTATGTGCAGAAAATTAAAGTTCTCGGAATGACCTGAAACTCCACGGAACACCTTAGAAAAAATTAAAAAAAATCCTCGCCAAAGATGAAAAACAGGGGGCCCACACCCTGCTCACGAGGGTGGGGGGCGCGCCCTCCCCCCCTGGGCGCGCTCCCCTACCTCGTGGGCCCCCTGATGGCCCTTGGACGCCAACTCCAACTCTATATATTGGCTTTCGGGGAGAAAAAAATCAGAGAGAAAGTTTCATCGCGTTTTACGATACGCAGCCGCCGCCAAGCCCTAATCTCTCTCGGGAGGGCTGGTGCTGAGTCCGCTCGGGCTCGGAGGGGGATTCGTCGCCGTCGTCATCATCAACCATCCTCCATCAGCAATTTCATGATGCTCACCGCCATGCGTGAGTAATTGCATCGTAGGCTTGCTGGACGGTGATGGGTTGGATGAGATTTATCATGTAATCGAGTTAGTTTTGTTAGGGTTTGATCCCTAGTATCCACTATGTTCTGAGATTGATGTTGCTATGACTTGCTATGCTTAATGCTTGTCACTAGGGCCCGAGTGCCATGATTTCAGATCTGAACCTATTATGTTTTCATGAATATATGTGTGTTCTTGATCCTATCTTGCAAGTCTATAGTCACCTACTATGTGTTATGATCCGCAACCCGAAGTGACAATAATCGGGACCATTCCCGGTGATGACCATAGTTTGAGGAGTTCATGTATTCACTATGTGCTAATGCTTTATTCTGGTTCTCTATTAAAAGGAGGCCTTAATATCCCTTAGTTTCCAATAGGACCCCGCTGCCACGGGAGGGTAGGACAAAAGATGGCATGCAAGTTCTTTTCCATAAGCACGTATGACTATATACGGAATACATGCCTACATTACATTGATGAACTGGAGCTAGTTCTGTGTCACCCTATGTTATTACTGTTACATGACGAACCACATCCGGCATAATTATCCATCATTGATCCGGTGCCTATGAGTTTTACGTATACTGGTTTACGCTTATTTACTTTTCCGTTGCTATTGTTACAATCACTACAAAAATACCAAAAACATTACTTTTGCTGTCTTACTTTTGTTACCGTTACCACCACTATCATATTACTTTGCTACTAAACACTTTGCTGCAGAATCTGAAGTTTCCGTGTGGTTGAATTGACAACTCAGCTGCTAATACTTGAGAATATTCTTTGGCTCCCCTTGTGTCGAATCAACAAATTTGGGTTGAATACTCTACCCTCGAAAACTGTTGCGATCCCCTATACTTGTGGGTTATCAAGACCTTTTTCTGGTGCCGTTGCCGGGGAGCATAGCTCTATTCTCTGAGTCACTTGGGATTTATATCTGCTGGACACTATGAAGAGCTTGAAAGACGCTAAGACAACAATTTATCCCTCAACTACGAGGGGAGGTAAGGAACTGCCATCTAGCTCTGCACTTGATTCACCTTCTGTTATGAGTAAGTTAGCGACACCTAAACCTGCTTCTGCTATTCGTTATGATATGTCGCATGTTATTGATGATGCCACTTCTGCTATGCATGATACTTATGATGAAACTACTTCTATGCTTGATACTCACAGCCCCTTGGTGAATTTCTTGATGAGCAAATTGCTAAGTCTAGAAAAGAGAAATTATTGAACCTGAATACGATGATGTTAGTGATGATGAAAATATGCCTGCTATTCCTGAGGCTTATCTTTTTGATGCGGAATCTTCTGCAGCTATTCTTGCTTGCCAGGATAGACTTGAACTTAAGTGGTTGCTAGTTAAGTGGAGTAAAGAATCTTTTAGAGATAGAATGAGACCCGACCCTGCTTTTGCTACTTCACCTATCTGTGTTCCTGATAAGGACTATTATGATTTTCTGTTGATCCAGATATAGTTACTTTGGTTGAATCTGATCCTTTTTATGGCTATGAATCTGAAACTGTTGTGGCACGTTTTACTAAGTTAAATGATATAGCTGCCCTGTTTACTAATAATGAGAGATCGCACTACCTTTATTTACTCAAAATATTTCCGTTCTCATTAAAGGGTGATGCTAAGATATGGTTTAATTCTCTTGATCCTGGTTATGTGCAAAGTCCCTGTGATATGATTTATTACTTCTCTGCTAAATATTTCCTGCTCATAAGAAAAAGCTGCTTTGAGGGATATATATAATTTTGTGCAAATTGAAGAAGAGAGTCTCCCACAAGCTTGGGTGAGGCTTCTCAAGTTACTTAATGCTTTTCCTGATCATCCTCTTAAGAAACCTGAAATACTCGATATTTTTTATAATGGACTAACCGACGCTTCCATAGATTACCTGGATAGTTGTGCTGGTTCTCTTTTCCGGGAAAGAACACCGGATGAAGCTGAAAGTTTATTGAATAATATGTTGACAAATGAAAATAATTGGGCACCTCCTGAGCCAACTCCCGAGCCAGCTCCGAAGCCAATTATTGAGCCTATTCCTAAACCAACTCCGAGGAAGAGAGGTGTTCTATTTCTCAGTCCCGAAGATATGCAAGAGGCAAAGAAATCTATGAAAGAAAAAGGTATTAAAGCTGAAGATGTTAAGAATTTACCCCTATTGAAGAAATACATGGTCTTAATCTACCGTCTGTTGAAGAAGTATATGATCTCAATTACTTATTTACTGAAGAACCTCCCGATACCCCGCACCGTTAGTAAAGGTAAATTCTCTCTATAGATATGATAAAGCTGAAGTCCCTCCTACTAAAATTGCTTGTCAGTGCTTGGATGAGTTTGATGACTTTATGTTTAAGCAAGATGACTTTAATGCTTATTTTGGTAGACAATTAAAACATAATACCTTTATGATTAAACGCTTGAGTGATTATATGGCTAATATTAGAGGTGAACTTAAACTTGTTAGCAAACATGCTTCTATGGTTACCACTCAAGTAGAACAAGTACTTAAAGCTCGTAAAGAAGTGCTTGATGAAATGAGTAAGAAAAATGATTATGCTTTGTTAGAGTGGCTACTAGAACTGGTAGAATGACTCAGAACCTTTGTATCCTGAAGGCCACCCTAAGAGAATCGAGCAAGATTCTCGGAGAAATAATATTGATATACCTAGTTCTTCTAAAAGGAAGAAAAAGAAAATGATAGGACTGTGCAAACTTCTAGTGAAACTGCTTTGAACCACTGATAATCCAAATGATATCTCTATGTCTCGATGCTGAAACACAATCTGCAATGACCATGAACCTAGTGGAAATGTTAATGATAATGTTCATGATGATGCTCAACCTAGTAATGATAATGATGTAGAAGTTGAACCTGTTGTTGATCTTGATAACCCACAATCAAAGAATCAACGTTATGATAAAAGAGACTTCGTTGCTAGGAAACATGGTAAAGAAAGAGAACCATGGGTTCAGAAACCCATGCCTTTTCCTCCCAAACCATCCAAGAAAAAGGATGATGAGGATTTTGAGCGCTTTGTTGAAATGATTAGACCCATCTTTTTGCGTATGCGATTGACTGATATGCTCAAAATAAATCCTTATGCTAAATATATGAAAGATATTGTTACAAATAAAAGAAAGATACCGGAAGCTGAAATTTCCACCATGATTGCTAATTATACTTTTAAGGGTGGAATACCAAAGAAACTTGGAGATCCAGGAGTACCTACTATACCATGCTCCATTAAAAGAAATTATGTTAAAACTGCTTTATGTGATCTTGGAGCCGGTGTTAGTGCTATGCCTCTCTCTTTATATCGTAGACTTGACTTGAATAAGTTGACACCTACTGAAATTTCTTTGCAAATGGCTGATAAATAAACTGCTATACCTGTCGGTATTTGTGAGGATGTGCATGTTGTGGTTGCAAACGTTACTATTTTAACCTACTTTGTTATTCTTGATATTCCTGATTATGATAGTATGTCTATTATTCTTGGAAGACCTTTCCTTAATACTGCAGGGGCTGTTATTGATTGCAACAAAGGCAATGTCAACTTTCATGTTAATGGTAATGAGCATACGGTACACTTTCCAAGGAAACAACCTCAAGTTCATAGTATCAACTCTATTGGAAAAATTCCATCGATTATATTTGGAGGTTTTGAATTTCCTCTCCCTACTGTCAAGAAGAAATATGATATACTTATTATTGGGGATGTCCATATCCCCGTTGAGGTAACATAGTGTTATTCGAAATTTCTCCGGTTCCGTGATTATCGGAATCAGTTTGTTAACAAGACTTGATCAACCTTGGTAGTGGATTCTTTTTGATGAGAATGAGATGGATGAAACTAGAAGCACAACCTTCTGTACCCTCTTTATATTCTCTGTTCTTTAGTAGAAATAAAGTAAATAGTACTTTTCTGTCTGTTTCGTGACTTATCCGTGCAATATAAAAATGTCCCGAAAATAAAAGTCCTCAGAATGCCATGCCAATTTAATAAGATTTTTTCAGGAATATTTGAGGATTTACTGTGCAAAAATTACCGCGGGGAGCTGCCACACGGCCACGAGGTGGAGGGCGCCCTACCCCCTGGCGCGCCCGCCTCATGGGCCCACGGTGGCCCTCCTCCACTTATCCCTGCACCCATCTTCTTCCTCTGCCTCACACAAACACGAAAAACCAACTCAAGCACGAGTTCCAGCCCCCGTTGATGTGATTTTCGATCTCCTTGCTCAAAGCACCTCTCGCAAAACTGCTTGGGGAGATTGTTCCTTGGTATGTGACTCCTCCATTGGTCCAATTAGTTTTTGTTCTAGTGCTTTATTCATTGCAAATTTGTGCTGCATAGGTGACCATGTTCTTGAGCTTGCATGTCAAATTTGTATGGTTCTAAGTAGTTCTAATGCTTGATATAGGCCCTAGGCACTTGTGGGAGTTGTTGCTATCAATTTTATTGAAGTTGGTTCACTTTTGTTTGAAGTTACTAAAAATTTCAGAATTATTTTTTAGAGAAAACAATATGCTTAGGAAGATGTTCCAAGGTGGTTCTTCAAGGAAGCAAGGTCCCAGGCTTGCAATGCGTGATGCTGACGAGGAACCACCAAGAGACGCTCTTGTGAGGCCCTGTGAATGGCCTTCTGAAAATTTTATGGATCAAGCGGGAATTAAAGAAGAATTTAACGCATATTTGCATACTGCCGGTCTTGAGGACTTTGAAGCTGACAAATGCCCCCAGTATCGTGACCTCACAAGTTCATTTGTGGGGAGTTTTGAGTTTTCATCTTCACGTAATTCTCCTTCAGTCATGTTCGAACTTTATGACAAATCTTATACCATGGACTTAGAGGATTTCACTTTTGCATGCAAAGTTCCATCTTGGTGTAGTATCAGGGATCCACCTAAATCTGAATATAGAGACTTTCTTGCTAGAATAACTGTGAGGGAGTCTAGAGATATAACACAGGCCACTATAGGGAGCATTCACTTTCCTGCTATACATTATTTTGCTCTCTTCATTGGTAGATGCATAAATGCGAAGGATGAAGCATGTCACATGTGTGCCCCTGATCTCACCATTCTCAGAAGTGCTGTGTTAGGGGACCAATATTATCATATGGGAGCCATTGTAGCTCGTAGGTTGAATCTTAATAGACATAACGGAGATTTCTTTGGAGGAATTTATGCAACCCGCTTAGCTAATTTTCTTGATATAGACATTCGTGATGGTGATATGGAGTTACCCCTACTTATTTAGATTTTGATTCTATGGTTTCCCACCAGTTTGTTGACAGGATTGGACCACCTCTCCAGTATCGACTAATCTTTAACAAACGGCATGTTGTCCATGTTACTCTTCCTGCTCCTGCCTTCTTTGATTTTCAGACGAGAGGAAGATATATTATTACTAGAGAGGAGGCAGATGAGTACGAGAGGAGAGCGGAGGCAGCTCGACGCCACGCTGCAGCTCAGGAGGCGGTAGCCGCTGCATCGCAGTACGACCCCAGCTACACCTACGGGTATCAGCCAGGCTATCTGTGGCAATAAACCAACTTAGGCCAAAAGCCTAAGCTTGGGGGAGTACATATTTCCCACCAACATTACATTTATGTCCACACACACTCATTGCTAGACGTCGGTGCTCATACTCTTTCACTGTAATATCCATGCTAGTTTATTTTCTTTTTCCTGCTTTCTTCTTGTGTGTTTAATAAACCTTAAGAAAAACAAAAAAAATTAGTGGTAGTTTATTTTCTTGCTGTAGTAGTAGAATTAAAAAGAAAACCAAAAAATATTTCCCGTTCTTCTTTTTACTTGTTGGGAGCTTTCCCGTGTAAATAGTTTTTATTTCCTTTCTTTTCTTTGGGGGTCAGTAGGAGAAGACCATGATTAAATTGTTGAAGTGGCTCTTATATGCATGATTGTTGATTTAACCAAGAGCCCATATTGCCTTGTCTTCTCCTGTTTATTGAATGCTTGCAGATTCCAGCTTAGTCCAATGCACGTGCACTCTTATTATTATACACACCGTTCGGTCGTGCAAGTGAAAGGCAATAATGATGATATATGATGGACTTATTGGGATGAGAAAAGCTGGTATGAACTCGACCTCTCTTGATTTTGTAAATATGATGATTCATCGTTCCTGATTCAGCTATTATGAAGTAAACATATTTGCAATGACGTTTAGAGATTATACTTGCTGGTGCCATGCTTGATTAGCTATGAATTATAATGGTTTACCTTGCGTGCCAACATGCTATTAGAATGATTATGATGTGGTATGATAGGATGGTATCCTTCTTTGAATGAATTGAGTGACTCGACTTGGCACATGTTCACGCATGTAGTTGAATAAAATCAACATAGCCTTCATGATATTTATGTTCATGGTGGATTATATCCTACTCATGCTTGTATTCGGTGTAAATTAATTTTAATGCATGTTTACTACTGTTGTCGCTCTCTCAGTTGGTCGCTTCCCAGTCTTTTGCTAGCCTTCACCTGTACAAAGCGGGAATACTGCTTGTGCATCCAAACTCCTCAAACCCCAAAGTTGTTCCATATGAGTCCACTATACCTTCCTATATGCGGTATTTACCTGCTGTTCCAAGTAAATTTGTATGTGCCAAACTCTAAATCTTCAAATAAACATTCTATTTTGCATGCTCGAATAGCTCATATGTCAACTAGAGCTGCCCTTATCTTCCGTGTTAGGCGGGTTATTCTCAAGAGGAGTGGACTCCGCTCCTCATTCACGAGAAAATGGCTGGTATCCGGGATGCCCAGTCCCATGCTTCATGCAAACTAAATCAAAATAACTGCAAACAAAACTCCCCTTGGGACCCGTTGAATGTTGGAGGCACTCGTTGTTTCGAGCAAGCCATGGATTGATGCTTGTGGAGGAAGGGGAGTATAAACTTTACCATTCTGTTTGGGAACCGCCTATAATCTGTTTAGCATGGGAGATATTGTCATCTTTTAGTTGTTATGTTGACAATGAGAGCATGCCGCTCAAAATATAATTTATCTCTATTTCAAAACCGAGCTCTGGCACCTCTACAAATCCCTGCTTCCCTCTGCGAAGGGCCTATCCATTTACTTTTATGTTGAGTCATCACCCTTCTTATTAAAAAGCACTCGCTCGAGAGCACACCGTCGTTTGCATTCATTATAATTGGTTTATATTGGGTATGACTTGACTGGATCTCTTTTACCATGAATTACAATGTTTACTCAGTCCTTGATCTTTAAAGGTGCTCTGCATTTATGTTTTGCGGTCTCAGAAAGGGCTAGCGAGATACCATTTTGTTATATCATGTTATGATTATTTTGATAAAGTGTTGTCATCCAAGTTTTATTATTATGGCTCGCTAGCTGATTATGCTATTGATATGAGTAATTATGAGACCTACGTGTTATTGTGAGTATGGTTAGTTCATAATATTTGCTGAAACTTGAATGCTGGCTTTTCATGTTTACAACAACAAGAGCAAACAGAGTTTGTAAATTTCTTTTTCTCTTTCAGTTTGTCAACTGAATTGCTTGAGGACAAGCAAGGGTTTAAGCTTGGGGAGTTGACACGTCTCCGTCGTATCTACTTTTCCAAACACTTTTGCCCTTGTTTTGGACTCTAACTTGTATGATTTGAATGGAACTAACCCGGACTGACACTCTTTTCAGCAGAATTGCCATGGTGTTGTTTTATGTGCAGAAAATTAAAGTTCTCGGAATGACCTGATTCTCCACGGAATACCTTAGAAAAAATAAAAAAAAATCCTCGCCAAAGATGAAGACCAGGGGGCCCACACCCTGCTCACGAGGGTGGGGGGCGCGCCCCCCTACCTCGTGGGCCCCCTGGTGGCCCTCCGACGCCAACTCCAACTCCATATATTGGCTTTCGGGGAGAGAAAAATCAGAGAGAAAGTTTCATCGAGTTTTCGATCTGAGCCGCCGCCAAGCCCTAATCTCTCTCGGGAGGGATGATCTGGAGTCCGTTCGGGGCTCCGGAGAGGGGGATTCGTCGCCGTCGTCATCATCAACCATCCTCCATCACCAATTTCATGATGCTCACCGCCGTGCGTGAGTAATTGCATCATAGGCTTGCTGGACGGTGATGGGTTGGATGAGATTTATCATGTAATCGAGTTAGTTTTGTTAGGGTTTGATCCCTAGTATCCACTATGTTCTGAGATTGATGTTGCTATGACTTTGCTATGCTTAATGCTTGTCACTAGGGCCCAAGTGCCATGATTTCAGATCGGAACCTATTATGTTTTCATGAATATATGTGTGTTCTTGATCCTATCTTGCAAGTCTATAGTCACCTACTATGTGTTATGATCCGCAACCTGAAGTGACAATAATCGGGACCACTCCGGTGATGACCATAGTTTGAGGAGTTCATGTATTCACTATGTGCTAATGCTTTGTTCCGGTTCTCTATTAAAAGGAGGCCTTAATATCCCTTAGTTTCAATAGGACCCGCTGCCACGGGAGGGTAGGACAAAAGATGTCATGCAAGTTCTTTTCCATAAGCACGTATGACTATATACGGAATACATGCCTACATTACATTGATTAACTGGACCTAGTTCTGTGTCACCCTATGTTATGACTGTTACATGACGAACCACATCCGGTATAATTATCCATCACTAATCCGGTGCCTACGAGTTTTCCGTATACTGGTTTACGCTTATTTACTTTTCCGTTGCTACTGTTACAATCACTACAAAAATACCAAAAACATTACTTTTGCTGTCTTACTTTTGTTACCGTTACCACCACTATCATATTACTTTGCTACTAAACACTTTGCTGCAGATACTAAGTTTCCAGGTGTGGTTGAATTGACAACTCAGCTGCTAATACTTGAGAATATTCTTTGGCTCCCCTTGTGTCGAATCAACAAATTAGGGTTGAATACTCTACCCTCGAAAACCGTTGCGATCCCCTATACTTGTGGGTTATCACCTGCTACCCGCCTTCTTCGCCTTCCCCGACTTCCCTACGCCAGCCGCCCAAGGAGGCGGCCCCAAGAAGTCCAAGGAGCTGCCCCCTCCCCCGGTGGGTCCCGCCGGAGGAACGGCCAGGTGCAGATGCTGCTGCTGCCGCACCCGCCCAGGCACGGGGCGTCCGACGCCTAGTCGGACTCGTCCCCGTCATCTGCCACGCTGTCCTCCTCGTCACTCCTGCTCGAGGAAGTGTTCCCATCATCGTAGGAGCTCTCCACGCAGCACTTCAAGTGAGTCCCAAGATCTCCAAAGACCTTGACGGAGAGCAGGCCGTTCTCCATTAACTTGAAGAAAAGAACGAGCCCCACCGTCAATTTGTGGAGGCGGGCGAAGGTCTTCCACCCCCGGCGGAGATACATGACGTTAGGGGCGGGGAACTCGACGTCGGCCCATGTGCCGCTGTTCCCCCAACCCCTCATATGCAGCCGCAACGCCTGCGGCGTATCCAGCTCCATCTCCCGCGCCAATGGAGTCGGGAGGCGAAAACGACGACGCGGTGGCTGGCGCAGCCTGACGAAGAACTCGCAAGGGTTGTCCCCGACGTGGCCCTCCACTGGAGGAGGGGCCGCTGGCGGGGGCGAGGCCGATCTGCCGCCCCGTCCTCCTCTCCCTCGAGCGCCACGACGGCCTCGACCTCGCCCCCTCCCCCTCCCTCTCGTGGTCGACTCCGCCGCTATGAGCTCTTGGGGAGGGGCGATGCGTTGTTGAGCCGAGACCCTCGCCGCCGCCAATGAAGCGTCGCCACGCCCCCTCGCCATGGCAGAAGAAAGGAGGAAGCGGGAATGGGGAGAGGCAGATGGCGAAGGATTGAGAGGCGTCGTCCCCCCCCCCCCCCGGCTCCCCTCTTTATTAAGGGGCGGGGACGAGGTTCGGCCGCCCCCTCTCGGCCAATCCGGCCCGTCGAAGTGACAGCAAGCGGGGCCGTCGACCGCCCTCCCTGCTCCATTGAAAGGCGCGTGGGAATCGACCCACGCACGCGCACGACTTCCCAGATCCCGTGCGCATGTCATTCGCTCTGCATCGTGCATGCAGCGAACGTGGCGCGAAGGATAGGCGCCGCTGGACGCATGGAGCGCCGGTTCCCAAGTGAGGGCAGTAAATGAGCAGCGGCCCTGCGGTCTCGAAGAGACACGCAAGCCGCCTATTTACTGTCCACCATAGGATGACGCTAGCATGCTTCCGTCATGCGCACGCGCACGACCCCCACGTCGCGCGTTCAACGCAAGTCATGGGGAAGCGCAGCAGACGGAGCAGTTACCACAGAAAAATCCGCCCCGCCTGCCCGCGCACCGTTCTGAGCCTGGCCCAACAACGTGTCGCACTTATGTATGGCCCAGGCCCGGGGGCTCCTGTCGGTGTACAAAAGTAGGGGTTCTCCTTTTGACCCCTTCTTGTGCACAGGCTGACAGAGGCACGCGTCGTCGCCGCACAAAGCAGGGCAAGGGAGGGAAGCCGGAGAGAAGCCGAAGGCTCGAGACAAACAAGGCAACATCAAGGACCAAGGCCACCAAGTGCAGATGGGCAAAGCAGGTTTCCCCGGCAAGGCCCTTGCCCGGGGCAGCCTCCGCAGCCCAGGCAAGCCCCTTGCCAGGCAGCTCACCCACACCAGCAGAGCGGGCCACCCTCGAGCCACGATCTCCAATGCCAGCAACCACATTGGACCAGGGCTCGGGAGGCACCTCCATGGTGGCATGCAGATCTTTGTGAAGACATAGAATGCTCAAGATCAGATGAGGATTGGAAAGCAACAATCCTCACCAAGATCCTTACCGAAGGAATCCACAAGACCCTCGGCAAGATCCTTGCCGGGGACGCCAGTGTGCCACGGCAGGACCCTTGTCGGGCCACCCGACAAGACCCTTGCCAGAGGCGACAGCAGGGCCACTGCCAGGCCCGCACCAACCAAATCCCCGCCGCTGTTCGCATGCAGCTGCCAGCCCAACCAGCTGGGCAGGCACCTGTGCGGCAACATGCAGGTTCCAGGCCAACTCAGCATGCACCTGCGTGGCGGCATGCAGATCTTCGTGGAGGCTCCACCATCGCGCCACCTCAGCTGCTTGCCTGCCTACATGGGACCGCATGCATCGCTGGCCAGGGCGCGTGTCAAAGCAAGGAGGAGCGGCGACGGACGGGACGGGCCTCGCTCCCGTCCCCGATAAAGTGAGGGACACCTAAGCCATGCATTAAATGCATCTTGTCCTGTAATACGAGCGATAAACTCGCAACACTGTAGGCTTTTCCACCTCCTGTGTGTCACTGTGGCAGCCCCTTCGCCTATAAATGGAGGCCCGTGGGATACAGGGAAGGGATTCGGCTCTTTCGAACCACGCAGCACCCATAGCTAGTTCGAGAGCTCAAGAACACTCAATACATCCACCAAGCAGGACTAGGGTTTTACGCATCCTTGCGGCCCGAACCTCGGTAAA
The DNA here is from genome assembly GCA_021605145.1 of Aegilops bicornis. Lineage (NCBI taxonomy): Eukaryota > Viridiplantae > Streptophyta > Magnoliopsida > Poales > Poaceae > Aegilops > Aegilops bicornis. The sequence continues at coordinate 93,682,742 of CM038671.1, forward strand.
CGATTCCCGTGTCAATTACTAATCCTGCTCTTCTCACAACCCCGCGCCCCGCAACCGTAGTAGGGATTCTTGTGATCCCATAGGTGTCATTTCCCACCGACATAATTGATGTTGAATATGAGTGTCACTGGATCTATATTGCCATGAATTACAATGTCCAGTTAGTCTTTGGTCTTCAGAGGTGCTATGCATTTATGTTTTGCGCTCTACGAAAGGGCTAGAGACATACCTTGGGAACCTTCCCGACTACGCTTTCCTTCTATATTCTTGTTTCTCAAGATAAAAAAATCTCTATATATATTCCAGAACGATCTGACCACCGCATCGCAGAAAAACCTCTATTCTTGTTTCGTACTATTTTCCTGACAGATCTAAAAATATGTCGTCTCAAGATTCAGAGGGAGAGAGCCATGTTTCTTACCAACCCCTCGATCCAAATGTCTTTAAGAAGACCTTCTGATACTTTTGGTTCACACATGAGTAGGAGGACACTGATCTAGAGCATGCATCCTCAAGTGAAGATGAAGTTCCACTACCTCAACCTGGAGATACGCACATGGGGTTCAAGAAGTCAAGCCTCCCCAGCAAAACTAAAACCCAATCTATACCTTCTCCTCTGCAGGATAGCAAGCCTGCACTATGCAAGAAGATATTAAAGCTTGAATTAGAGAATTAGGATCTTAGGGAGCATAATTTCAGCCTCCGACGCAAGCTGGAGAAGACGAACATGACTATATCACTATCACTATCATGGGAGAACACGATCACCTATGCGGCCATCGGCCCCTATTATGGTTCAGCAAGGGATAGATCACGTTGCACAAAGAGCAGAATCCATGATGCAACACAACGATGGTGACACTGGTCGTCTTACCCATGTTCGGGCCACTATGAAGCATAAAAACCTACTCCTGCTTTGGTGGATTGGATGGAGGAATACGATGGACACACAGCGCTCAAGCCCGGCAAGGTGGCCTCCATGAGAGCTGTGATGTCTACTATACAACCTTCTTCTTGTAGACGTTGTTGGGCCTCCAAGTGCAGAGGTTTGTAGGACAGTAGCAAATTTCCCTCAAGTGGATGACCTAAGGTTTATCAATCTGTGGGAGGCGAGGATGAAGATGGTCTCTCTCAAACAACCCTGCAACCAAATAGCAAAGAGTCTCTTGTGTCCCCAACACACCCAATACAATGGTAAATTGTATAGGTGCACTAGTTCGGCGAAGATATGGTGATACAAGTGCAATATGGATGATAGATATAGGTTTTTGTAATTTGAAAATATAAAAACAGCAAGGTAACTAATGATAAAAGTGAGCGTAAACGGTATTGCAATGGTAGGAAACAGGGCATAGGGTTCATACTTTCACTAGTGCAAGTTCTCTCACCAATAATAACATAGATAGATCATATAACGATCCCTCAGCATGCAACAAAGAGTCACTCCAAAGCCACTAATAGCAGAGAACAAACGAAGAGATTATGGTAGGGTATGAAACCACCTCAAAGTTATCCTTTCTGTTCTATCTATTCAAGAGTCCGTAGTAAAATAACATGAAGCTATTCTAGCCGTTCAATCTATCATAGAGTTCATACTAGAATAACACCTTAAGACACAAATCAACCAAAACCCTAATGTCAACTAGACACTCCATTGTCACCTCAAGTATCCATGGGCATTATTATACGATATGCATCACACAATCTCAGATTCATCTATTCAATCAACACAAAGTACTTCAAAGAGTGCCCCAAAGTTTCTACCGGAGAGTCAAGACGAAAACGTGTGCCAACCCCTATGCATAGGTTCATGGGCGGAACCCGCAAGTTGATCACCAAAACATACATCAAGTGGATCACATGATATCCCATTGTCACCACAGATAAGCACGGCAAGACATACATCAAGTGTTCTCAAATCCTTAAAGACTCAATCCAACAAGATAACTTCAAAGGGAAAACTCAATCCATTACAAGAGAGTAGAGGGGGAGAAACATCATAAGATCCAACTATAATAGCAAAGCTCGCGATACATCAAGATCGTATCACCTCAAGAACACGAGAGAGAGAGAGAGAGAGAGAGAGAGAGAGAGAGAGAGATCAAACACATAGCTACCGGTACATACCCTCAGCCCCGAGGGTGAACTACTCCCTCCTCGTCATGGAGAGCGCCGGGATGATGAAGATGGCCACCGATGAGGGATCCCCCCCCCCCTCCGGCAGGGTGCCGGAACGGGCTCCTGAGATGTTTTTGGTGGCTACAGAGGCTTGCGGTGGCGGAACTCCCGATCTATTGTTTGCTTCGATGTTTTTAGGGTATATGGGAATATATATAGGCGAAAGAAGTCGGTCGGGGAAGTCTCGAGGGGCCCAAGAGACAGGGGGCGCGCCCCCCACCCTCGTGGCCACCTTGAAGCTTCCTTGACTTGAACTCCAAGTCTCCTGGATCTCTTTCGTTCCAAAAATAACGCTCCCGAAGGTTTCATTCCATTTGGACTCCGTTTGATATTCGTTTTCTTCGAAACACTGAAATAGGCAAGAAAACAACAATATGGGCTGGGCCTCTAGTTAATAGGTTAGTCCCAAAAGTAATATAAAAGTGTATAATAAAGCCCGTAAACATTCAAAATAGATAAGATAATAGCATGAATGCTTCATAAATTATAGATACGTTGGAGACGTATCAAGCTGCTACGTGCGTACAAGTGTGTAAGGGTCCGAATCTTTTGCTAGGTCGCCTTGGACCTCCTTTTATAGTTCAAGGGGTGGCCACAATGGCAAAACAGTCTTTATATATTGATTAGATAGATAATAGTGCTATCATACTAACTCTGGCAGTTAGGAAAAAGTGCATTAAATGCACTGCTAGGTGTCACGCTGAGGGCGAAACCCGGCAAGCCTACCGTGCCGCTTAATCATCTCCTGCTTATCTGTTCGACACGCCTCTGGACGGGTGTCATACGAGGGTAATCTGTATTTCGACAGGCCGCCACGTTCTTAGTGGAGGCCACCTAATCATTCGTGGGCTCGACACCACACCGATAAGTGACTTGTGTCGTTATGCGGTGGAGCGGTGGTGCCTTGGCTGGATTCCTTGCTCTTGGCGGACCCGACAAGCATGTCGGGGAAATCTCGGGCTTGTCCTAGGGGTGGCCTCGACCTGGCTAGGCTCTCGTGCCCGGCAAGGGAGGTCCTCCCAAGGTGGCATTCTTCTGTCTTGTACGTTGGTTTGGTCTTCTTGGTTCGCTCCTTGATCTCACGAAGAGCAGTTTCTCTGGCTTGGTCTTGTTTTGTATGTTGGTGCTGGACATGCGGCGCCAGCAAGCCTGTGTGTAAGTTTGGGCAACGATCGTGAACATTTGTTGCACCGACAGGAGCCCCCGGGCCTGGCCCACACGTGCTTCTGGGCATCGTTTGGGTAGGCCCCAACAACTACACAGGCGAGCACCTGAGCCATGCCACTATGGGGTTCAAGTCTCTTTTGACATTTCTCCTTGCTTCTTCATTAACATGTGATCGAATCAGTTTCTTGTTTCTCTATGAATCATGTGGAAATACGTGGGAAATCCACGTCGTGACCTGTGGGTTGCCCATGTTCATGGGGAGGTAACTGCCAATTTACTCATCCCACTACTCCTGTCGTTTCTGCCACGTACGATGCATGGATTGCGCAAGGTTGGTGGTGAACGCGTAGGGTGCGGGAATGAGTGCCATGGCAGAAAGCTAGGTGCCCTGGGTAGGCACAGGAGGGCGGTCTTGATTTTGTACATCGTCGGCGATGCAAAGGAGCTGGATTGGTGTTGTGGGGCGGTTGCCTCCTGGATGGTGACGAGCCAGCCCTCGTCCATACTCCCTTATAAAAGGAGGTGCGGGTGAGGGCTTACCCACACAAACCTCCTTCTTCTCCTTCTAGCATTCTTCTTCAATCATGGCGAGGGGGAGAGGGCATGGTCGTCCCACTACAAAAAAAAGACACATCTATGACATTTTGGGCCGAACAAATTTTTTTGTCATACTTATGACACTTCTATGACGATAATTGTGAAAAAACCCAGTATCATTGTAGATGTGGTGAGCTCCTACTTCTATGACAAAAAATCATGACAGAAAATGGGCTTTACGTCCTGGGCGAGCCGGAGAGGCAGCTGCATGACATTCTTTGGGCCATCCATGACAGAAAAAACCGTGGTAGAAGCGAGGGCGAGGAAATTTTTAGGGAGTTCCAGGTTACGGTGGCTGGTCGGGGACCGAGCGATGCACATTTCTCTCGTACACGTACGCGCGTGGGTGCAAGGTGTTGGGCAACTAAACCCAAGCGAGGTGTCGCCTAACTGAACCCGAGCGATTGCATTGCAGGCTATGCATTACAGAACCCGAGCGATCGAGTGATTCCTTCGCTACTGCTACTAACTGAAGTCGATCAATGATGCCTCTAGATGAACAGTGAGTGTTGCTAGGGGGTTTGGATGAACAGTTCCTAGTGGGGGTTGGATAAACAGGACCCAGTGGTGTTGTCGCTGGATGAACAGGACCCGGATTGATCGATCCGGTTGGGCATGGATGAACAGGACCCCGTGGAGGGCTGGATGAACAGGACCCCGTGGAGGGAAGGTTGAACAGTAGCCGGTGGAGGGCTGGTTGAACAGTAGCCGGTGGAGGGCTGGATGAACAGTAGCCCGTGGAGAGGGTTGGTTGAACAGTAGACGATGGAGGAGCGCGCGGTGGAGGCTGGATGAACAGGAGCCCGTGGATGAACAGTTGCAGGTGGAGGCTGGAGGAGGTCGGCGGTGGATAAACAGTAGCCCGTGCAGGCTGGAGGAGGTCGACGGTGGAGATGAATAGTATCCTATGGAGTCCTGTTTTGCGGTACGCCACACCCCTCCCGGTGAATAGGACCCCCTTTTCAACCATAGCGCTCCAACACAAGTCCGTTTCCTCTGTTTTGCGGTACGCCACACCCCTCCCGATCAACATGGCCCCGTTTTGACCGTAGGAGGTCCAACAGAAGTCTGTTTCCTCTGTTTTGCGGTACGCCAGAACAGGATCCCATTTCGGCCGTGGCTTGTCGAACACAAGGTCGTTTCCTCCGTTCTGCGGTACGCCAGGACTCGTTTCCATCGTCTGTTGCGTCCAAGCCCTCCCGATGAACACGACGGCGCATTCCGTTCCGACCCAGCCGGTTAGCTCCCCATGAATATGACGATGCAGTTTCTCCGTTCCGCCCTAGCCATGTACACGAGCCCTAGCCGTACGTATGCGCGAGTAGGTGTTCTAGACCCCGCCCGTATGTACGTACGTGGCCGTATTTTCTTTCTTGCACCCTGGCCGCAGTACGTACATGTACATGCTACGTGCGCGCCTCTACTACGACGTGCGTGCCCCTACATCAACCAGTATGTATGTACACATTCGCGACCAGAATGACAACGCTACGTACGCTTCGACCAGGTGGGTCCCGATTGTCAGGCACTTCCTTCCGTGCGAAGATGTAGCTGGTGGGTCCCAGCAGTCAGGGAGGCGAATCATTTTTTTGCCCGTAATATGGACGCACTTCCTTGCCTACGAAGATGTAGCTGGTGGATCCCAGCAGTCAGGGGGAAATGTTTTCTTCATGAAATACGGTGGCCCGTCCGGTGGGACCCTACTGTCAGGTGGAGGAATCATTATTTTCTATGTACTAAGGAGGCACTTCCTTGCTGCGGCCGTGGACCCAGCTGTCAGCCTCTCCATGTATAGTAATCTTCCGATGGAAGTCGTTCCTTGACCATGTTGACCACGCCGCGTTCCGTTGCATGCATGCGTCCATGGGCGTTGTGCGACCCCACTGTCAGCCTCTCACGTACAGTCATCTTCCGATGACTCGCGGTTGTTGACCATGTTGACCACACCGTGTCGAGTGCACCAAGGCCGGTGGACGACGGCGAGGCCCCAGACTGGAACGACCCAGAGATGGGGAAGACGCGGCAGTGGAGTCGCAGATGGAGAGGAGTGGGAAACTTGACTGGTTTGGGTGCGCCGCAGCACTGCCGCGGTGCCACCCACAGGAGACATGAGCAAGAACAGAGGTTGAAGAAGGAGCACGGCTGTTGGCTTAACATCCAACGGTCCAGCTGCTAGAATCATTTGTTGATTAAGTTGACAAAGCCCTGCATACACGTTCGCTTAGTAGGCCCACAATTCAGCCACCAAATCTGACATGTCCCCTGTCAACGGGAGGAATAATTTTTTTCGCATAACAAGGAGGCACTTCCTTCCGTGCGAAGATACAGCCAGGTCCCAAATTTCGTGGGAGGAAACATTTTTTTCAGCTTAATATGGGAACTTTCCTTGCATGCGACCATGGACCTCGTGGGTCCTAGTCGTCAGGCTCTCCACGTACAGTCCTCTTCCGATGACTCTTGTTTGTTGACCACGCCGCACCAAGCGCAACAAGGCAGTGGACGACGGCGAGGCCCCGGACGGGAACGCTCGGAGATGGAAAGACACGGCAGCGGAGTCGCAGATTAAGAGGAGGAGAAGGGTTATAACTAGTTCTGGTGCAGCGTGGGGCTGCAGTCGGTGGAGAATAACAGGAGGTGTGGAGGGGTGGAGGGATAGCCTGACGGCGGTGGGGTAGCGCTTCGCAGCGATGCGTGCTAAGCAGAGCTGCTAGCCTCCGGACGCCGGACCAGGCGGTCCCGGCGATGCTGGAGGAAGAAGACGAGAGATTGAAGGTGCATGCCGGCCGTTGGATATAAATCCAATGGCGGCGTAGGCTTCGACCTATTGGCCCACATGTCATCCTGCAAAAATGTGGCATATATTTAACCCATGTTTTCTAGAATGCATAGTCCATTTGCTGGGTTGGGTGAACAAAAAATTTCACGTCAATGCGGCCCATTTATATTTTCTAGGAAATCCCAGCCCATTTGCACTTCCTTGAAATACACGAATTAGCTGGGCTCGTTCTATATATAATGTTATGTTAGAAGGAGCAATTAATATCAAAAAATAAACCGGAGAGGTACATTTTTTATATATAAAATTAATAAATTAGCGAGTTATTGCGCAAAATAAAAATGAGCACGTTATTATTACATTGGTCCTTAAAATCTTCCCAAGCTTTTGTACGCAATCACCAGGATTTTCCTTGCCTGTGAGTCAAAAACAACCAGGATTTTCCTTGCCAACTTCTGTTAAACATTTACTTTTATAAGTTAATAACATGTGGGATGTTTTTATAATGTATATATAAGTCTTTATAAAATATACGAAAATAGTAATAATATAGTTATATATAATGTGGTTAGAAGGGAAAACATATATTGGACACAACATTATTATTCTTATATATAGATAAAAAGAACAGAGGCCTGCATTTTATTAAAAAATACATTGGGCTGCCGATCTTTAAGAAAAAACCCATAGGCCGGTACGGACCTCAAAAAATAAGTTGAAACCACTATCTCCGTATGTCGTGGGCTACGCATGTTAAAAAACAAAACCTAGGCCTAGCTGATACTTGTTCGCCCTCAGGAAAAAAATGATACCAGCTAGATCCCCAAGCGAACTGGATTAAAGAGGGGGCCGGCAGCATGACTGAAGAAGTACATAAGGAGCAATTTTTTTTTTCTTCAGTGGATGGCTCTCGATGGCGTATTTTTACTTGCCTCTGCACCATACAACTTGTATTTTTAGCCTCGCAGTCCGTGGTGGACCAGCAGCCCATTTTTTGGGCGGGCCAACCTACAGAAACCAGCACTCGATTTTTCATCAAGCCCCCAAAACAACGCAGTACTATGTTTGTTTTGAGCCCGGAAACATTACGGCAGGGGTTGAGCAGGGGAGGGGGAAGACATAGCAAAAAGATTAAAAAGAGCTGATGCTCCATTGCTACCCTAACAAAGCAGGTGCAATTATTCTCAGGAAGAAGGTGTGCCGTTGACACCCACTCGTCACATATCCCACATTAGGCATACTAACAAGTTCACACACAAGTTCAACAGAAAAGGTAAACATTCATATCAAACTTGGGTTTACAGGACACGTTCATATTCATAGCCAACATTCACAATCAACAATTCAAAAGATTCATATATACACAAGTTCAGCATGTCTATGCATCCAAATGATTGATAGATCACACGACAATATTCATAGATAATTCACAAAAAGATTCAGATATACACATGTTCAGTATGTTTACGCATCCATATGATTGAGATCACAGCCAATGTGATCCATGTTTGAAATTTAATTACCTAGGGTACAGACTGGTAAATGGTGTTCAGTCGGAGGTACTTCTTGCTAAAATTAATGCTTGTACGAGTAAATTTTCGAGTACATAAGAGGCAACACAGACAATATGAACTTTGCTTGTAGGTTTATCCTCAAATAGTGGCCTCATGCCAAGGGAGGTTTGAGCAACTTGGCCACTACTTTCATCCAACTAGTTTACTGGCTCATCTTGGTCCTGTAGCTCGCCAAAATTCTACATTGTAGACAAGAAATGAGGCGGTTGAGAAAATGAACCACCCAAATTTTTTGTGCAGTTCAACTGAAATGGAGCATCCCTGGCGTGCAGACTGATTAAGTGCCAGATGAATATACGTGTCAACCAACTTGTCTGGAATCTTTAGACTCCATGCCATACAGTTCGCTACCATATCTGCCGATAACCAAAAGGCACAAGTTGGGACCAAAGACTGGACCGCGTTTTTTTGGGGCTATGCGCCAAGCAATATTTTTGGCGTTCACTCTCCTAATACTTGGAGTTTGACAACTGGTTGATGCCGGTTGATACTCAAATGAATATAGGCACTTCTTCTTGTCAACATCGATGCTTGTCTGAGTGAACTTTGGAGTACATAGCAGCAGCATAAGTATATGTCCATCTGATCTTTTTGTGCAGTTCTAATGAAATCACCCAATGCAAGGATTTGCCTGCGAGTTCAGGCTCCAAGTTAATCCTTTATAAAATCGGCAAACAGTAGCACAATACCAAATTACCAATACATGACAAGCACAATAATAAAGATAAAGACCAGTACCAACCTGTGTGAGGTAGCATATCAATTACTATTTCCTTTGACCGAAGCCGAGATAAGCGAAGCGATCGACAAGAAAGGAAGGAAGCAAGCCAGTTAGCGATCGACAGAAAGGACGGAAGTCGCCGAGGCAATGAAGCACCCAAAGTTTTTGTGCAGTTCCACCAAAATCGAGCATCCCTGTTGGCACATATATTGAGAGAGTGAGATTACTGTAATAGTGGGACTAGTTGATGAAATATATACTAACGAATAGAAGCACCCTCATTATCTTAATGGGTAAAGTTAGCAACATAGTAGTCTTGCTTAAAGAGAGGTATTAGTTTATTTAATCAGTGCCAATTAGCTCAACACTCAAAGCATTGCCATGTATCATAGGTTGCAAAACTTTAACGTGCAAAGATAAAGAAGTTTCTCATGACAGTAGCACGATACAAATAGAGATGACATCAAACTAACATGGATGAAGGCCTTAGGCTCGTACCAACCTAAGGAAAAAAGCTTATTCATGTAGTCCCATAAGAGATGATAAAGCACTCACTGGAATCACTCAATAGTATATATTTTTGTGCACTTCAAATGTATGGTTGAAATCACTCTTGTTTACCAATGCTGAGATTATATCGAAAGATTATCAAGAAGTTCCAAAGCAGAAAGTTAAAGCAATCGGCTGGGATACAGTTCATTGTATTGTCTTGTGTAGTTCCACTAAAATGTATGATTGGCACAACATGATCCCTGTTTGCACAAGTAGGAACAAGGCGAAACCTCCATTAGCTTAGTGAGAAAGGATAGAAAGACATTAGCATATTACTCTAACAGTAGCATCAAATTCATGATGGACAATACGCAAAACATTGCCTCATTGAACCAATGGCAATAAATTGACATGCAAAACGATAGCACTATTATGTCATGACACTAATAATATTCCCTCCCTGCGCCACCACATGATTCACCTCCATAGACAAACAAATACATGTACATGATTCAGCATAGGGTGCTACTAAAGATTTGTTTAACTCCGACAAGAAAATTAGGCAGCAATAAATTAGTGGTACTTAAGTACTCCTAATTAATTAAGTGAGACAGTAGAAGTGGAAGGGCTCCCTGGAGGATCGTCTCACATGTAAGGTAGTCGTTGTCGGAGCCCTTGAATGGCCTCGACTGAGGCCTCTGGCTTCAGCAAGATCACCTTGTCACTGTTTATTCTTCTCCTTCTTCCTCTTCATGCTTTGTTTCTCTTTCTCCTCACCAGTTGGTGAAACCAAGTACATGATTGGCCTTCTATTTTAGAATTGGTTTTGTCAGTGAGGGAGTACAAGTGTACTAGTAAAAAATAGCATTATTTTCTCATGGCGATGCAGAAATAGAGATGAACACATGCATTAAATATCATTCTTACCTAAAGTAAGGTTATGGTGCCAATATGGATGATGAGGATTGGAACACAGATCTCCCTTTATGAAGTTCCACCAAAATGAACCAACTGTTCCATTCTGACATTCCAGTTAAACAGCACAAAAGTCACTTCTTTTAAGAAGTGTTTTGTGCAGTGCACCAAAAGGTCACAATAGCAACCAGGTGAAATGGATATCCCTGTTTGCACAAATATCTATAGAGGAAACAAATGTAGTCTCAAACAATTACAGTAAAAACATTTGGCTAAACTTGTCATGGATTATAACAGTGGCATGGCTTCATTTTACCAGGGCATTAGATTAAGAACAGCTAAATATTTGGTATAAGGGCATGGGACAAGGTGGGTGCACCAAAGATCCAAAGACCATGTACCTAAACAGGGGCATAAAGTGGTGATTCATAGTTTGTTGCCCCAAGAAACATATCTGGGTTGGTCCCATTTTTGTTCACTCTAGCCACCTACTCCTATGTGTGGATAGAAAATCTAGTCCTGGTACCACCGTGTACAGCGTTACCCCTATATTACCCTTTTCGACCAAGAGACCGGTTAGATGACCATTCTATACTACTTTCACCCCCCCTTTCCTTCCTGTTTGTACCAAGTCAGATGTACATACTAAATTCCCCCACCCCCACTTTATTTCTTGTTTGAACCAAGTACAAGATTCGACTCCATGAAATAGCTTTACCTCTAACAATAGAAGAAAAAATAGGTGACGTTGGACCATCCGATCGAGAGGGGTTGAGAGGTAGAAAATGATGCACATGTAGCAACGTAGCGAGCTGGGGAAGTAGAGCTAAGGCGGTTTCGAAGGAAGATATACCTGAAGGTCGTCGGGATGTGGATAGGTGGGCAGCAGGAGGCCGAATCCGCCCACACTAGGGCAACGACGAAGGGATCGGAGGACCTCCCGCGCCGGCGCTCGGCCGGAGATAACGGTGCGGCCGGCAGTGGGTGTCCTCCCTCGCTGTCGACGACGGCCTAAACTCTGCCCCTCCTCCCCTTCACCGACGGAGGGGGATACGTCCGGATCTGTAACCAGCGGTAAGGATAGAAAGACAATGTTCTTTGAAGGGAGAAAGATAGTTTTACTGCCGCTATCTTGTTTAGATCTGGAGAGGATGAGAGTATCTGAATAGGGCAACCCTAGCAAGCAAGCCTTGGAGGCTCGACCTATATATATAGATATATATATATATATATATATATATATATATATATATATATATATATATATATGTAGTGGGGTAGTTTTCCTTTTTCACTCCATCAAAACAATCGTTTAAAATTGTGTACTATGTGCCAGGTCACCGTTTTTTAGTTGTTGATTGTTTTTTGAGATAGCTACCCGCTTATTCCAAGTGGTGTTACGGTGTGTCAGGTTGCACTTTGTATCGTTCAAGTCTAGTACAAGTCCCTCCATTAAATGAACAACCACCCCCTCGTAAAAATTGTGAACAAGCCCACGGCTAAAATTATCGAAAACGTGGGCTAACCCAACATGCATTATTATTTATATTTTCTACTCCCTCCGTTCCTAAGTATAAGTCTTTTTTATTAGCCACACCTAAGACAAGAAATTTTTATTAGCAGTGAACCCCACATGTCATAGACACAAAAAGTGTGGCAAGATTTCCTTAAGCAAGCCAAAGTGTGTCTAACAATTTGAGCAACTCAAGTTAGGCAAGTGTGGCAAGTCTGGGAAAAATAATGTGGCAACATAAGACAAACATAGTCACAATCCAAACAGCCCCGTAATATTTTGTCACATGCATGAACATTTGGTTAGTTAAATTTGTAGTCAAAATTTGGCAAGGTGCATCAAATCAACACATGCAAGTATCAAAAGGAAAGTCACGGCATGCATGCATGAGTTGTACTCCCTCCGTTTCCAAATATAGGTCTTTTTAGAGATTGCAACAAGTGACTACATACGAAGCAAAATGAGTGAATCTACACTCTAAAATATGTCTACATACATCTGTATGTTGTAGTCCATTTGAAATGTCTAAAAAGACTTATATCGAGTGCAGTGCTTTGATGTGTCGTGTAATTAATGCATCGGTAAACGCAAATTATTGAAATATATCGAGTGTAGTGCTTTGATGTGTTGCGTCAACTCGTACAAGGCCAAGAAGTTTGATTACTACAACGCCCTCTCCCTCGCGGACTGAGCTCCGGTGCCTTGACTGCACCTACCTTTGGCTGCATGACAGGTGGGCCACCCACCTGTTGGGACCACCTGTCATAGACGCAAAGGCAGGAGCAGTAAGTCAATGAAGCTGCGTCCCTCCCTCGCGCATGAGCGTGGTGGCTGGCAGGATTAGGAGAAGCTTTGGCTACACACTATCCCTCCCGCACGCGGTGGACGGACATGCAGCAGTGGATTCGATACTGTAGAAGTAGTAGTAACATCATTGTTCGTCTTCTCGAAGAGGCGACGAGCCAAGCGCAACCCGAACGTGGCAGTTGCGAACGCTCGTGTTGCAGTCTTTGTGTAGGGGTGGGGCGTGGTGCGGTGCGTTCGAGCACGCATATAGCCAGGCTCTTGCATGAGACAAAATTGCTATTTGAGCCCACTATTGTAGTACTAGTACTTGCTAGTATAGCCCTGTAAACAGGAAAGGAGTATTTGCCTTTCTAGAGATTTCAACAAGTGACTAGACTACACCGCGTGCAGTACTCCCTCCCTTCCGGTTTATAGGGATCAAATCTCAAATCTCATCAACCAAGGCATTTTTTGATTGGAGAAATGTATCTCGTACTTTACTAAACTACCCTAATTAAACTCATGCATTAAATACGTAGTTCTCTCGTTTTCCTCTCCGCCTTGGTCGCGGTGCACAATATTGAGCCCTCCTATATGACTAGCCGCTCTATCTACATGCTGGACATCAAAGCATCTGGGTCCGCGTGCCATCCACCAAATCACAATGAGGTGCTACAGTCGAGACTCACCGGTCACCCCAATGTGGCCGTCATGACCCGTCATATCACAAAACCCACACCTTTGCCAGCAGTGGTAAAGTGGCCTGCTACCTCCTGGGCATGTGTTGGTTTTACCTTGAAGAGGAAAGGGTGATGCAGCAAAGTAGGAGGCTGCACGCAAATTCCTCGTACCTGCACAAACAAATAAGAACCTTGCAACCAACGTGATAAAGGGGTTGTCAATCCCTTCATGGCCACTTGCAAAAGTGAGATCTGATAGAGATAATAATAAGATAAATATTTTTGGTATTTTTATGATATAGATTGGAAAGTAAAGATTGCAAAATAAAATAGATCGAAACTTATATGATGGAAAATAGACCCGGGGGCCATAGGTTTCACTAGTGGCTTCTCTCAAGATAGCATAAGTATTACGGTGGGTGAACAAATTACTGTCGAGCAATTGATAGAAAAGTGCATAATTATGAGAATATCTAGGCATGATCATGTATATAGGAATCACGTCCGCGACAAGTAGATCGAAACGGTTCTGGATCTACTACTATTACTCCACACATCGACCGCTATCCAGCATGCATCTAGAGTATTAATTTCATAAGAACAGAGTAACGCATTAGGCAAGATGACATGATGTAGAGGGATAAACTCAAGCAATATGATATAAACCCCATCTTTTTATCCTCGATGGCAACAATACAATACGTGCCTTGCTGCCCTAACATCCTTTGAGAAATGACACCACAAGATTGAACCCAAAGCTAAGCACTTCTCCCATTGCAAGAAAGATCAATCTCGTAGGCCAAACCAAACTGATAATTCGAAGAAACTTGCAAATATAACAAATCATAAATAAAAGAATTCGGGGGAGATTCAAATATTGTTCATAGATGATCTTGATCACAAACCCACAATTCATTGGATCTCGACAAACACACCGCAAAAAGAATTACATCGAATAGATCTCCAAGAAGATCGAGGAGAACTTTGTATTGAGATCCAAAGAGAGAGAAGAAGCCATCTAGCTAATAACTATCGACCAAGGTCTGTGGGTAAACTACTCACACATCATCAGAGTGGCTATGGTGTTGATGTAGAAGCCCTCTGTGATCGATTCCCCTCCTGGGGAGTGCTGGAAAAGGCCCCAAGATGGGATCTCACGGGTACAGAAGGTTGCGGCGATGGAAATAGGGTTTCGTGGTGCTCCTGGATGTTTTCAGGGTGTATGAGTATATATAGGCGAAGGAAGTCGGTCATGGGAGCCACGAGGGGCCCACGAGGGTGTGGGGCGCGCCTACCCCCTGGGCGCGCCTCCCTGCCTCGTGGCCGCCTCATTTCTTTCTTGACGTCATCTCCAAGTCTCCTGGATTGCGTTTGTTCCAAAAATAACTCTCCCGAAGGTTTCATTCCATTTGGACTCCGTTTGATATTCCTTTTCTGTGAAACACTAAAATAGGCAAAAAAAAGCAGCAATTTGGGCTGGGCCTCCGGTTAATAGGTTAGTCCCAAAAATAATATAAAAGTGTATAATAAAGCCCATTAAACATACAAACAGATAATATAATAGCATGGAACAATCAAAAATTATAGATACATTGGAGACGTATCAAGCATCCCCAAGCTTAATTCCTGCTTGTCCTCGAGTAGATAAATGATAAAAACAGAATTTTTGATGTGGAATGCTACCTAGCATAATTTCTCGATCTAATTTTCTTTTTTGTGGCATGAGCGTTTAGATCCAAAAGATTCAAGATAAAAGTTTAGTATTGACATAAAGATAGTAATTCTTCAAGCATACTAACAAAGTAATCATGTCTTATCAAAATAACATAGCCAAATAAAGCTTATCCCTACAAAATCATATAGTTTGGCCATGCTTCATTTTCGTCACATAAAATGCTCCCATCATGCACAACCCCGGTTTCAGCCAAGCAATTGTTCATACTTTTTAACGCGCTTCAGCCTTTACAACCCTCATGCAATACATGAGCGTAAGCTATGGATATAGTACTATGGGTGGAGTAGAGTATGATGAAGGGATTATGTGAGAAGACAAAAAGGAGAAAGTCTCATATTGACGCGGCTAATCAACGGGCTATGGAGATGCCCATCAATTGATGTCAATACGAGGAGTAGGGATTGCCATGCAACGGATGCCCTAGAGCTATAAATGTATGAAAGCTCATCAAAAATAAAGTAAGTGGGTGTGCATCCAACTTGCTTGCTCACGAAGACCTACGGCATTTTGAGGAAGCCCATCATTGGAATATACAAGCCAAGTTCAATAATGAAAAATTCCCACTAGTATATGAAAGCGACAACATAAGAGACTCTCTATCATGAAGATCATGGTGCTACTTTGAAGCACAAGTGTGGTAAGAGGATAGTAACATTGTCCCTTCTCTCTTTTTCTCTCATTTTTTTTATTTGGGCTTCTTTGGCCTCTTTTCTTTTTATTTGGGATTCTTTGGCCTCTTTTATTTTTCATAAAGTCCAGAGTCTCATCCCGACTTGTGGGGGAATCATAGTCTCCATCATCCTTTCCTCACATGGGACAATGCTCTAATAATGAAGATCATCACACTTCTATTTATTTCCAACTCAAGAATTACAACTCAATACTTAGGACAAAATATGACTCTATGTGAATGCCTCTGGCGGTGTACCGGGATATGCAATGAATCAAGAGTAACATGTATGAAAGAATTATAAAGGTGGCTTTGCCACAAATACGATGTCAACTACATGATCATGCAAAAGCAATATGACAATCATGGAGCGTGTCATAATAAACGAAACGGTGAAAAGTTGCATGGCAATATATCTCGGAATGGCTATGGAAATGCCATAATAGATAGGTATGGTGGCTGTTTTGAGGAAGATATAAGGAGGTTTATGTGTGATAGAGCGTATCATATCACGGGGTTTGGATGCATCGGTGAAGTTTGCACCAACTCTCAAGGTGAGAAAGGGCAATGCACGGTACCGTAGAGGCAAGCAAATTGCGGAAGGGTAAGAGTGCGTATAATCCATGGACTCACATTAGTCATAAAGAACTCATATACTTATTGCAAAAGTTTATTAGCCCTTGAAGAAAAGTACTACTACGCATGCTCCTAGGGGAAAGGTTGGTAGGAGTTAACCATCGCGTGATCCCGACCTCCACTCATAAGGAAGGCAATCAAAGAACACCCCATGCTTCAAATTTGTCACACAACGTTCACCATACGTGCATGCTACGGGACTTGCCAACTTTAACACAAGTATTTCTCAATTTCATAATTACCCAACTAGAATGACTCTAACATTACCACCCTTATATCTCAAAACAATTATCGAGTATCAATTTTATCATAGTATTTAATGCACTCTATATGATAGTTTTTATTATGCCTAACTTGGATGCCCATCATATCAGGACTAATTTTATAGCCAAAGCAAATACCATGCTTTTCTAAAAGACTCTAAAAATAATATAAGTGAAGCATGAGAGATCAATAATTTCTATAAAATAAAACCACCGCCGTGCTCTAAAAAGATATAAGTGAAGCACTAGAGCAAAATTGTCTAGCTCAAAAGATATAAGTGAAGCACATAGAGTATTCTAATAAATTCTGATTCATGTGTGTCTCTCCCAAAAGGTGTGTACAGCAAGGATGATTGTGGTAAACTAAAAAGCAAAGACCCAAATCATACAAGACGCTCTTAGCAAAACACATATCATGTGGTGAATAAAAATATAGCCTCAAGTAAAGTTACCGATGAGACGAAGATTTAAAGAGGGGATGCCTTCCGGGGCATCCCCAAGCTTAGGATTTTGGTTGTCCTTGAATTTTACCTTTGGGTGCCTTGGGCATCCCCAAACTTAGGCTCTTGCCACTCCTTATTCCATAATCCATCAAATCTTTACCCAAACTTGAAAACTTCACAACACAAAACTCAACAGAAAATCTCATGAGCTCCGTTAGTGCAAGAAAACAAACCACCACTTTAAGGTACTGTAATGAACTCATTCTTTATTTATATTGGTGTTAAACCTACTATATCCAACTTATCTATGGTTCATACCCCCCAATACTAGCCTTAGATTCATCAAAATAAGCAAACAACACACGAAAAACAGAATCTGTCAAAAACAGAACAGTCTGTAGTAATCTGTAACTTTAGAATACTTCTGGAACCCCCAAAATCCTACCAAATTAGGAAGTCCTATGAAATTTGTCTATTAATCTTTGACAAAAATAATCAACTGAAAAGCACATTTCTGTGATTTATTAAAATTATTCTCGTGCGCAAAAGTTTCTGTTTTTCAGCAGGATCAAATTAACTTCCACCGTAGGTTATCCTAAAGGTTTTACTTGGCACAAACACTAATTAAAACATAAAGCCACATCTAACCATAGGATACATGAATTATTTATTACTAAACAGGAACAAAAATAAAATCGGGTTGCCACCCAACAAGCGCTATTGTTTAATGCCCCTAGCTAGGCATAAAATTTCAACGATGCTCACACGAAAGATAATAATTGAAACACAAAGAGAGCATCATGAAACATGTGACAAACACATTTAAGTCTAACATACTTCCTATGCATAGGCATTTTATAAGCAAAGAAATTATCAAGGCAAGCAAAAACTACCATATGCAAGGAAGAAGAGAGAAACAATAGCAATCTCAACATAACGAGAGGTAATTTAGTAACATGAAAATTTCTACAACCATATTTTCCTCTCTCATAATAATTACATGTAGGATCATAAGCAAATTCAACAATATAGCTATCACAAAACATATTCTTAACACGATCCACATGTATGCAAAGTTGACACTCTTCCAAAATAGTGGGATTAACATTAACTAAAGTCATGACCTCTCCAAACCCACTTTTATCAAAAATACCATGAGATTGAACATTCTCTAAATATGTGGGATCTAAAGTTGACACTCTTCCAAACCCACTTTCAATATTATTTCAAACACTATTATCAATCTCATATTCATCATGGAGCTTAAACAAATTTTCAAGATCATAAGAAGAATCACCCCAATCATGATCATTGCAACAAGTAGTAGACATAGCAAAACTAGCATCCCCAAGCTTAGGGTTTTGCATATTGTTAGCACAATTGACATCAAGAGAATTTATAATAACATCATTGCAATCATGCTTTTCATCGAAGAAACTATCAAAGTATCAAGTATGGGTGCAATAGCAACGATCTCATGTTTAACATAAGGAACTATAGCAAATTCATCTTCATAAATATTGGCATCATGGCCACAAGAATAGCAAGCATCATGTTCATCAAGGGATATTTCAATCAAATCATCGGAATCATAATTATCTATAGATTCATGCATATCATTATTTTCTTCCAAAGCAACGGTCATTCTCTCAATAAATTCCTTAACATAGGCATTATGAGCATAGTTTTCATAGCAATATTTAAGTATGTCGGAATTTTCAGATTTGTAGAGAGTAGTATCATACTTTTCAATCAAAGAAGCAACTTCATGAGCACCCTTAAAAACGGCAAATTCTTCAATTTGTTCGATATCATAGTAACTATAAACACCCTTTCCATAAGAAGATAAGATTTCATTATCATTAAACTCACATATGTAGGGAAGGTGTTTTGTCGGGTTCTTAGAGCAACAAGTAAAATCATGAATTTCACAATGATTCCAAGCATAGCATAGCAAACTATTTATTTGATACCATAAAAGCTTCCCCTTTTCAGACAAATGATGACGCACAAAATGAGCATGCTCATCTAAAGATCTTCCCTCAACTAAAGTAGTTGGGGTTTTAGCACGAGCGCAAATAGATCGAAGATGATCGAGGTAGAACACTTTAAGTGGATCCATATCAATAGATTTTTAGCAAGCAAAGATGCAAGCAAATAGAAGGCACATGGAAACACAAACAAAAAGACATACGGGAAGAATGCGAAGAAAAGTAAAAGGTTTTCGAAAATTGTTTTAGAAGTGGGGGAGAGAAAAACGAGAGGCAAATGGCAAATAATGTAATGTGAGGGATAAGAGTTTGTGATGGGTACTTGGTATGGTTGACTTGCTCTTGCGTGAGCCTCCCCAGCAACGGCGCCAGAAATTCTTCTTGCTACCTCTTGAGCACTGCGTTGGATTTCCCCCAAGAGGAGAGGGTGATGCAGCAAAGTAGCGTAAGTATTTCCCTTAGTTTTTGAGAACCAAGGTATCAATCCAGTAGGAGGCTACACACAAATCCCTCGTACCTGCACAAACAAATAAGAACCTTGCAACCAACGCGATAAAGGGGTTGTCAATCCCTTCACGGCCACTTGCAAAAGTGAGATCTGATAGAGATAATAATAAGATAAATATTTTTGGTATTTTTATGATATTGATTGGAAAGTAAAGATTGCAAAATAAAATAGATCGGAAACTTATATGATGGAAAATAGACCCAGGGGCCATAGGTTTCACTAGTGGCTTCTCTCAAGATAGCATAAGTATTACGGTGGGTGAACAAATTACTGTCGAGCAATTGATAGAAAAGTGCATAATTATGAGAATATCTAGGCATGATCATGTATATAGGCATCACGTCCGTGACAAGTAGATCGAAACGATTCTGGATCTACTACTATTACTCCACACATCGATCGCTATCCAGCATGCAGCTAGAGTATTAAGTTCATAAGAACAAAGTAATGCATTAGGCAAGATGACATGATGTAGAGGGATAAACTCAAGCAGTATGATATAAACCCCATCTTTTTATCCTCGATGGCAACAATACAATACGTGTCTTGCTGCCCCTGCTGTCACTGGGAGAGGACACCGCAAGATTGAACCCAAAGCTAGGCACTTCTCCCATTGCAAGAAATATCAATCTAGTAGGCCAAATCGAACTGATAATTCGAAGAGACTTGCAAAGATAACAAATCATACATAAAAGAATTCAGAGGAGATCCAAATATTGTTCATAGATAATCTTGATCATAAACCCACAATTCATCGGATCTCGACAAACACACCGCAAAAAGAATTACATCGAATAGATCTCCGAGAAGATCGAGGAGAACTTTGTATTGAGATCCAAAGAGAGAGAAGAAGCCATCTAGCTAATAACTATGGACCCGAAGGTCTGTGGTAAACTATTCACACTTCATCGGAGAGGCTATGGTGTTGATGGAGAAGCCCTCCATGATCAATTCCCCTCGTGAGCGCCGGAAAAGGCCCCAAGATGGGATCTCACGGGTACAGAAGGTTGCGGGGGTGGAAATAGGGTTTCATGGTGCTCCTGGATGTTTTTAGGGTGTATGAGTATATAAATAGGTGAAGGAAGTCGGTCAAGGGAGCCACGAGGGGCCCATGAGGGTAGGGGGCGCGCCTACCCCCCCCCCCCTGGGCGTGCCTCCCTGCCTCGTGGCCGCCTTGTTTCTTTCTTGACGTCCACTCCAAGTCTCTTGGATTGCGTTTGTTCCAAAAATAACACTCCTGAAGGTTTCATTTCGTTTGGACTCCGTTTGATATTCCTTTTCTGCGAAACACTAAAATAGGCAAAAAATAGCAATTTGGGTTGGGCCTCCGGTTAATAGGTTAGTCCCAAAAATAATATAAAAGTGTATAATAAAGCCCATTAAACATCCAAAACAGCTAATATAATAGCATGGAACAATTAAAAATTATAGATACATTGGAGACGTATCATGGCCTCGAAGTTGGACTGGACGAAGCAACCATCATTTCACTGGAACGCTCGTTGAAGCCCTTTCTCCCCTTTCTTGAAGAAAACCTCACTCCAGGCTACTCACTTCTGCCATTTTTCTTCTGTACCGATGAAGGAAAGGTGGGCGAATCAGTGATGCTGCTATATTTTCATTCCAAGAATCTTCTTTTTGCGAAGCACCAACCGATTTTCAAAGCCTATTCTTTTCCCGTTTTCATTGCGATTGTGGTTTCCTTTCGATTGCTTTTTGTTTGTAGTTCATTGATGGATCCCAGAGCACTAGGCAAAGAGTTGTCGGAGGACAACCCACTAGAGACAGCGATCTCCAGGAAGCGAGCACTGACCAACGAGTTGACCATGTTGGCAAGCCAACCCATGGCGACGAAGAACTCCAAGAAACAAGCACTGTCCAAAGAGTTGACGACGTTGGCGGACGAACTCCTCAAATAAAGTTGGAAGAACAACAAGGGCACCACCGTGCCTACCCCAGAAACTCTAATGGCCTCCTATGCGAGGCTTTAGGCCGAGTTTGAGGAGATAGTCGCCGTTGAGAAGTAGTATTCCGCTGGCAAGGTGATGGCCCCCATCGAGGACGAGGAGATGGCCCCCAGAGGGATGGGTTCCCCCGGCAAGCTGCACAGGGTAAAAAAATAATGGATTACCATAGTTGTGGTTTTTGATTATTTGTAATGTGCTTGCTAATATGTTAGGGTTGTGCAGGTGCCGGTGGACGTCCTTGATGATTCCGATGTCACGGCCCGTCCTGTGGACAACGCCCCAGAGATCGTTTTCGATGTCGCGGTCCGTCCTATTGACATCGCCCTGAAGATCGATTTTGATGCCGCTGTCCATCCTATGGACATCGCCCCAGAGATCGATTCCGATGTCGCGGTCAGTCCTGTGGACATCGCCCCAGAGATCAATTCCCATGCCGCTGTCTATGCTATGGTCATTACCCAAGAGATCGATGACAAGAAATAGTTGGTCGCGCTAATCCTTCAGGGTAGTTTGCATTGCCCTGTGTTTAATTACCACTCTCTTGTGTGGGCGATACTTGCTACTTTTGTTTGATAGTGAATCATGCGAACCCTCTCCGAGTTATGGAAACAGATGTATCCTCACCAGATTTTGATGTAGGAATCCAATAACTCCCGAACGTTCGGGATTTGAGCAGTTCATCCTGAACGTTTTGACATGGCAAGTTTAGTTCGCACGGATGGCAACTTTAGTTGATAGGGGATGGCAACTTTGTCCTTTTTCATTTTTTTCATGTTTCCCTAATCTCACGCAAACTAAAGTCTCCATCTAAAAGCATTCGGGTTGCCATGATTAACTCCCGAACGTTCGAGAGTTAACATTACCATTGATGTAATATATGGCATGCTTAGATGTAAGTTTGAACTGTTTATCATATCAGTAGGGCTTGTTTGATGATTCTTGGTGTTAGTAGGCTAGCTATTGTGCGAGCTATAGTACTTGCAAACACTCACCAAAGAGAAACGTTGGGGCTGATGAGCTCGTGGTATGCTTATACTTATCCGTCGTCGATCGGCCAATAGCCCAAGCTCCTAAAATTGTAGGCTTAGTGATTGATCAGACAATAGTCGACACGGATACATTCAGGCCTCATTTGGTTCATAGGGTAGGAAAATTGTAACAAAATTACAGAGACGTACAACACAAAATCATAGCAGTACAGAGACGTACTCCCTCCATTCCAAAATAGATGACCTAGGAGGGCTAGTTTGGCCTAGTGGGTTTTAGTGATATGACGTGGTACAGTGTCGTCCAGTCTTCGCGTGTGGTAGCAGTATTACATGTACAGTAAGTTTTCTTGAAGAAGCGGAATTCAACGAAGTCATGATGGTTCCTTCGTCCGACCAACTTACAGTGGGAAAGGTTGGGCCTGCGCTACGACCGGGGTGGACCAGGATAATTTTCTGCATGGCAGGTGGACCGGGATGGTCGATGTCCCACATGTCGGTGAATGAAAGTATTCTTTTCGATATAGAGGACGAGCAAAGAGTATTCATTGTTTATTTTTGATGAAAGCTATTGTCTCCACTGTTACGGCGGAGGAGTGTGAAACACGGCAGCCCAGTGAACTTGGCATGTGCACCACTCCCTCCATCCTCATGTAATACTACCATAGTGTTGACTATAAGGTTGGCTATAAGGTTACAACTTTTTCCCACTTTCTCTCTATCTATTTCCTCTGAAATGTTTTTTTACCTTTCTTTTTTTTAGACACAATTGTTTTTATGCCTCTTTTTTTTAGAATTAGTTTTTTTGTACCTAGGAGCACGTGTAGATACGGGCTCTTGCAGAACCCACTCCTTGACTTTGTCAATTCCTCTCTCTCCTCCATATAAGCGGGCTTATAGCCCAGTATTTTACTCGTACTACTTTCTATGCATGCATGCGGCGGGCAGCTGGCGTCTGAGGGGTGAGCACGTGCGGGGAGGTGGGTGGGGGGGGGGGGTTTCTGGTGGGCCAGGGTGGTCAGAAGCGGGCTTGGAAGCGGTCCGGACTCCCGCATGGCCCACCTCGCATTATCACAATATATTTCTTGGAGTCCGTGCGCGGCGGGCGGGAGATCTCTTCTCCCTCCCTCGTCTCTCTCTTCTCAGCCGACGCCCGCCGAGCGATTAGATTTCGGCTATCGGCGGTTTATTCAATTGTAGTCCCACATGTCAGTGAAATTGCAAGACAACCCGTGTCCCCTCTGGTGAGCAGCGTGCAAGCCGGACTGTCGGGGGTGTGACGCGTACGAGTCGTAAGTATGTCGCCTTTTCCTTTTGAACTTGCAAAGCGTAACATTTCCGTGCGATCGATCGATAGAAATCCAGAACCAAATGACGAGGGCGGTCCTTTCCCGCGTGTTAGGCGGGCTAGTTTGAGTGATATGACGTGCTACAGTGTCATCCACTTGCTCCATTTTTATGTAAGCAAGAGTTTACACTCTTCCGTGGGAGGAGTGCGAAACACGACGGATCTGATTTTGATCGAGGGATAACTGTTCCCTGCCAAATAATGGAGCACTGTTAGCGATCATAGCATGATAGTTAGGGCATCTCCAGCGCTGGCCCACAAATTTACACCGGCATCTGTCCGAGGACACTGATGGATGCCATCCGATGATGCCCGCATACCTTTCGACAACTATATGAACTAACTGGATGAAATTCGTGCAAACAAAGCAAATTTCAAATTAACCGGATGAAATTCATTACATTTCGAAAACTTTTGTACAAACTGGACAAAATTCATTACATATTTCGCACAAACCGTACTAAAACCCATCAGAACCTAATCTAAACGATCATGCGCCTCGACCACCATGTATGGCCATGAACCCGAGAAAGACAGACATTGCCTTTGCCTCCTCCTCATCCGCCACGATAACCTCCTCCTCCGGAGCACAAGGTTCTGAAAATTTCCACCTCCACGTCACCGTCAAGCGGCTAATCGACCACCGATGTTTACCCCACCAAGCTTGGCGTCGACTGAGTGGAGTAGTGGTGGCCTTCCTGGGAACAGAGCGGCAGTGATCTACCGTGTACTACTCTTCTTCACTGCCAGTTGTACCCGCGCACGCGTGCCGGCTTCGTGGTCGTGGCGACGGAGGGCGGCCGGGGGGTGCCGGCGATCTCCTTCGTCTGCTCCTGCGATAGTACGTCAAAGAGAGCTTTGGAGCACGCCCAGAGCGGAGCCGCCGATGTCCTTCGTCTGCTCCTGCGACAGTACGTCCAAGAGAGCTTTGGAGCGCCAGGAGGCCATGGTTGGAGTGGTGCCGACAAAAGGAAGGGACCAAAGGAGAATGAGTGTGGGTCTTTGGCTATGGATGGGAGCTGGGGCTCAAGTTAATATAGCGGGTGAATGGCAATGAGCCGCGGCAGACGGATGGACGGCTGGCGCCGGAGTAGGTTTGCCGGGCATGAATGCGGACGCTGCTTCAGTGACTTAACTGCGCAGTGCGTTGGAGTTATCGACATGTGGGCCCAACAGTATCTCGCCCGCATGTCGATGACACACCAACCGCACTGCAGTTAAGTCCGTGAATGCGGCATTGACATTCTGGAGAGACAGGATCTGTTTCAGCGGAAGCGCGCTAGCGATGGAAGGGGTTTGGGTAGGCTAGGGCGGTCAGACGCTGGCGTGGTGGTAAAATGTGAACTCATGGATGACGAGCCTTTGAAGCGTATGCGGCACGTATTGACAACCAGGCGTCCATGCAACCGCTCTTGTCGCCAGCTAGCCTTCGACGACCACCATTATACACCACACAACCATGCATAACTTAGGAATAATGGACGAATCGATCAGACACACACTCGTGTGCAGTGGAACTATGATCGGTCGCTCATGATAGTACATACTCCGTAACATAGTACCCTCTCTAGCTAGGTTGTTTTATAGATTGTCGTTGTGATGGATGGTATACATGAGCAAGGCGCTCCCGAGTATGACCGTTGGTGTTGAGCCAGGTGAATACATGCTCGGCGTTCGCGTAGGCCTCCATCAAACGTCTAAATAGTAATGTCAGGCACCGCAGGGGCGCGCAGGTGATGGGCTCGCCGTTTGCGTTGCGCCAGGACTTTGATTGAGAGGGCGACGTGCATACATTAGCATGGTTTGACAGCGTGGGCATGAGTGTCTGACGCAAAGTATTTCATTTTCATTTGGCTGACGAGTGTGCGTTGCAGCGACGAGTCCGTGGTTTGATTCCCCACATACGCATAATTTTGGTTTTTTTTTCTTTCTCCACTGACAGGTAGGCCCGCATAAATAGATAAAGAACACGAGCTGATGAGGCGCATGCCGACTGTTTGACTGGTCAATCAGACAAATACGGAGCTATACACTGAGCCAGTGACTGTATAATCACCATATCTCGTATACAATGACCAAAGTGAGCTATCAAGACAAGTTCGACGACCGCCAATGCATTTTACTCGGTAACAAATGACCAGGATTGAAGGGGAATCCAAATTTCCTTCGTCTTCTGTCCTTGAGCTCTTGACAAACCAATGCACTATACGGTTGTCCGGCCACTCCACCCCAGAGCTCTCACCAAGCGTCGTTCATGCCATCGCGTCGCACACTAACCGGTAAGGAAGCGATGGCATCCCGCCGCGCCGAGTTCCTCGCCACCCACGACCACGCACAAAATGGTAGGGAAGCGATGGCATCCCGCCGTGCCAAGTTCATCACCGCTCGAGACCTCACACCTATGTGGGCGGAATTTGAAGCTGCCAAGGCCAAATGGGCGGTAGAGCAAGAGGCGGCAAAATCTGCACAGAGGGAGCGGAAAAGTCAGAAAGCACTCAAGAAAAGAGAGGCCCGCCGCCGCAAGAAAGAAGAGGACGCACGCGCTGCTGCGGAGAGGTCGGTGGAGATCCAAGCAAGGTGGGGTGTCGCCGACAAAGCCGGGAAGGAGAACGACAGCGTCCGGCCAGCATGTGAGAAGTAGTAGTACTAGTAGTTAGTGTGTGTCTGTGTCTGAGTACGAGCATGTACCAGTACTACTAGTTACTATCAGTTAAATGAGAGCAAATTACCAGTACATTAGCCTAGACTCAATGGAGAAATTCCTATCCTATGCATCAAATGGCATCTCTTTCTCTATAGGAATTGAGATGCATGTCATCTCACTTCCTATGATTTTCATATTCCTATAAAATTCCTATTCTATGAATGAAAGGAGGCCTATGTTGGAGTAACTATTGTAGCTAGCAGTACTACTGGTACAGTAGTTTTCTTCAAGAAGCGGAATTCAACGAAGTCATGATGGTTCCTTTGTCCGAGCAACTTCACAGTGGGAAAGGTTGGGCCTGTGATTTGACGGCTCATTAGTCATCATTACTGCAGCGCGACGACCGGGGTGACTCTCCCTTGGAGTTCTACGTGCATGGCAAGTGGACCAGGATGGTCGACGTCCCACATGTTGGCGAATGGAAGTATTCTTTCCGATATCGAGGAGCAAGGAAACCGCGTGGTATAGTACCACTGCTGATTTATATTTATTTTTTATTTCTAATGAATGCTAGCGTTTCAACACTTACGACGAAGAGTGCCAAATACGACACGTGCTGGATGTCCCACACGTCAGCGAAAGGAGTGGGAGATGAACAGCGTGGTAGAGCGTCCCCACTTCTTCCACTTCTGGGTCGGAGACCACATGTAGTAGTACTAGTGGTATGAACGATACAAAGTGCGACCCGGAGAGAAAGACACGTCTAGTTGGAAGGTCTCGGGGCATACACGTAAACAAATATAAAAGCTAATATGTGCCTCCAATTAATATAGCACTACTAGGAAAAGGCCTATAGATGGGATGGACACTAATGGCGCACTGTACATGTGGTGCGCCATTACTAAATACTAATGGCGCACCATGTGTTGGTGCACCATTAGTGTGCAAATACTAATGGCGCATCACATCCCACGGTGCGCCATTAGTAAAAAAAATATTTTTCAAAACTACTAATGGCGCACCGTGGGATGGTGCGCCATTACTAGTTGAACTAGTAATGGCGCACCATCCCACGGTGCGCCATTAGTAATTTGGCCCAAACATTCCCCGAATGCACCCCCCTCCCCACCCCCGTGGACCGCCTTTTCAGTTTCAAAAAAATAAAATAAAATGATAGAAATGTCAAAAAAATAAAAGAAAATAAGATTCCCAAGTGATATGTGGTCTAGTTGTTAGCAAAATTTACAAACATGAATTTTCGACTTTTTTGCAAAATCTCTCGAGAATTTGTAAAAATGGGCATAACTTTTGCATACGAACTCGGATGAAAAAGTTTTTTATATGAAAAATCATCTACTCGAAAAGTTACATCAAATCCTCAAAAACCTAATATAAAAAAAGATGTGGGGCTTTTAAAATCTGGAGAGGCGCACGGTGGGGGTTAGACGGTGCGCCACTACTATTTTCCCGCGCTCAAAATTCAAAAATACTAATGGCGCACCGTGGCCTATACTAATGGCGCACCAGTGGTGCGCCATTAGTATACCAGATACTAATGGCGCACCACTGGTGCGCCATTAGTAAAAAATACTAGTGGCGTGATACTAATGGCGCACCAGTAGTGCGCCATTAGTAGGCAAAACTGGTGCGTCATTGGTAGGCCTTTTCATAGTAGTGTAGTAGTAGTAGAGTACTTAGGCACGTACTCCATAACATCATCGTGCATTGCACGTATATTATTTAGTGGTACGTAGTAAGAGACAAATGGGTATATGCCACGCATGTTCATACTATTTGTGCCTTTCTACTTCACTTACTGCGCTACATTACTCAGGTTCGTACGTCCACTCCTGGGTACATGTCCGTCTCATAGTTCCAGTCCCACGTGTTCTTCATATAGATGGAACGCTCCATATCCATCGTAGTTAGTGTGGCTCCCCGTGATGGAGACTCATCCAAACTATGGCCCTTTTTGGATCCATGGATTAGAGTTAGTTTGAGCTAGTTGGGGCTCAAATAGCCCTAAAGTATCCAAACATGAGGGTTAAATTGGAGCAAGTTAGACTTGTTCGGTTCAACTGCCTCCTTAGGTGTTTGGAGAGGAATTGGCTAGCGCGAGGCGGTTCTATAGGTGGGCAGGCGGCTTGTAAGCAAAAGTTTCTCCTCGTGCTGCGAGCCACCGCGCATGCGTTGGCGAGGTAGAAGGCATAGTAAGCAAGCTTCTCGTTGTTCTGCGAGTTGACGGGACACATCAAAGTTATTTAGTAGTACGTACTCTCTCCAAAAAAGGGCTGACCATGTCATGGCTACCATCCTATGCTCCGTCGTTGAGTACATGCACTATTCACGTGCCATCAAGGAGAAAAAATATTGCGTAGTACTACTCACTTACGCACTGATTATCTCCATTTTCTTGCATGACACGTGCACCTTGATGCTAGATGTCTCGCGTGTTGGCAAAAGGATGAACAAAGCTCACATCAAAAAAAAGAGTGGAAGAACATAGATTCCTGACGAGCGAGAAGGAGCAAGGAACCTCGTGGTGGAGCGTCTGCACTCATAATATTTTATATTATTCGGCAATATAAAATCAACCAATCATCTCCACAGTGGACTGGAAGAGTACGAAACACGACAGCCTGGTGAAGTTAGACTAGCCACAGTGGGAGTAACTTCAGCAGTAACATTGAGTCCAACTCAGCAAATTTGATTATGTGGCAATGAGTTAATGAGGAGAGAGGTAGTTTGAGTAACTTAGCTAGTTACTGTAACATCACATGTCCCAATGCAATATGAGTCTATAACCTAATAAATGAAGCTTTGCATGTTACCACACTTATGTTACTACCCACGATGAAGGTAGTAACATAGTCTATGGATATGTGTATGTTACTCTCCATTGTGGCTAGTCTCACATCATACTAGTACATGGCTAGCCCACGCTATCACCATATTTCTTGGCTTCCGTGCGACATCTAGCTCTAGTAATCCAACAGCCCGTATCGCTTCTCGCTCCTCGTCTCTCTCAAAGTGCGGCGGGCTGGCGTTTTTGCCGTCTATAGAGGTCGGTTAACTCATCACATGTTAGCGACATGCCAAGAGCATTCTAGAAAAATAGTACCGTACTCTATTGTTATGCCAAGAAGAGGAAGCGCTTTGACCAACGGACCAAACGAGACAGGCGTGCTGTGTCGTGAGTGGGTCCAGTTTCTCGTTTTGAACTCGTTTAGAACACTTGGTTTTGACTATTGATAAGATTTTATATAGGGCCTAATGTATTCTACGAGGATGCCTTTGACTATTGATAAGATTTTATATCATTTGAAAATTATATCATTCGAAGATCCTTTCATGTTCCGTTTTCAAAAAAAGTCCTTTCATGTACAAATTTGACTGTATGCTTTGAGCAACTTGCATGTCCTATACTGCTCCTGTTTGGATACTCTAACTTAGCTAGAGGTTAGACTAACTTATGACTAATCCTAAACTAACTGTAGCCAAAGAGGTGTTTGGGTGACAGGGTTAGATTGACAATAAATGCACTTGATGGAGAGAGAAAAGTGATTTTTCAGTGGGCCCAATGAGAACTATCTCCAATTAGCACCTCTTGGGTGGGATATTTTTTTTTGGTGGGTTCGGTGCAACTTGCTCCAATTTCACCCTCATGCTTGGATACTTTAGGGCAATTTGAGCCCCAACAAGCTCAAACTAACTCTATCCCATGGATCCAAACAGGGCCTATGGCCAGCCTCGACGTGGAGCAGTCGCGTGCACCGTGAACCGGCGCTCTCTCGGTCGTCGCGCTGCTTCGAAGCCGGCGCGAGTGAGAGGTCACCTTCGCTCTGGCCGGGCATTAATGCGGCACTGACGCTACAGGGCGACGCTGACCGTTTCACGCGGGAAGCACGCGCTGGCAATGGATTATTGGTTTTGAACCGTTTGAGGTGTAGTACTGGTAGTTTGCAAAACTACTCAATTATTGCACTCAGTTTCCTAAAAAATTGTGGTAAAAGCGTTACTCCACAACCCGTTTCCCTTCTCCTTCCTCTTCCACCGCCCGCGCACGTCCACGGGAAGCGACCGGTCAACCCTTATATAGGAGTGCTAGCACAAAAAGATGCATGCATGACCACTAAGATTTCCAGATTAAAGCGCCGCTCCGGCGGGAGTATGGCGTATGTTGTTACCTTCGGTCGGGCCATGGCTACCGGGCGACGGCGAACAGAGAAGAGGCGGCGGGAGGGGAATGAATGCAGCTACTGTTTGGGTTCGCCGTACGGCTTAAATAAATGCACACCATCACATGTACCCGCAGGTGCACAAATTTTAACATGCGTGTCTGCTTAAGTGGGCGTCACGTAACTGGTGTGTGTGAGAGAGAGATTTTGAGAGACAGAGTGCGTGTGTGCGACTCTACTCTTCGGATATGTACTCAACCTTTTGCATCGGGATATAAGTATAATGGTATTATACTTTAGCTACTGATTTACGTAGCCATGTTAACGTGGTTGTGTAAAAAATGTCACTTCACCTTTCGTGATTTGTGTTATATAATTACAAGCAAGATGCTCGTGCATTGCACGGAACATCAATATGCATTTTTTACAAAACACCTGTTGTGATTGACCCATGCAGGAGTAATCCCATGTGTAAAAACTAATGATATCTCGAGAATTTTATCGGAAAACTGGTATCTCGAGAATGTCATCGAAAAAATGAAAGATGAGAGATAAGGTGAGGAGGAGTGGAGCGTGGTGGTGACTGGTGATCGGACTGGGCGGAGGCATGGGGATGGATTTGCGCCGGCGGCAAAGTGGCCACCATGCTAGATTGTTCCGAGACTTCCTTTTTAATTGCTCATCAATGAGGTTGTGGGAGATAAGGATGTGGAGAGAGGTGCGGGTATCTTTTGTAAAATTATCATAGTTTGCTTTCTATCCATCAGATATAGATCGGGCGTTCTATATTACAAGATGGTAGGCACACCATCATCACCAACTTGGTTTTTTATAAGGGTAGAGATGATAAGTTTACTAACTACTAAAGTAAAGTGGAATTTGCCATGTTATACAAGTAAATTAAGGCGATTTTTTATCGTACGGGTAAGGTTAGATGAAGGGTGGTAGGAACAAATACTCCGCCTAGAGCATGTGTGTGTGAGATGGAGTCTTAGTGTGTGGGGGGGGGTGCGCGCGCGCGTGTGTGTGTGAGAGAGAGAGAGCGAGAGATGGAGTCTAAGTGTGTGTGTGTGTGTGTGATGGAGTCTTAGTGTGTGTGTGTGTGTGTGTGATGGAGTCTTAGTGTGTGTGGGGGGTGTGCGTGCGTGTGTGTGTGTGTGTGTGTGCGTGTTTGTGTGTGGGGGGGGTGCGTGCGTGTGCGTGTGTGTGTGTGACGCGGCGTCCTCGGTGGCGGATGTAATTTAAGTGTGTGTGGCTTCATCATAGAGTGGTGATGTGTATGGCAGAGGCCACCAACGATGGGGTGCGAGAGAGAAAAGACCCGTAGAGAGGGAAGAGAAGGTGTGTGCGCGTGAGAGGAGTCGACATCAAGAGAACGTGTTTGTTTGAGAGATATAGAGGAAGACTACTATATATCGATGGTGCATGTAGGCGGGAATTAAACGAAGGGATGGTCTTATTGGTTTCGGGGATATAGGGGAAGAGTGAGAGGGGGGTAGCTAGAAGGAGATCGTTAAGCGTGAGTGTGTGTTTTACCCATCCAGGTGGAAGTTATGTGCACACAAGAAGAGAACGATTCGATGTGGCGTTAGGGTTGAGGGTAATTAACTATGTATGGAGACACAGAGACCTTGAATGTGCATGTGCGAGAGGTATACATGTATACGTGGGATGTGTGTGTGTGGGAGCGCGCATGATCGAGATAAAAGAAAGAAGACATAAGTCATAAGATCAACGACATGGGAGAGACGGATCGGAATGAAAATATGCATGCATGTGAGAGTGCAGGGAAGAAGGCCCGACAATTGAGCATGTGTTTTTGTCTTTAAGAGATAGTGGCGTGGGCTGGAGCATGCATGTATGGCGAGCAGAGGGAGTGAGACACAACGGTTGTGCAAAAGAGATCAACCTATAAATGCATGTATGGAGAGACATATATAGTGTGGGTGATAGGAATCAAGACTGCATGCGAGAAAGAAATGTCGACGAAGAAACTACAGATAGATACAGAGACGGAGATGCTAGCTAGAGGGGCATCCGCTAGTTTGAGTGTTGGAGATGACCGTTGGGTGGTTCAGAGGGTGAAGTTATGTGTGTGTGAGAGAAAGATAAAAAGAGGGCACTTGACTGCATGTAGAGAGAAACATATGTAGTGTGCGTGATAGGAAGCAAGAGTGAGGGCGAGAAAGAAGGTTGATGGAGAAACAAATAAATATAAAGATAAAGATGCTAGCTAGTGTGCGTTAGAGATAGGAGTCGACTGGATCATAAGGCTGAGTTATGTGTGTGAGTGTGAGAGAGATAGAGAGAGGGTGCATGTGAGTCACATACAAACAAATATCAGAGAGAAATGAGATCCCGAGAGATGGAGTTTTGTGTCTACGAGAGAGAAAGATATTTCACAACGAGAGTGATAGCTAGAGAGACATATGAGGAAACGCAAGATATCTCTAGGGAGAGAGAGTGTGTGTGAGCGACATACAAGAGAACGGTGGAGAAATATGAGACCCTGGGAGACAGAGTTTGTGTTTGTGTGTGAGAAAGAGATATTTAAGAGGAAGAATCGTAGCTTATCATACCTAAGGAGCAAAAGATATCTCTGTGTGAGAGGGGGTGTGCGAGTGGCACACAGGGGAATAGTAGAAAGAAATGAGACCCCGGGAGACAAAGTTTTGTGTTTGTGTGAGAGAAAGAGATTTCACATGGAGAATCATAGTTAGAGACACATAGCAGGGAGCGAGATATACTTAGAGAGAGATAGAGTGATGAAGTTCGAGGGAGAGAGTACCGTCAGTGTGTTGCGAAGATAAAAGATCATTGTCGACATACAGGTAGCACGAGAAATATCCAAGAGACGATGAACGCGTATAGGTCTAGAGAGATACTGGATTAAAGGAGATTCAAATATTTAAAGTGGAGATCACGATATCGATAATATCATAACATAAAATTGGTGTATCAAACATGCATATTCATTTGAATTTGGGGGCATGTGTAATGTTATATAGTTTATCAATATTGGTGATCCATAGATTCTTTAATTAGAAACAATGGTTTATATGCAATTAATGTCTAAATGGGATTACACTATATGTTGCGTGTGTGAAACACATTATACATGTTTGAGAAGTAAAAAACCCGCATGAAACACACATTAATTGGAGACAGATAGCGACGAATGCATACATTGGATTTCAACATAATTTCAAATATTTGAAAATCCAAATTGATGGATACAGCCTTATGAATCTGAGATCATGCCATTTGTAAACCATGTTTATGTATAAAGGGTGTTGTGCTTTTGAAAGTATATATAAAAAATGATGTATATAGAATTTTATTCCAATCGAAAATGGATACTGCTCGAACAAAAATAGAATACAAACGGGATTCGAATTGAGTTGGTATGGTAAACGTGCACTCTGCAAAATTTGAACGAAGCGGGGAAAGTCGCAGTAACCGCCCGAAACCAAAATTGATCTGTCAAACATGCATACGCATATGAATTCACGCGCATCTATGTTTTTTAATATGTACATATTACTGATCCATACATTTTAGTAGAACATAATTTGGTTTAAATTTTTTGAATTCAACCTTATGATTTTGAGATCATTGTATTTGTAAATCATATTATACATATAAAGTAGCAGAATTCTTTGTTGTGCTTTTGAAAGTATATACAAAAAATGATGTATATAGAATTTTATTCCAATCGAAAATAGATCCCGCCCGGAAAAAATAGAATATAAACGGGATTCAAATTGAGTTGGCACGGTAAACGTGCACTTTGCAAAATTTGAACGAAGCGGGGAAAGTCACAGTAACCGCCCGAAACAAAAATCTGCGAGATGGAAATTACTGCCTATCCCTTCCATGCAAAGCCTATCGGCTTGATTTCTATAGGTTTTGATAGGGGTAGGTTTGTAATTTCACTCAAACGTGACATAACTGCCTCTCACCCGGATTCATACACGGTGGGCACCAAAACACAGTGTCTCCTCGGTCGAAATCGAATCCCTCCCTGATTCATACACGGTGGGCGCCAAAAACAAACTCTCATCGGCAAATAATCGGTGTATGAGAGATTATTGTCCTATCTCCAACCGACTAATATTGCTGTGATGTAGGAAATTTGAAGCGGGGGCTAAGTTTGTAAATTTCCTCGCATTTGAGATAAGCGCGCCCTGAAGACATGGTTCCCCCTTCCCTCTCCTCAATTTCCCCATTCATACTCCATGGTGCCAAAACACCCTCTCCACCCCAGCCTCCTACGTCCGCCACCCTATCCACCGTCGTCCTCCTCCACCATGCCGGAGCTGATACCCCGACGCCGTCGTCCATTACAAGAGATCGACCTCTCTCATCCACGGCCTCGGACCGGGATCCTTGCATCCCGTCCTCTCGCTTCATCCCCGCCGTCGTCCACCTTGCCGGCGCCGCTCCTACGACCTCTCGTCCATCGCGACCTGCCACCACCGTCTACCCTCCTAGATCTGCTTCCACGCCGCCAACAGCCATCGCTACCTCAGCACCGTCAAATTCTCAGCAAATGCATACACGGCGCCGCACCAGAGGCGGTACTCTTTCGTATCTGCTCAACTTATTTATCGCAGCAAGAAAATAGATTGCCACTGCTTTACTCTGATTTCTTGTCCATCACTTACTTGCTAGTTGAAAGCAAACATTGGTTGCGAACTTGCCTTTGTCCGATTTGCACCTTCAGATCTGCCATGGCACGCTCAACACTATACTCGCAATGCTTATGGTTTTCCCCTTTTATATTCCACACTAGTTAAATCACAGTAGACTAAATTTCAAAATTGGGTCAGTCGATTTTTCAGACCTCGCCGGAGTTCACCGGTGCGAAGGAAGGGGCTCGGGTGGGGATGGTGGTTGTGGGGGGCGGTGGTGGGGCCTCACCGAACAAAGAAAACTAGACACGGGTGGGGGCGGGGGTGGGGTGGCGAAGGAACACAGGCGGTGGGGGCCGATGGTGCAGCCGGGCGTCTGCGGTGTTCTCAGATGGGAAGAATCAGAGACGAGGAAGAAGAATGGTTAGGAGACGTAGGATCTTCATCCAACCGCCTGAAATGGTCGACTGACCCAAATGACAAAAGTCATGCGACTTGCATGCAGACATGCCTTTATATTCAGTACCATCATCGTACCTGCTTAGCACTGCTCCTGAATCCATCAAGCTAAACAACGTGCCACTCATAATTCCAAACTTGTTGCTCAAATACGAATCTGATATGATGCTAATATTACTAAAACAGATAACGTTTAATTGGTCAGCTAATGTTCCTACTTTACTTTCAAAAAGCACGTGCACCACATATAGAGAGACAACAGGGAGTTGCATTCTTAATGCGCTCTGGTTCATCGTGTCTTGAACCTTTGCGCAACAAACATTTTATTATCCAAAATCTGCTTGCTCTTGTTTAGCATGTTCCTCTTCCGTTCTTCTTTAATAAGTACTCTCTCCGTTCCTAAATACAAGTCTTTGTATAGATACCACCATGGACTACATATGGAGCAAAATGAGTGAATCTACACTCTAAAATGTATCTGGATACATCTGTATGTGATCCATAGTGGAAATCTCTACAAAGACTTATATTTTGGAACAGATGGAGTATGATAGTGATAGTCTCCAACGTATCTACTTTTCCAAACACTTTTGCCCTTATTTTGGACTCTAACTTGCATGATTTGAATGAAACTTACCCGGACTGACGCTGTTTTCAGCAGAACTGCCATGATGTTGTTTTATGTGTAGGGAATTGGCACGCCCCCCCATCTCGTGGGCCCCCTGGACCTCCACCGACCTCAACTCCAACTCCATATATTCACGTTCGGGGAGAAAAAAATCAGAGAGAAAGTTTCATCGCGTTTTACGACGTAGCCGCCAAGCCCTAATCTCTCTCGGGAGGGCTGATCTGGAGTCTGTTCGGGGCTCCAGAGAGGGGGATTCGTCGCCGTCGTCATCATCAACCATCCTCCATCACCAATTTCGTGATGCTCACCGCCGTTCGTGGTTAATTCCATCATAGGCTTGCTGGACGGTGATGGGTTGGATGAGATTTACCATGTAATCAAGTTAGTTTTGTTAGGGTTTGATCCCTAGTATCCACTATGTTCTGAGATTGATGTTGTTATGACTTTGCTATGCTTAATGCTTGTCACTAGGGCCTGAGTGCCATGATTTTAGATCTGAACCTATTATGTTTTCATGAATATATGTGTGTTCTTGATTCTATCTTGCAAGTCTATAGTCACCCATTATGTGTTATGATCCGACAACCCCGAAGTGACAATAATCAGGATACTTCTCGGTGATGACCATAGTTTGAGGAGTTCATGTATTCACTATGTGCTAATGCTTCGTTCTGGTTCTCTATTAAAAGGAGGCCTTAATATCCCTTAGTTTCCACTAAGACCCCGCTGCCACGGGAGGGTAGGACAAAAGATGTCATGCAAGTTCTTTTCCATAAGCACGTATGACTATTTACGGAATACATGCCTACATTACATTGATGAACTGGAGCTAGTTCTGTGTCACCCTATGTTACAGCTATTACATGAGGAATCGCATCCGCATAATTATCCATCACCGATCCACTTTGCCTCTGAGCTTTTCATATATTGTTCTTCGCTTATTTACTTTTCCGTTGCTACTGTTACAACTACTACAAAACCCAAAAACATTACTTTTGCTATCGTTACCTTTATTATCATACCACTTCTGCTACTAAATACTTTGCTGCATATACTAAGTTATCCATGTGTGGTTGAATTGACAACTCAACTGCTAATACTCAAGAATATTCTTTGGCTCCCCTTGTGTCGAATCAATAAATTTGGGTTGAATACTTTACCCTCGAAAAGTCGCTATGCGATCCCTACACTTGTGGGTTATCAAGACTAATTTCTGGCGCCATTGCCGGGGAGCATAGCTCTATTCTCTGAGTCACTTGGGATTTATATCTGTTGATCACTATGAAGAACTTGAAAGACGACGGAACTACGATTTTGCCCTCAACTACGAGGGGAGGTAAGGAACTGCCATCTAGCTCTGCACTAGATTCTCCTTCCGTTATTAGTAAGCTTGCGACACCTAAACCTGCTACTGCTATGAATTTTGATATGTCGCATGTTATTGATGATGCCACTTCTGCTATGCACAACACTTATGATGAAACTACTTCTATGCGTGATACTACTTTGCCATTAGGTGAATTTCTTGATGAACAACTTGCTAGAGTTAGGGGGGGATGAAATTATTGAAGATGCTATTATTGATGATAGTGATGATGAAAGTTCTCTCAATGATTATGAATTGCCTGTTGTTCCTAAGGGTTATGTTATGAATGAAGAAGCTGCTAGAGCTATCTTTGCTTGCAATGATAGATATGATCTTAAGAAATTATTAACTAAATGGAAGCAGCAGTCTCTTAATGCTAGAATGAAACGACCTCGCTTTTGCTACTTCACCTATCTCGTATTCTTGATAAGGATTATGAATTGTCTGTTGATCCTGAGATTATTACTTTAGTTGAATCTGATCCTTTTTATGGCCTTGAATCTGAAACTGTTGTGGCACATCTTACCAAGTTAAATGATATACCCACCCTGTTTACTAATAATGAGAAGTCTCGCTATTATTATATCCTTAAGATATTTCCGTTCTCATTAAAGGGTGATGCTAAGACTTGGTATAATTCTCTTGCTCCTGGTTGTGTGCGTAGTCCCCAGGATATGATTTATTACTTCTGCCTAAATATTTCTCTGCTCATAAGAAACAAGCTGCCTTATGGAAATATATAATTTTGTGCAAATCAAAGAAGAGATTCTCCCACCAGCTTGGGGGAGGCTTCTCCGGTTACTTAATGCTTTGCCTGATCATCCTCTCAAGAAAAATGAAATACTTGATATCTTTTATAATGGACTAACCGATGCTTCCAAGGACTACTTGGATAGTTGTGCTAGTTGTGTTTTCAGGGAAAGAACAGCCGACGAAGCTGAGATATTATTGAATAATATGTTGACTAATGAAAATAATTGGACTCTTCCTGAGCCAATTCCTAAAGCAATTCCTGAACCAATTGAGCCAACTCCTGAGCCTATTCCTAAACCCACTCCGAAGAAAAGAGGTGTTTTATTTCTCAGTCCTGAAGATATGCAAGAGGCAAAGCAATCAATGAAAGAAAAAGGTAGTAAAGCTGAAGATGTTAAGAATTTACCTCCTATTGAAGAAATACATGGTCTTAATATACCGCCTGTTTTGAAGAACCACATTGTGTTGATAACCCTACACAGGTAGTAAAGGTAAATTCTCTCTATAGATATGATAAAGTTGAAATCCCCTCTAATAAATTTCATAGCCCACACTTAGATGAATTTGATGACTTTATGGCTAGACAAGAAAGTTTTAATGCTTATGTTGGTAGAGAGTTAAAGAATAATGCCTTCGAGATAGGACGCGTGAGCGATAATATGGCTAGAGTTAAAGGCGAACTCCAACTCATTAGCAAATATACTTCTATGGTTGCTACTCAAGCTGAGCAAGTACTTAAAGCTCAAAATTATTTGCTTGATGAATTAAATAATAAAAATGACTTTGCTGTCAGAGTGGCTATTAGAACTGGTAGAATGACTCAGGAACCTTTGTATCCTGAAGGCCACCCTAAGAGAATCGAGCAAGATTCTCAGAGAAATAATTTAGAGGCACATAGTTCTTTTAAAAAGAAGAAGAAGAAAAACAATAGAACTTTGCATGCTTCTAGTGAACCTACCGTAGACACACCTGAGAATCCCAATGATATTTCTATTTCTGATGCTGAAACACAATCAGGTGATGAACATGAACCTAGTGATAATGTTAAGGCTAATGTTCATGTTGATGCTCAACCTAGCAAAAACAATGATGTAGAGATTGAACCTGCTGTTGATCTTGATAACCCACAATCAAAGAATAAACGTTATGATAAGAGATATTTTGTTGCTAGGAAGCACGGTAGAGAAAGAGAACCATGGGTTTAGAAACCCATGCCCTTTCCTCCTAAACCATACAAGTCAAAGGATGATGAGGATTTTGAGCGCTTTGCTGAAATGATTAGACCTATCTTCTTACGTATGCGCTTAACTGATATGCTGAAAGTAAATCCTTATGCTAAGTATATAAAGGATATCATTACAAATAAAAGAAAGATACCGGAAGCTGAGATTTCCACCATGCTTGCTAATTACACTTTTAAGGGTGGAATACCAAAGAAACTTGGAGATCCTGGGGTACCAACTATACCATGCTCCATTAAAAGAAATTATGTCAGAAGTCAGAACTGCTTTATGTGATCTTGGAGCCGGTGTTAGTGTTATGCCTCTCTCTTTATATCGTAGACTTGAATTGAATAAGTTGACACCTACTGAATATCTTTGCAAATGGCTGATAAATCAACTGCTATATGTGATCCTGGGGTACCAACTATACCATGCTCCATTAAAAGAAATTATGTCAGAACTGATTTATGTGATCTTGGAGCCGGTGTTAGTGTTATGCCTCTCTCTTTATATCGTAGACTTGAATTGAATAAGTTGACACCTACTAAATATCTTTGCAAATGGCTGATAAATCAACTGCTATACATTGCCAAGATTTGTGAGGATGTGCCTGTTGTGGTTGCAAATGTCACTATCTTAACGGACTTTGTTATTCTTGATATTCCTGAGGACAATAGTATGTCTATTATCCCTGGTAGACCTTTTTTGAACACTGCAGGGGCTGTTATTGATTGCAACAAAGGCAATGTCACTTTTCATGTTAATGGTAATGAGCATACGGTACACTTTCCGAGGAAACTATCTCAAGTTCATAGTATCAATTCTATTGGAAAAGTTCCAACTATTATTATTGGAGGTTTTGAATTTCCTCTCCCTACTATCAAGAAAAAGTATGATATTCTTATTGTTGGGGATTTTCATATCCCCGTTGAGGTAACTTAGTGTTATTCGAAATTTCTCCGGTTCCGTGTTATTCGGAATGAGTTTGTTAACAAGACTTGATCAACCTTGTTAGTGGATTCATTTTTGATGATCATGAGATGGATGAAACTAGAAGGCACAACCTTCTGTACCCTCTTTTTACTTTCTGTTATTTAGATTAAATAAAGCAAAAATAGTATTATATGTCTGTTTTCTGAATTATCCATGCATTAAA
Organism: Aegilops bicornis; assembly: GCA_021605145.1. NCBI lineage: Eukaryota > Viridiplantae > Streptophyta > Magnoliopsida > Poales > Poaceae > Aegilops > Aegilops bicornis. The sequence goes on from CM038671.1 coordinate 93,723,729, forward strand.
AAAAGCCCGAAAATAAAAGTGCTCCAAATGCCCTGCAAATTTAGTATGATTTTTTATGGAATATTTGAGGATTTTAGGCACTGAAAACACTACAGGAGGGGCAAGCACCAGGCCACGAGAGTGGAGGGCGCCCCCTGTCTCATGGGCCCCTGGTGGCCCCCCTCCACTTATGCCAGCACCCACACACTTCATCTTCTACCCAAAAAATCCCCATCCAGCTCAAGCACGAGTTCTAGCTCATTTTGTGCGATTTTCGATCTCCTTGCTCAAAGCTCCATTCACAAAACTGCTTTGGGAGATTGTTGCTTGGTATGTGACTCCTCCATTGGTTCAATTAGTTTTTGTTCTAGTACTTTACTCATTGCAATTTTTTGCTGCATAGGTGACCATGTTTTTGAGCTTGCATGTTAAATTTATGAGGTCCCAAGCAATTCTAATGCATGATATAGGCTCTAGGCACTTGTAGGAGTAGTTGCTATCAATCTTGTTTAGTTTTATTCACTTTTATTTTGAAGTTACTAAAATTTCAGAAATTTTTCAGAAAAAGAATTATGTCTAGGAGAATGTACCAAGGTGGTTCCTCGGTGAAGAAAGGGCCCAGGATTGCTATACGTGAGCAAGATGTTGAATTTCCGAGGGACGCGGATGTACGAGCTTGCGAGTGGCCATCCGATGATTTTATGGTCGAAGCAGGCTTCAAGGAGGAATTTGACGCGTATGTGCGTAATGCCGAGCTGGAGGACTTCTTACAAGATAAGTGTCCTCAGTACTATCAATTGACTGATTCTTTTGTGCGGAGGTTCAAATATAACTGTGCGCGTAATTCTCCTAGTGTCATATTTGATATTTATGATACATCTTATACCATGGATTTAGAGGATTTCACAACTGCTTGCAAACTCCCGCAGTGGGGTAATATTAATGATCCTCACAAATCTGAATTTAGAGATTTTCTTGCTAGTATTACTGTGGGAGAATCAAGGAACATAGCACAAGCTACCATAGGGAGCATTCATTTTCCTGCTATACATTATTTTGCTCTCTTCATTGGTAGATGCATTAACGGTAAAGATGAGCATGCCACATGTGTGTCCCTGATTTGTGTGTCCTCAAGAGTGATGTGTTAGGTTATAAAGGTTATAACTTGGGGGCAATAGTTGCACGTAAGTTGTAGAATAATAGTAGAAATGGAAATTTATTTGGAGGAATTTGTGCAACCCGTGTGGCTAATTATCTTGGTATAGCCCCACGAGAGGGAGATATGATAATACCTCCTGTTTATTTGGATTCTGAAGCTATGGTTAATCATCAATTTCTTGGAAGGAATGAACAATTCCTCCAATATCGACTAACCTATGACAGACGCAACGTCGTCCCTGTTACTCTTCCTGCTCCCTAACTTTTTGATTATCAGGCAAAAGGAAGATATGTTGTCACCAGGGAGGAAGCAGCTGAACACGAGAGGAGAGCGGAGGCAGCTCGCCAACACGCTGCAGACTCAGAGGCGGTTGTCAGCTGCAGCTCAAGACGACCCAGTTTCACTTATGGATATCAGCCAAAGGCGGTCCTTGGTACTAGACCAACTTAGGCCAAAAGCCTAAGCTTGGGGGAGTATGTATTTCTCACCGACTTTACATTCATGTTCACACACTAGTCGTCGGTGCTCATACTCTTTCATTGTATTATCCATGCTAGTTTAAATTTCTTTTTCTAATTTTCTCCTTGTGTGTTTGTTAAACCTTAAGAAAAACCAGATAAATTAGTTAGTTTAATTTCCATGCTTGTAGTAGAAATTAAAATGAAAACCCAAAAATATTTCTCGTTCTTCTTCTTACTTGTTGGGAGCTTTCCCGTGTAAATAGTTTTATTTTCTTATCTTTCCTTTGGGGGTCGAGAAGACCATATTGAAAATGTTTAGTGGCTCTCATATGCATGATTGTTTATTTAACTTAGAAGCCCATATTACTTGTCTTCTCTCTTGAGTTGAATGCTTGCAGATTCCATCTTAGTCCAATGCATGTGCACTATTATTATTATACACATCGTTCGGTCGTGCAAGTGAAAGGCAATAATGATGATATATGATGGACTTATTGGGATGAGAAAAGCTGGTATGAACTCGACCTCTCTTGTTTTTGTAAATATGATGAGTTCATCGTTTCTGAGTCAGTTATTATGAAGTAAACATATTTGCAATGACATTTAGAGATTATAGTTGCTTGTGCCATGCTTGATTAGCTATGAGTTATAATGGTTTACCTTGCGTGCCAACATGCTATTAGAATGATTATGATGTGGTATGATGGGATGGTATCCTCCTTTGAATGAATTGAGTGACTCGACTTGGCACATGTTCATGCATGTAGTTGAATCAAATCAACATAGCCTTCATGATATTTATGTTCATGGTAGATTATATCCTACTCATGCTTGTACCCGGTGTAAATTAGTTTTAATGCATGTTTATGACTGATGTCGCTCTCTTAGTTGGTCGCTTCCCAGTCTTGTGCTAGCCTTCACCTGTACTAAGCGGGAATACTGCTTGTGCATCCAAACTCCATAAACCCCAAAGTTGTTCCATATGAGTCCACTGTACCTTCATGTATGCGGTATTTACCTGTCGTTCTAAGTAAATTTGTATGTGCCAAACTCCAAACCTTCAAATGAAATTCTGTTTTGTATGCTCGAGCAGCTCATGTTTCAACTAGGGCTGCCTATATCTTCCATGCTAGGTGGATTATTCTCAAGAGGAGTGGACTCCGCTCCTCATTCACGAGAAAGGGCCTGTAACCGGGATGCCCAGTCCCATGATCCAAAAAGATCAAACCAAATCAAAATAATTAAACAAAACTCCCCTGTGGCTGTTGTTAGTTGGAGGCACTCGTTGTTTCGAGCAAGCCATGGATTGATGCTTGTTGGTGGTTGGGGGAGTATAAACCTTTACCATTCTGTTTGGGAACTACCTATAATGCATGTAGTATGGAAGATACAGCCATCTCATAGTTGTTGCATTGACAGCAAAAATATGCCGCTCAAAATGTTATTCAATCTCTATTTTAAAATTGAGCTCTGGCACCTCTACAAATCCCTGCTTCCCTCTGCGAAGGGTCTATCTATTTACTTTTATGTTGAGTCATCATCCTTCTTATTAAAAAGCACCCATTTGGAGAAACACCTTGTCATTTGCATTCATTACTATTGGTTTATATTGGGTATGACTTGGTGGATCTCTTTTACCATGAATTACAATGTTTAGTCAGTCCTTGATCTTTAAAGGTGCTCTGCATTTATGTTTTATGCGGTCTCGTAAAGGGCTAGCGAGATACCATTTCGTTATATCATGTTATGATTGTTACGAGAAAGTGTTGTCATCCGAGTTTTATTATTATGGCTCGCTACACCGATTATGCTATTGATATGAGTAATTGTGAGACCTAAGTGTTATTGTGAGTATGGTTAGTTCATAATATTTCTTTGAAACTTGAATCTTTGGCTTTTCATGTTTACAACAACAAGAGCAAACAGACTTTGTAGAAGTTTTTCTTTATCACTTTCAGTTTATCAACTGAATTGCTTGAGGACAAGCAAAGGTTTAAGCTTGGGGGAGTTGATACGTATCCAACGTATCTACTTTTCCAAACACTTTTGCCCTTATTTTGGACTCTAACTTGCATGATTTGAATGAAACTAACCCGGACTGACGCTGTTTTCAGCAGAACTGCCATGATGTTGTTTTATGTGTAGAAAAGAGAAGTTCTCGGAATGTCCTGAAAATCCACGGAGGCACTTTTTGGAACTAATAAGAATTTTTGGGCGAAAGAAGTACACCAGGGGGCCCACACCCTGTCCATGAGACAGGGGACGCCTATAGGCGCGCCCCTATCTCGTGGGCCCCTGGACCTCCACCGACCTCAACTCCAACTCCATATATTCACGTTCGGGAGAAAAAATCGAGAGAAAGTTTCATCGCGTTTTACGACCTGAGCCGCCGCCAAGCCCTAATCTCTCTCGGGAGGGCTGATCTGGAGTCTGCTCGGGGCTCGAGAGGGGATTCGTCGCCGTCGTCATCATCAACCATCCTCCATCACCAATTTCATGATGCTCACCGCCGTGCGTGAGTAATTCCATCGTAGGCTTGCTGGACGGTGATGGGTTGGATGAGATTTACCATGTAATCAAGTTAGTTTGTTAGGGTTTGATCCCTAGTATCCACTATGTTCTGAGATTGATGTTCTTATGACTTTGCTATTCTTAATGCTTGTCACTAGGGCCTGCGTGCCATGATTTCAGATTTGAACCTATTATGTTTTCATGAATATATGTGTGTTCTTGATTCTATCTTGCAAGTCTATAGTCACCTATTATGTGTTATGATCCGACAACCCCGAAGTGACAATAATCAGGATACTTCTCGGTGATGACCATAGTTTGAGGAGTTCATGTATTCACTATGTGATAGTGAGGTGTTCCGGTTCTCTATTAATAGGAGGGCTTAATATCCCTTAGTTTCCACTAGGACCCGCTGCCACGGGAGGGTAGGACAAAAGATGTCATGCAAGTTCTTTTCCATAAGCACGTATGACTATTTACGGAATACATGCCTACATTACATTGATGAACTGGAGCTAGTTCTGTGTCACCCTATGTTACAGCTATTACATGAGGAATCGCATCCGGCATAATTATCCATCACTGATCCACTGCCTACGAGCTTTTCATATATTGTTCTTCGCTTATTTACTTTTCCGTTGCTACTGTTACAACTACTACAAAACCCAAAAACATTACTTTTGCTATCGTTACTTTTATTATCATACCACTTTTGCTACTAAATACTTTGCTGCAGATACTAAGTTATCCAGGTGTGGTTGAATTGACAACTCAACTGCTAATACTCAAGAATATTCTTTGGCTCCCCTTGTGTCGAATCAATAAATTTGGGTTGAATACTTTACCCTCGAAAGCTGTTGCGATCCCCTACACTTGTGGGTTATCAGATAGTAGTACAGTATGTTCCTTGTAGTGAAGATGAGCAGGGACATTTGCAGTGTAGAGGTCTATACGGTCAGTTGTGATGGACATTTTGAAGTCTTCGGACCTCTTTGATTCATAGGATTTTGTAAACATAGGAATAGGATTTGTAGTGGCCTGCCCACCTGAATCCTAAAAGAATAGCAAGGAAATGCGGGGAACTGTGTCGCCTTTGAGAGTTACACTGATATTAACAGTACCGGACCTTCAGTTGAAGAGAGCTAGTATCCGAAGCCTTTCTAGCCGTACCGGCAATACTAGCACATATATTCCAGGAAGTTCCACTTTGCTGATTTTACTTTGATGCTTAAGGTTTTCCCGTTATATCTACACTATGATCTGTGTAGCTGCTTTGTGTCGCACTAGCAGCAGTCCACTCTTGAAGCTAAACACTGCAATGACTTACAAAATTGGCACCAAGGCATTGAGTGCCATTCTGGATGCAATGAAACTCATACGCTCCCCACCTGTTGACTCTTGTTCAGAATATGATCCTAATGACTATTCTAACCTCGAGGAGTCAAAGGCAGATGGCATGTCCTGTTCACCCATCAAGGTGCCTGTTCTAATTTGGCAAGGTTTTATCGATTGCGCGTATCTTACATATGTTGTCTTGCATTTCTTCTACTTTGTTGCACCGACATCTGCTTAGTTTACTCATCATATATGTCGAGATGCTATGCCCATCCATTATCAATACATATTCCATCTGTCATCATACCATGTTTTTTCACTCAAATATTGTTCTTGTGCATCAGACATCAAAAAGGAAGAGGGTGATTGCCGAACCTGAAGGAGCACCAGCAAAGTCCTTGAAAAACGTGGTGGTGCCGGAGAAATTAGACAGCACCCCACTTATATTGGCTGTACAACTAGTGACACAAAACATAGGACCGACTCTAGCAGACTGTACCCATAATTCACTGGCCACACCACTAGCCCCACCACATAGGACCTACACTCCAGCAAAAGGTATGCCGATTTCAGTTGCCATAGCACCAAATTGCATTACGTAAAAAAATCCCACTCCAAAAAAAGTACAAAGAAGTCCACCGGCCGAAGACCTATCCCAACTGCAGAGACGGCCAATTCCTGCATATTGGAACCCCATTCCAGTTATTCCAAGTTTAAAAGACAATGCTTTCAATGTTTTTAGGGACTATGTGCATATATTCCCATCATGGGAAGATTATAGTGAAGACAAACACCATTTTCACATCTTCCTGTCCCACTTACGTGTAAGTGCTATTATTCATGATGATTATTTTCCTGTTTTCTGCTGATTGAAAACATCAATGATTTACATTACATTATTGTAAGTAGACGAGGGTCAATCTGGATAGTCAGGACAAGCAAAGCTTGCTTGCACTTTTCAAGGAAGCATTGCAGCAGTATCGGTGTTACCTGAGGAAATCACACTTTGATGGAAAGTCTATAAACGAATTTCCAGTGAAGTCTCCTGTGTTAAATTTAGAAGATATTGAACGGAAAAACCTTGTTATGCACTGGTCTCGTTCCCAGGATGAGGTACTGTCTATGATATCGCATGACAATTTGAACTTCTACTTTTCCGCATGTGCCTTACGGATCTTTTTTGCAGGAAATCTACTCGAAGAAGAATTTCGGTTTGAAAAGAACAATACGATATCGCAAATATGTTGCCTGCTGCTTTGCTCTTGTTAGTACCTGTTGTCCTGTATCACAGTACTTGCATACATACCTGGTTCATTATGTGACAGCAGTATGCATGATAGCTTGCTTATCAATTGTTCGCTCCAAATTATCTGATTTGTATGAATGGTTACATTAGTGTAGAATATATCCAATGCCAATGAAAAAATTTAGCTCTGCATTGTTCTTTTAAGTACCTGATGTCCTTTATAAGTGTAATTATATTGACAGGTAGTTGTTCATGTACCATCACTCTGCAGCTTATTTTCCTTTGCCCTCCATTTTCTACACATCAGATCTATACTTACTCTTACCATAAGGTTGGATAACACCGATGGTACTGAAGAAGTTCTCTGCATTGCTCTTGGTTGTACCTTTTTCCCGTATCGTTGTACTTACATTTATAACTACTTAGTTATGTAGCATCACTCTTCATCTTATCTTAAATATTCTTCATTTTTTCTTATATTATCACATCTATATTTACTCTTAACAAAATGTAGAATAAAGGCAATGCTTATGAAGAAGATTACGTGGTAAACTTCTTGAATTGCCCCTCTCCCCCATCAGCATGGACAAGGGCTTTATAGAGCCTGTCTTCACCAATAATATAAGTTTATCCTTCTCAAGCCTTCAAACTTTGTTGTGTATATTTGGTTAGGCATGACTGCAACAGCTGTTTATTTTTTATGTTTGCATCAAATTGCATGTTTAAAGTTTATTATGTACTCCCTTTTTCCCAAAATATAAGAACGTTTTCAACACTACACTAGTGTCAAAAACATTCTTATATTATGGGACGGAGGGAGTAGTTCATAAACAAAAGTTTGTCCTTCTCAATTTAAGTTTTCAGTTGTACAACCAAGTTCCTTCTTCATACCATGTAAATTATACTATACAGAGCAAGTGATCTTCTTTTGCATTGCATGTATGCTTCTGTTCTTGATCCGTAATCCAGTGGTGTGGTGAACCTACCCACTACAAAGACAATGTCATATTATGCAATGTCTTAAGTATGAACAATGTCATATCATTCTACTATTATTTAAACCATCTCTTTATTTGCCAATCTGAAATGGGATAAATTGATAGCACACTAACCATTGATACTTATGAGTTCTTGATCTGTAATCCAGTGGTGTCATGAAGCTGCCAACTCCTTCACAATGTCATTTCCTGCCATGTCTTGACCTGAACAATACCATATTGTGTTAATGTTATTTTAAACTGTGTCACTTTATTCGTCAGTAAGAAATGTGATGGATTGTCAACACTGATACTTATATGTGCAAAACTTGTCATCTGTCTGCTTGTTTATCTTTCAGAGTGAGGAGGATATAAGTGTCAAACAAGCGCAGTCTCATCAGCTTGCTTTCGGTACTTCTGCAGCTCTGGAAAGAGCTAACCTTTCTTGAACTCTAATGAAGTGATGTCGGTTTTGTATATTATTTTGTCGGCGTGTTTATTTGCACTGGTGGCGATCTTTGATGCCCAGTGTATGTAATCTGCTGTCTACTTGTGCTTTATTATCAGAGTGGCGAACTTTGATGCCCAGTGGATGTAATATGCCATAATTTCTTTATTGTATAGTCTAGGTTTTTTCTTATTCACGATGATGCAGTTATTTTACTGTATATATATCCTGTCTTCACAGTAAATTGGCCAAACCGTAAAATTACGGTACATAATCGGGCCGTCAGGCAAATCACTATGTATGATCAACATCATGGACCCCGTCATCTTGGTCCATTAACAGGCCTAAATGTAAACTGGCCCACTAGTACATTCGGGCCTTTAATAGGCCGAGTAAATCGCCAACCCTATTTTCGCAAAAACTCAATGGGCTTTTAGGAGGCTGGAAAGTGGGTTGGGCCTGAAACGTGTCGAACAGCTCACGGGCCGGCAGCAGGCCGAAATAGACCCCGGCCCACGATTGTGCCAATCACATCACGGGTCGTTACCAGGCCAAAATTGTCTCGGTCTTTGTTTGGCCCAATCAAATTATCGGCTGTGAGCAGGCCGGATGCAAACCGGGTCGTAGTTAGGCCCAACTATATGACGGGCTTTTAACAGGCCGAAATAAATATAGGGCCGAAATGTTAAACGGGCCTTTAACAGGCCGAAACTAATATCAGGCCGAATTACTAAATGGGCCTTTAGCAAGTGGGCCCAAAAGCATAGCGTCCAGTTGACGGGCCGAATCTGATATCGGCCATAATTTAGCCCAAAGCCTCTTAATGGGTCGGATCTGATCTGGGCCGTAATTTGGCCCAGAACGTGGTAGGCTTTTAACGGGACGGATCTCATATGGGCCTTTATTAGGCCCGGAACGTGGCAGGCTGTTAATGGACTAGATCAAATATGGGCGGCATTTGGCCCAAAACATGGCAGCCTGTTAATGGGCCGGCCCACTGGTGTCCTCAAAATCTTGTGGGCCTTTAGCTGGGTCGGCCCATTATGAGCGACGAAATCTCGTGGGCCTTTAGCTGGGCCGACCCATTATGGTCCGTAAAATCTTGTGGACCTTTAGCTGGGCCGGCCCATTATGGTCCGCAAAATCTTGTGGGCCTTTAGCTGGGCCGGCCCATTATGGTCCGCAAAATCTTGTGGGTCTTTAGTTGGGCCGGCCCATTTAATCTTTATGGGCCACTTTTGGGTCGGTCCACGTGTCAACATATGATAGGCGCATCTCGCCAATTGGATGAGTGACACCTGTGCCAACGCGAAGCTGACATGTGGTTCCGTCGGCCAATGAGAATTTTACACGTGGAAAATCAGCATTGGTCATGGCTGTTAGCGGGTTATCGGATCCAAAACCGGACCCGGTAGCTTAACGGCGTCCCGTTACGGTGGATGTCACGTGTCGGTCACCCTTGACGAAAGCACTTCTAAGACGCGTGATTTATCGTCATGGAAGTGGACACTTTCGTGATGATAATTTTGGTAATGTCATGGAACACTTCTATGACAGCACAGGTATGACTATCTTGATTCTGTCATAAAATCGCCATGGATGTACAAGCATGACAGAAAACGTGACCTACTGTGACAAACACGTATTATCACGAAAGTGTATTTTTTTGTAGTGTCCCCTAGCAGTGGCGACGAGGGCCTCCTCCAGGCACCGCCTCCGCTACCGGGCGGCGGCAGGCGTAGTCCGATGCATAGGGCGGAGCCATAGGGCCTTGATGCGTGGCGCCAGCGGCCTTCGGGGCGAGGAGGACACAGCGGTGGCGCAGTTACTCCTTCCCCAACTGTGTCTGCTCCGATGGAGGGCCACGTCAGGGTACAACGCTGGAATTCATCGCCAAGCTGCGTGAGCCCCCACGCGGCTGTCTTCGGCTTCCTGGGCCATTCGCAAGGGTGTTGGAGGTTGACCAACCGCCGGGGTTGAGGTTGCACATGAGAGGCTGTTGTAATGGCAGCATGTGGGTGAACACTGAGCTTCCCGCACCTCATGTTATGCTCCCCCGGCGTGGCTGGAAAACTTTCGCACGTGCCCACGGCTTGGCGGAGGGGCATGTTCTTCACTTCAAGCTGATGGAGGCCGATCTCCTCTCCATCAAGGTCTTCAGGCGCTCGGGTGTTCATTTAGGGTATTGCGCGGAGAGCTCGACCAACGACGAAAGCTCCTCCTCAAGCGACCGCGACGAGGAGGACACCGGTGGGAAGGAGGACGACGGCGAGTTGGACTGAGCGCGGTCGCACCATCACCGTCAGGCGGCGCCGGCAGCACCATCATCTGCATCGGGCCTTCTCCCCGGCACATCGATTTGCCGGGGGTTGGGTGTTACATAAACTCATCTTTACATCAACACAAAAAACATCTAGTAGGTGTTTTTCTAGCTAGCTGGACCAGGAGTCCAGGACGATGGTCGGAGAACATGGACGTCGATCAATCGGATATCTAGCTAGTTGATGGTACTTAATTTGCTTTGCAATAATGCCAAGCAAGCAACTGAAACTTGATGGCGATGCGACTGAAGCTGGTTGTCCTAACGTTCATCAACTCAACCGGAAAAGAAAAGAGAAGACGACCAACCGATGGGTCACGTAGATGAGGCATGTGTCAAGGACGAGAAATGTCGGCAGCATGAAATTTATGCAAAGGAACACGCTTGACCCCAACGTAGCTAGCTAGGAGCCTAGGATCATCGATTGATGAACGCCATGCACCGTCCCTATTGACTCTGCCTGGCTGGACCAGTACGACGGTAGGAGAGCATGGACACCTCACACCGGCTAGTAGTATATGAAATGACTACAGTTGATGATAACTTGCCGGCCCAAACAATGTGCCACTGAAACTTCATGCGATGCGACGGGAGCTGATTTACTCCTGGTTGTCCTGACATTCAGCTCAACAGGAAACTAGAAAAAGGCCATGCACGTACGAGTACGACGAGCACCGATAACGTAGAAATCACATGCATCGAGGACGGAAAATGTAACACTCGAGAAAAAAAAAGGACGGAAAATGTCGGCGGCAGGAAACGTAAGACGCTTGACTCCGACGTTGGATGAGTGAGATCCATGTCCGAAGTCAACGACATGCATGGTACTCCGCGGTTGGCCGCGGTCAACTCATGTCCCCCGCCTATAGCTTTCCTCGTTCCCACTCTATACCTTCCCTATTTTTTCTTTCTCCACGGTTAGAATCAGAATGGCATGTTGAAATATGCATATCTAAGCAAATACTCTCTTCATCCCATAATATAAGATGTTATTATAACTGATAAAAGTATTGCAATCCCTCCGTTCCATAATATAAAAGTGTTTTTGACACTATACTAATAAGAAGCTTGATTGACTTGTGGGCACCGCCTGTCATTAACGAGGCATTCATGGAGTTGTACGTGAAGGAAGGCTCTTCTTAAGTATGAAATCTTTGTGGCGTTTAGGACCATGAGATCCACGCATCCATCCATCGGGGTCCCTCCTCTCCTAACGGCCGATCGACGTTGAAAGAGTGCGTCGTGTGCACCCTCTGACTTCAGTTCAACGCCGGGGAGGGGTCTCGTTTATAACGCGGGAATCCATCGGTACGAGTATTGCCGTACGTGGTACGTACTACGTGTTGCTAGTCTCTCTGAATTTCGAACAATCCAACGTGCTCTGCACTACGTCTACATCTGGAAGATAAAACATACACTATTAATTTCGATCTCAAAAAAAGGAAGAGAAATGGTGCGAGTATTTTGCAAGCAGAGTTTGGACGGGACGGCAACCGGCGTGCTGCCTGCTGGTACGTTGCTTCGATGACTCAAGGATGGGACACTGGGGCCTGTGTGTCGGCCGTTCCTCAATTATTTGGCTCCATTTGTACCCGGTTGAATTCCTTGCACAGCTACATGCTAGTTGATGTGCCAACCTTTTTGTCAAAAGAAAAATAAGTTGATGTGCCAACCTAATCAAATCAAGGAAGAAAGAGAGAGAGGCGCAAATCTTAATCTATGCAAGATCAATTTGTTGCACAAAATTGTATTTAATGCGAGGAGGAAAATCGGTAGCAAACATATAATGTCCTTTCCCTCACTCGTAGGCGCTAGGGCAAAGTTCTCCTCCCGTCCAAGCTTCACCGGCCATTCCGTGGATTCTCCTCCCCTCTGCCTATCGTTCTGGTGGCTGATGGGAGGGAGGGGAATCCCGGTGCCTTGGATCAGGCTAGCAATGTAGGTTAGGTTTTTCTGTTCTCACACGGGGGGCGCTTGGATAAATGGTGATGCTTCATCTTTGAGTTGGTATTCCGTGCTTCGATCCTCCTCGAATTCGTCCACCGGGATGGAGTTGACGGAGCTCCGACATATATTCCTATAGTCTCCTTGGAGCAGCGATGTTAGCTAGGGTTTCTCACCATATGCGCACAAATAATGAAATTTGATGTCGCACACTTTGGATCGATTCAAGGGTCAATGACGACGACTGTGACACCAGGGTGTTTATCCTTAGGGCTGTGCACAAAAACTTTCCAACTTTCATCAACAAGATTAAGCCGACTCTAGTATCGAAGCGGCGACAACTGTGCGTTGGCGGGCACCAACTTCGGCAACGGGAGTCCTTGGAGGAGATGGCAAATGAGAAAACATTGATTTGGCTGCTCAAAGTAAGGGGTCACTGCTCAAATTTGAGGAGATAAAGTATTTTTAAATGAGGACTAGACGGTGTTAACTCTCCAAACAAGATTCTTTTGATGGGTTTAACGTTTTTGGGGGAAGGAATATACATGCAGGATGGGAACGGAGATGTTCTCTCACTGTTTAGCCCTACTAGGCAACAACCATACACAGGCGTATCCATGTCAAAGATTTTGTTCCTAATTTAATTAGCCCACCTATACACCCAACCCTACATATCCTATGTATACCACCAGAGAGGTTGGCACCAGAAGGTGTCGTACTTTATCAATAAGAGTCAATTGCAAGAAACTACCACATTTACGGCTAGGTTTGCAGAAAACCACCAAGTCGCTAATCCGTTGCAAAAACACCGCGATTTCTCTAATCCTATTGCAAAAAGCACTGATTGGGTGATTTGGTCCATTTGATCGCTTTCTGATAAGTGGGGCCGAATTTTAAGGAGCTGACTTGGCAAAGAATTGACATACACACCCCTGGAATCTAAAATAAAACGCAATCAACACTCAATACAAATCCCCCCTTACCCCGATCCAATCGGGATCGGCTATTCCCGCAGCCCTCGCCGTCGTTCCATAAGCCACCGCCGCCAACTGCATCGCCACCACGGCTGGGCCAAGGTGCTTGCCTCCTTTCTTCTAGGTGCGAAGCGGAGCAAGCACGGGTCGCGGTGCTGGCAAGAGAGGCGCAAGCGGCAGACGGCCCGTGTAGCTCGAGCTACGGTGAAGCGCGCATCAAGATCAAGAAACGACGCGGCGGTAGCGAAGCGGTGCAAGAAGAGGGACGGTGGCGCTCAATGCGGTAGCGCGAGCAATGGAGTGGCGAGCACATCACTAGAGCGAGCGGTGGCGCGGCGGCAGGACATGAACCACAGGGATGAGGTGCGGCCCACCCGCCCGGCCAGCTCCGTTGTCGACTGCCGTAGCAGCCGCGCGGCTCTGCCCATGCCCTCTACTCCCCGGCGACGAGCCCCATGCCTGCGTGTTGCGCTCTGCTTCGGCAGCCCAAATCGGGAGGATGGGGCTGATTGCGTTTTCTTATTTGTTTCAGGGGTGTGCATGTTAATTTTTTGCCACGTTAGCTCCTTACAATGGGGCCCCACTTGTCAGAAAGAGATCAAACAACCCAAATCATCCGATCAGTGCTTTTTGCAATGAGATTAGAGAAACTGCGGTGTTTTTTGCAATGGATTTGCGACTTGGTGGTTTTTCGCAAACCTAGCCGCAAATGTGGTAGTTGCTTGCAATTGACTCTTATCAATAAAGGCCGAAAAAAAAATCAAATACCATGCATACTTTTCTAGCAGAACACTTCAGCCTTGATACAACAATCACCATCCATCTACTGTAGTCGTTAGTAGCAGACTAGCAGTACCGCAACATCAAACGACTACATCGAACAAGGAAAGGTCAAAGGGGATTGCCAGTCTCCACAAGGGGCATTTCTCCAAGAGCATCGATGCTTAATTCAACCCTGAACCAAAAATAGCCGAACTGATCCTGAAAATGACCTTCCGTTGAGAAAAGAACTAAATGCAAAAAATCTGGTCAAAGAGAATACTGACACAATCCAGCCAAACCGGCTCTGACATGGATGCGTTGTTAACTAGCGTCTTTTACACTAGAGTGTAATGTTAAAAACGCTTTTATATTATGATACGGAAGGAGGGGGCAGTGCAGTGATCAGCCTTGAACCCTGGTCCTGAACAGAACAGCGAGTGAGCGCTGAGTAGGCTTTAGACTTTGGAGCAGAGAGGAGGGAGTGTCGGTGGCGCGTGCAAATATGCAACGGGGACGCAGTGCGTGCATGGGAAGGCCCTGCCTGATAAGAATGGAGCCCGTAGAATAGAAGCACCGGATGTGTGGATCAGGTGGAGGCCATGCCCATGGCCATGGGAGCGAAGCCAGCCAACCAACCAGCGCAACAACTCGCCGTTACGCTCTTTAAGCAACTAATATCCACACCAATGGGGGAATTTCCTCCATGTTTATTGCGGAGAAAGTGGCGCGCCACCGAACCCTCTAAAGCTAGCCTAGCCATGCGCCTCTCGCTTTCCTCCCCTTCCCTTCTTATCCACACGGCCTAACCAACGACGAAGAAAAATGTACTAGTAGTATAAGTGTTTTGGAAGCGAGGCGGTGAGAAGACGATGATCACATCTCGTTGCCAAGGAGAGAAATGCAAATGGGTTCTGTTTCTTTACGTCCACAGATTCTAAGTAAGAAGTGCAGGGCGAGTACAAAAAAGGAGTGCTCTGCGCTGTAGATGCGGACCATCGCTGCAGCATTGACCGCATCAAGGAATCGCTGCCACAAGATTCGCCGTCCAGCGCCAGGGATCCCGGTGCAATCAGCTCCCAGTCGGAGTTCCCTTCCACTACTGAATTTAATTTCTAGTGTTGTTTTCACCATACTACTAGTATATTTCTTTGACTCTAGACCAGTCACGGTGAAGAATCAGGAGATTCGAACGGAGGAACGCCACATATCCATGCACACGTACCTCCAAGAAAACCAATGCGTGCGGGAGCGAGAGAGAGGGAGATCGACGTATATAGACGCCGTCAAATGACGTCCAGTCTCTCCCGCACACGCCGGTGATAATGTTTCTCAGAAGTGGCTGACGTTCCTATCGGCGATCCCCTTTCATGTACTCGGCCTGCCATTTGGAGAGGTGTGCTCCAGTTAGTATGAACGGCCTGGTTCCCTACTGCCTGTGGCTTTCCACGCACCACTGTCCTCCACTGCCAAACTCCCATGGAAATCAGCGCCACAGCAGCAGCAGCAGCTTCCTCTTCCTCTTCCTGGGGCTGACTGCCATTTACGTGAAACCGCAGGGACAGACCACCAAAACAGCAAAACAGAGTGGCACTCACCGCCGCACCGACTAAAAATGGACAATGGAAAATCGCTACGTACTCTCACCCCCCCTGTTTCAGAACGCAGTGCATATTTAGTTCTCTGGAAGTCAAACATGCTTATGATTGACCAAATTTATATGAAAAAACATCAACATACACAACACACATTTAGTATCATTACCATAAAGTGTATTTTTATATTCTATTTGTTTCGTACGTAAAAATATATTTCATCATGAGGTGTATTTTTATATTTCTTGTTTTGAGCATCAGTATAGACACAAGCGCTCATATACACGCGCATACACTCATCCCTATGAACGCACACACGCACACCCTACCCCTATGAGCACCTCCGAGAGATTGAGCCGGCATATCATCTTGAGATTTACGAAGTCACCGTAACATAGCCATGTTTAACTTTTGAAAACAAAACACACACTATGTTTTGGAACAACGGGATTATTATTTATGGATGAAATGGGGCGGAAACAGACGGAACCGCTTGCTACTAAGTTTGCTTTCATATTACCATTTCCGTGGAAGCGAGCACATACGAAAAAAAAACTTCATAAACAAATAGTACTACCCAAAACAAACGCGGTGTGCATACAATGCGAATACATAAGCCGGGATTCATCAAAACTAAAAGACCACATAGATAGACCCATAGAGAAAACCCCAAATAACCAACAAACTTGTTCAATTGATATGACTACAACGTCTTTCGACAATTTCCTAGGCCCGTGACCTACCTCTTAAACGAGCCACACGAACATGGGGACGTTTGGCCACTACAACGAGGATGGGGTGGGGCGGCCTTGTGGGCGGTGGCGTGTGGACTAGACGGTTACGTATGGCACACAGTGACGTGGCACGACGACGTGCTCATGTGCCTGGCTGTTCGATTAGGAACGGTGACGCGTACAAGGGGATTAGATAAGTATTATCGATCTAGTTGTTGGGCCACACCATGGGCTGCATTGCATGCTGGACTATGCCACGCAGCAGCAATGATAAACACCGAAAGCTTCGTATTAACGAAGCAAAATTGTCGTTTCTGTGGTTTTCTCTGCTGAAAAGCGTCATTTGCTTCTATTTTTGTTTGCGTTACGCGATACATCGCTTATGTATTCCCTCTGCAGATAAGGTAATGTAACTTTGCAAAAAGGACACCAACATTATAGCGAATTCTTTCTCCGCTAGTACCGTCTTCAACGGCGTGCCGCTTCATGCCTCCACCCCACCACGCCAACGCCCACCTCCACAATGCTGGCCTTCTCCCTTTTCCTTGCCTCGTCTCTCTCTTTCTGTTGTCCCATCCCTAATTTGATAGATGCCATGGGCGTCGTGAGTACCTCCAACATCTCGACCAACCTATATTTCAATTCCCGGAAAAACCATTACCCACCGCTGTAAATGTCATTGTCGCTACTGTGTCGCAACCTCATTGCCTTCACCTCCTCTTATCGTTGCTAACCCCAGTCATCGTCATCCATCCCCACCGATCCGCCCCCTTTCCCTCTTCTTCCTTCACCCGTGCCTATGCCGCACCCTAAGCCCAACATTCACACATTCACGCGTTAGGTTATTCATTTTGCCAAAACCCATATAAACATTCATAAACACCATGACTGCTCAAAGTTGAATGAATTGGAAAAAAAAGCTCACTTTTGCACCACTAATACCCCTAAAGAGAACACAAACATAAACAAATCACCAAAGCAATTTTAATGAGTTGAGTCCAGCAAGGGGCGATGATCGACCAAACGCCAACGATCACAAAATCCCTCTCATTCACACACGTGGCCACCAGCACCTACCGCGTACTACTACTACTTGTAACCAAACATGTCCCCGACGCAAAATCGCCAGTCACCCCCTGCGGTGATTAATAATCACGGTCAGGTCCCTGGCCAGCGTCCACCACCAAACCCGGAACCACCGGGCGGAAATGTCTCGTTTTTATATAAAAGCCCCTGTCTCCGTCTCCGGTTAGCAGGAGAGA
Organism: Aegilops bicornis; assembly: GCA_021605145.1. NCBI lineage: Eukaryota > Viridiplantae > Streptophyta > Magnoliopsida > Poales > Poaceae > Aegilops > Aegilops bicornis. Next base: position 93,741,433 of record CM038671.1, read on the forward strand.
GAGGACGGGTGGAGGCCAAGAACGCAGCACGACTGCACAGCACCAGCTGCCGACCGACCGCGGGCGGAGCTGACCCCCCGACCCGATCAGATCCCTCGCCGCCCGCCCCCTCAGATCTCCCCGCGCGCGCGCCTCCCCCAGATCCAGCTCCGAGCGCTCGGATTTTCAACAAAGAGGTTGGTGGTGGTGCTGCCGCCCGGTTGCTTTGACCGGCCGGCGGGAAGCCCGTCTCTTGCCGCGGCTGCTCGATCGGAATGTGATCTTCTTCCTGTTGCGCAGGTCCTGCCGGCGGCGTGGTTCGGTGGGAAGCTCGTCGGCTGCTGCTGCTGCTGCTGCTTCTTGCTTCCGGTGCTCTGTAGCGAAGGCGTCCGGCGGAGATGGGGCTGGCGGGGGAGAAGTTCCAGCTGGGGACGGTGGGGGCGCTGAGCCTCTCCGTCGTCTCCTCGGTCTCCATTGTCATCTGCAACAAGGCGCTCATGAGCGCCCTCGGCTTCATCTTCGGTATGAGATCCAATCTCGCCTCCCCAGATGTGCTCCGCTCCCTGTCCTTGCTGGCGCTTCGCCTCCCTGGACGCTTGCGCTCCATGCTTCGCCCGCGTAGCGCTCGTAGACGTGCGAGGCCGAGATTCGGTTAAGGTCGTGGGCAGTGGCTAGTGGAAATCTTGGGCCTGTGAGAATTTTGTTTACTGCGAACTGCAAAATCAGTTACCTTTTTTGTCTCGATGAGGGGAATCACCGTCGGTGGAGTTCCTCGAGCATCGTGTGCCGTGGGTTGGCACATCATGACTAAAACAAAATAAATTTGTCCTGTGCTCAACTTGAATGAATTACAGCTACTAATGCTTAGGGTGACTCGCTGGAATGAATATGCCGAGGAGAAGGGAGCTAGAGTGAGCTTACATAGTGCCAAATGATTTGTTGAGAAGAAAAGAGTAGTGGTTCATCTAAACATATTAGTAGTAAAACAAAAGCAGGTAGGTTACCCCGAAGTTTTACTCAACCTTGTTCTTTATTGTGCAGCCACCACGTTGACAAGCTGGCATCTCTTGGTGACATTCTGTTCACTCCATGTGGCATTATGCATGAAGCTCTTTGAGCACAAACCTTTCGACGCAAGGACCGTCATGGGGTTCGGAGTGCTTAACGGCATTTCGATTGGGCTTCTCAATCTGAGTCTGGGTTTCAACTCTGTTGGTTTCTATCAGGTAAGCGACTTAAGCGTCTGTTCCTTGCTTCCACTGTGTCAGAACTTTTCAAGATTTCATAGTCAATTCAGTTCCTTATCTAGAATGGCAATAGTTGCTTTGGATGGTACGTTGAGTGTGCATAAAATTAGTGTGACTTTGACGCATGCAGTAGTGTGCCTACTATATTCTCATGGCAAACGACATCTTAGGAGAAGGGTTTCAGTTAAGTTATTACATGTTGTGTGAGTGTGTTGTCCGACCTTACACTGCACCAAGCTCATGCTAAAAATGCTCTTTATGTCCAGATGACAAAGCTGGCCATTATTCCCTGCACTGTTATATTGGAGACTCTTTTCTTCAGGAAGAAGTTCAGGTTGGTATTTTGATACACCATGTCCACTATGCTGTGTAATAATTTATCATCTGACTGATTTTCTATCTTTACTGTGCAGTCGCTACATCCAGCTCTCCCTTAGTGTGCTCCTTTTTGGTGTTGGAGTTGCAACTGTGACTGATCTGCAGCTCAATGCTATGGGATCTGTGCTGTCTTTACTGGCAATCGTCACAACCTGTATTGCTCAAATTGTATCCTTTTGACAATACGTAGTTGTTTTCTTCTACCGTAAAACTTTCTGTGCTTGCCAAATCATCTGCATATAATAAATGTTGCATGTAACTAGCTACACATCATGTAGTTTGTCAGTATTAGCTAATGAAATAATGGATAGAAGTGACTCCCTACAGCTGCTGTGTTTTCTTAACAACCACTTTATTTCTACTTTCCTGTTGAACATATACCTCTTGGTTACAATGCTGAAACAACTTCACGATTGATTATTATGTTTGCTTTATGGTGTGCGATTTGAGTCCTTAACCAGCCATCAGATGACCAATACAATTCAAAAGAAGTTCAAAGTATCTTCAACTCAGCTGCTGTACCAATCATGCCCATACCAAGCATTGACCCTGTTCATTGTTGGTCCATTCCTCGATGGATTTCTGACTAACAAAAATGTCTTTGCTTTTGCATACACACCTCAAGTTCTGGTAAGTATTGATCTAGGCTGTGAAAACTTACCTTGATTTTTGACACAGCTTCATGTGATTCATAGTTTGTTCTTATCATTTCTGCAGTTCTTCATCGTGCTGTCGTGTCTGATATCAGTCTCGGTGAACTTCAGCACTTTCCTTGTGATTGGGAAGACATCTCCTGTAACTTACCAAGTCCTTGGCCATCTAAAGACATGCTTGGTTCTTGCCTTCGGCTATGTCTTGCTGCACGATCCGTTTAGCTGGAGAAATATACTTGGAATCCTGATTGCAGTGGTTGGGATGGGACTATATTCATACTTCTGCACCCGTGAAGCTCCAAAGCCCACTGAAGCCTCTCCACAAGTCACTCAGGTACATTCCCTGGGTATTTTCATTGTGCTTTGAGCTCTTGATATTTTCTGTATTTTGGAATCCTGATCTGCTGAGCGACGTGATTAAGGAGTAAGCATAAGCCACCTAGCATGAGTTTCACTGGGCAGTCCACTTTATAAGCCCTATCAATTAATTTTGATGTGCTTCATATGTAGCTGGATGGTGGTTCTCCGCCCCTCTTACCCGGGTTACTGCTACAATTTTCTTGTTATTTACCTCGCATGTCATCTGCATGGCAGGTGAAAGAAGGTGAATCAGACCCTTTGATCGCGGACTCCTTGAACGCCGCCGAGAACGGGGCCGCTGCAGCCACCGACGAGCCTCTGAAGGTCCCCATGTGGAGCTCCAAGTACGCGCGGGCATGAACGCTGCTGCTCCGACCTCTGAAGGTGCCCATGTGGAGCTCCAAGCGCTCGCGGGCATGAACGCCGCTTCGGACCTTGGTTCATGGTATTATATACATAATTATTCAGTTTAGTAGGCAGATAGTAGGGCTGGAAGGAAGCCAAGCCAGCCCTGAGTGTAATGAACGTTCCTTGTTCCAGTTTTGGGCCTTTTTTCTTTCCCCCCCTTTTTTTACTTCTGTTTTGGCTTACCATGCATGCCTGTGGTGCTGTTGTAAAAGTGGATCTCACTCCAAATGACTCCAAATGGCAGATCTACCTTTGTTGAAGCTAAGATACAAAATTTCAATGGCTGGGCAGGGGATCTCTTGTATTATTTTTCGCATGTTCAGCTTCGGATCCGCGGTTGTAACTTTGGTCGCAAGACATAAATATCAACACGTAGTTTACATTCTTTTTTTGTACAAGTGTTCAGTGCATGTTCTGTGGTGAATATGGTGATCTTTTGAGCTTTCAGTTTGTGATATAAGATGCATTTTTTCTCTCTCTTGGGTCCCATATGCCAGTTGCTAAAGACAAGACTTGTTTAGGCTAGTCATTGTTGGAAAAACGTCATGCCATTTTTTGTATCAAAATGATACACACAAACTTTGCGAGCCAATTTTGTTCGATCATGATGCCTGACATAAAATAATAAATATGATTATGCTTCTTATCCTACGATAACAAATGGTGGGAAGCTTTCTTTCCCATTATCTAAAACAAATATGTTCTTTTTCAAGAGAATCTAAGGCAAATGTTAACTATACTACTAACATCTTGTTTTTTCTCTCACACAAAACCGAAATGTAAGTTTTTTTTGAGGGGTAACTAAAATGTTAGCCTTTTTTTTAGAATTGACCGAAATGTTAGTTTTTTTTTTTTGAGAAAACCGAAATGTTAGTAGTATAAAAACTTGGTACATGAACCAAATGGGCCTCTGGACCTTGTTGGCATGTTGCATTTCCTCCATTTCGCAGTCCTGATGCAGGCCCATCAATCGCTTGGAAAGAGTATGGTACGACGGCAAAATTGGGCCTGGGTCGGCCCAGCACACGCACCCAGCCCACAGAAATTGGCGGGAACTGGAGGGAGAAACGGCGGGAAGCGCGGCCGCCAGTGGCGCGAAACCCTGACAACTTATAACCCTCCCGCCTCCCTCCCCGCCGCACCACCTCCCGCCATTGCTCCCAGTCTCCCAACTCCCCAAGAAGAGAGGGCGAGATCCACCGCCGGAGAAAGACAGAGAGGATGGTGGGCCCGCAGTACGACCTCGTCGGCAACCCCCTGGGCGCGGTGCGCGCCACCTTCGAGAGGGCGGCGGCCGCCGCCGCGGCGGAGTCCGGGGGCCGCGACCCGGTGGCGGCGTTCCGGTCCAAGGACTGGGGCGCCAGCGAGGTGTTCCGCTCCTTCCTCTTCGAGCAGGGCGGCCTCGACAAGGTATCAACCCCTCGCCGCCTCTGTTCTTGGCTTTATTTCCCTGTCGCGTGCCAGTACGCTGCGCGAGATTAGGTTATCCACTCGCGATCTGGTTGGCGTCCGCCAGTTTCCTATGTATCAGGCTATCGTGTTATAGATTAATCGGCCTATAGATAAATAAATTATCAAATTTTGATAATCTTATGTACGCAGTCCGCACTCTGCACTGTAAAAGGAGGAAAAATGATTAGTGTCCAAATGAATAGAGGGAAGAAAAATGCTTGAGAGCAAATGCGTTACAGATTTATGGCGGGGAAAAGGGATTTATTTTTGTACTGTGTGTATTAGATCCTACTGGACTGTTAGCAGATTTCAAATTGTCTTTCACTAGGTGAAATGAGATTTCTTACACTGTGTTGCCCTTTCCAGGTTCCATTGTTGGATGCATCAAATCTCGGATTGATCAAACCCAACACCCTCGTCCGGTTCCGGGGGATGGTTCAGGACATGCTCGGGAACGAGTTCTATGCTGGGGCTTTCAAGGTACTGACATGACTTTGCTGACATGCTGCCGTCAAGCTTCGGCTAGTGCCTCTTATGCTGACCTGTATAAACACTGTTTGTGAAGGATGGGTCTACCTGGAGGACGAACAAGTTCACAGATTTCTCACCATTCGCAATGCCGCACCCGTGTGACTCGCATCTCTGGGAGCGCCATCTCTTCCATTGCGTGCCAGTATGTTACTATATCCCAGAGCACTTGTTTCCCACTTTCTGATCAGTTATAGAAATTCTTTGCACAAAGGGTTGGTTAGTGGAATTCACCTGAATAGTTTCATTTGGCTTCTTTCAGGTGCCTGGACAGAATTCGTGGACACTGGAGTCTTCCCCTGGGCCTGACTTGCGCCAAATGGCAAACTGCTTGACACCTGAACAAAGGGAGAAAAGGAAGAGGGATGGAGATGATGATGCCATGGATGTAAGCTCTTCTCAAGTTTGTTACAATAATGCATCCTCTTAACAGTTTCAGTGTCCAGTAACCAGCATTGGCATCTAATGCATTGCTTGCTACAGGTCTCAGAAAATGGAAATGGCGAGAGTTCTTCATGCAGCAAGAAACCAGTAAGAACCGAACTTAGTTTTCTACTATATAGCTTTGTCATTTCCCCATATGAAATGGTCCCATAATCTAGTGTGTCTCTGTTTCCGGTTTGAAGTTCATCTAGCATTTGATAGCCTAAATTACTTGTCCGGATATAGATTAACATAATCATAAAATAGAATGAGTAAGAGTATCAATTGATTCGTAACATGTTTTAGTTAATTAAAATGCTCCATTTCATGCTAATCTGAAGTCATATAGAATGAAGGGTTTGGTTATCTGACATAATCTGCACTTGTTTTTTCTCAGAAGGAAGATGACGTCCAGATCCCATCTAGCTCAGCAGAAATGCCAGCAAGTGAAAATGTGCCACAGATGAATGGGAATGATCATCATATTCCTGGAAGCTCCTTTTCATGTCTAGTGAAGGTGAGGCACCTGAACTTTTTTGTATGAAATGTACATTAGCTAATTTATTGCAAGTCCTATTGCTTACAGACTTTCATGCACTGCAGATCTATGATATGCCTGAAAGTCAAGTGAAACTAAACGATGTTGCTGAGTTCATAGGGGTATACACATTTGACCCAGAACTTGCTGCTCCCAATGATAATTCGGATGATATAATGTTTGATCTCATTGAAGATGTAACAGCTCAGTTGCCTCCCAGCAAGGTATGCCTTTTATAGGGTGCATAGTGCTTGATTTCACGCGTGAAACAGAAACTTGAATTTCTATGCATATTTTAATATTTGCCCTAACCTCTAGCCTTGAAACTGTTTGTATAGGTGCCCCGTCTTCACTGTTTGGTGTGGCGAAAATTATCATCTGTTGATTTTCTAGCAAAGCATCCTGCTGCTGAGGTGAATTTATGACCTTAGACTGAAAATTGGGCCTGCTGGTTTAACCATGTATTCATTTCCTCCTAGTAACATACAGAACTCTTAACCACTGTTTTTTTAATCATGCAGCCTTCGCCAAGTCTACTAAAAGGCATCCGGCAATCTTTGCTCTCACATCTCACTCTGGTATTAGGGAAAGATGACCTGGCAGCTAACTGTTTACTGCTGCATCTTCTATCCAGAGTATGTCTTATCACTGCACATTGCTTTCTTTTCGTGCTTTTCCCCAGATATTTTGTATGTTGGTTTAATTATTTCATTGCCTTTTCAATATCTCTACAGCTACGAACTAGGGTGGATGTGGTCACCGTTGGCAGGCTCTCCTTGAATTTCACTGGATTTAACAGAGAAAGTGTTTCCATTTTTGGAAAACAGCTAAATACTTTGATCCAGGGACTAATGCCTTATTCACAAGCTATTCCTCTGTCAATTGAGTGTCTCAACACAGCCACACTTCAGCCTAGAAAGGACAACAAGACAGGAAGGTAAGTCCTGTTCAGTTTCTTTTTGTTTGTCCAATCAAATTCCGCAAGTATGTATCTCCTTGCCTTTATTGGGAGCTAACCTATAAACTGCGCTCTTCATAAAATTTGGTGTAGGTTGGTTACAGGAGTTCTGCAGCTACCTCAAGGCTCTCACTTGACATTTGATGAAACTCTCTTGCAATCTGGATCTTTGGCATCTAAAGGTGTTGAGAACACAGTGCTGCTTAAGAACTTGATGGAGTCACAGATGGTAATAATTCTCCCTGAATTTGTATTTAAGACATGATACATATAAGAATCTGTTGCATTATATTTCTATAAGATTCTGTGCTCATACCATTTGAGTGGTGCATAAGTCTTTTGTCAGCATATATATCAGTATCAACCATTTTAGGTCAATGACTACATGATTGAACTGAATGAAAATTTGAATCAAAATTCACAAGCACTTAGGTGTAACCAACTGCGCCCAAAGTGAATTAGTGATGGCATGATACTTCAAGCATGAACCTCCAAATTATCATTGCTGGGTAATTTTCATTGATAAATTTTGTCTGTTGTACTTACAGGTTGAGTATGATTTTGAGTACTACAAGCTGGAGATGGCGACGGATGTGCAGCTACTTACTCTTTCTGAGGGAAAATCAAACATCCTGCCTTCAGACTTGGTAGTGCCTTTTCGTCCATCCACTGTTTCTGCAGTGAATGCAACTTCTGAGGAACTTGAGAGCTGGAGGTGGTACTTGGCCACAGTGAGGTCTCTTCCTCAGTCCTCTGAACCTGAGATTTACCAGGTAACCATCCCTCATTCCACTTCTTATTTAGCAGATTCAGAATTTCAGATTATGTTTAAACATGTACCGAGTTTGCTCAACGTTTGCATCTTAACTGTAGGCGATCCAAGACGAAATGGTCAGTGCCATGCGCAGCGACAGGAGCTTGGGTTGCACTGAACTTAGCAGGTAATCTTGGGCGTCTAACATGTTGTGTTTGCGATAACATGGGAGTTTATGAACCTCCATCCGACTAACTTTTTTGTGCTGATATGCAGATGGCTGACAATGGCTCAGATCACAGCCTCAAGCTTTGGTGAGAAGAGCCTTTCCCTGGAGCACTGGCAGATGGTCAAGGAGCTTGAGAGGCTTAGAAAGGAGAGGATGCAATGAGAAGAAGACTGTGTCATCAGCACATGGATGTGTGGAGCTCCAGTTGTAGTAATGGCCTGCTGTGATGTGTATATTTCCTTCTACTAGGGTCTAAATCATCAAGACTTGGATCTGCACCACTGTTTGTGATCCTTCCTGTGGGTGTCATTTGACAACTCAATTATCAAGTTAAGCCTGTGCTTTTGTGAAATGTGCTCTGGTAACTATATTATGTCTGGCCTTGAATGAACAACTAAATCTATAGCTCCTCCTAACTCTGGAGAATTAAGGTGATCTTGTGCTATTCTGGCCTTGAATGAACTACCAAATCTAACACTAGTTGTTTCTTCAGTTCACTTCTAACTCTGAAGAATTTAATGTGAATTGAAATGTGTATTTCTGGTACCAAGAAGTATGTTAACAACCTGATCTCATCAATCTTCTCATCAAAATTCAGGATTACCTTCCATAAAAAATGCTTCACTTGCTAATGCCAAAGCAAGACATGAACACTGAATAATAATACTATCATGATTGGATACATAGCAGTAGATACATTGTGATGAATACATATGCTAACTTTCAGAATTGTGTGCTGGGCAAATGAATGATAGTACAGCTGCTGGCTTGCTGCATAAACTTCAGAGAGCAGAGCTTAAATTTTACAGACAAACCCTCACACAAGCCAAAGTTTCATAGCTTGGCAGTGCTTGAGCTATATACGAGGAGCATTTACAGGCTTCATACTTGTTCATCACAAAGCGGCGGATAGAGGAATGGTTGCTTGCATGCCTGTTTTACAGGCATGTGTCGCAAAGCAGACGTCCGTCGTCTCAAGGAACTTCTGGGTCTTCACCAGAATCAGTGGGATGTAGTCAAGGACAAGCCTCTTGCACTGAGAAATAAAACCAAAAGCAGATTCGTGAGCAGAACAAAACTAGATACCCTTTTCTTTAACAAGAAACTAGATACCTTGCAAAGCGTCAAAAACGCCAAAAGGTTTATGCGTACCATTCAGTTGTTACAAAGTTAGCCAATTACAGAAATAGTTAGCAACATCTAAAGTTCTAATGATCCTGAACTGGTATATACTCCCTCCGTCCCAAAATTCTTGTCTTAGATTTGTCTGTGTTCCGGTATCTACGATTGTTTCTGAACTTAACTCACCTGCGGTTCATAGTTCTTCACCTTGCTGCATGTTTTGAAAAGAAGCCCGACTATCTCCAGCTGCAGAAAATCGCGACATGCACAAAAACACATTAGCCATGTGCAAAGTAGAAGTCAACCATTGCAGAGAACAAGATGGCAGTTACCTTGGTGTTGGGATCCTTAAGCATGGTAAGAACTTCAACAACAACATGATGGCATAGACCACAGGCATCCCCTCGTGTGGACGACCGAGTTGCCGCCCCCTTTGGGCAGAGGTGCGCTGACTTACATAACTCCTCAGGTTTAACCACAGAAATCTCCAAGAAGAAAGCGGGAATGTAGTAGTCGACCAGCGTGATGCACTGCGAGAAGATGAAAGCCAGTCAGTTTACTGAACTCTGAACTGTGCTATATCCTAGGCAGGCATTGCCATTTATCCACACCTGTTGTCTTAGAGGACCAAGACTTGCACACGTGTGGTGGAGGGCACTGAGAATCTCGGTTTGGGTTTCGTTTTGTCGCAGGTAGACCAGAGCCTCGGTTGAGTATTGCTCACATAGCACACACAGCTTTCCGTTTGCCGAAGTTAATCCTGCCCCTCTGCTTGCAGGAGGGAAGTTTTCCTGGGCTGAAATGGATACAGCAGAGCAGTTTGATCATAACTCATAAGGTCAGCACTCAACACTGTGGAACTTGAGTTTTTACAAGGAGAGGGGTGTTTAGCTGAAGATGTGGTGAGCATAATTTGTCACAGCAGGATCACAGTTATCTTTATGAGTAGCTATAAGTGAGAGTTCAGACTTACAGAATTAGTAAATGGAAGCAGAATTTACATGCCCTAAATATATCTAACAAGCAGTAAGTAAAGCAATTCTTAGTTTCTTACAATACAGGCATCAGCAACGTGATTCATACTACCATGTGTCCTTGCAACTTAGATCAAAGCAGAAAAGTAGGTGCAGGATTATTTATGGACAGTCTTCTGGTTAGTAGATGCAGGGTTATTTAGGGACAGTCTTGTGGTCAAAAATAAAAAGACAGTCTTCTGCTAAAAAATTAAGTTGCAGTTCTTATCATAAGGTGAATACTCAAAAATAGTGCAACTTTAATTTTTGCAAGGAGAGGGGTGTTCAGCTGAAGATGTGGTGAGCATAATTTATCACAGCAGGATCTGAGTTCTCTTTATGAGAAACCATAAGTGATAATTTAGACTTTCAAAATCAGTGAATGGAAGCAGACTAACATGCCCTACTTGTGATAAGCAGTGGGTACACAATTCATAGTTTGTACAACACAGGCATCAACAACACAATTCATACTTGTATGTGTCTGTGCAACCCAGATGAAACAGAAAAATAGACGCAGAATTATTTCTGGAATCAGCACAAAACCAAATTGAAAGATAGTACTCCATTAGTATTTTGGTCAAAATTAAGTAGCAGTTCTTCTACTGTAGCAAACATCACATGTTTCAGATGGTTTTCTAGCAAGTATTTTCCAGAAAAGAGGATTGGTGGCACACAATTTCTGCACTCGGTCGATCTACCTAGCATTATCAGCATGGATACCATTGAGACATGAACAGAAACTCTTGGATAACAAACAAGAACAACCAATACGAGCATTCAATCTTGTAATGAATCCACAACTTACTCAGTATGCAGGCATATCGATCTGCGCTCCTCATATATGCATCTCTGCTCTCTGCGAGCGCGGCCGACAAGGCCAGCAGGAGCAGCACAAACGCAAGCCTCCTCGTCGAGCACGCCATCGCCATGCCTGCTCACAAGTTTGAGGGACAGTTAATTTGGGGACCCAGAGCACAAAACAGGGAGATGTCCCAACAGCTATGAAGGTGTGCATCAGAAGGCTAGAATGCACGAAAAATCCCTCTTGCTATGCTAATCCTGATTCCTAGAAAGTCAATGAGCACCAGATTCAGCTAGACTTGTTCTTCTGGCACCACTGGAACAAGCTTCCGTCCCCACACCAGAACAAGGCCCGACGAGATCCAAAAACGTGCAGTGGATGCTGCTCGAATCGAACCTCGCTCGGTAGATGCAGGATGAACATGGGGGTCCAACCCAACCGGGAAGGGCGGAGCAAATCAGCTAGTATAGTAAATATTCTCTCAGGGGAATCGCGGAGTAGCTCACCTGGTTGACTCTCTCTGCGGCCGCTCCCCTCTGCGGCTGATTTGCTCTTGGAACGGGGGAGGGCAGCTCGGGGAGTAAAAGCTCCAAGAGGTTAGCTGAGGCCCTGACTCCCGAGGATGGATGGATGGATGGAAGCGGCGAAGAAGAAGACAACCTTTTCTTACAAGGTACGTAGTAACTTTAAAAGAACTGAACTGAGCTAACCTTTGTTGTAGTGTAGCAGCTTGTCCTTTTTCATGTTTTTTTTAAATCAAACTAGCAAAGTGGCCTGTGCATTTGCTAATGCACGCACAGTCTATTAATCATCTGTCATTTTTTTTGGAACTTTGCATTGTTATTTTTATGACATAACTATTAGTAAAAGAAAATCTTATCCTCAAGAATGAATATTAATGCAAATATAGCAGTTGCAGCCTAATTAAAACAATATTTTGTTAAAATCTAATGGTATTATACGCTTTAATGTCTAAAATGACATTTAGCAGGGTCAATTCGCTCGATTTCTTTATACTTCACATACACGTCAAACTATTACATCAATGTATCTTAAAGTTTGGTTAATATTAATTTCATTTTATGTTAACCAGTTTTTTCTAGTTTTTTTTTTGAATTAGACTTCTACAGTTTGTCTAACTTTAAAACAACTATTTTGTCAAGATAGTCTTTTCTATGTATTTTTTAAATAATAATAAAGTTAAAATTTCTAGTAAATTAAATTATGTCTGTTAATGATTGGTTTTTGTTCATAAATTTGACATATACATATCTTTCGTAAAGATAAGATATTCATGACGTCTTAGTCTCTTAGATTATTAATTAGGAAAATCTATAGAACGCATTCTATTTTGATCATCGTCACACCTTACACATCCTATCTAGTAACCCCACATCTTGAATGGAGAAGTATGAGTCAATCATCCCTTTGTCTGAGCGCTTAAATGGGCATGAGATTAAAGTTCAAATCATAAGCCAACCAATCATTTGTATATGATATTAATTTGATCTCTAAATTATGTACGTGATATTGAGAAAGTCTTCAAGTTAATCAAAAGACTATGAAGATTACTTTATAAATTTTATGCCGTTTTCGGCCAATTTGAAATCTGAACGCTACAATCCCGTTCCCACTATAATTAACTAAAATAAAATATTTATATTAGTCACTATCTTCAGATATGTCCTCAATCTCTACTACTAAAGTGAGATTTGGTAGCTTCCGTTCCACAGATTTTTCTGCCTCACATCCCACTATCATCTATTTCGTCCGGGTTTTTCATCTCACCTGCAACCACGACCTTCGTTCTGATTTTCGCTCTCTCGCACTACAAGCCGATTCGCCCGGCCCTTCTTTACTACGCAGTCGTCATTTGTCCTCCTTTAAGTGCAACATTTTGACATCATCTTGTAGTCACCTGATAGTGCAACATTTTGATATTGTCTTCTTTTAAACATCAAGTAGGTCGAGTGAGAAGCAGAACGACGATGAGGAGGGAGCAAATGTGGCGATCAAAACAATGCGAAGGCTTTAGCTTAGTTCAAATAAATCATATATTTATACTAAACATTCACACTTTTTTATATTTTTTTTCTCATAAAATTACATATTTTAGCATTGTATTTTAGAACAGATAATAATGTTGATAAATTTAATTATTGTGTTTTTGTTATACATTTCCAATGTCTAGTATTGAAAATTCATGCACACCATGATAAATTTAAACCATATCTTTTATTGGAAGTTATTTTCCTCTTTTAAGAATATATCCCTTCAAATATTTTGCACAGATTCTTAACCGTGAGAGAAGTAACACAATTTTGTTGATTCACCGTTTAATTTATGACACATGCTTCAATTATAGTGTATATAGGTGTGTGTAGGTGTGTTTGTGTATTTATTGATATTCTTTAATATCTTGGTACATATATGTCAAGCGTATGATTCTACAAATATCTTGTTAGTGGTTTCTAGTGTATGATTTGCTAGAAACAAATAGACTATATTATATAAAGTTTTTACGAGGAAGATATCATCTAGTGGATCTAATGGCTTGCATGCTACTTTAATGGTGGGATCAAATGTGTTTTACATGTTTTAGTTGGTTCATTAATCTACCGGACAAGTTGTGTTTACCTCCATCGATTTTTAATAATAAACCATATATACAAGTGCTCCTGCATGTTTTCTCAAATAAAAATCATCTTCATATGCCAAATTAAAAATAGGAGTTAATCCACTAGAAACAAAAAACATAGAAATATTTAAATCAAATTGTATGAAATTTTAAGATAGACTAATGGCTACACCGACTAGACTACTTTGTTTATATGAGTATTGATTTGTGGTGTGAACAGTTTGTGCAAATTGAATCTTACTAGCATGTGGGTTGGGGCATCCGCTCCTCACGGCCTAAGATTGTTGCTTTGTTTGCCCCTAAAAATTGTTGTCTATGATCATGAATTTAATTTGTGTTGTTGGTCTTTTTCTATGTGATGAATAATTGCACCGTGTTGTTGTTACCATCATTATATGATTTATTTAAAAATCTATATTGTGTCTCTGTTACGTTAGTATCATTGGCCAGTTTACATGAAAAAATGATTAATTCAAAAATGTAGTGAGTATTAGATTTTTTTGGAATTCGATTTTGTACGAAAGTATCAAGTTTATAGATAAAATTATCAACATCTATAATACATATTAGTACCATTAGATTCATCATGAAATATATTCTCCTATGATAAATCACTACAACAAAATTGAGATACTGTGACGAAATCCTCGTGACGATGGTGTCCAACGTCACACAAATTCCTAATGTGTGATGTTTCATAGGTGGCGTCACCGATTACCACAAATCGGTGACCATAAGCGTCACTGGATTGCCTCAGCCATTCAGCACACCCGGCTATCAATTTCTATGACATTTTTGTGATTTCCCTGACTAACCTACTAGAGTCACTGAGTACTATGAATGTGTGAAGATCATTTTTTTCATGTAACGTATTGTAGTGGGACCCGCCGTAGCTAGTTCATGGGTTATTGAGCGGTAGGACCCATGCGTCAGTGTTGCCGGTGTGACTCGACATAGTTTTTTCAAATCTGTGGAGCACTGTAATTATTTTGTTCGATATAGTAATATAAATAGGTAGTGGCCATGGAGATATTTATCATAATTATATTTTGTAATGAAAAACGTTATTTTGTTCTTTCTAATATAAATAGATAGTGGGCGTTTGTGAGCTGATTTTGCTTATCTCCAAAATAAAAATGGAAATAAGGGAGTGAAGGGAAATAAGAAGAAAAAAAATCAATAATCGAAATGAGAAAACTTCATTTTGCTTTTATATCTATATATGATATAATAATTAGTTAGTGGGTAGGCAAAAAAAACTTAAATTGGAATAGTTCGTGAGCTAATGTTGTTTCATTTCTATCTCAAAGGTTAAAATGAAAATATGAGAGTCGATGAGAAATTTTTATTCTTATCTTTTTTCTCGAGACAAACTTGTCTATAAACATGTAGTCACGGGCAACAAACTTGAAGCTAGCTACAGGAGTTTGAGACTATCTTATCTACGTAAGTTTGATCCGCGAACACCATGATCTCCACACACCTATTAAATGGAAAACAATGCTGCTCCTAGAATTCACTACACGAGCTTGGCCACCAATTAGGCGCTTAGCCGCCACATTCTGTAAGGCCCAAATAAAACCCTAGTCTAAAAATCCCCAAATACACCCGTGCCCACTCCCACCTGACTCGGATCTCCTCTCACCGGCGGCGCCTCCAAGTCAGTCGCCGCCAGCCGCGCCACCCAAAATCCCTCCCCTCCTCCGCCCTCTGTTCCGCCGCGCCACCCTCTCTCTGTTCGATGCCACGTCCCCAGGCACCACTACACCGACACCAGCCTGCGACATTTGTTGTCTGGTTCGACCTCCATGCAACCTCCACCGCCACTTCTTGGATGGCTCAAGATCATCGCTCTCTCCATCTCCGGCGCCTTGCCCAGCCTTCGCTTTCTCACCTCGTGCCTCACCATGATCCGGCCACGCCTCACCCTCCCGCCACCATCAACTACTTGAAGATCACTTCCGATTTAACCAACAAGACAACAAGGCGGAGAGATCAGGTTTGGGAGAGGCAACCCGACGATGCAAAGAGGCCAGGGATGAGTTGGAAACTCTTCAAGGAACCGCGTGTAGCACCATCAGATCTGGTCCCCTTCCAACTATTTGATGGTAAAATTTCACCGCTTACTTTTTTCTTCTATAATTTCTGATGTAACATTTGTGATCCGAATTTGATTCTTCTAACGACCTACTTCAGATCACCTCTCCCCTGGTTGCGCTAATCTAGATGAGGAGTAAGAATGTAAGATCAATGTCATTCTTATTGGTTTATACTTCTATGGTCCTGCCTTACTCTAAATTTCTACGATGAATAGTTTCAACGCAGGTTTCCCTTTTATGCTGCAAGATCATTCAATCTCCAAAGATGCTCAAGAACATCTAATGTGTGACTACACTCTGTCCGTCGAGTATTAACAATGAAACCGTATTAGGAATAGCCTTTATTAGAAGCTATATGCACAAGCAATTAATATTCTGTGATAATAGTTAATAAGTTAAACATATGTTGAGGGCTCCTATCATGGGCCATACCATGTCTTCTTAGTTGCTAGGTAATCGTAAAATCTGTATATTAAAAGGTTTATTCAGATGCTAATACCGCTCGGTGAAAGAGAAAGTTATTATGTTAATTCAGTAATATTTTTTCTCCATGCGATCACTTGTCAAGATATTGTTTCTCTTCTGCTTTATTCCACTATAATGCAGTGCATTAAATATTAATTGACTGCTCACTGTAGGTAGTAAGTTAAGTTTGCAATGTCAAGATAATCTTATCGGCCTTGCAATGTTGGTACGGTCTGAAGCTTAATCTTTTTACTACTTGCTTCT
Organism: Aegilops bicornis; assembly: GCA_021605145.1. NCBI lineage: Eukaryota > Viridiplantae > Streptophyta > Magnoliopsida > Poales > Poaceae > Aegilops > Aegilops bicornis. The sequence continues at coordinate 93,757,746 of CM038671.1, forward strand.
CCACTTCCTATGTTTTTACAGTCCAGTACTTGACAATTCCTTATTTGGTTGTGTATGCTTAACATTTAAGCTCATTGTGTCCTTCCTTTGCCCATAATTTGTATTTTTATTTGTTATATTTAGAATGAGGAAGCATCAAGCATCGTACAACTGTAGTGCAAGTACACAAGTAGTCAGAGTCAGGAGAAGATGAGCAAGCACACAATGATTCAAATCGTAGTCTACGGTACTAGTACTAGTTGCTTATGGCACTTAGTTGTATCTAAGGTGATGAACGGCCAAATTCGTAGCATGTCTAAATCAATTCAGATATGAGAAAACAGACTTAATAGGAATAAGGTGGCCTGCGATGGTCTGGTGGCGACCGTTAGAGTTTAGATATTAAATCATTCTGAGATTGTTCAATATTGAATGGATGCCACTCCTTACTAAAAACATTTTTGTGTTTGCTTTGCTAAGTACATTACTGATCTGTTTTTTATGGTTTTTTTTATGATGTGCTGATCTAAACTTGTGTATTAACCAAAGCATCAAAAAACTATACTTATGCAGCTAATTATGAAATATGTTAAGTAGCACAGTACTTAAAAGTGCAGTGGGGATCCATGTAAATTATTTTGACCGACAACTTTTTATACCAGTTTGTGTCTTCTTGTTCTGCCATACAAATTCTGCTTTTACTGCCCCATCTTCATGCCGCAAATCTAGCTAATAATGTACTCAGGTTCATAATTTCATAGATTGTAAGCTTCTTAGTGGCATTCTTATACCTTGTTATCTTGTATGTTTTCATCTCATTAAGATGTAACACACTGTTGTATTTCATTAATTTATATAGGCACTGGGAGGAGTTCAAGACAGAGCATGTGATTTGGCTGAAGCAACTCAGCAAGCAAATAATCCAAAGCTGATGGTGAATGAAGGCCATCTTTTGTGATAGAAAGATAGTTTGTAGAATCATACATTGCAATCATGAGAACAACACATATGGTCTTTTTAGTTATCTATAGATATCACTTATCGTCTTGTCTATTGTCAGGCCAAACTTGAGTCGGTGCTATTATTTATTGTCATTTCTATTTATGAGTATGATTTATATTTCATTTCAATTTATAATGTGATTTGGCTCTTTACTTATTTATATAATGTGATGTGAATTAAATATTTACTGTGATATGCATTCGCAATATGGTGGATTTGATAATTCATTGTAAATTATTAGTAATAAATAAATAATTTTTGATGATGTCATCTTCATGAATAATGAATGTAGTGACGCTAGTAGGTGGATAATCTGCGCGGATGTTGTCTTGCATAAAGCCAGTGACGTTGCTCTGTCATTGAATATGGTACAATATGGCCCCTCTGCTCCTAACATGTGACATTAATCGACCGTCATAGAAGTAGAAAGTTGTTGACGTTCTAGAAAACGTCACCGAAGGTCCCAATTTCAGTGACATTTTTTTGAGCGCGCCGTCACTAGGAGTAATCTGTGACGGGGATTCCATGACGATGCTTGTGACGGCCATAAAACGTCACTCAGGAGTAATTTGTGACGTTATTAGCCATTCGATGACATTTTTTGCCTCGTCACAGTAGGCCCGATCTCTTGTAGTGAATTATTAGTATTGTAGATATATGTATTTTCTCCATAAACTTGGTCAAAGATTGTGAAACTTCAATTTTATAACCCCCCCAAGAGTCCCCTCTTCCGTCATTAATTCATATTAATAACCGAGACCAATATATACACATTTACATGCGCGCTTAGCATTAATTAGCGAGAAATTAAAATGCCAAGAACCAGCTAGAGGTGTAAGAACCAACGGGATAAAGGGCAGTTGTGCAGAGAGCGAGTCAATTACGATAGTGGACTTGCTTTGAAAGTGTATTTGTCCCTAAATGGTGTTTTGGTGTAATGATAACGTGGTTCATGGGTCTATTGATGAATACTAAGTTCTTCTTACATCATTGGTCCCTGTGAGGTTATTTTAAGGATATGGTTGACCCCCCCCCCCACACACACACTTCAAAAAGGAAAAATGTGTGGTTTTTCAATGACTCGGTGTTTTGTTTTGGTTTCTTTGAGTCATAGGACAACCGCACTTTTAAGAGGAGTTAATATACTTGGATGAAAATCATGGGAACATGCAAAACGTATGCACCATCCCTCCCAAGTTCACCCACCTCAAAACTGCCATTCTCTCCCTGAAGATGCGCCCTTTGACTGCATACCTCATGCACATGGGGTCCAAGGAAATCTCTTTGGGCACCATCTGCAAACAGGCTTCCTGACCACCGCGCACACGAGGTCGGGGTATGAACCTATCTGGACATCCCATGCAGACAGGGTAGAGCGGTTTCGTCTCTATACAGCCCGTGCACACGAGGTCCTCAGGCAGCCAATGACTACATCTTGAGGAGGGGTATAACCCGCTTCTCCTACCTCCATCCCTAAACCTAATGTCTTGTGAGCCTACCACCATTGCTACACCTTGATTTTCTCAATACCGGGAGCCAACAAAATCCAGGGCCCCATGCCAAGATTTATAGTGAGGCCCGCCTCTAGAAAAAAAACTATAATATACCTAGGGCTGGTCTTGACACGTTCGTGTTTCTAGTCCAATTTGATAAGAGAAGGTCTCTCCACACAATTTTTTATACTCTTAGAAGTGCATGCTTATATTGCATTAACAACTACAATATTAAACATACCATATAAATATTATCTATACATGCTCATTAGATGCATACACTACTGGAAACAGAGACTTTTGCATTAGCCAGATCTTTGCCGTCCGCTAGCGGACGACAAAGAAGACCTTTGCTGTCCTCTTCCAATAAACGGACGGCAACGAAAATGGCTAACGGCAAAGATCCTGTTTGCCATCAGCCAGATCTTTGCTAGCGGACAACAAAGATGTGGGTGGGGTCCAGTGGAGGCCCAAACCTAAAACCCTACCAGCCCCCCCCCCCCTTATTTGTCGTCCGCTAGCGGATGCAAAGATTCTTTTGTTGAGAAACGTAGCATGCAATTTCAAAAAAATCCTACGCTCACGCAAAATCTATCTAGGAGATGCATAGCAACGAGAGGGGGAGAGTGTGTCCACGTACCCTCATAGACTGAAAGCAGAAGCCTTTGACAACACAGTTGATGTAGTCGAACTTCTTCTCGTTCCGACCGATCAAGCGCCGAACGTACGACACCTCCGAGTTCTGCACACGTTCAGCTCGATGACGTCCCTCGAACTCTTGATCCAGCAAAGTGTCGAGGGAGAGTTCCCTCAGCATGACGGCGTGGTGACGGTGATGGTGAAGTAATCCGCGCAGGGCTTCGCCTAAGCACTACATGAATATGACCGGATGCGTAAACTGTGAAGGGGGGCACCGCACACGGCTAGGAATCAATGTTGTGTGTTCTAGCGGTGCCTCCCCCTCATATATATAGGTTGGAGGGGAGGAGAGGCAGCCAAGGAGGCGCCCCAAGTGGGAGGAATCCTACTTGGGCGCCTCCCAATTTGGCCTCCCCCTTCCATATTCATCCAGAAGGGGAAGGAAGGAGGAGGGAGGAGAGAAGGAAGGGGGAGGCCGAGTCCCTCCCCTTCCTTTCCCTCTTATCCTCTTTCCTTCCCCCCTATTTTGGCCTACATGGGGCGCACCAGCCCCCTAGGGGCTGGTCTGTCCCCTTCTTGGCCCATTAGGCCCATGTAGTTGCCGGGGACGCCTTTAACCCCTTCCGGTGACCCGACACGCACTGCACCCTGCAACACTTTCCGTGTCTGAATATCATCGTCCTATATATGAATATTTACCTCTCGACCATTTTGAGACTCCTCGTCATATCCGTGATCTCATCCGAGACTCCGCACAACATTCGGTCACCAAATCACATAACTCATATAATACAAAATCGTCATCGAACATTAAGCGTGCGGACCCTACGGGTTCGAGAACTATGTAGACATGACCGAGACACCTCTCCGGTCAATAACCAACAGTGGAACCTGGATGCTCATATTGGTTCCCACATATTCTACGAAGAACTTTATCGGTTGTACCGTAATGACAACATACGTTATTCCCTTTGTCATCGGTATGTTACTTTCCCGAGATTCGATCATCGGTATCATCATACTTAGTTCAATCTCGTTACTGGCAAGTCTCTTTACTCGTTCCGTAACAAATCATCCCGCAACTAACTCATTAGTCACATTGCTTGCAAGGCTTCTTATGATGTGCATTATCGAGAGGGCCCCGAGATACCTCTTCGATACTCGGAGTGACAAATCCTAATCTTGATCTATGCCAACCCAACAAACACCTTCAGAGATACCTGTAGAGCACCTTTATAATCACGTAGTTACGTTGTGACGTTTGATAGCACATAAGGTATTCCTTCGGTATCTGGGAGTTGCATAATCGCATAGTCAAAAGAATATGTATATGACATGAAGAAAGCAATAGCAATAAAACTTAACGATCATTATGCTAAGCTAACAGATGGGTCTTGTCCATCACATCATTCTCCTAATGATGTGATCCCGTTCATCAAATTAAAACACATGTCTATGGTTAGGAAACTTAATCATCTTTGATTAACGAGCTAGTCTAGTAGAGGCTTACTAGGGACACGGTGTTTTGTCTATGTATCCGCACATGTATCAAGTTTCCGGTTAATACAATTCTAGCATGAATAATAAACATTTATATTGATATAAGGAAATATAAAATAACAACTTTATTATTGCCTCTAGGGCATATTTCCTTCAGTCTCCCACTTGCACTAGAGTCAATAATCTAGTTCACATCGCCATGTGATTAACACCAATAGTTCACATCGTCATGTGATTAACACCTATAGTTCACATTGCCATGTGATCAACACCCAAAGGGTTTACTAGATTCAATAATCTAGTTCACATTGATAACCCACAAGTATAGGGGATCACAACAGTTTTCGAGGGTAGAGTATTCAACCCAAATTTATAGATTCGACACAAGGGGAGCCAAAGAATATTTGTAAGTATTAGCAGCTGAGTTGTCAATTCAATCACACCTGGAGATTAATTATCTGCAGCAATGTGATCAGTAGCAAAGTAGTATGATAGTTTTGATAGTAGTAGCAGTAGCAATGGTAATGGTAACAGTGATAGCAGTAATTTTGTAGCAAGTGTAACAGCAAGCATAGCAGTAGTAACTTAGCAGAAACAATATAAGATAAATTCGTAGGCATAGGATCGGTAATTTGTTGGATGATATTCATCATGTGATAGTCATAACCCAGGGTGATATGGCACTAGCTCCAGTTCATAAATATAATGTAGGCATGTATTCCGTAAATAGTCATACGTGCTTATGTGGAAAGAACTTGCATGACATCTTTTGTCCTACCCTCCCGTGGTAGCGGGGTCCATATTGGAAACTAAGGGATATTAAGGCCTCCTTTTAATAGAGAACCGGAACACAACATTAACACATGGTGAATACATGAACTCCTCAAACTACGGTCATCACCGGGAGTGGTCCCGGCTATTGTCACTCCGGGGTTGCCGGATCATAACACGTTTTTTTTAAGAAAAGGAGGATGACCCCCGGCCTCTTCATCTGGGAGATGCATACGACCACTTTATTGATTATTCTCGAGGACCTTACAAAGTATTACAACAATGTGCTTGAATCCACCATCTTGGCAACATATGCCGCTACTCCTATCAAAAATGATGAAGGGGTGCTAGCTGGGCCACTACCCAAACCACTCACCTAAGCCTAACATCAAAAGCCTAAGTCAAACACTCATCCGGAATCCCAGCCGAGCCACATACCGGTCCAGGGCACAATCCGGCCAGACGCACTCGTGTGTCATCGCCGCCATCTTCCGCAGTCCGTCTTCGATCATATTGAGGCTTCTACCTTGTCTCGCCACTTCCGCCATCGACGCCACCATGACGCCAGACAAAGAACCTCCTCCTGCGAGTCCATCTCCGTGCATCGGACGCCGAGCCTCCACAGCGCCATGCCGCCGATATCCGCCGCCATCAATGTGTGAGATGAAGCACCGCTCCACCATCCCCCCAGCTAGCACTTACTCCAAAATGATGCCCCCAGGAGGGAAAGCGATAAAACACCATCATCATCCGATCTGGAAGACCCAGATCTAGGGTTTCCCCCGGAGCATCCCGAGCCTGATGACGCAGACTGCAACGACGATGCCTCGACAAGGGAACGACATCTAAGACGCCGCCATCGTCCGCCATGACCGTAGTCGGCGCGATTTTCATCAGCAGTTGCTCCACCAGACGTGCACCGCCGACGTCGCTGGTCCCTTCAACCAGAGCAAACCCCAAAACAATGCCCTAAAGAGGGACTATGATGCAAAAGCGCCGCCATCGCTCGATCCCAAGGAGATCTAGGGTTTCCCCCGGAGTTGCCCGCGCTGTCAAGGACCAGACAAGGGTAGAATCCCGGCGGATCTGCCCAGCTGCCGACGAGTCGCACCCGCCACCGTGCCGACGGCAGACCAGCCATCAAGGCCCATGCTTGGGCATAGATCCGGCCGCGCCGCCGCGGACCGATCCGGTCACGCCATCGCCTGCCAAGCCCAAAGCGCGCCGCCGTCCGCGCGCCCATCTTTATCCGAGTCGCCATGAGCACGCCGGGCCGTTCGTGCACGCCCGTCGCCAAAGCCGCCGAGCTCGGACCAAGGCCGCTGCCTCCTACCCGCACCACCGTCCATGCCAGCCGCGGCCCGCTAGCCGGATCATAACACGTAGTAGGTGACTATAACTTGCAAGATTAGATCTAGAACATAGATATAATGATGATAACATAAACGGTTCAGATCTGAAATCATGGCACCCGAGCCCAAAGTGACAAGCATTAAGCATAGCAAAGTCATAGCAACATCAATCTTAGAACATAGTGGATACTAGGGATCAAGCCCTAACAAAACTAACTCGATTACATGATGAATCTCATCCAACTCCTCACCGACCAGCGAGCCCACGAAGGAATTACCCACTCCCGGTGGGAAGCATCATGGAATTGGCGATGGAGAAGGGTTGTGATGACGAAGAACGAAGATCCCCCTCTCTGGAGCCCCAATCGGACTCCAGATCGGGCCTCCCAATGAAGAACAGGAGGTGACATCGGCTCCATCTCGTGGATTGCAATAATTCTTTCTCCCTGAATTTTTCTGGAAAAATAGGATTTTATAGCGTCGGTTTGAGGGTCTACGGGGCCACCAGGTGGGGACAACCCACCTGGGCGTGCCTGGGACGGCAGGCGCACCCTGGTGGGTTGTGCCCACCCAGGTGCCCCCCTCCGGTGGCTCTTGGCTCCATAAATTCTCTTTTATTGTATAAAAAATCATCGCAAAGTTTCGTTCCATTCCGAGAATTTTTATTTCTGCACAAAAACAACACCATGGTAGTTCTGCCAAAAACAGCGGCAGTCCGGGGTTAGTTTCATTCAAATCATGCAAATTAGAGTCCAAAACAAGAGAAAAAGCGTTAGGAAAAGTAGATATGTTGGAGATGTATCACACATCGCCATGTGATTAACACCCAAAGAGTACTAAGGTGTGATCATGTTTTGCTTGTGAGAGAAGTTTAGTCAACGGGTCTGTCACATTCAGATCCGTATGTATTTTGCAAATTTCTAGGTCTACAATGCTCTGCATGGAGCTACTCTAGCTAATTGCTCCCACTTTCAATATGTATCCAAATTAAGACTCAGAGTCATCCGAACTAGTGTCAAAGCTTGCATCGACGTAACCCTTTACGATGATCTCTTTGTCACCTCCGTAACCGAGAAAAATATTTCCTTAGTCCTCTTAGGTAACTAAGGATAACTTTGACCGCTGTCCCGTGATCCATTCCCCTTTGCCAAACTCATGGCAAGGTACACAATAGGTCTGGCACAGAACATATCATACTTTATAGAACCTATGACTGAGGCATAGGGAATGGCTTTCATTCTCTTTCTATTTTCTGCCGTGGTCGGGTTTTGAGTCTTACTCAAGTTTACACCTTGCAACACAGGCAAGAACTCCTTCTTTGACTGTTCCATTTTGAACTACTTCAAAATCTTGTCAAGGTATGTACTCATTGAAAAATCTTATCAAGCGTCTTGATCTATCTCTATATATCTTGATGCCCAATATGTAAGCAGCTTCACCGAGGTCTTTCTTTGAAAAACTCCTTTCAAACACTCCTTTATGCTTTCTAGAAAATTCTACATCATTTCCAATCAACAATATGTCATTCACATATACTTATCACAAAGGCTGTAGTGCTCCCACTCACTTTCTTGTAAATACAGGCTTCATCGCAAGTCTGTATAAAACTATATGCTTTGATCAACTCATCAAAGCGTATATTCCAACTCTGAGATGCTTGTACCAGTCCATAGATGGATCGCTGGAGCTTGCACACTTTGTCAGCACCTTTAGGATCGACAAAACCTTCTGGTTGCATCATATACAACTCTTCTTTAAGAAATTCATTAAGGAATGCAGTTTTGACATTGATTTGCCAGATTTCATAAAATGCGGCAATTGCTAACATGATTCGTATTGACAGACTTAAGCATCGCTACGAGTGAGAAAATCTCATCGTAGTCAACACCTTGAAATTTTTGAAAAACCTTTCACGACAAGTCGAGCTTTGTTGATAGTAACACTACCATCAGTGTCCATCTTCCTCTTGAAGATCCATTTATTCTTAATGGCTTGCCGATCATTGGGCAAGTTCACCAAGGTCCACACTTTGTTCTCATACATGTATCCTATCTCAGATTTCATGGCCTCAAGCCATCTATTGGAATCTGGGCTCATCATAGCTTCTTCATAGTTCGTTAGTTCGCCATGGTCTAATAACATGACTTCCAGGACAGGATTACCGTACCACTCTGGTGCGGAACGTGCTCTGTTCGACCTACGAGGTCCAGTAGTAACTTGATCCGAAATTTCATGATCATCATCATTAGCTTCCTCTCTAGTTGGTGTAGGCATCACGAGAATGGATTTCACTGATGTGCTACTTTCCAATTCGAGAGAAGGTACAATTACCTCATCAAGTTCTACTTTCCTCCCACTCACTTCTTTCGAGATAAACTCCTTCTCTAGAAAGGTTCCATTCTCGGCAACAAAGATCTTGCCTTCAGATCTATGGTACAAGGTGTACCCAATTGTTTCCTTAGGGTATCCTATGAAGATGCAGTTCTCTGATTTGGGTTTGAGCTTATCAGGCTGAAGTGTTTTGAGATAAGTGTCGCAACCCCAAATTGTAAGAAACGACAACTTAGGTTTCTTGCCAAACCATAGTTCTTACGGTGTCGTCTCAACGGATTTAGATGGTGCCCTATTTAACATGAATGCATCTGTCTCTAATGCATAACCCCAAAACGATAGCGGTAAATCGGTAAGATACATCATAGATCGTACCATATCTAATAAAGTACGGTTACGACGTTCGGACACACCATTACGCTGTGGTGTTCTAGGTGGCGTGAGTTGTGAAATTATTCCACATTGTTTTAAATGAAGGCCAAACTCGTAACTCAAATATTTGCCTCCACGATTAGATCATAGAAACTTTATTTTCTTGTTACGATGATTCTCCACTTCACTCTGAAATTCTTTGAACTTTTCAAATGTTTCATTAAGTAGATATACCCACCATATATTCTCAAATCATTTGTGAAGGTCAGAAAATAATGATACCTGCCGCAAGCTTCAACACTCATCGGACCGCATACATCATTATGTATTATTTACAGTAAGTCATTAGCTCGCTCCATTGTTTCGGAGAACGGAGTTTTAGTCATCTTGCCCATGAGGCATGGTTCGCAAGTATCAAATGATTCATAATCAAGTGATTCCAAAAGCCCATCTGCGTGGAGTTTCTTCATGCGTTTTACACCAATATGACCTGAACGGCACTGCCACGAATATGTTGCACTATCATTATCAACTTTGCATCTTTTGGCATCAATATTATGAACATGTGTATCACTACAATCGAGATTCAATAAACCATTCACATTGGGTGTATGACCATAGAAGGTTTTATCATATAAACAGAACAACAATTATTCTCTGACTTAAATGAATAACCGTATCACAATAAATATGATCCAATCATATTCATGCTCAACGCAAACACCAAATAACATTTATTTAGGTCCAACATTAATCCCGAATGTAGAGGGAGTGTGCGATGGTGATCATATCAACCTTGGAATCACTTCCAACAAACATCGTCACCTCGCCCTTAACTAGTCTCTGTTCATTTTGCAACTCCTGTCTTGAGTTACCAATCTTAGCAACTGAACCGGTATCAAATACCCTGGGGTTACTATGAACACTAGTAAATTACACATCAATAACATGTATATCAAATATACCTTTGTTCACTTTTCCATCCTTCTTATCCGCCAAGTATCTGGGGTAGTTCCGCTTCTAGTGACTAGTCCCTTTGCACTAGGAGCACTCAGTTTCAGGTTTAGGTCTAGCTTTGGGCTTCTTCACGGGAGTGGCAACTTGCTTGTCATTTTTCTCAAAGTTCCCTTTCTTTTCCTTTGCCCCTTTCTTGAAACTAGTGGTCTTTTTAACCATCAACACTTGATGCTCTTTCTTGATTTCTACCTTCGCCAATTTCAGCGTCGCGAAGAGCTCGGGAATCTTTTCCGTTATCCCTTGCACATTATAGTTCGTCACGAAGTTCTAGTAGCTTGGTGATAGTGACTAGATAACTCTGCCAATCACTATCTTATCTGGAAGATTAACTCCCACTTGATTCAAGTGATTGTACTACCTGCACATTACGAGCATATGCTCACTAGTCGAGCTATTCTCCTCCATCTTTGTAGGCAAAGTACTTGTCGAGGTCTCATACCTCTCGACATCGGGCATGAGTCCGAAATACCAATTTCAGCTCTTGGGACATCTCATATGTTCCATGGCGTTAAAACGCCTTTGAAGCCCCGATTCTAAGCCGTAAAGCATGGTGCACTAAACTATCAAGTAGTCATCATATTGAGCTTGTCAAACGCTCATAACGCCGCATCAGCTCACCTCGCAATGTGTCCGTCACCTAGTGGTGCATCAAGGACATAATTCTTCCAGGCAAAGCAATGAGGATAATCCTCAGATCACGGACCCAGTCCGCATCATTGCTACTATCATCTTTCAACTCATTTTTCTCTAGGAACATATCAAAAATAAACGGGGAGCTACATCGCGAGCTATTGATCGACAACATAATTTGTAAATACTATCAGGACTAAGTTCATGATAAATTAAGTTCAATTAATCATATTACTTAAGAACTCCCACTTAGATAGACATCCCTCAAGTCATCTAAATGATACGTGATCCAAATCAACTAAACCATGTCTGATCATCACGCGAGATGGAGTAGTCATCAATGGTGAACATCTCTATGTTGATCATATCCACTATATGATTCACATTCGACCTTTCAGTCTCCAGTGTTCCGAGGCCATATCTGTACATGCCAGGCTCGTCAAGTTTAACCTGAGTATTCCGCATGTGCAAAACTGTTTTGCACCCATTGTATGCGAACGTAGAGTCTATCACACCCGATCATCACGTGGTGTCTCAACACGACGAACTTTCGCAACGGTGCATACTCATGGAGAACACTTATACCTTGAAATTTTAGCAAGGGGTCATCTTATAATGCTACCGCCGTACTAAGCAAAATAAGATGCATAAAAGTTAAACATCACATGCAATAAAAATAGGTGACATGATATGGCCATCATCATCTTGTGCTTTTGATCTCCATCTCCAAAGCACCGTCATGATCTCCATCGTCACCGGCTTGACACCTTGATCTCCATCGTAGCGTCGTGGTCATCTCGCCAACTATTGCTTCTACAACTACCGCTAACGCATAGTGATACATGGTGTTTGCATTTCATAATATAAAGCGACAACCATAAGGCTCCTCCCAGTTGCCGATAACTTACAAAACATGATCATCTCATACAACAACATATATCACATCATGTCTTGACCATATCACATCACAACATGCCCTGCAAAAACAAGTTAGACGTCCTCTACTTTGTTGTTGCAAGTTTTACGTGGCTTCTACGGGCTTCTAGCAAGAACCGTTCCTACCTACGCATCAAAACCACAACGGTGATTTATCATGTTTGTTGTTTTAACCTTCAACAAGGACCGACCGCAGTCAAATTAGATTGAACTAAAGTTGGAGAAACAGACACCCGCCAACCACCTTTTTGTAAAACTAGTTGCATGTCTGTCGGTGGAACCGGTCTCATGAACGTGGTCATGTAAGGTTGGTCCGGGCCACTTCTGTTGGGGAACGTAGTAATTTTAAAAAAAATCCTACGCACACACAGGATCATGGTGATGCATAACAACGAGAGGGGAGAGTGTGTCCACGTACCCTCGTAGACCAAAAGCGGAAGCATTAGCACAACGCGGTTGATGTAGTCATACGTCTTCACTATCCAACCGATCCAAGTACGGAACGCACGACACCTTCGAGTTCAGCACACGTTCAGCTCGATGACGTCCCGCGAGCTCCGATCCAGCAAAGCTTCGCCGGAGAGTTTCGTCAGGACAACGGCGTGATGATGGTGATGATGACGCTATCAACGCAGGGCATCGCCTAAGCACCGCTACGATATGATCGAGGTGGATTATGGTGGAGGGGGGCACCGCACATGGCTGGGAGAGATCCACAGATCAACTTGTGTCTAGAGGTGCCCCCTACCCCCGTATATAAAGGAGCAAGGGGGAGGCCGGCCGACCCCTGTAGGGCGCACCAGGAGGAGTCCTCCTCCTAGTAGGAGTAGGACTCCCCTCTTTCCTACTCCTACTAGGAGGGGGAAAGGAAGGGGGAGAGGGAGAAGGAAAGGGGGGCGCCTCCCCCCTCTCCTAGTCCAATTCGGACCAGAGGGAGAGGGGCGCGGGGCCTGCCCTAGGCCAGCCCTCTCTCTCTCCACTAAGGCCCATAAGGCCCACTATTTCTCCCGGGGGCTTCCAGAACCCTCCAAAGACTCCGGTTTTCTCCAAAACCACCCAGAACACTTCCAGTGTCCGAATATATCGATCTTTACGTATCGACCATTTCGAGACTCCTCGTCATGTCCGTGATCATATTCGGGACTCCGAACTACCTTCGGTACATCAAAACACAAAAACTCATAATACCGATTGACACCGAACTTTAAGCGTGCGGACCCTACGGGTTGATAACTATGTAGACATGACCGAGACACGTCTCCGGCCAATAACCAATAGCGGAACCTAGATGCTCATATTGGCTCCCACATATTCTACGAAGATCTTTATCGGTCAAACCGTATAACAACATACGTTGTTCCCTTTGTCATCCAGATATTATCGCCCGAGATTCGATCGTCGGTATCTCAATACCTAGCTCAATCTCGTTACCGGCAAGTCTCTTTACTCGTTACGTAATGTATCATCCCGCAACTAACTCATTAGTCACATTGCTTGCAAGGCTTATTGTGATGTGCATTACCGAGAGGGCCCAAAGATACCTCTCCGACAATCGGAGTGACAAATCCTAATCTTGATCTATGCCAACTCAACAAGTACCATCAGAGACACCAGAGAGCACCTTTATAATCACCCAGTTACGTTGTGATGTTTAGTAGCACACAAAGTGTTCCTCCGGTATTCGGGAGTTGCATAATTTCATAGTCATAGGAACATGTATAAGTCATGAAGAAAGCAATAACAACATACTAGACGATCAAGTGCTAAGCTAACGGAATGGGTCAAGTCAATCACATCATTCTCTAATGATGTGATCCCGTTAATCAAATGACAACTCATGTCTATGGCCAGGAAACTTAACCATCTTTGATTCAACGAGCTAGTCAAGTAGAGGCATACTAGTGACACTCTTTTTGTCTATGTATTCACACATGTATCAAGTTTCCGGTTAATACAATTCTAGCATGAATAATAAACATTTATCATGAAATAAGGAAATTAATAATAACTTCATTATTGCCTCTAGGGCATTTTTCCTTCAGTCTCCCACTTGTACTAGAGTCAATAATCTAGTTCACATTGCCATGTGATTTAACACCAATAGTTCACATCACCATGTGATTAACACCCATACACTACTAGGAAAAAGGCTACTAGCAGCGCGGGTAAAATGGCTACTAGCAGCGCGGGTACCCGAGCTACTAGTATCGCGCTACAGCTAATAGTTACTAACATTTTACTAGTAGCGCAGATGTCACCCGCGCTACTACTAACGAAATAGTAGTAGCGCGTCTATAGTACCACACGCTACTAGTATCCTGAAAACTAGTAGCGCTCCATTTCACCCCACGCTACTACTAACTAATTAGGAATAAAAAAATAAAATCCATCAATTCCATTTTATGCATACAATTCTAACAACTAAAACAAGCCCAGATTTGTAATAAACCAGCAGCATTACACATCATTCCAAATCGTAGATTTATAGTAAACCAGGAGCATTAGAGCATATCCATACATCTACACTTATTGCCTAGTCACTTATTCCCAGCTAGTGCAAACACAGTTGAAAGCAAACAAAAATGCATAAAACACCAAAAAGTGGCATTCTATCCCTCCAAATGATTTGCTCCCTCTCCATCCTTGCAATCATCTTCTTCTCCCTTATGTGCTTCTCCCATTTATGAATCCAAGATTTCTGTAAAAAGCAAAGAACAAACAAAATTAAATTTCAGCTGGCATATATTTGCTTGCATGTTGTGATGTACAGTAGCTACAGGAATAAATATACGAAAACAAAAAAGTGAGTGACATATATTTCCTTGCATGTTGTGATGTACAGTAGCTACGGGAAAAATCACACTAGATGTGGTACTCGGCACGCTGAGGTTGAGGCCGCGCAGCGCGAGCACGATGTCGGCGTGCGCGTGGTCGAGGTAGACGAGGTAGGGCGTGACCCCCCCCCCCCCCCGTGTCGGCGTAGGTGCGGCGGCGCATGATGTTTGAGGGGTCGAGGAGGAGGGGCAGCGCGGTGAGGAGGTCGGGCGGGGCGTAGTTGGCCATGACGAGGCGACACATCCTAGGCACGGGCGCGAAGTCAGCGGCGGCGGCGTGGCCCCAAGTGGCGCTGTCGTGGTGGCCGGAGTGGACGCACCGCTTCCACGCCCTGCGGCGGGGCGCCCGATCTGAGCGCGCGATTCGCGAGGAGGGGTGTGGGAGGAGGAGGGGGACTGACCTTGCCGGAGCGGGTGGGTCACGGCGTCGACGCCGGCGGGTGGTGAGGGGAGGGGGTGCTCGCTCAGGCTCATCGGAGAGGAGGAAGGGAGCCGACTGCTCTCCTTCCTCGGGCCTGCCTGGATCGAGTATCGCCATGGGGCGGATCTCGCGCGTGAACGTGGGACGCAGCGGGTGGGTCGCAGCGGCTTTGTCCATGGCAGTGGCTGCTGGTGAGGTGGGGGGCACCGGCGGTGGGGTTGGGGAGAGGAGGTCGTCGGCGTCGGCAACGGCGATTGGGTTGGTTGGGGGAATCGTGGGGAGTGGAGGAGAAACACATAGACAAAGGCGGAGGATGGGTGAGAGGCGGAGGTGGCGGCGGCAAGGAGATCAGTTAGTAGTAGCGTTGGGTTTATACCCCACGCTAACCCAACACTACTACTATGGCATGTCCTGGGTGCACGATGAAGACCACTTAGTAGTAGCGTGGGGTATATAACCCGCGCTACTACTATCAAGTAAGTAGTAGCGTGGGTTTATAACCCGCGCTACTACTATGACTGGTCTCGAGAGGCATGGTGGAAATCACTTAGTAGTAGCGAGGGTTATAAACCCGCACTAATACTATCAACTTAGTAGTAGCGGCGGTTATAAACACACGCTACTAGTAAGTAGCAGTAGCGAGGGGTATAAACCTACGCTACTAGTAAGCGTCTGCCTATAAGCTTTTCCCTAGTAGTGATAGTTCACATCGTCATGTGATCAACGCCCAAAGGGTTTACTAGAGTCAATAATCTAGTTCCCATTGCTATGTGATTAACACCCAAAGAGTACTAAGGTGTGATCATGTTTTGCTTGTGAGAGAAGTTTAGTCAACGGGTCTGCCACATTCAAATCCGTATGTATTTTGCAAATTTCTATGTCAACAATGCTCTACACGGAGCTACTCTAGCTAATTGCTCCCACTTTCAATATGTATCCAGATTGAGACTTAGAGTCATTTGGATCAGTGTCAAAACTTGCATCGACGTAACCCTTTATGACGAACCTTTCGTCACCTCCATAATCGAGAAACATATCCTTATTACACCAAGGATAATTTTGACCATTGTCCAGTGATCTACTCCTAGATCACTATTGTACTCCCTTGCTAAAATCAGTGTAGGGTATACAATAGATCTGGTACACAACATGGCATACTTTATAGAACCTATGGCTGAGGCATAGGGAATGACTTTCATTCTCTTTCTATCTTCCGCCGTGGTCGCTTTGAGTCTTACTCAATTTCACACCTTGTAACACGTGCAAGAACTCTTTCTTTGATCGCTCCATTTTGAACTACTTCAAAATCTTGTCAAGGTATGTTCTCATTGAAAAAACTTATCAAGCGTCTTGATCTATCTCTATAGATCTTGATGCTCAATATGTAAGCAGCTTCACCGAGGTATTTATTTGAAAAACTCCTTTCAAATACTCCTTTATGCTTTCCAGAAAATTCTACATTATTTTCGATCAACAATATGTCATTCACATATGTTTATCAGAAATGCTATAGTGCTCCCACTCACTTTCTTGTAAATACAGGCTTCACCACAAGTCTCAGATAAAACTATATGCTTTGATCAACTCAGCAAAGTGTATATTCCAACTCCGAGATGCTTGCACCAGTCCATAGATGGATCATTGGAGCTTGCACATTTTGTTAGCACCTTTAGGATCGACAAAACCTTCTGGTTGCATCATATACAACTCTTCTTTAAGAAATTCATTAAGGAATGCAGTTTTGACATTGATTTGCCAGATTTCATAAAATGCGGCAATTGCTAACATGATTCAGACAGACTTAAGCATCGCTACGAGTGAGAAAATCTCATCGTAGTCAACACCTTGAAATTTTTGAAAAACCTTTCACGACAAGTCGAGCTTTGTTGATAGTAACACTACCATCAGTGTCCATCTTCCTCTTGAAGATCCATTTATTTTCTATGGCTTGCTGATCATTGGGCAAGTCAACCAAAGTCCACACTTTGTTCTCATACATGGATCCCATCTCAGATTTCATGGCCTCAAGCCATTTTATGAATCTGGGCTCATCATCGCTTCCTCATAGTTCGTAGGTCTGTCATGGTCAAGTAACATGACCTCCGTAACGGGATTACCGTACCACTCAGTGCGGATCTCACTCTGGTTTACCTACGAGGTTCGGTAGTAACTTGATCCGGGTTACATGATCATCATCATTAGCTTCCTCACTAATTGGTTAGGAGTCACAGGAACAAATTTCTGTGATGAACTACTTTCCAATAAGGGAGCAGGTACAGTTACCTCATCAAGTTCTACTTTCCTCCCACTCACTTCTTTCGAGAGAAACTCCTTCTCTAGAAAGGGTCCATTCTTAGCAACGAATGTCTTGCCTTCGGATCTGTGATAGAAGGTGTACCCAACTGTCTCCTTTGGGTATCCTATGAAGACACATTTCTTCGATTTGGGTTTGAGCTTATCAGGCTGAAACTTTTTCACATAAGCATCACAACCCCAAACTTTAAGAAACAACAATTTTGGTTTCTTGCCAAACCACAATTCATATCATCTCAACGGATTTAGATGGTGCCCTACTTAACGTGAATGCAGCTGTCTCTAATGTATAACCCCAAAACGATAGTGGTAAATTGGTAAGAGACATCATAGATCGCACCATATCTAGTAAAGTACGATTACGACATTCAGACACACCATTACTGTGGTGTTCCAGGCGGCATGAATTTGTGAAACTATTCCACATTGTTTTAATTGAAGACCAAACTCGTAACTCAATATTCATCTCCGTGATCAGATCGTAGAAACTTTATTTTCTTGTTATGATGATTTTACACTTGACTCTGAATTTTTTTAAACTTTTCAAATGTTTCAGACTTATGTTTCATCAAGTAGATATACCCATATCTGCTTAAATCATCTGTGAAGGTGAGAAAATAACGATACCCGCCACGAGCCTCAACACTCATCGGACTGCATACATCAATATGTATTATTTCCAACAAGTCTGTTGCTCGCTCCATTGTTCCGGAGAACGGAGTCTTAGTCATCTTGCCCATGAGGCATGGTTCGCAAGCATCAACTGATTCATAATCAAGTGATTCCAAAAGCCCATCAGGATGGATTTTCTTCATGCGCTTTACACCAATATGACCTAAACGGCAGTGCCACAAATAAGTTGCACTATCATTATTAACTTTGCATCTTTTGGCTTCAATATTATGAATATGTGTATCACTACGATCGAGATCCAACAAGCTATTTTCATTGGGTGTATGACCATCGAAGGTTTTATTCATGTAAATAGAACAAAAATTATTCGCTGACTTTAAATGAATAACGTATTGCAATAAACATGATCAAATCATATTCATGCTCAACACAAACGCCAAATAACATTTATTTAGGTTTACCACTAATCCCGAAAGTATAGGGAGTGTGCGATGATGATCATATCAATCTTGGAACCACTTCCAACACACATCATCACTTCACCCTCAACTGGTCTTTGTTTATTCTGTAATTCTTGTTTCGAGTTACTAATTTTGAGCAACCGAACAAGTATAAAATACCCAGGGGCTACTATAAACACTAGTAAGGTACACATCAATAACCTATATATCAAATATACCCTTGTTCACTTTGCCATCCTTCTTATCCACCAAATATTCAGGGCATTTCCGCTCAAAGGACCATTTCCTTTGCAATAGAAGCACTCAGTTTCAGGCTTTAGTCTAGCTTTGGGCTTCTTCACGGAAGTGACAACTTGCTTGCCATTCTACATGAAGTTCCCTTTCTTTCCATTTGCCCTTTTCTTGAAACTAGTGGTCTTGTTAATCATCAACACTTGATGCTCTTTCTTGATTTCTAACTTCATCGATTTCATCATCATGAAAAGCTCGGGAATCGTTTTCGTCATCCCTTGCATACTATAGTTCATCACAAAGTTGTACTAACTTGGTGATGGTGACTAGAGAATTCTGTCAATCACTATTTTATCTGGAAGATTAACTCCCACTTGATTCAAGTGATTGTAGTACCCAGACAATCTGAGCGCATGCTCACTGCTTGAGCTATTCTCCTCCATCTTTTAGCTATAGAACTTGTTGGAGACTTCATATCTCTCAACTCGGGCATTTGCTTGAAATATCAACTTCAACTCCTGGAACATCTCATATGGTCCATGACGTTCAAAACGTCTTTGAAGTCCCGATTCTAAGCCGTTAAGCATGGTGAACTAAACTATCAAGTAGTCATCATATTTAGCTAGCCAAACGTTCATAATGTCTGCATCCGCTTCCTCGCAATAGGCCTGTCACCTAGCGGTGCATCAAGGACATAATTCTTACAGGCAGCAATGAGGATAAACCTCAGATCACGGACCCGATCCGCATCATTGCTACTATCATCTTTCAACTTAGTTTTCTCTAGGAACATATATAAAACATAGGGAAGTAACAACGCGAGCTATTGATCTACAACATTATTTGCAAAATACTATCAGGACTAAGTTCATGATAAATTAAAGTTCAATTAATCATATTACTTAAGGACTCCCACTTAGATAGACATCCCTCTAATGATCTAAGTGATCACGTGATCCATATCAACTAAACCATAACCGCACGTGATATGGAGTAATTTTCAATGGTGAACATCACTATGTTGATCATATCTACTATATGATTCATGCTCGACATTTCGGTCTCAGTGTTCCGAGGTCATATCTGCATATGCTAGGCTCGCAAGTTTAACCCGAGTATTCTGCGTGTGCAAAACTGTCTTACACCCGTTTTAGATGAACGTTGAGCTTATCACACCCGATCATCACGTGGTGTCTCGGCACGACGAACTTTGGCAAGGGTGCATACTCAGGGAGAACACATTTACCTTGAAATTTAGTGAGAGATCATCTTATAAAGCTACCGTCGAACTAAGCAAAATAATATGTATAAAAGATAAACATCACATGCAATCAAAATATGTGACATGATATGGCCATCATCATCTTGTGCTTTTGATCTCCATCTCCAAAGTACTGTCATGATCTTCATTGTTACCGGCATGACACCATGATCTCCATCATCTTGATCTTTTATCAACATGTCGTCACATGGTCGTCTCACCAGCTATTGCTTTTGCAACTATTGCTATCGCATAGCGATAAAGTAAAACAATTACATGGCACTTGCATCTTATGCAATAAAGAGACAACCATAAGGCTCCTGCTAGTTGCCGATAACTCTGTTACAAACATGATCATCTCATACAATAAAATATAGCATCATGCCTTGACCATATCACATCACAACATGATCTACAAAAACAAGTTAGACGTCCTCTACTTTGTTGTTGCAAGTTTTACGTGGCTGCTACGGGCTGAGCAAGAACCGTTCTTACCTACGCATCAAAACCACAATGATATTTCATCAAGTTAGTGCTGTTTTAACCTTCACAAGGACCGGGCGTATGCCACACTTGGTTCAACTAAAGTTGGAGAAACCGACACCGCCACCACCAATTGTGTGCAAAGCACGTCGGTAGAACCAGGCCTCGTAAGCGTCACGCGTAATGTCGGTCCGGCCGCTTCATCCAACAATACCGCCAACCAAAGTATGACAAATGGGTAAGCAGTATGACTTGTATCGCCCACAACTCACTTGTGTTCTACTCGTGCATATAACATCTACGCATAAACCTGGCTCGGATACCACTGTTGGGGAATGTAGTAATTCAAAAAAAATCCTACGCACACACAGGATCATGGTGATGCATAGCAACGAGAAGCGAGAGTGTGTCCACGTACCCTCGTAGACCGAAAGCGGGAGCGTTAGCACAACGCGGTTGATGTAGTCGTACGTCTTCATCACGATCCGACCGGTCCAAGTACCGAACGCACGGCACCTCTGAGTTCAGCACACATTCAGCTCGATAACGTCCCGGGAGCTCCGATCCAGCAAAGCTTCACCGGAGAGTTTTGTCAGCACGACGGCGTGATGACGGTGATGATGACGCTACAGACGCAGGGCTTCGCCTAAGCACCGCTACGATATGATCGAGGTGGATTATGGTGGAGGGGGGAACCGCACACGGCTGGGAGAGATCCACAGATCAACTTGTGTCTAGAGGTGCCCCCTGCCCCCGAATATAAAGGAGAAAGGGGGAGGCCGGCCGGCCCTTGTAGGGCACGCCAGGAGGAGGAGTCCTCCTCCTAGTAGGAGTAGGACTCCCCTCTTTACTACTCCTACTAGGAGGGGGAAAGGAAGGGGGAGAGGGAGAAGGAAAGGGGGGCGCTGCCCCCCTCTCCTAGTCCAATTCGGACCAGAGGGGGAGGGGCGCGCGGCCTGCCCTAGGCCATCCCTCTCTCTCTCCACTAAGGCCCATAAGGCCCACCATTTCTCCCGGGGGGTTCCGGTAACCCTTCGGCACTCCGGTTTTCTCCGAAACCACCCGGAACACTTCCGGTGTCCGAATATAGTCGTCCAATATATCGATCTTTACGTCTCGACCATTTCGAGACTCCTCGTCATGTCCGTGATCATATCCGGGACTCGAACTACCTTCGTACATCAAAACACAAAAACTCATAATACCGATCGTCACCGAACTTTAAGCGTGCGGACCCTACGGGTTCGAGAACTATGTAGACATGACCGAGACACGTCTCCGGCCAATAACCAATAGCGGAACCTGGATGCTCATATTGGCTCCTACATATTCTACGAAGATCTTTATCGGTCAAACCGTATAATGAGGTACGTTGTTCCCTTTGTCATCGGTATGTTACTTGCCCGAGATTCGATCGTTGGTATCTCAATATCCAGCTCAATCTCATTGCCAGCAAGTCTCTTTACTCGTTACATAATGCATCATCCTGCAACTAACTCATTAGTCACATTGCTTGCAAGGCTTATTGTGATGTGCATTACCGAGAGGGCCCAGAGATACCTCTCCGACAATCGGAGTGACAAATCCTAATCTTGATCTATGCCAACTCAACAAGTACCAACGGAGACACCCGTAGAGCACCTTTATAATCACCCAGTTACATTGTGATGTTTGGTAGCACACAAAGTGTTCCTCCGGTATTTGGGAGTTGCATATCTCATAGTCATAGGAACATGTATAAGTCATGAAGAAAGCAATAGCAACATACTAAATGATCAAGTGCTAAGCTAACGTAATGGGTCAAGTCAATCACATCATTCTCTAATGATGTGATCCCGTTAATCAAATGACAACTCATCTCTATGGCCAGGAAACTTAACCATCTTTGATTCATCGAGCTAGTCAAATAGAGGCATACTAGTGACACTCTTTTTGTCTATGTATTCACACATGTATCAAGTTTCCGGTTAATACAATTCTAGCATGAATAATAAACATTTATCATGAAATAAGGAAATAAATAATAACTTTATTATTGCCTCTAGGGCATATTTCCTTGAACTTCATCCAACAATACCGCCGAATCACAATAAGACATTGGTGGTAAGTAGTGTGACGATCACCACCTACAACTCTTTGTGTTCTAGTCGTGCATATCATCTACGTATAGACCTGGCTCGGATACCACTGTTGGGAAACATAGCATGCAATTTTAAAAAAATTCCTACGCTCACACAAGATCTATCTAGGAGATGCATACACTACTGCAGGATGCTGCTAACGCGACACTATGATCAGAGACCCTTTCACGAAACTGTGTGCGATGCATTAATCACAAACAGGGATGCAAAAGAACCGTCAAAAAAGGTGCAAAACGTTTGCGATGGAGGATGCATCAAACACGGTTCAGATTTTAGTTGCGTGTGCGATCCAGGGCATACGGTTCAGTCCAATGAACTGTTTGCGATGAGGCGGAACAAAAGAAATGGGCAGCTTGATGAAGGCGTGTGCGATATAGAGCATATGGTTCACTCGGATGAACTGTTTGTGATTAGGCAACAGAAAAGAAACGGTCAGCCAGATCAAGGTGTGTG
The DNA here is from genome assembly GCA_021605145.1 of Aegilops bicornis. Lineage (NCBI taxonomy): Eukaryota > Viridiplantae > Streptophyta > Magnoliopsida > Poales > Poaceae > Aegilops > Aegilops bicornis. Next base: position 93,780,999 of record CM038671.1, read on the forward strand.
TGATTGAGGGTATATGCTTCAGAAGGATTAACTGTTTGTGATTAGGCAACAGAACAGAAACGGGTCAGCAGATCAAAGTGTCTGCGATTGATGGCATACACTTCACATGGATGAACTGTTTGCGATTAGGCACAACAAACTAAAACAGTTAGATAGATCAATGTGTGTGCGCTAGACGGGCACACACATTCTAATTAAAAGAAGCGTGCGCGATGGTAATAACAAGCACGCATGCTGTTGGAACAAGACGTGTACTGACATTGCCTATTGCGGTGCACCCTATGGTGCAAACGCCACGTACGCGGCCGAGAAGGCATACGTGCCCACGTTACGCCTTCCGGTAATAGTGCCTTACTTATAACCGTCAGTAAATTTTGAGCATGCGTACCATCACAATTATTTTAGAAGAACAGGGAGGCCGCGTCCCGTCACATTCCAAATTGCAAACCTGTTCACACTGATCAAAACCTAAACGGTTTCCCACTTAGGAGCATATTACTGCTCGGTTATAAATACTACTACTCCAAGATGACTACACATTCCTCCTCAACTCCTCATCCACAAAAACAAACAAGTCATTCATCATCATTCCCTTGCATTTGCCATGGCCAGCGTGAGTTCTGGGTCGAGAGATTGCCACCAGGGAGAGGCGAGCCTGGAAGTGGAAGCACGAGAGATGTCCCACCTCACCGCGAAAGCAGCCAACATGTCCCGCCGCGTGGCCGTAGCAGCAGAGAGGTCCCACCGCGCCACCGAAGCATCACAGAGGTCCCGCCACGCCGTCGATGCAGCAGACTGGTCCGGTTGTGCCGCGGAAGCAGAAGAGATGTCCCGCCGCGCCACGAATGTAGCAGAGATGTCCTCCCGCGCCGCGACAGCCTGGGAAAATCTCTCGCGAGTAGGCGAGGACTTTTACAGGAGCATGCGTGCCCTCGTCCATAGGCAGATGGATCAGATCTACAGGTGGGTGAGGTTGCAGGATGACCTGAAAGCCTCGTTTGAATAGTCTACCGGCATCATCCGACAACTAAATGAGAGCAATGCGAAGCTCCAGGCCAAGCGCGACCTGCTGAGGACGAAGATCGTCGGAAGTGTGGAGCAGCAGGAGCAGACCAATGCCTTGTTGAAGAGGACCGGCCTCATCGTCGAGAAACTTATGGACGAGAATGCCATGCTGCGCATCGAGCGCAGAAGGCTGGTGGAGGAATCCGTGGATGCTCTCAAGCAGCATCTTGAGGACAAGGAAGAGCTCATCGCCGCTCGCCGCGGAGACTAGTTCCCGCGGCCTGCAGCAACACATCAACAAAGTAGAGATCAACGAGCCAGATCGTTGTCTTCCTTCTTCTTTTGCCCTTGTGTATTTCGGGCGTTGCCGCATGTGGCTTTTTTATTTATGTTCCTAAATATGTAAGACAATTATTATCCACTATCATCGTCCTTATATTCATCATGCTTGCTATAAGTTGCAGTCGATGCTATATAGGTCCGTCGGATCTTACATCAAGATCCGTGCAAAACTTCCTTTTTAGATTTTCATTTTTCTCTTTAAATCTCGATCCGGTGAGACATATAGCCACGCCAGAGAACAGGTGCTCGGGCGCCAATTAATGGGGACATTGGGAGGGAGGTGCACGGCGTAGCGGTCAAAGGGCTCTCCTCCCCATGAGCACGCCTAGGGTCTGATCGCACGCCTCCCGTACTCAAATAGCTACCCCGCACGACACCTCCTAGCCAATAAAAAAAGGGGACGTGTGACGGCACGTAATTGGTAAGTAGAACGCCCACGGTTTCAATAATACTTGTGTTTTCGATTTGTAACGTGACAGCACTTGTTCCAAAATGACTTAGTTGATTGTTAATGTGTGCGCCTTGGCAATTCGGACAGAAAAATTACCACAACATGTTGGTGCCATGTCATGACACCATGCCAAGTTTCATGATTTTCAGGCGTGTTTTGGATTTACAGGAATTAAAAAACCAAGTTTCTCAATCTTTTCGACCGAGCCACGATACTTATATTTGGTCTAATCTTCCTGTGTAAAAAAATTAAGGCGGGAGAAGGCAGTGTGTACGTATGTCGTTTCGCACACGGATGTGGCACGTTCACTCTCGGAACCACGAGCACTACAAAAAAAATACACTTCCATGATGATACATGTTTGTCACAGTAGGTCGCGTTTTCTGTCATGCATGTACATCCATGACGATTTTATGACAGAATCAAGATAGTCATACCGTCTTTGTCGTAGAAGTGTTCCATGACATTACCAAAATTATCATCACGGAAGTGTCCACTTCCATGACGATAAATCACGCCACGTAAGTGCTTTCGTCAAGGGTGACCGACACGTGGCATCCATCAGAACGGAACGCTGTTAAGCTATCGGGTTGGGTTTTGGATCCGATAACCCGTTAATGTACCTCGACCAATGGCGATTTTCCACGTGTAAAATTATCATTGGTCGGAGGAAACACGGTTCCGCTCATCGTTGGGACGATGTCATCCACTCATTGGACGTAAGGCGCCTATGATACGTCGACACGTGGCACGACCCAACAGAGGCCCATTCCTGTGAAAAGGCTGGCCTGTTTGACTTGGTCAAAAGGTGGCGGGCCGGCCCATGGAAAGCCTGTTAACGGCCTGTTCGCATATAGCCCATTTACAACCCGCTAACCCAAGGCCCGTTATGCCCTATCCGAATTAGGCCCAGTAGCGTCATCTGGGCCATCCAATATGATTCCAGCCCGTTTTCACTTCTGGTGCATGTATGGCCCATGACGTCTTTCGGCCCATATGAGGCCCTATGTAACTCTTGGCCTATTAACGGCCCGTGGTGAAATCGCCCGTAATGAACAAAGGTATCACTTTACACCCATTAACGGCCCGTGGTGAAACTGGCCCGTAATGAACAAAGGTATCACTTTATACCCATTAACGGCCCGTTATTCCGCTGGGCTTTCCAGCCCATGTTATCTTTCGGCCTTCTCGAGCCCATTTATTCTTGGGCTCATTTCCAAAGATTCATTTACTTACGGCCCACATCGTCATTTTCTCGCCAGGGCCAAATTCAGCCCGTGGTTACAATCGGCCCGTTTGTGGTCCGTTAATACGTTGGGCCGTTTTCATAGCGTCATCAACACGGCCTATTAATGATGGCCCGTTATGGTCGGCCCATGAACGAACGATTCCAACTCTAGCCCGTTTACGGCCATAATGCGGTCTGTTTGGCCCATGTTTGGCCAATCGATCATAAGGCCCGTATAAGGCCCATTGATGATATGGCCAGCAGAAAGCCCATTGTTTCTACGGCCCGTAGAAGGCCCACTGTTTCTACGGCCAGTAGGAGGCCCAGTGTCACTACAGTAAATATTAGCCCATGGTTATTGTGGCCTAGTTTTAAAAAATAGGTTATTGCAGCGATTAGCAAACCGCGGAAAAAGAACTGCAATGACTACAAGCAAACAAATAAACAAGAAAACAAGGAAATAAATAAGCAAGCAACTAACGCTAGGCTATCACGACTATTACACATATTACATCCACTGGGCATCAAAGTTCGCCACCAGTGCAAATATAGGGAACAAAGCAAGATATCGTATACCTCGTTGTCAAAGTTGGCAACCAAGCGCAAATAAACGCCGCAAGAAAACAAATCCGTAACTGAAACCACTTCGTAAGATCTCAAGCAACAATATCCTGGTACCCATAATGCGGCAAGATGCTTAGCAAGCTTATTAACTTTCTCTTGTTTGGCGCTTAAATCCTCTAGCGCTTATTGTTGCACCGTAAAATATGCATCCGAATTCTGCAAGGACTTCCTCGATCCTTGACTTCTGTCATGAGACATCCGATCGATGTCTTTCAACTTGAAGTTGAGACTCAAGAAGACGAACTGATTCAGCAAATGAAGTTCGAAGAGCTTGTGCCGCAGTAGTGGCCAAGAACTCGAACACTACATCAAGACAGGACTTTTGGGTTCCCTCATTCGTCAAGGTAGTTTTTATCGACTTTCTTGGAGACCAACAGGATGTCTCACTATCTTGAACCTTATCTGACATTACTTCCTTTACCATTGGATAACGCGGCATCGTTTCTCCAATATTTTGTCCGCATTCTAAACGAGAAACAAGCATACATCACATGTTTACCATGTTGTATATGAAACTCATTTTGGTAAATGAGTTCAAGAGTAAAGTGGACAGGATAACAAGATGAAACAAACATATATCTATGTACCGTGGTCACTTTATGGTCTATATCATTCTAATTTTTGTTGCCAAATCAAGGTAGAGACACAGTTCAAATAATATTTGTTCAAGACAAAGCAGAATGGACAGAATATAAGTGTGGGTAACTATAGAGCAATAACAACACTTGTAATGTGCATGACATGAGAACGTAACTGTTTATTCAATTGAAACTGCAATCAACATAGAGCAGGTTACAACAAAGAATCGCTTAAAGAAACAGGTTTAAAACATACCTGCTATGCGCCATTGGAGTTTCAATTCCATCCTTCAAATTTGAAAATAGTTGGTATGAGTAAATACAAGAATGCAACAAAGAAAGGAGTATGAACCATAGCTACGTAACCCGACACGAGAACAAATCTTCTTCTCCTTTAAGCGTTGAGTTGGGATTCGAGTGGTGGTCCTCATGCTTTGGGCACCGCAGTTCCCTTACTAACTGCTTCGTGTTTGGGTGCTCTGTGGTGGAGATGGTGCTTTGTGTCAAATGGAATCAAGTTACTATCTCATGGGTTGGGGTTAGAAGGGGTGTAGCTGGTTCTCTGTCCAACTGGTGGGGGTACAATCATGAGAGTCTGGGTTATGTGTGGTGGATCTGGTCCTTGGGCAAGTACAACCGTGGTTCTATCTGCAAAGAATCGATAGCACTATCTTTTCTCAAGACCGTGTTGTTACTCCCTTTAGATACCGCCATCACGCTCTCCAATTCAAATGGCTGATAAACAAGAAAAGTAGTTGAAAGTATAGACATTGTATGATGAGCAGGTGCAATGGATAGTGGGGAATAAAAGAGGGCATGAAATAATTCATCTTTATGTTGTCTAACCAAACAGGATAGCATGACACAATTTCACATATATGATGGCTAACTAAACAGGATAGCATGACACAATTTCACATTATGATGGCTAACTAAAAAAGATGGAAAGACATAGTTCAAAATCTGAGACTATGTAACAGCATGACATGACATAACTATATAATGTGTTTATTAAATAGGTTGGCATGCCATAATTCACATACATTCACGTATAGAATGCCATAATTCAAAATATGATGACTGTAAACACTAAACAGGATGAGATGATATAACTATATGATGTCTTCATTAAATGGGTTGCCATGCCATAATTCGTATAGATGATGTGTATGTACTATGTAAACATGATGGCATGATATAATTCAAATATATGATTTATATAGTAAGCAAGTAAGCAGATGGCAATCCATATATGATGTAAAAACTAAGCAATGCAAGACAACATGCATGACATGGGTAATATAACCTTGCCAAGTTTGAGAATAGACCTCATGGGGGAAATAGGACTGGTCATCGGTCTCAATCCTCCTCCGAGGAGCTCTTCAGAATCAGCAAGATGTACGCTTTAGCAGGTAGCATTGTCTGCTCTGAATACCTTGTTTTCACTCCAGATACTTCCATCACCGCTTTAAATGGTTGATGCACAGGAAGAGTAGTTGAATATACAAACGTTGTCGACAAATGGAACACGTAATCCAAAAAGATGATAGCATGATATAATTCACATACATGATGATTGGCTAAACAGCATGGCATTGCATAATTCACATATATAATGCCTTTGCAACAAGATAGCATTGTATAATTCACATATATAATGTCTTGCAACAAGATGGCAATGCATAATTCACATATATGGTAATTAGACACTTTGAGCAATGTGGCATTCACCCAAAGCATGGCAACACTAACCAAACGACATAGCAGTGCGAGACACCATACGCACGATATGAGCAACATAACCCTGTCAAGTTAGAGCATACACCTCGAGGGGGGGGGGGATAGGACTGGTCATCTGTCTCTGGATCCTCCTCTGAGGATCTATCCGTAATCAGCGAGATATGTGCTTTGTCAGATAGCATAGTCTGCTCTGACGACCTTGTTTTCACTCCAAAATTTGCCATCACCGTGTCAAATGGCTGATGCACACGAAGAGCAGTTGAATGTACTAACATTGTTGACAAATGTAATATGTAACGCAAAAAAGGATGGCCTGATATAATTTACATATAAGATGACTGGCTAAGCAGGATGGCATTGCAAAATTCACATATATGATGCCTGGCTAAACAAGATGGAGTTGCATAATTCACATAAATGATGAATAAACTAAATAGATGGCATTCACACAAAGGATGTCTAAGCTAAGCAGATGACTTATTTGATGTATAAAGTAAGCAATGCAAGACACCATATGCATGATATAACCAACATCAGCATGCCAAGTTAGAGCGAAGACCTCAGGGGGTAAATAGGAGTTGTCTTCTCATTCCGAATCCCCTCGAGCAGATATCTTCCTCTCAATTACAATCCGAAATGCGTGGAGGGGGAGGCTGCCTTTGCGCCTACCATGGAGCGACGTCAGCATGAAATTTTATTGCCACGCAAGGCTCGTCTCTTTTGCTCTACATGTCCAGTTCCATTGCTTAAAATAACTGTCATGCATAGGAATAAAACATAGTGAGATTATGTAAGGAGTGCATGCAGAAATCCAGAGTGATGGTAGCAACCTGTGGATAGACCCAAAACCAATAATAGCATGCGATAATGGCTTCAGCTTAAAAATACGAGATAATGGCTTCTTTCTTTGTTTGTTTCCCACGAACATGAAACTCATAGTAGACACCGGAGATTAACCAGATAGTAGATAGATACTATTGATAGCGGCCCCGATATGTACCGCACAACCATTTAAAAACTCAAGTTTGACCATTAGTTTGGAGTCGACTCGTAGTCTAATCGGTGAACAGGACGATAAAGTAGCATGTAATATTAAGCGATGCATAACGTGGCGGAACCACGAAAGAGTGTGACCTCTCTTGCGGACCCGTGTTGTCCTCGAGGTCATCTGCTCGGTTGATGATGGTAATGCAGTTTTCATGGCTGTCATTGGTGTAAGAAGATCTCGAGGCGGCGAAAAGACGATCTGGAGGCCGATCCTGTTATCTTTGGACCCTTCATTGTTGGAGCAATTTGAGCTGGGTGGACGACGGCGCAGAGCGGGACAAACCACACAAGGTTTTCTTTGACAACTATCTGTAAGAGAAGTAATTACGTAAGTGCTCGTTTGAATTGGAGGATTCCAACAATGCGTGGATAGGAAATAGACAGAATAGGATAGGAATGCACGTGCAAAACAGAGAATTTAAAAACACATGATTTACGCCAACTGGGTGTTTGATTCACAACAATTGGAAGATCACAGGATGCAAAGAAGCATGGTGAGATTAAGTCAAACCACAAGAAAATGTACGGTTATAATGCTATTATGCTACTATCTCTTAGTCTTACGCTTCATGAATAGGAATTTGAAAAGGAGGACACGTGAAAATTAAAATTCCTACGTTTTTCTTTCAAGGAGACACTAAAGGAACAAATCCTTGTGCTCAGTGGAAAATATATATAACAAGTAGAGTAAAAAAGAGATGCAACAAGTGTACAACCTATTTGGCGAAGCCATGTCGATCTCAGCGTGATTTGGTTGGCGGTGAGGATGCTCCTACCGACTTTTTGTCGGAGGAGGGAAGAAGATCTTAGGCGTCTGGAGATGGAGCCGAGGTACTGCTCATTTGTGATGGAGGGTTTAAATCGTTGGAGCAGCTCCGGTGAGTTGTCTGACGCCGAGGTCAAGCGGGACAAGAGAGACAATGAACAACGTTAACTCGAGTGGAATTCTAATGGCATCTCCAATACATGACGTAAAATACATAACCACAAAGTGCTAGATGTAAAATACATCAGCCGCTCATCTCTGAACTTAACCGTCAAACTGAACTTAATCACAAAACTGAACATAATCGAAACTGAATTTTGTCCGGAAACCGAACGCACTAGCAAGGTGAGGCTACACGTCGGTTGATCGACTTTTCATCTCTGGTCACCGATTTTGCAGCCGTTGGATACGAAATCAAGGGCCTGCGGTTCATCTTCAACCTCCACCCCCCTGAGCCACCAGCCACCACCGGCCAAACAGCAGCCCCCCGCCGCCCCGAAAACACTCCCCACCGCCGGTCTGCCGCCGCCCCGGCCATCCCTCCGTGCCGAGCTTTTTCTCTGGCGATCCCCACGCCACCGCCCCGCCACCGCCGGCGACCACCGCCCCCATCCTGAACCCTAAGATAGATAGCGGGATACCTCTCCGGCAAGCCCCCTCCCCGCTGCGGCTGGTTCTTCCTTCACCCCGGTGAGCCCCCCCACCCCCTGAAAATTGACTGACCCAAAAGTCAATTCAGTCGACTGAAGTGTAGCTAAATCGAGGAGCATCGCAAGCAAGAGCAAGAGTGAGAGCAGCACGAGCAAGAGCAATAGCAAGAGCAGACTGTGCAGGGGACCGAGAGCAAGAGCAGAGCAGCAACATGAAGCGAGAGCTAAAGCAGCAACAGCTCCTATCGATGTGGACGTCGCCGCCGAGGGAGCGACGCCAGGAGGAAGTGGCCCGGCAACGCCGCCGTGGATGGAGCTGCGCCGTGTCGGCTCGGGACCGGCGCCCGGCAGACCGTGAGATCGAATCAAGAAGAAAATGCGGCGATTAGTGTACAACCTCTTTGGTGGCGCCGATTAGGCGCAGCTTCATCCGAGGAAAGCGGTGATGATGATGCTCTTCCGGTGGTGCAGGTGAAGACGGCGGTGTGGGAATGGAGGTGGCGCGAAGATGAGGGGAACGTCGGGGCAGCTCCTTGGAGGTGGAGGACGGGTGGCTGAACGGCGGGGACGATGAGATCGACGACGGATCCTCATCCGTCTGGTGGATGACGGACGTCGAGGTGTTCTTTGTGGACGACGTCGTCGGGGAAGAGGCTCCGGCGGGTGGCGGACGGGCAGGGTGTGGGGTTTCGTCGCGGGTTTTCGCGGCCTCGGTGTACGAATGGGTGGGCGGATAGGATGGCAGTGGGGAACCATGGCTTAGAGACGCGCTTGTCCGAAATGTGGGTTAAGTTACGAAAGTACCCCCCACCGATTTGAGGCGCTTCTTTCGGTTCAGGGGTACCACGGGCATTTCGCGTGTCAGGATTTCACAGGAGGTAGGAGTTTTCGCGCGCGTTGTAATTTCGGAATAGCAAGGCGCGAGTTGAGATGGAGGGAGTTGTCGGAGCACAACAAGACAAAGATATATCTTAAATATTTCAGGCTAACAAGGCGCGGGTTGAAATTTCCGGACAAGCCTAACGTGTACTGTACCAAATCTATGCGCACTACAAATGTCATTCAAAACTTTGAAGTCATGTTATGTTCAATTAAAATATTCCGCTACGTGTATAATGCATGCAACCTACTACTCAAATGAACGTTTTAGTGCATTCCAAACGTATATACTACCGCTTCAATATGAACTAAATTTGAATTCGGTTCTCTATTTAAATAAGATCTACAGTAATGATTGTTGTGAAGTCAAATCATTTGAATTCGTTTCTCTGTTTTAATAAGATCTACAATCATCATTATTGTCAAGTTAAACCATCATTTGTGTATTATCTTCACAGCACACCACATGATTAGTCTCGAGTTACATATGAACTATGTGTACTATATGAACTCAAACTCGATTTTTGAATCCACTTTATTTTGATTTCAAATCACATTACATTTCTAGCTCTAGCTAGATCTTCATAATCTAAACCATGTCTCATATGTATAATGTGTTTATCACATTATGTATGGTGCCCCGCCCCCTACGCCTATAAGTATTTAGACGTGAGTTGCAAACACCACACATTACCACAAATTCAAATAAAATGTGAGAATGTTCGATATATAGTATTGTTTAGATTGTTCGATATTTAGTTGTAAGCTGCAAGCATACACATTATCACAAATTCAAATAAAATGTGAGATTGTTTGATGTATAGTATGGTTTAGATTGTTCGGCATTTAGTTGTGAGTTGCAAACGCCATGCATTATCACATTATGGTATAACATGTGCACATCACGTGTATCACCGCTATATTCATGCATGCAATGTTTAAAACACTATGATCTTCTGTTCAAATATATGAATCCGCTTTCATATCAAATTATGATCTTTGTTAGTCTCTTACACCCACACAATCCTCTAACCTTTGTAGCTACCACTAACTTTCTCTTGTGCATGCACACGCCTCCTCGCCCTCCCCTCCCTCGGCATTCTATCCACCGGGCACATTCATTTTTTTCTTTAGGTCGTTCTCCCGGAGTCTCCACAACTCCTTTCCGACACACACCGATCGATAAACCTCTCCAGCGATGCCTGCCTACAACATACACACACACCTTCAATCTCCTCCTTTATGTGTCCTTGCCTCGTGTCTCTCATACGGTCAGACACACGTGTAACCTCTCTCCCATATTTTCATCGATCTCACAACCGCACACTCCTCCCCTGTCTAGCTAGTAGTTGGGCCTCTCGCACCACCTCCTAGCTCCATTCTCTCTGTCTATCCATCTCGCTGGGCCTTATTTTCCTCTAACAAATGGACGTACACCGACCGGTCTCTCGCTATACATATAGCTAGCTAGGTCCTTATAACTCGTTTTTACCCACACGTCGATCGATCTACCTCATTAGTTGTGTCTCTCCCTTCCTCTGACAAACAACAATTGATCTACCGATCTTGTTAGGTTTGCTTACCAAACACATGGTTCCCCTTCATCATCTATGGATGCATCCCGATAGATCTATCACGCACAGGCACACACAGAAACACATCCTCACTCTTATTGATAACATTGCAGTTCCACCCTCAGTTTGTCTAGTAGGCCTCTCCCACCATTTCCGAGAAGCAACTCCATTAACCATCCAGCGCTCTACCCCTCTCCCTCCCTCTCCCTCCCTCTCTCTCTCCTCTCTCTCTCTGTCCCGTCATATTTCCCGTCCTTCAGTTATGTATGGATGTCGACCGATCTCCCTCAAGACATAGCTGGGTCTCTCCTTCTCAACACATATACGAAGTCGTTCTACCTCTATAGTTAGGCCTCTCCCTACCCCTCCCCACCCCTCCCCCACACACACCGATACATCGAGCGCCTAGTCATGTCTCCCCGCCACACACAAACTTGACAAGTGCCCTCTAACGTTCCGGTGAGGCCGGTCGCCCTATATCTTTGACTTGCACACAAACACAATTTCGATGGCTCTCTTCATCGATCTCGCACTCCACCCACTTGATCCTCTCTTCGACTCTATCGATAGCTATGACCCTCCCTCTCTTCTCGTGGATTGCCCGACCCTCTATGTATGATATGGATAGGCCTCCATTTCACACACATTGCATGCAAAATTTTGTTTGATATGTCATCGACACATATTCCCACAAATAATTCACGAAATCAGCCCCCCACCCCACCCCCACCCCCACCCCAAAACAAAAAACACTCACGAACGTGGTTTGTATCTCTCACACACACCCACACAGGTGGGGGACATGCAGGAAGAGAAGAGGTGCATGCACGACGCACGTACTCCCGTCTCTTTCCCAACCACACCCGCGCGGGTACACGGTGGAGCTCAATTCTCTACGAAAAAGGCAGCCCACGTGGTAATTTGGCACGTGTCTTTGGTTGTCCACTTGGTGGAGGGAGGATCGTCTACCACGGGTGAACAAACAAATTGTGACTTGACGTGATATGTTAAAAAAGAGGCAAACCATGTGGGGCCTACCTTAGAGGCAAGACTTTTGATGTGTCCGTCAACTCATGAGCGAGGAGAAGCTTGCTTAGTACGCCATCTCCCCGCCTTGGGTGCGGTGGCTCGCAGGATGAGGTGAAGCTTGCTCCGCCTTACGCCCGCTCCCTCGCCCATGCGCGCGGTGGCTCGCAGGACGAGGAGAAAAATTTACTACTCCCTCCGTTTACTCCTCATCCCTACTATCTTGGTTATAGAGATTATGTCATATTGTTTGGAATATATATGTCCTTTATTAGATTTCAATATGAACTACTAGTACATACTCCAAACACTGATGTAGATTCACTCATTTTGCTCCGTATGTAGCACTCTCCCTCGCCCCTCGACCCTCGCCCACGTGGTGGACGTGCAGCAATTCATTCGGTCTCATATAGCCAGAACGATATATCTTTGCACTACCATTATTGCTCGACTTCCCGAAGATGCGAAGAGCCAATCGCAAGGTTAATATTTTGGAGATGCCAAGCGCAAGGTTATAGGAGAACGAGTAGTAGGTGACGCGTCATATATAAATAAAGATTTTTTTTCTTCAGTGGCACATACGCAATATGATAGGTTCATATGGAGAGAAAAGGAAACCGCTCCACTATATACATAGTCAGGACGGGCCAGCCTACACGGTTGCTTCATGGGGTTGCTCTCTTCACACTCTCTCGCACAAAACGACTGTGGCCACATCTCTAACATCCCGGCGGATCACGTGCGCTTGGGGAAGGGGTGGATGCTTAGTGTAGATGCGGTGGCTGCCGCCGACGGCGAAACCCACTGTCGGCACGTCCCGATCAGGGGTCCCCGCCGTTCTCTCTCACAAAGCCGGTGAGGTTGCCTTCGTCCCTTGCTCACTGCCGCGACATGGGTATTTGCCGCCTCTCGCCGCCCTCCTCAAGGTTGAGCTACGTCCCTCAGGTACAACTCCCTTTACAGCCGGCTTGCACCATCGCTTCCATTTGCCCACATCACTCCCTCGTGGATATTTCTCTACTTCTTTGCCCCTTTTATACCTCTACCGCTTCTACGTACTATATTTGTGATGAGTTTATGTCTCATCAACTAGTCCCGATAATCTTATTCTAATCACGCTTTTTCAATTTCTTTGCCACAGGATGCTCATCTCGATTTTGGTGAAACTGCACAAAATGATCTCGATGGTCAAAAGGTTGCAAACTTCATTTATTAGGAAGCTCGAGCGTTGCTAGCAAATTGAAGGCTGGTCGTGGTTCACGGTTCAAGGGCTAGGGACTGCATGGATCATTTTTTCTTTAGCTGCCTCTGTTAGAAAATAAGTGTCAACTTTAGTAGTAGTACAACTTTGTGCTAAAGTTTGCACAAAGTTGAGACACTTATTTTGGAACGGAGGGAGTACATATTTGCTATGATCTCATTAATCATTGAGATGCAATAGCATGCATGTTAGTCTCCTTTGTATTTGATGAAATGTTGCAACGGGCAACCTTGGACGCAAGATACATGTAATGTAATTTGGAAGCTTCATAGCATTGTACAAATATATCTCGCCGATAAATTACAAAGACGTACTATACTAGTACTTCCTCCGCTCCTAAATATAAGTCTTTGTAGAGATTTCACCATGAACCACATCTTTGATGTATATAGATGCATTTTAAGTGTAGATTCATTCATTTTGTTTCGTATGTAGTTCACCTAGTGGAATCTCTACAAAGACTTATCTACTAGTAATAGCTAGCCCCCACTACTAGGAATTCTCTATCCTCTCCTTGAGCCACATCATCAAAATTGATGTAGCAATTAGATGAAGTAAATCAATCCATAATAGCCATCTGATCTAGACGTTGAGAGGCTCCGCACTAAGCCACATGCAAGCATGCAGAATTACCGTGGCACATGCATGTGAGTGGGTTTTAAATCACATCAACATGTCTGCATGCAAGCATGCACCTGTAGCATGCATGTAAGTGAGCTTTTAAGTCCCATTAACATGTCAAAAGAAAAATATAATCCCATTATGCAAGAGGAGTTGGCTGATCTTTTTTCCTTACGTGGGATGATCTAAATGATGATGGGAGTTTATTTAGTTTGGCTACCACATTTGTCATGCGGTTATAGAGTTTTTTAGTTCTATGAAATCGATAATTTTATGCAGAGAGATATATCATTGCTCCAAGCAACGCCAGCAGGACTCATCTAGTAATATTTAGGAACAGAGGGAGTAGTATGTAAAGAGTTAGGTGTCGCATGGTGATAGTGTGAGGTGGGCCATGTAATCACTGAGCATGCGTGTTTTCACTGCTCTTGCACTCCTCCGCTGTAAGAATGGAGAAAATTGTAATCTAGTAGTAGTAGTACCTCCTTTCACGAAAGCGTGGGACATCCAAAGATCCTACCACCTTAGTAATAAAGACCAATGAGCCGTCAAATCACATAGACCCAAAGAAGAAGTTGGACGGACGAAGCAACCATCACTCTTGCGCCAGTGAGAGGTCGCGTCCTCTCTGCCCGGGCATAAATGCGGCACCGATTCTTTGGAGCGGCGCTGACCGTTTTGGGCGGGAAGCGCGCGCGGGCGATGGAGGGGCTTTGGGTCGGCCAGGCTGGTCAGGAGCGGGCGTGGGAGCTGTCCTCATTTCCCTACCGGACATGCCCGGAAACGAGAGGATGCACCGACTCTCGCGGCTAAAATCGTACACTACACACCATCTCTCTGTAGGAGTAGGTCGATCCGTCGCACTCTCTAACACACACATGCTGTTAAACACACACGCACACGCACGCACCTTGGTCCCGTTGCACCTTCTAACGTGACTTATTACACCTAGACGGAGGGAGTAGTAAGTATCACGAGATACGGTGGCACACCGACTTAAGTCGAATACAAGTGCCCAAAATTTGTGTGCATGTTATAATAAGGATTCACTTAAAATAGTACGTGAGCGAACAGAGGGATCAATTGGATAGTGTTCCTGAGCAGTAGCGAGATGTGTGAGGTAAGATACACCGTTGGCGCTTTTATTTTTTCTTATTAGTTTGTTTATTTCACCCTCTGACTGGTGGGACCCAACGTACTACCTGGAGAGAGGTAAGGTGACTAAGGTTGCATTATTTCTGCACCACTGTGGATAGTCTTACCACCAAAGCCACATGACACGATTATGATTGAAATCCCAATGACTCCCCACACACACAAAAAACACGACATGCTTGTCACACGAATGCAGGAATGTATAAAAGGTTATTTTCCTCTCGTTGAACATAACGGGAGGGTTGTGTAGTCAAGTTAGCCTGTTCGCTCATCAAACTTGAGGTCTCGTGTTCGATAACTACACTTGAGCATAATTTTTGCCGGGAGGATTCTTTGGTGGTCAAAATGTTTTCTAGGGTTTGCACGCTTCACACTCTCTCTCTCCGAGATATATATACATGCCGGAGCCTCAGCGCTTGTAGTTGCTCTCTTCACACTCTCTCGCCCTCT
This sequence comes from Aegilops bicornis, assembly GCA_021605145.1. Lineage (NCBI taxonomy): Eukaryota > Viridiplantae > Streptophyta > Magnoliopsida > Poales > Poaceae > Aegilops > Aegilops bicornis. The sequence continues at coordinate 93,796,396 of CM038671.1, forward strand.
CCAGATCTAAACAAGACTTCGTTGGCCTCTCTCTCTCCCCTCACTGCTGCTCAAAGAGCCGGCAGGATCCGTCCGTCAGGAAGGGAGGGAGGCTTAATGTTGTCGCTATCGGTGAGGGAGGGAATACCGGCGCAGCTGTTCACTTTCCACCCAGCGGCGGCACGGGAGGGCCTCCGACCCCTTATTCTTTGCTGTCGTCCCGTCGCCCACCGAACCACGCCCCAAGAACCTTAAGGTATAATTTACTTACTCCACATGCATTGCTCTAGCTGCATGTATACCATGAATCTAAGACATGGTTCAAATAGGAAAGGAGTGGGGGAAAGTAGTGGGAAAAGTTGTACTCCTATATAGCATAAATCTAGGACGTGGTTCAAAGACACTACAAGAAATATGTCAACTTGTGACCTTAACTATTGGTCACTAAAAGGTCATTGTTTTTCATTTGTGACCTTTTTGTGACCAAAAAAAGAAGATCAAAAGCTGAGGGTCGTTAACTGACTATAGCGACCTTCTCTATGAGAAGGTCGTGGACGTTTACGACCAAAACAGAAGGTCGTTGAACCCATGACCTTTTGTTTTGGTCACTAGCTGACTGCCCAGGCCACGTCGGATCCGACGTGGCAATCTGACGTGACAAAACTATGACCAATTGAAAAGGTCATTGATAAGATTCAGCCCGGTCCAATTCGTTGTTCTACATGGGCTTGGCCCAATAGTTTAGCCTTTTTATATTTTTTTCCTATTAATTTCAGCATGGGCCATACCCCACAATTCGGCCTTTTTGTTAGGATCTTCCATACTAGAGGGCCTCGGCCTTTTTTGCAATATATTTCTTCTCTTATTTTCTAAGGTTTTTTTGTTTTGCTTTTTAAACGGTTCAATGCTTGTTGGGTTGTGGACTTTTCCAGCCCAATTATTTGTCCAATATTAGATCTCAGATTTTGAAAGAAATGTTTGGACAAAATTGTTTCATATTCAAATCAAGAAAACTCCATGTCGAATTCAAATCATTCATCATATCACATCATGTAACACATCTCCCAGGTTTACATAACACAACAAAATCATCTCAGAAATGCATTTACACAGGAATATTGCAGGAACGGAGGGAATATCTGCTACTATCCTAACATGTACGTATATGCATGTGTGCTTGCTTGACCGGCACATGCATCACTGTAGCAGCCAAGCAAGTAGGCATCGTTGATGTCTACTCACAGCTTTCCTCGCACCAGAAAAAGAGTCAAAACAAAAAATATTAGACCATAATATGACACCAGACCACATATAAGAGAAGAGATACGAGAGTACATCAGAAGTCCCAGAAATTCACATCTCCTAAGGAGCAGAAGCAGGGATAAGAGAGCATGCATGCTTGCCTAGATCCTGCATGTCTTCTTCCAACTTCGACCTAGAGCTCACGTCGAAACATGAATGAAGGCAATCATCTACGTGTTGTAAAACTAAATGGTTATGAACTCAGCAGTACATGCCAAAGCACCGCATTAAACTTGTACATCAGTACATACCAAAATACAACATTAACTCGTTCAGGAGTGCATACCAAGTAAACTTGTACAGCAGTACTACCGAAATACTCTGCATTAAACTTGTACAACAGTACATACTAATTTGAGCATTCTATACTTGTGTAGTTAGATCTAATCTACTAGTCTACAAGGTTGGGGGAATAATCAGATAGTTGTATTAGATATCTCCTTGAGTTTTCTTAAAGATTCAAAGATAAATGAACTGAATGTTTCTTTGTTTTCGAGACCCGGTGAACATATTCAACTTGTCAAGAAAAATGAAGAAATGTGAAGGTGAAACTATGTAACCGCAAATTTAAACTACTTAACTCATTTTGCACGAACACCAGGAACATATTTAACTAATTTTTTAAAAGAATTCTGCTGGTCAGTATACTGATCCCTTGGGCCTTGTGTGAAGTGGAGAGCATATACCACATGGTTCATTGCAAGCACAGAAAGTAAGCAAGCACATCATCCATCCAGACTAGTATAATGGAGATGTTAGCAAGCCACAAAAGCAACCAAAGCAATTGCAGGAAAGCTAATTACATCATCAGACAGTTAGGTGTAAGCTGCCCATGTGTACAGAAACAAGAACATATGGATCAATATGCATTAGCAGCAGCAGAAATTGACCCTAGCTAATAATCTTTCACATACCCAGTAACATAATAATATGTGCATTCGACAACAAGATATGATCTAAAAAATATGATTCACAAAAAGAAAAAGAGCAATCTGTCCAAAAAATCACATCGGGATGGGAGCAGGGAAGAGGAACTGGAAGATGGACCTTAGGAAGAGCGCCAGGTCGAGCTCGTGCAAAGGCCACTTGGTTCTCCAACACCCACGTCCTGCGCAAAGAAGGGAAACCACATCCATCCTACCCCTGCTCGTCCATGGTCAAGGCGTCCTACATCCATCCGCTGTAATTCTTAGTCAAGTGATTATATATTTATATGCCGATTCAACATATATGAGGCAAGTACTTTGTTTATATGCAGCAGAATCTTAGTTGAACAATGTGTAGATGCAGAGTTGTTACGCAATTGTTTAGTAGCAGCAGATGTAGATCGACTATATAACATCTTGGCATTAGTGTTTACTTAACCAGATATAATATTTTTTCCCTCATAAACCAACCAAGTATAGTATGACACCAATAAAGATGGAACAAGATCAATTGATGATTACTTTCCTATTCTTAAACTTCTCATTATGGATTATGCATCATTGGACTCAACCTACATCCCTGAGTGAAAACACATAAACCAAGATCTTTAACAACAATGGTATCACCATCTTATCCTAAGAAATCGTATTTCAGTAGAGGTGTATGTGTTTATTAACATGACTTGGCACACCATATATGCAAATCAACCAGAATTTTACCACTCCATGTGTGAAAAACAACCGGAGTTCTATCAGCTCAAAACGGCATATTACCTGATTCTTTTCACAGATCTCCGCACTTGAAAACCAAGTCTCATCAACTACTACATCAGGAGTTCTTGGCTTCCCATTGTAGGCAACAGCAGCCATTGATGACGTGATGACTCTCTTGATAGAGGCTTTCTTGCAGGAACGGAGAACATTGAGTGTTCCATTGATCGCCGGGTCAAGTAACTCAGCACGGAAGACAAGAAAGACACGCATAAGTATACGTAACAAACGTCTGGTGAAGCTGTTGTATCATAAACAGTTTTAGCTGTTGAAAACATAAGCCAGCGCACATGCATAAGGAACAAACAAATGTTGTATGTAATTACGCACGTAATGGTCATGATATATATACTAACCTTGGGGTCCTTGACGTACGTTGTGATAAAAGGGAGAAGCCGTGTGGAACACACAATCAGAACCGGCGATGGCAGCATCGAAGGAGCCTTCTCCAATAAGCTTGCTTTGAACAAGTGCAGCCTATCCTTGGCTCCATCCAGAACTGCAGTGCAATGTTTTCTTGGGGTCGGCTGAAAGAAGGAACCGTCAGTTCAATTAGCGCCGCACATGCATGTTTTATTGAAAAGGAAACATTCCAACGGGCAATTTATGTTGATTCTAAACTCCAACAATCTAAAAGATTTATTATAATGAAAAAAATGTCGCAAAGAACACACTAGCAACAGTATTATGGGAAATCAGTTCTGTAGTTTAAAATTCACAGGTCAGAATGGCTGCCTCTTGACTCTTATAGAATCTAGATTCAGATTTATATACTAGATAATACAACACTCACTCACTTCATGCTAACAAATTCAGTCACATTCATGAACTCGGTTAGTGAGAATATGTATGTAAACAAAGGGGGATATGGCAGGAATCTTGTCGTGAACACTAGAGATGTAGTAGAACACAACGCATTGGCAGCAGAGGCAGTCCTGCTCCTAACTAGTACTACTAACAGAAGAGCAACATTGACATACTACCAGTAGCTAATTGCATGTTTGTCAGTAAAGAGCAAAGTCACACATATGAAGAGATGATGCAACACTACATCTACAGCTCTGAACCAAGTAGCAGATTTACATGGCTTGGATATTCAACTTCATATGCTTTCAGATTTCTCTTTTAAGCCTGATGACTGAAGGAACTATTGTGATGGCACCATGTTATTATAACAGGGAACCCACCGCGATCAAGGCGCTACCGAAAAATTGCGATTGCAGGCGCAATTTGCGCACTGGATGGGATGGAATCGCACTCCCTGCTCCCAACAAGGCTCAAACCCGTCACGAAATCCAAGATATTGTCAGTAACTCCGCCCGGGAAGGGATCCGGCAGCAGCTCCATCTCCCCCTCGTAGCATTCGATGGTGCCCTTGGCGTTGAACTTGAACCCCAGCGCCAGATCCTGCTCCCCGACCTGCAGAGGAACCAAAGCATCCGTCCATTAGAGTAGAGCAGAGCAAGACGCCACCCGCTCGGCAATTGGTTGGGCGAGAGGAGAGGAGAAACCTGGTAGAGGCGGGCGAAGGCCTTGTCCTGGTGGAGGAGGCGGCACTTTCGGAGAGGCCGGGATGAATCCAAAGGAGGCCCTCGTAGTCCGTGAGCGTGGCCCAAGCGGCTGGAGCGGCGCTGACCCGCACCGTCGCGCGCACTGACGGCGTTTCTTCTTCCCCGGCAGCTTGCGCACCTCCATCTCGAACCCGTACCGCTCGTCCCGGTCCTCCTCCACCTCCCTATCCACATATTCTCCCTCATCGTCGGTGACACCGGCACCGACTCGGAGTAACGCCAGAGTGGGTTCCGGGAAGGGGCGGGGCGGGAGACAAGGCGGATGCGCACGGGGCTCGAGGTGATGGTGGTGTGGGTCAGAAGGAGGCGGAGGCGGGGGCGGCCATGGGGGGAGGAGGAGGCGAAGCAGCAAGACGCGGTGGACGGCATGGCCATGGCAGGCAAAGCGGTGGAGCGGGGGAGGGGGGAGGAGACGCGGGGCGGCGACGGCGGCGGCGTGCACCGACAGCGCCATGGCGGACGGATTGGGTTACGAGGCTCGCAGTGAGGTGAGACAAGGGAGAGATGGTGAGGGGAGGGAGGGACGAGGTCGGCAGCGGTGGGTGAGGAGGACGGTGAGGTCGGCGGTGAGTGAGGAGGACGGCGAGGTCGGCGGTGGATCGGGAGGCGGCGGGGTGAGATTGGATCGGGAGGTGGCGGCGGCGGCGAGCAGATGGGGGGAGAAGGGTGCGATGGGGGATGGGGTGTGATGTGAGCTAGGGTTTGTGCTGCGGTGGGGTGGATGGACGGATGGATGGACGGATGGATGTGGGATGGTGAGATGGATGGATGGATGGATGAGTGCCATGTCATCAATCCGTGGGAATGGTTCTGATTGGTTCGGAAAATCGCTGATTTAAAAGAGTTTCCAAGTACAAAACTAGAGGGATTTTGTGAAGTAGCTATCAAAAATATTTTGCAAAAGGGTACCACACAAATTTTCACTAGAGTTAGACCACATTTTATGGATAAGGACCAATTTGTACGCATTTCTCATCTTTCTAATTATTTTAATCATTTTTCAGGTGCCCCAAATGATGTTTTTTTGTGAAGAACCTACCAAATAATTATTGCAAAATTGCACCAAATAATTTTTATAAAATACTAGGCCATATTTAATGCACAATTGACCAAATGGTTGGGTGTAAAAAGTTTTGATCCACCAATGGTGAAAAAGACAAATTCTCGCCGATTCAGCTGGAGGCGGGTCAAATTTAAACTGCAGCTGCCTCATAGTTTGCTATTTATTTTTTCCAAAAATCATTTCTAGGTACATAAGTATCTATTTAATCAGAGAAACATCACAAGTTTTCCAAAATTCAACCACTAGCTAGGAACGGTCAAGCCCGCCATTTTGACCGTGATTTTGAAACCAAGCGTAAAAATTCAAAAAATCAAAAATTGGAAAACCTTCGCATTGTGTCATTATATGTGGCCAAGTTCACAGGAAAAATAACAAACTTGTAATGTCTGGCAATTATTTAAAAAAAGTGTTATTAGAAATGAGCTATCACGTATGGAGATCAATGGCTTTCAAGCCAAATGATCAATCTTATGGCCACATTCATGTCATAGTTTGTTCAAATGATCTCGTATTGTGCACAAGGGTGCATATTGGAATGGCAAACAATGTTTCCTAAAGAAGTTTTCATTTTCTTTGGACGAAAAATCCATTTTTTATTTTTCGAGTGCCCAAAAGGAGGTTTTTTTGTGAAGGACCTCCCAAATAATTGTTGCAAAATTGGACCAAATAATTTCTATAAAATACTAGGACATATTTAATGCACAATTGACTAAATGGTTGGGTTCGAAAAGTTTTGATCCACCTCTCGTTAAAAAGACAAATTCTGGAATTCAATTTGGAAGCGGGTCAAATTTGAACTGCAAGAATCGCCTCATAGTTTGCTATTTATTTATTCCAAAAATCATTTCTAGGTACATAAGTATCTATTTAATCAGAGAAACACCAAAAAAATTCCAAGATTCAACCACTAGCTAGGAACGGTCATTCCCGCCGTTTTGATCGCATTTTGAAACGGGCATAAAAAATTCAAAAAAAAACAAAAAATTGGGAAACCTTCCCATTGTGTCATTATATGTGGCCAAGTTCCCAGGAAAAAATAACAAACTTGTAATACGGCAATTACTTTAAAAAAGTGTTCTCAGAAATGAGCTATCATTTGTGAAGATTCATGGCTTTCAAGCCAAATGATCAATCTTATGGCCACATTCGTGGCATAGTTTGTTCAAATGATCTCATATTATGCACAAGGGTGCATATTGGAATGGAAAACAATGTTGCCTAAGGAAGTTTTCATTTTCTTTGGATGAAAAAACCATTTTTCATTTTCCGTGTGCCCTAAAGGAGGGTTTTTTGTGAAGGACCTCCCAAATAATTGTTGCAAAATTGGACCAAATAAATTTTCTAAAATACTAGGACATATTTAATGCACAATTTACAAAATGGTAGGGTGCAAAAAGTTTTGATCCACCTCTCGTGAAAAAGACAAATTTCCATGGATTCACCGAAGCGGGTCAAATTTGAACTGCAGCTGCCTCATAGTTTGCTCTTTATTTTTTCCAAAAATCATTTCTAGGTAAATAAGTATCTATTTAATCATAGAAACACCAAAAAAAATCCAAGATTCAACCACTAGCTAGGAACGGTCAAGCCCGCCGTTTTGACCGCATTTTGAAACGGGCATAAAAAATTCAAAAAAATCAAAAAATTGGAAAACCTTCGCATTGTGTCATTATATGTGACCAAGTTTCCAGGAAAAATAATAAACTTGTAATACGGTAATTATTTTAAAAAAATGTTCTCAGAAATGAGCTATCATGCGTGAAGATTCATGGCTTTCAAGCCAAATGATCAATCTTATGGCCACATTCATGGTATAGTTTGTTCAAATGATCTCATATTGTGAACATGGGTACATCTTGGAATTCCAAACAATGTTGCCTAAGGAAGTTTTCATTTTCTTTGCACAGAAATTTCATTTTTCATTTTCCGAGTGCCCAAAAGGAGGTTTTTTTTGTGAAGGAACTACCAAATAATTGTTGCAGAAATGGACCAAATCAATTTTATAAAATACTAGGCCATATATAATGCACAATTGAAAAAATGGTTGGGTGAAAAGTTTTGATCCACCTCGATGAAAAAGACAAATTGCCGTCGATTCAATTTGGAAATGGGTCAAATTTGAACCTGCAATGCCTCATAGTTTGCTCTTTATTTTTCCAAAAATCATTTCTAGGTAAATAAGTATCTATTTAATCATAAATACATGGTTTGATGGCGAGACATCGAGGTTTGGACGGTGGCCGAGGGCCCCAACTCTAGAGCTGCCAGAGCTCGCATGCCATGGCGTGGTCACCAAGCGTGACCGTGGCGTTGCCATGTGTGTTCAGGCGGCCTAGGCATGTCTAGTGGGTTGGGCACTCCCCAGGTAGGTGCTAGGAAGAAAATCACAACATAAGATTCTCACGAGGAGACCGATCGATGCTCAAACATGAATTAGCAGCCAAGTGTTTGATTTGCGGTACGGGAAATGCACATGGCTAATGGGCGTGAGTTTTGGCTGAGGATGATCAGTTACTAAGAAGACCGTCTTCACAAATTTTCACCTCAAAAGGAGGAGCCTAGGTGGTACTTGATTTACAAACTACCACTCTGGACATAAATATGAATGTTGAAGCTGGGCTCAAAATAATGAATGGATTGAGCTGGCATTTGGTGGAGGATGGTTATTTGGGCATAGGAAAGCATCAGAGAAAATGGATACCATTTGGACATGCCAAAGTGGTACTTCCTTCACAAAGTGCTTTGCTCGATCGTAATAGGAAAATGAATATTTTTGAATTATTTTTGAACTAGGCAAGGAAGGTTTTTACATATTTGTGAAGATATGACCCAAAGAATTTATGAGATTTTTTGGGAATTTTGGGAATAATAGAAATATAGGTTGCTTCACAACCTAGGGCAAAACCGCCACATGGACATGACACATAGGCAAAAGCGATGAGATGGCGCCTAGTCATCACAACCCACCACAATCTACAAGGCTATGACCATCTGTATTGGTCATTAACAACTAGAAATAAGGCAGCGGACTAGCACTTTGTTTGCTTTGTGACCTTTTAGTGTAAGGAAATTACGACCTTCGACCAAAATGATCGCAATGGTTTAGGGTTTGGAGCCCCTTGAACAGCTTTTGACCAATTGGTCTGAAATGGTCATAGATCTATGACCAATTCTTCCAGGGTCACTGACAAAAGGTCACTAGTTGACATATTTCTTGTAGTGAGAGGAAATGAAGGGGGAAAATTGTATAGCATGAATCTAGGACGTGGTTCAAAGAGGAAAGGAACGCGGGAAAGTAGTGGGGAAATTTGTATCGCATAAATCTAGGACGTGGTTCAAAGAGGAAAGGAAGGGGCGAAAGTACTAGTTCAAAAAGGAAAGGAAGGGACAAGGTTGTAGAGTTTGAGCAGGACTAGATTTGCTGCGTTCACATAGGGAAAGGTGTCTAAAGATAACAAAACTGGGACCAACACAAATATGCTCCTTGGTTGTTTGTTCTTTGTTGCAACAGACTGTGCATGACCACAGTACATCGGTAGATGCACATGGTGCTGGTCGTCCACTGTCCCGTGCAACTCATTAGCTGTTGTTAATCTAAGGCCCTGTTTGGTTAAAAACTCCTTAGTCCCTACACCTTGGTTCGTGGACTAAACATGGACTAGAGGTTATTAAATGACATGCTAAAGACCATGTTTCCCTAGTAATGAACTAATAGAAACAAGGTGCGATGCGTGGCGAAACTGTTGGAAAAAGTCCCAAAAAGACTCCCTCGGGGTCTTCTTTCTTTAGTCCCAAATGCCCACTTTTAGTCCCTAAAAGTCCCTCCTGTTTGGTTTAGATGGGGTGACACGAGTTATTTTAGTCCCTACACCAAAATGTCCTGTAAACAAACACCCTCTAATAATGCCACTGGAAAATTGATGCAATGCCATAGTTAAAAGCAAATTACATGTTTAACGAATTTTATTGTTAATATAATCTCTATGTTAATATTAATCAATGCACTCGTTTGAGAAATGCTATTGTCTTGCTTTCTTTCCCATTTAGATAACGTAGATGCTTCTTTTTGTTGGCTTCTGTGTCATCCACCGTTATTGACCACTAATTGTTTCCTTTGCACCTCTGTGTAAACAGGGTTATCTACTTCACCTCGTTGCCATTGTGACCTTTTGTTGCACTTCACAAAACACTTTTGTTTTAAGAGTGTTTTGTGCAGTTCAACCAAAATGTCACACCGACAACGTTGCTTGATTGCTTGATCTTAGTGGAACTGCACAAGAGGAGATCTTACTTCCTATCCGTTAAGGCGAATTTGGTTCAGATCTTCTTCTTGTGAGTTGTTTGAATTCCGCATCATGAGAGGTCAAGATTAGCCTTCTTTCACATGATTCTGCGGTGTGCTTTCATATGTTGTGCTACTTGTACAATAATGTTGCTTGATTTTAGTGAACTGCACAAATGGAGACAAGACTTACAATCAGATGTGCACCGTAATATCCCATTGAGGTAAGATAAGGATATTTCTCAACTGCTTGCCTGTTTTTTGCCACTTTCTTCTTTATTTTAAGTTTAGTACTATAATTGTGCTCACTATTTGACATGCCAAATCTTACATTGAAGGAGAAGCTTGTCTGTTATTGAACCAAGTGATGAAGGGAAGAACAAGCGTAAGAAAACAAAAATCAACTCCGGTCTTGTAATGAAGCTTTGAAACTGTGATGACACAAGTAATGATATAGTTTTGCATCTTAATTTATTGCTATGGCTGGAACGAGCAATTGTTTTGCCACTAATTTGATGCCATACGTAATTATCTCTACTTGTGCAAACATGGATCTTCTTTGAAGATACCATATATTTTAGTGGAACTGCACAAGAAGATGTTGGAAACATTAAACTAATCAAGGAGTATATAGTAAGCATGGCCACCCCGTGAGATAGCAACAGATGGTTCCGAGAAGTGCTTCATCTCGTATGCTCTACACAATCAGCCTCGACCTAGATTGGTACTAAGCCCGATTTCATCCATATTATTGAGCTTTGTCATCTCTATTGGTGTTGTGCTACCGTTTAGATATTGTAATGAAAAAGTGGTATTGTCCTTAAGAAGTGCTTCATCTGTCTTTGTTTTAAATATTTCCTTTCCTTTTTTTCGAGCAAACATGGATGCTAGCATTTAGTAGTCCTCTTGTGTTTGCACAAAAGGATCATCTTCCTCTGAAGAAGAATATGGAGTACGTGAAGTGACTAGTTCCGATTATGCCAGGATGAAGAAGCCCTGTCTATCTTCTCACCAGAAGGAGCAGTTGAAGGATGGTTACATTACTCCCCACAAGACCAAACTAACTTCAGCTCAGAAGGACTGACAAATCTCCACTTTTTTTCCGTGATGCGCGAGTACAATGTCGTTCTAGGATTCTTTCTGGTGAGTTCCATTTTTCTAAAAGTGTGCCCTACATGGACCATGTATGTGCCTGTTGAAACTGTCAAATCATAGTGCAGTTTGCTTTATACTAATCACTTTTTTGTATTTGTGCAAACAGGGGTGCTCAGCTTGATTTCAATGGGAACTGCACAAAATGTTCATGAATACATCGAATCATTCATTTCCACCACAAGAAAGGAGGTGCCGATAAGTTCAAGGCGTTGCAACATATAAGGGCGAAATCATACAAGCTACGCACGAATTTGGTTGATTTTGGTGGAACTGCACAAAAGAACAACTGGTTTATTTAGCACGAGGTGCCATGTCAATGTCCGAATCGATGGCAAACCCCTGCCCATTCCACAATCGTAGGCATTTGATATTTTGGAATGGGACAACCTTGTCAAATTTTGCTCATTGATTTTAGCAAGACATGCATTTGATATTTTTGAATGGGACGCCCTTTCTTTGTCGTGACGTCGATCAATTTTTTATTTATTCTTTAGTTGTGAAGTAAATGTTGCCTCTGACATGTGAGTCGCTGAGATGCATAATCATCGATTATTTTGAATGTTCTCTATGAATTGCGAGGCCTATGTGTTTGATTGCAATGTACAGAAACGCTAAAAAGCTGCTCAAACTCTTTGTACACCTTCTGTTCCTTTTTACTTTGCACATTGTGAAAGTGCATACTTTTTTGTATAAGATTGGTCAAAGTAGAGATACTTTGACTGCAGACAAAACTTGTATGCGGACTAGAAAGGACCGGAGGGAGTACATGTGAAACTGCTGCAAAGCGAGGTGATCACCACAGGAATAATGCTAGTACGTATTGTTTTGCATGTTCATCCAATGCCAGTGATACAGGAATTCGAACTAATCGAAATAAATTCATTAATACACGGTCGGATTTCATATAAACATGCCGGATTTCATTACATTTCATACATTCTTCAACTAAAAAGGGGTGCACTGGAGGTATAATTAATTAATCGAAGCTACCCACCTGTGTCCCGCTGAGGCTGATGTCTACTACACAACCTTCTTCTTGTAGACGTTGTTGGGCCTGCAAGTGCACAAGTTTGTAGGACAGTAGCAAATTTCTCTCAAGTGGATGACCTAAGGTTTATCAATCCGTAGGAGGCGTAGGATGAAGATGGTCTCTCTCAAACAACCCTGCAACCAAATAACAAAGAGTCTCTTGTGTCCCCAACACACCCAATACAATGGTAAATTGTATAGGTGCACTAGTTCGGCGAAGAGATGGTGATACAAGTGCAATATGGATGGTAGATAAAGGTATTTGTAATCTGAAATAATAAAAACAGCAAGGTAACTAATGATAAAAGTGAGCGTAAACGGTATTGCAATGATAGGAAACAAGGCCTAGGGTTCATACTTTCAATAGTGCAGGTTCTCTCAACAATAATAACATAGACAAATCATATAACAATCCCTCAACATGCAACAAAGAGTCACTCCAAATCCACTAATAGCGCAGAACAAACGTGGAGATTATGGTAGGGTACGGAACCACCTCAAAGTTATTCTTTCGGATCGATCTATTAAAGAGTTCGTACTAGAATAACACCTTAAGACACAAATCAACCAAAACCCTAATGTCACCTAGATACTCCATTGTCACCTCAAGTATCCGTGCGCATGATCATACGATATGCATCACACAATCTCAGAATCATCCAACCAACACAAAGTACTTCAAAGAGTGCCCCAAAGTTACTACAGGAGAGTCAAGAAAATGTGTGCCAACCCCTATGCATAGGTTCATGGGCGGAACCCGCAAGTTCGTCACCAAAACATACATCAAGTGGTACGTGATATCCCATTTTCACCACAGATAAATACGGCAAGACATACTTCAAGTGTTCTCAAATCAAAGACTCAATCCTATAAGATAACTTCAAAGGGGAAACTCAATTCATCACAAGAGAGTAGAGGGGGAGAAACATCATAAGATCCAACTATAATAAGAAAGCTCGCGATACATCAAGATCGTGCCATAGAGAGAATGAGAGAGAGAGAGATCAAACACATAGCTACTGGTACATACCCTCAGCCCCGAGGGTGAACTACTCCCTCCTCGTCATGGATAGCGCCGGGATGATGAAGATGGCCACCGGTGATGGGTTCCCCCTCCGTCAGGGTGCCGGAACAGACTCCCGAGAGGTTTTTGGTGGCTACAGAGGCTTGCGGCGGCGGAACTCCCGGTCTATCTTCTCCGTGGATGTTTTTAGGGTACGTGGGACCATATAGGCGAAAGAAGTCGGTCGGGGGGTGCTCGAGGGGTCCATGAGATAGGGGTCGCATACAGCAGGGGCGCCCCCCTATCTCCTGGGCTCCTCGAGGATCTTCTGACTTGATCTCCAAGCCTCCAGGATGATAATCTTCCAAAAAATCACGCTGCCGAAGGTTTCATTCCGTTTGGACTCCGTTTGATATTCCTTTTCCTCGAAATACTGAAACAGGCAATAAAACAGCAATATGGGCTGGGCCTCCGGTTAATAGGTTAGTCCCAAAAGTAATATAAAAGTGTATAATAAAGCCCAATATTGCCCAAAACAGTAGATAATATAGCATGGAGCAATCAAAAATTATAAATACATTGGAGACGTATCAAGCATCCCCAAGCTTAATTCCTGCTCGTCCTCGAGTAGGTAAATGATAAAAAAAGATAATTTTTTGATGTGGAATGCTACTAGGCATAATTTCATTGTAATTCTTCTTAATTTTGGTATGAATATTCAGATCCGAAAGATTCAAGACAAAATTTCATTTTAACATAAAAATAATAATACTTCAAGCATACTAACAAAGCAATCATGTCTTCTCAAAATAACATGGCCAAAGAAAGTTATCCCTACAAAATCATATAGTCTGGCTATGCTCTATCTTCACCACACAAAGTATTTAAATCATGCACAACCCCAATGACAAGCCAAGCAATTGTTTCATACTTTTGACATTCTCAAACTTTTTCAATCCTCACGCAATACATGAGTGTGAGCCATGGATATAACACTATGGGTGGAATAGAAGGGTGGTTGTGGAGAAGACAAAAAGGGAGAAGATAGTCTCACATCAACTAGCCGTATCAACAGGCTATGGAGATGCCCATCAATAGATATCAATGTGAGTGAGTAGGGATTGCCATGCAACGGATGCACTAGAGCTATAAATATATGAAAGCTCAACAAAAGAAACCAAGTGGGGTGCATCCAACTTGCTCGCTCACGAAGACGTAGGGCATTTTGAGGAAGCCCGTCATTGGAATATACAAGCCAAGTTCTATAATGAAAATTCCCACTAGTATATGAAAGTGACAACATAGGAGACTCTCTATCATGAAGGTCATGGTGCTACTTTGAAGCACAAGTGTGGTAAGAGGATAGTAGCATTGTCCCTTCTCTCTTTTTCTCTCATTTTTTTGTTTTCTTTTTCTTATTTTTTATTTGGTCTTCTCTTTTTTTTCTTTTTGGCCTTTCTCTTTTTTTTCTTTTTGTAAAGTCCGAAGTCTCATCCCGACTTGTGGGGGAATCATAGCCTTCATCATCCTTTCCCCACTAGGACAATGATCTAAAAAAATGATGATCATCACACTTTTATTTTCTTACAACTCAAAAATTACAACTCGATTCTTAGAACAAAATATGACTATATATGAATGCCTCCGGCGGTGTACCGGGATATGCAATGACTCATGAGTGACATGTATGAAAGAATTATGAACGGTGGCTTTGCCACAAATACGATGCCAACTACATGATCATGCTAAGCAATATGATAATGATGGAGCGTGTCATAATAAACGGAACGGCGGAAAGTTGCATGGCAATATATCTCGGAATGGCTATGAAAATGCCATGATAGGTAGTTATGGTGGCTGTTTTGAGGAAGGTATACGGTGGGTGTATGATACCGGCGAAAAGTGAGCGGTATTAGAGAGGCTAGCAATAGTGGAAAGGTGAGAGTGCGTATAATCCATGGACTCAACATTAGTCATAAAGAACTCATATACTTATTGAAAAATCTACAAGTAATCAAAGCAAAGTATTACGCGCATGCTCCTAGGGGGATAGATTGGTAGGAAAAGACCATCACTCGTCCCCAACCGCCACTCATAAGGAAGACAATCAATAAATAAATCATGCTCCGACTTCATCACATAACGGTTCACCATACGTGCATGCTACGGGAATCACAAACTTTAACACAAGTATCTCTTAAATTCACAAGTACTCAACTAGCATGACTCTAATATCACTACTTCCATATCTCAAAACAATCATCAAGCATCAAACTTCTCTTAGTATTCAACACACTCATAAGAAAGTTTTTACTATTTTTGAACACCTAGCATATTAAGATTGTTTAAGAAAATTACCATGCTATTTAAGACTCTCAAAATAATATAAGTGAAGCATGAGAGTTCATCTATTTCTTCAAAATAAAACCACCACCGTGCACTAAAAGATAAAAGTGAAGTACTAGAGCAAATGACAAACTACTCCTAAAAAAATATAAGTGAAGATCAATGAGTAGTCGAATAATTATACAACTATGTGAAGACTCTCCCATTTCATAATTTCAGATCTTGGTATTTTATTCAAACAGCAAGCAAAGCTAAATAAAATGACATGACGCTCCAAGCAAAACACATATCATGTGGTGAATAAAAATATAGCTCCAAGTAAAGTTACCGATGAACGAAGACGAAAGAGGGGATGCCTTCCGGGGCATCCCCAAGCTTAGGCTCTTGGTTATCCTTGAATATTACCTTGGGGTGCCTTGTGAATCCCCAAGCTTAGGCTCTTGCCACTCTTTATTCCATAGTCCATCGAATCTTTACCCAAAACTTGAAAACTTCACAACACAAAACTTAACGAGAAAACTCGTGAGCTCCGTTAGCGAAAGAAAACAAAACACCACTTCAAGTTACTGTAATGAACTCATTATTTATTTATATTGGTGTTAAACCTACTGTATTCCAACTTATCTATGGTTTATAAACTATTTTACTAGCCATAGATTCATCAAAATAAGCAAACAACACAAGAAAAACAGAATCTGTCAAAAACATAACAGTCTGTAATAATCTGTAACTAACACATACTTCTGGAACTCCAAAAAATCCAAAATAAATTGGTGGACCTGAGGAATTTGTCTAGTAATCATATGAAAAAATAATCAACTAAATAGCACTCTGCAGTAAAAAGTTGAAGCTAATCTCGTGAGCACTAAAGTTTCTGTTTTTTACAGCATTATCATAAAGACTTCACCCAAGTCTTCCCAAAGGTTCTACTTGGCACAAACACTAATTAAAACATAAAACTACATCTAAACAGAAGATAGATGCATTATTTATTACTAAACAGAGTGATAAAGTAAGAAACTAAAATAAAATTGGGTTGCCTCCCAACAAGTGCTATCGTTTAACGCCCCTAGCTAGGCATGATGATTTCAATGATGCTCACATAAGACATAAGAATTGAAACGTAAAGAGAGCATCATGAAGAATATGACTAGCACATTTAAGTATAACCCACTTCCTATGCATAGGGATTTTGTGAGCAAACAACTTATGGGAACAATAATCAACTAGCATAGGAAAGTAAAACAAGCATAACTTCAAGACTTTAAGCACATAGAGAGGAAACTTGACATTTTTGCAATTCCTACAAGTATATGTTCCTCCCTCATAATAATTTTCAGTAGCATCATGAATGAATTCAACAATATAACCAGCACCTAAAGCATTATTTTCATGATCTACAAGCATAGAAAATTTACTACTCTCCACATAAGCAAAATTCTTCTCATTAGTAATAGTGGGAGTATCATAAGAGACTTGAACACTAAAAATTGTTTCCACATTAAAAGAGTAATGTTCAGAAAAAGGGTAATCATAATCATGACAAGATTTGTAAATATAATCATCACTACTTTTTATAGCATAAGTTTCATCACAATAATCATCATAAGTAGCAACTTCGTTCTCATCATAATCGATTGAAACCTCTCCCAAGATAGTGGGATCACTAAATAAAGTTGACACTCTTCCAAATCCACTTTCATATTCATCACAATAAAATTCAACATCCTCCAAAATAGTGGGACCACTACTTCCTAAAGTTGACACTCTTCCGAACCCACTTTCATCAATATAATCATCATAGGTAGGAGGCATGCTATCATCATAACAACTTTGCATATCAAAACTTGGGGTGCTAAAATATCATCTTCATTAAACATAGCATCCCCAAGCTTGGGACAAACATTAATTTCAGCAAATATATTCTCAAATATTTCATCCTCATCAAACATAGCTTCCCCAAGCTTGGGCTCTTTCATATCATAAGCATAGTCACTCTCATCATTAAAAATATGGATAGCACCAATAGTAAAGCAATTATCATCATCACAATGAGTAGTAGGAGCAACATCATTTGGGAGGGATACCTTTCTACCTTTGTTGCTCCTTCTTTTCTTTTTCTTCTTCACATTATGTGTAGGTTCAACCTTCCTCTTTGAGCTCCTTATTGATGAGATTGGTTGAATAGAAAGCTCCTCCTCGTTACCTGATTCATCATAAGAAATAATAGGAGGAGATTGGGAAGTCTCTTCCCTTTCATTAGTATTCTCATCATCTTCCATTTGCTTTCTTTTCTTTAGATAATTGGCAATATAAGGATTTTCAATGCAATTCTCCGCACAAAACATATAAATCTTTTCTAGATCAATATCAAGAAAATGCTTAAGATTAAATTCTGGAATAGGCTTAGTTAAACGTTCAACTCTTCACAACCCAAAAGCAATCTAAGTTCATTGTAATGAGAAAGGGAGATCAAATCATCACAATTTTTGGACACGATCCGATCATGAAACAATTTTCATTGGATATGTAAATGATCTTGTTTATTGCAAAATTCACAACGGGAAAGATATCTTAAATTCTCCGCACTCTTATCTAGCCTTTATTGCAACTTATTATATTCTAAATACTCATGCCTCTTGCAATATATATCTTCTCTATTTGGTGCGTTCATGCAAACATGCACTCCACAAAAGTTGACATGCTCATAAGGGATATTTTCATCATGACTAGAGCAATCATCATTAGTACTATGGATATTCAAGGAGTTTATACTAACAATATTGCAATCATGCTCATCATTCAAAGATTCAGTACCAAGCATTTTAAAGAATTCTTATTCTAGCACTTGAGCACAATTTTCCTTTCCATCAAACTCACGAAAGATATTAAAAAGACGAAGCGTATGAGACAAACTTAATTCCATTTCTTTAGTTTTCGTTTATAAACTAAACTAGTGATAAAACAAGAAAAAAAGATTCGATTGCAAGATCTAAAGATATACCTTCAAGCACTCACCTCCTCGGCAATGGTGCCAGAAAAGAGCTTAGTTGACGGGGTGTGAGTGAGTGCCGCTTACCTAGCCTCCCCGGCAACGGCGCCAGAAAAGAGCTTGATGTCTAATACACAACCTTATTCTTATAGATGTTGTTGGGCCTGCAAGTGCACAGGTTTGTGGGACAGTAGCAAATTTCCCTCAAGTGGATGACCTAAGGTTTATCAATCCGTAGGAGGAGTAGGATGAAGATGGTCTCTCTCAAACAACCCTGCAACCAAATAACAAATAGTCTCTTGTGTTCCCAACACACCCAATACAATGGTAAATTGTATAGGTGCACTAGTTCGGCGAAGAGATGGTGATACAAGTGCAATATGGATGGTAGATAAAGGTATTTGTAATCTGAAATAATAAAAACAGCAAGGTAACTAATGATAAAAGTGAGCGTAAACGGTATTGCAATGATAGGAAACAAGGCCTAGGGTTCATACTTTCACTAGTTCAAGTTCTCTCAACAATAATAACATAGATAGATCATATAACAATCCCTCAACATGCAACAAAGAGTCACTCCAAAGCCACTAATAACGGAGAACAAATGTAGAGATTATGGTAGGGTACGAGACCACCTCAAAGTTATTCTTTCGGATCGATCTATTAAAGAGTTCGTACTAGAATAACACCTTAAGACACAAATCAACTAAAACCCTAATGTCACCTAGATACTCCATTGTCACCTCAAGTATCCGTGGGCATGATTATATGATATGCATCACACAATCTCAGATTCATCCAACCAACACAAAGTACTTCAAAGAGTGCCCCAAAGTTTCTACTGGAGAGTCAAGAAAACGTGTGCCAACCCCTATGCATAGGTTCATGGGCGGAACCCGCAAGTTGGTCACCAAAACAGACATCAAGTGGTACGTGACATCCCACTGTCACCACAGATAAACACGGCAAGACATACATCAAGTGTTCTCAAATCAAAGACTCAATCCGATAAGATAACTTCAAAGGGGAAACTCAATTCATCACAAGAGAGTAGAGGGGGAGAAACATCATAAGATCCAACTATAATAACAAAGCTCGCGATACATCAAGATCGTGCCATAGAGAGAACACAGGAGAGAGAGATTAAACACATAGCTACTGGTACATACCATCAGCCCCGAGGGTGAACTACTCCCTCCTCATCATGGATAGCGCCGGGATGATGAAGATGGCCACCGGTGATGGGTTCCCCATCCGGCAGGGTGCCGGAACAGACTCCCGAGAGGTTTTTGGTGGCTACAGAGGCTTGCGGCGGCGGAACTCCCGATCTATCTTCTCCATGGATGTTTTTAGGGTACGTGGGACTATATAGGCGAAAGAAGTCGGTCGGGGGGTGCTCGAGGGGTCCACGAGACAGGGGGCCGCGCCCCCCTATCTCCTGGGCTCCTCGAGGATCTTCTGACTTGATCTCCAAGCCTCCAGGATGATAATCTTCCAAAAAATCACGCTGCCGAAGGTTTCATTCCATTTGGACTCCATTTGATATTCCTTTTCCTCGAAATACTGAAACAGGCAATAAAACAACAATATGGGCTGGGCCTCCGGTTAATAGGTTAGTCCCAAAATTAATATAGAAGTGTATAATAAAGCCCAATATTGCCCAAAACAGTAGATACTATAGCATGGAGCAATCAAAATTATAGATACGTTGGAGACGTATCAGAGCCGAACAGAAGCTTCAGTGACTTAACTGCAGGTGCAGTTGCGTAACTGACATGTGGCCTGTTGGGCCCACGTGTCGATCGATAGCTGCACCAGCGATTAAGTAGAAGCAGCGTTCTTCTCCGGCGCAGCTCTCCGACTCCACGTCGCCGCCAAGAAGCTAACCGGCCGTCAATGGTCAACCCGCCTAGCTTGGCTTCAACCGGAGGTAGCAGCGGTGGCCTTACTTGGACCGGCGGCGGCGACCTACCGTGTTCTACTCTTCCTCGTTTTCTATGTGGCGCGGCCTCGTTGGCGTGAGGAGGGGCCTCGGCGGAGCCGGCGATGTCCTCTATCTCGTTGCCGGCGGGCGGCGCCTCAGCGGAGCGGTGGAAATCCTCCCCCACGTTGCCGGCAGGGTGGGGCCTCGGCTGAGCCGGTGATGTCCTCTGCCTCGTCGACGCCAACGGAACGGGGACTCGTCGGAGCCGGCATCGTCCTCTGCCTCGTCCTCGGTCTCGCCAAACAGCGCCTCGCCCGCTTCATCGCCCTCTTTGCTAGCCTCTTTGTAGGCGACCGCGGCCTCCGCCACCCGCATGCGGTACCGCCAGCGCTCGAGGCGGCCCTCGCGGGCGGAGCGGTACGAGTCGAGCAGCGCCTCCTGCTCCGCCCGCTCCGCGGTGATCTGCTCCTCCGCCTGCAAGTGCTCCTGGAGGAGATGGTGGTTGTAGGCGGCGTCGGCCTGCGCCTCCCGGAACTGCTCCTCACGCATCTGCCTCACCCTGTCCATATATTGGGCACGGGCCTCGCCGATGGTCATGGTGCAATGCACCAGCGAGGATGGCACGGAGGAGGGGGTTGGTCTTTGGATAAATGCGACTACCATGTTATCCATTGGGAGGTCGTGCGTCGCCCGGTACTACTGCCGGCCAGCCGGTCGGCAGCAATGGCTGCCATCTCCTTGTGGTCCGTCGTCCACCCGTCCCGAAGAGCGCTGGAGCGCGAGGAAGCCATGGTGGGCAGTAGTAGTGTGGGCAGGAGAAAGGGAACAAATGTGGATGACTGCGGCTATGGCCGGCGCAGTAGTTTATATAGCAATGGTGGGAGGGCGGAGGGACGGACGTGTGGCGCCGGAGTAGCCGCCTCGGCAACCGCGTATCATTAATGTGGGCGGCAGATGGACGGACGGACAACACTTGTGTCGTTTGAAGGCGGAGCAATCGCCTGCACCGGGAAGCGGGGCGGGCGGCGCTGACTGTTTCGGGCGGAAAGCGCGCGCGGGCGAGGAGATGACTTTACTTGGAGAGGATGACAATGGGGACCCACCAGGTCCATAGCCTCACGTACGCAAGTGCCTCCTTATTATATATATATAACTATAATTTATTTTGCTTCCTCCTGGTTTCCTGACATCACGGTCCCACACCATTGCCAACCTCCTGGAGTAGTCAATAAATGAGAGAATTGCACAAGAAGCGGCCGACAGCTGGGACCAAGCAACTCGAGCGAGATTTGTGCGTAGTTTTTCGATGTTTAGCCCAGATATTAATTTTTCTCCTTTGAACAACAACGAAAACATCGCTGGAGGTATTAACTTGGCGGGTCTGTGGCCCGTCTAGCCCAGCAGATATCCAGCCCGGATATTAATTTTTTTTCAAGATGAAATTGGCTAGCACATCTATACTTTTTCTAGTAATACCAATGCAAGTTCAAGTTGTTATTCTCTGCCACGATGGGCTGCAAATCTTTCCTAGGAGGGACACATTAGGCTTAACAAGAAAATCGGCTTTAAGAAATAATAAATGGGATGTAATTGTAAAAACTGGGCAGTAACTATAAAAATGCACCAAACACGTGATTACTTTATAAAATATTATTTTTGGATATTGAAAATTTTAATTTCATTAATTGTTGCAAGCGCAATGTTTCGTAGGATTTTTACGTAATATAAATTTATATTGAAATTATATTTAATCTGACTAGAAATTTCGGGATAAAAATATTTCACATCCCATCAAAATGTGGGAAATTTTATTGAATTCTGTTTTGAACGGTTGGTTGAAATGGGCTGTACTTTTAACAAACTGTAAATGGGCTGTAGTAAATTCCATTAGAATTCAAAAATGGGCTACACATTCTTACAAATCTCAAATGGGCTATAAGTTCTCTGCCACACACTTACGGCCTTACTAAGTTGTGCGTCCCTAGAAAACATAGTTGACGCGTATGCAAGGCTTTGTCAACTTATAGTCAACACACGGTTATAAAAGCAGTGGCCGTTGGATGTCCATCCAACGGATGTCGTGCTTCTTCTTCAATCTCGGATATTCCAGCTTCACCCGCCCAAAAAATGATTCCTCCCCGACACCGGGCGCATCGTTTGAAGTCGACACAGGCCTACTAAGTTGACCTACCAAGGGATTTGTCAACTTAGTCAATATAAAAGATTCTAGATGCAGTGACCGTACGATGTCCATCCAACGACCGTCGTGCTTCTTCAACCTCTGGTCTTCTTGCTCTAGCCACCCAAAGCAGCGCCGGTCGTGCCGCTTTGCTCGCCTCCCGTGGCGGTGTCTTTGTCGCGGAGGCCTCACCGCCTCTACTACTCCCACCGCTGGCGCACCATCCCTCCACTCACCCGCACTTCGTTATTATGCGGTGACGGCAGCGCAGCCGAACCAGTGAACCCTCGTACTCCTCTCCGCGTGTGCATCCACTGCCGCGTCTTCCCCGGCTCCGCATCGTCCCCTTCCTAGGCCTCGTCGTGGTGCTCTCGGCGCGGCGTGGTCAACGTGGTCAAGGAACGACTTCCATCATACGTGGATTGTACATGGAGAGGCTAACAGCTGGGTCCACAGCAGCCGCAAGGAAGTGCCTCCTTATTACGTGCAAAATAATTATTCCTCCACCTGACAGCGGGGACCCACCGGACGGGCCACCGTATTTCACGAAAAAAATGATTCACCCCCTGACTGCTGGGACCCACGAGCTACATCTTCTCACGCAAGGAAGTGCGTTCGGGAAAAAAACCGATTCGCCCCCCTGACTGCTGGGACCCACCAGCTACATCTTCGCACGTAAGGAAGTGCGTCCGAAAAAACGATCCGCCTCATCGCTGGGACCCACTGCTACACCATCGCACGCAAGGAAGTGCGTCCGCAAAAAACGATTAGCCCGATCACTGGGACCCAAAGCTACACCTTCGCACGCAAGGAAGTGCGTCCGGGCAAAAAAAAACCAAAATGATTCGCCCCCCTGACTGGTGGGACCCACCAGCTACATCTTCGCATGCAAGGAAGTGCGTCCGGGCAAAAAAAATGATTCGCCCCCCTGACTGCTGGGACCTGCCGGCTACATCTTCACACACAAGGAAGTGCGTCCGGGCAAAAAAAACGATTCGCCCCCCTGACTGCTGGGACCCACCAGCTACATCTTCGCACGCAAGGAAGTGCCTGACAGTCGGGACCCACCTGGTCGAACCGTACGTAGCGTTGTCATTCTGGTTGCGAACGTGTACGTACATATATACTGGTCAATGTAGAGGCGCGCACGTGTCGTAGTAGAGGCGCGCACGTAGCATGTACACGTACATACAGCGGCCAGGGTGCAAGAAAGAAATCGATCAGCTTCACTGTTCATCGCAGAGGCAACATCGACCAGCTTCAGTTAGCAGAAGTAGTGAAGGAATCGCTCGATTAAGTTCAGTTAACAGCCATCGATCGATCGCTCGGGTTCAGTAACGCGTAGCCTGCAGTGCAATCGCTCGGGTTCAGTTAGAGCCCAACGCCTCGCCAGTTCGATTAGAGCTAACGCCTCGCACACACGCAGCGTGCGTGTACGAGGAATGCGCATCACTCGCCCCGACCTCCCACCGTAACTGGAACTCCCGAAATTTTCCTCCCCCGCGCTTCTACCACGGTTTTTTCCGTCATGGACGGCCCAAAGAATGTCATGCAGCTGCGTCTCCGGCCCACCCAGGATGAAAAGCCCGTTTTCTGTCATGATTTTTTGTCACAGAAGTAGGAGCCCACCACATCTATATACTGGGTTTTGTCACAATTATCGTCACAGAAGTGTCATATGTATGACAGAATTTTTTTTCGTTCGGCCCAAAATGTCACGGATGTGTCTTTTTTTTTGTAGTGGAGCCTTCTTGACGGAAGCACTGTTTTGCAAGAAGCTTACACCAAAGCTTGTCCCAATTCGGCCAAAAAAATTACCGCAGCATTTTGGTGCCATGTCATGACACCATGCCAAGTTTCATGATTTTTAGGCGTGTTTTGGATTTACAGGAAATAAAAAACCAAGTTTCTCAATCTTTCCGGCCAAGCCACGACGCCCAGATGTTTGAATTTCATTCCCATCTCTTGCATAGGACCTAGAAATTCACCCAAGGACACACATGTGGTTTTTCAAACAACTTTGGTGCACTGCAGCCTGTGCTTGTAGTTCAAATTTGAACTATGCACATTAAATGCGTAGAAACTCAATTAATGTATAAAAAAGGCCAAAAGAACCCAGAATAATTCTAAAATTTAGCATGATACTTCTATTTGGTCTAATCTGCCTGTGTAGAAAAATTAAGGCTGGAGAAGGCAGTGTACGTATGTCATTTCACACACGGAGGTGGCACGTTCCCTCTCGGAACCACGAGCCTTCCTGAAGGAAGCTCCGGTTTGCAAGAAGCTTACACCAAAGCTTGTCCCAATTTGGCAAAAAATTACTGCAGCATGTTGGTGCCATGTCATGACACCATGCCAAGTTTCATGATTTTCAGGCGCATTTTTGATTTACAGGAATTAAAAAACCAAGTTTCTCAATCTTTCCGGCCGAGCCACGACGCCCAGATGTTTGAATTTCACTCCCATCTTTTGCATGGGACCTAGAAATTCACCCAAGGACACACATGTGATTTTTCAAACAACTTTGGTGCACTGGAGCCTATGCTTGTAGTTCAAATTTGAATTATACACATTAAATGCGCATAAACTCAATTCACGTATAAAAAAGGCCAAACGAACCCGGAATAATTCCAAATTTTAGCACGATACTTATATTTGGTCTAATCTGCCTGTGTTGACACGTTCCCTCTCGGAACCACGAGCCTTCTTGAGGGAAGCTCCGGTTTGCAAGAAGCTTACACCAAAGCTTGTCCCAATTCAGCCAAAAAAATTACCGAAGCATGTTGGTACCATGTCATGACACCATGCCAAGTTTCATGATTTTCAGGCATGTTTTGGATTTACAGGAATTTAAAAACGAAGTTTCTCAATCTTTCCGGGTGAGCCACGATGCCCAGATGTTTGAATTTCATTACCATCTCTTGCATGGGACCTATAAATTCACCCAAGGACACACGTGTGATTTTTCAAACAACTTTGGTGCACTGGAGCATGTGCTTGTAGTTCAAATTTGAATTATGCACATTAAATGCCCGTAAACTCAATTAATGCATAAAAATGCCAAACGAACCCGAAATAATTCCAAAATTTAGCACAATACTTTTATTTGGTCTAATCTGTCTGTGTAAAAAAATTAAGGCAGGAGAAGGCAGTATACGTATCTCGTTTCACACACGGAGGTGACACATTCCCTCTCGGAACCACGAGCCTTCTTGAGGGAAGCTCCGGTTTGCAAGAAGCTTACACCAAAGCTTGCCCCGATTCGGCAAAAAAAAAATTACCGCAGCATGTTGGTGCCATGTCATGACACCATGCCAAGTTTCATGATTTTTAGGCGTGTTTTGAATTTACAAGAATTAAAAAACCAACTTTCTCAATCTTTCTGGGCGAACCACGACATCCAAATGTTTGAATTTCATTCCCATCTCTTGCATGGGACCTATAAATTCACCCAAGGACACACATGTAATTTTTCAAACAACTTTGGTGCACTGGAGCATGTGCTTGTAGTTCAAGTTTGAATTATGCACATTAAATGCCCAGAAACTCAATTAATGCATAAAAATGCCAAACGAACCCAGAATAATTCCAAAATTTAGCACGATACTTCTATTTGGTCTAATCTGCCAGTGTAAACAAATTAAGGCGGGAGAAGGAAGTGTACGTATCCCGTTTCGCAGACAGAGGTCACACATTCCCTCTCGGAACCAAGCGCCTTCTTGAGGGAAGCTCCGGTTTGCAAGAAGCTTACACCAAAGCTTGTCCCAATTCAGCCAAAAAAATTACTCCAACATGTTGGTGCCATGTCATGACACCATGCCAAGTTTCATCATTTTCAGCCATGTTTTGGATTTACAGGAACTAAAAAACCAAATTTCTCAATCATTCCGGCCGAGCCACGACGCCCAGATGTTTGAATTTCATTCTCATTTCTTGCATGGGACCTATAAATTCACCCAAAGGCAGACATGTGATTTTTCAACAAACTATGGTGCATTGGAGCATGTGCTTGTAGTTCAAATTTGAATTATGCACATTAAATGCCCAGAAACTCAATTAACGCATAAAAATGCCAAACGAAGCCGGAATAATTCCAAATTTAGTCACAACACTCATGTACTAGTTGCATGTTGACTGTACGTAAATGTTCTAGCAATTCAAAAACCATCCTTTCCCTCTGTAACACCATTTTGTCTCTCAAAACATAATGAAAAAATCAGGTATACCACAAACAGTTTACTAGAAAGAATCGTGTGGGATGCGATATAAAATATCTTGGTGCACCGTCTTGTCTGGCTTACGCAGGAAGCTTCGTCGTCTACAGTCCACCGCCCCCGCTTGAACCACACTTGCGCGCCAGTTTCTCGCGGCACCGAGCGAATTTTTTTGCCACCGCGGAAATATCTATCTCCCCGCCCCCTCCCTCCTACCAAAAGCCACATTTCCACTGTTCCTCCTTGCTTTCCAAGTTCAAACCTTCACTGCTTCTTACTGGCAGCTCAACCTCCTCGCCGGCGACCTTCTTCTTGTAGTGCCGCCTCCTCGCCGTCTACCCTTCTTCTTGTAGCGCCGCCTCCTCGCCGGCTACCCTTCTTCTTGCAGCGCCGCCTCCTTGCCGACGACCCTTCTTCTTGCAGTGCCGCCTCCTCGCTGGCGACCCTTCTTCTTGTTGCGCGGCCTCCTCGCTGCAGACCCTTCTTCTTGCTGTGTGGCCTCGTCGATATGGTCAGGTAATCCACACCCCACCCAAACCATCCTCCTCCTTTCCCGTCCCACATGCCCCGACCGACGGAGTGATACCTTCCACCGAAATCACTGCCCCCCTCCTCCAATTAAGTGCCGCCCACAGCCATTTTGCACACAGTATAATGTAGAGCTCAGTAGCATGCGGCCGCATGCGTGAACGAGGTTGCTATGGCTGCCATGCGTGTTGACCGCCAGATCTTGGAGGAGCACCTCGTCTTCGAGGCCACCGTCGACACCACCACGTGGTTGTCTACTTCAAAATAAAGTTCGTGATGTTTTCTCGAGGCCACCACTAGTGCCTTCTAGTGATTTGTCCTCTGTAATGTTAATATGCAATCTGATGTTCAGTTAACAGCTTGGTCCTCTGAAATGTAATGTTCGCTAACACTTTGGTCCAACAATTGCTACATTTTCGTAATCTTGTTCTCAAGCATTCTTTGTTTTGTTAACTATCTTATCTTCTAGTACATGTTTCTATTCTGCAATGTCGTGCTCGATTAACTATTTTGGTTCATTTAAATGCATTGTCCATTTAACCTGCTTGGTTCCGTTCTGCAATTTGATTTTCATTTGCTATGGGTACAATTTTGTATTGTTATGCATGTGACACCAATCGAATTTGGCTGTACTCAATACATATTCTACTGATAGTATGGCAACTCTCAGCTAAACTAATCAAAATCTTCCTGATGTGTGTTGCAGGGAAAAAAATGGGAGACACTGCGGTTTACCATCGAGGTTTGTTCAAGCAGGGTCCTTTGGCTAATAGCACATTATTGTGCAGTTGCAGGAATCATTCTAATATTTAGGTTTCTTACAATTTGGTCTTGAACATGTAGGTCCTGCTGTCAGAGGCTTAGACCCACTGTTCGATCCATTTTGCATATGGGGAAATGGGATGTCCATGAATATCAGTCAAGTCAAGAAACTCAGAAAGATTGCCAGGATGAAGAAACTTGCAACGAATAACAACAAGATCTTTGTTTGCACAATGAAGAAGACATCAGTCAACCATAGGATGGTACCAACTTTTTACCTTGTTTTTACCCCTTGCGCCATTTCAAAATTTACAACAGCAATTTATGCATAGCTTTGTTTTCAATACTTTTCAAAGCAGTTCACCGATGATTACCTCTCAAACCACCTGCATGGTCAAGAGGCGAGGAAGGTATTCATTCAACACACACGGTACAATATTGAAGTCTTGCTGAAGAGGACGAAGGTTGGGCAGGAAATTATCCATAGGCACTGGCCTAAAGTTGCAAGGACATTCAACGTCACTAAAGGCTCAATACTTGCCTTCCGCTTCTGCAGTTTCCCAGATGAGATTCATCTGTCTATTTACCGTGTATGATGCTACTTTCCAAAGGTTTTTGATGCTGCATGTGAAACTTGGTGCTGTTGTGTAATGGTGTAACTGAGTGCCGAAGCTATCTGATGTAATTCGATTATGAAATCCTGGTTGCTTTTGTATATATATGAAATTCTGGCGTGTTTTATAAGAAATATCAGTTTGATTAGTACATGGATTATCAATAATAAGTGAGGGAGTCCTGGACTAGGGGATGTCCGGATAACCAAACTATCATCACGACCGGACTCCAAGACTATGAAGATACAAGATTGAAGACTTCGTCCCGTGTCCGGATGGGACTTTCCTTGGCGTGGATGGTAAGCTTGGCGATACGGATATGTAGATCTCCTACCATTGTAACCGACTCTGTGTAACCCTAACCTATCCGGTGTCTATATAAACCGGAGGGTTTTAGTCCATAGGACGAACAACAATCATACCATAGGCTAGCTTCTAGGGTTTAGCCTCCTTGATCTCGTGGTAGATCTACTCTTGTACTACCCATATCATCAATATTAATCAAGCAGGAGTAGGGTATTACCTCCATCGAGAGGGCCCGAACCTGGGTAAAAACATCGTGTCCCTTGTCTCCTGTTACCATCCGCCTAGACGCACAGTTCAGACCCCCTACTCGAGATCCGCGGTTTGACACCGACATTGGTGCTTTCATTGAGAGTTCCTCTGCGTCGCCACCGATAGGCCCGATGGCTCCTTCGATCATCAACAACGACGCGGTCCAGGGGTGAGACTTTTCTCCCGGACAGATCTTAAATATTCGGCAGCTTTGCTGCGGGCCAATTAACCCAGCCATCTGGAAGCGAATCGAAAGCTACGCCCACAGCCATCAGGTCAGATTTGGAAGTTTGAACTATACGGCCCGATATCCGCGGAGACTTGATCTTCGACGGATTCGAGCCGCAATAGCGTGCCGCCTTGTCTCGATGGGCATGATCTAGCTCTCGCAGCGATTGCCACGGAGGCCGCACCGGCTCCTGCTCCGACCCTTAATCCGGAGCGGATTCCCCGATCGAGGGCAGTGGTTGGACACCGCCTCGGGGCTACGATCTCTCTGGCGATTGAGCCGAACTCCATCCCCGCCCTTTGCGAAGACCCGACTCCAGTGGTGCCGGACTCCTCTCCGGACTCCGAACCCTCCGCGCCCACCTAATCGAACCCGATTGGGCGCCGGTCATGGAGTTCATCGCGGACATCTTTCAGCACTCGCCCTTTGGCGACATCCTGAATTCACTAAAGTATCTCTCTTAATCCGGAGAGCCCTGCCCGGACTACGGACAGGAAGGTTGGGATACGAACGACGAAGAAATTCAACGCCCACCCACCACCCACTTTGTAGCCACTGTCGATGATTTAACCGACATGCTCGACTTCGACTCCGAAGACATCGACGGTATGGACGACGATGCCGGAGATTTACCAAGACCCAAGCGCCTACAGGGCACCGAAGGCCACCTCGCCATACGACATATACATGGTGGATATCCCAAAATATGGGAACGTCGATGGAACAACGGAGGATGACCCTCCAAAAGCAACCGAGCGCCGGCGTCGGTGGCGCCGCTCTAAATCCCGCCACAAGAAAAGCGGTGATTCCGCACGGGAGATAATAACACCCCGGACAGAATCGAAGACAACCCTCCAGCAGACTCGGTCAAGGAGGAGGGAGAAGCAAGTTCGCACGACAAGGTCTGCAGAAAGAGAGGTCGAGGGCGATAATTATGCGCCTCCCTCGAAGATGAGGCAAGCCTCGATGATGACGAATTTGTCGCCGTTCTGAGGATCCCGCCAACAGAGCGTTGCAAACGCAGGCTTATAGCCACGGCAAGCAGCCTCAAGAAAAAGCAGCAACAGCTTAGAGCTGACCAAGACCTGCTAGCTGACACATGCACTGAAGTCCTTGCAGCCGAAGAGTATGAACTCGAACGCCCCTCCAAAAGCTACCCCAAACGCAGGTCATTGCCTCGATCAGAGGAGGAAGCACCCAAGTCACCAGCGCACGACATGGCAGACTGGCCACCCCGTGCCCGCGACAGAGAGGCCTCTCGGCCCTGCGCTGAAGCCACACCCCGACGCCGCTCAAAAAGTACCAAGGCACGGGAAAATGCGCCGGACTTGCGAGATTTATTGGAGGATAAGGCAAAACATACAAGATCGATCTACGGATCGCGTGGGCGCCCAACGACGCGGGATGATTACCGTCGCGCCGCATACAGCAAACCCGGCCGGGCCGAACACAGTAGACAAAGCTCATATGAGCTACATCGTGATATATCCCAATACAGAGGCGCCGCACACCCACTATGCTTCATAGATGAAGTAATGGATCATCAAATCCCTGAGGGCTTCAAACCCGTAAACATCGAATCATACGATGGTACCACAGATCCTGCGGTCTGGATCGAGGACTATCTCCTCCATATCCACATGGCCCGCAGTGATGATCTACATGCCATCAAATACCTCCCACTCAAGCTTAAAGGACCAGCTCGGCATTGGCTCAACAGCTTGCCAGCAGAATCAATTGGTTGTTGGGAGGACACGGAAGCCGCATTCCTTGATAACTTCCAGGCACATATGTGCGACCACCGTCACCGATGACCTTAGCCACATAATTCGGTAGCCACAAGAATCGGCCGGACAATTACGGACACAGTTCCTAACAAAGAAAAATCAAATCGTTGATCGTCCGGATGCAGAGGCCCTTGCAGCCTTCAAACATAACATCCATGACGAGTGGCTTGCCCGACACCTAGGACAGAAAAGCCAAAATCCATGGCAGCCCTCACAACACTCATGACCCGCTTTTGTGCGGGAGAGGACAATCTGCTAGCTCGAAGCAACAACTTGGCCAAACATCCCGATAGTTCGGATACCAAGGACAGCAATGGCAGGTCGCGTCGCAACAAGAACAAGCGCCGCGTGCTTGGCGATAATCAAGATACGATCACAACGCCGGATTCAGAGGCTCTAAACCCGGTCAGCGAAAGAAGCCATTCAAAAGAAATACCCAGGACCCGTCCAACTTGGACCGAATACTCGATCGCTTGTGCCAGATACATGGCACCCCCGAAAAACCAGCCAATCACACCAACAGGGACTGTTGGGTGTTCAAGCAAGCAGGCAAGTTAACTGCCGAACTCGATGACAAGGGGTTGCATAGTGATGACGAGGTAGAGCCCCGGCCGCTGAACAATAGAGGGCAGAAGGGTTTTCCTACACAAGTGCGGACGGTGAACATGATATATGCAACCCACATACCCAAAAGGGAGCGGAAGCATGCACTAAGGGGCGTATTTGCGATGGAGCCAGTCGCCCCAAAGTTCAACCCATGGTCTTCCTGCTCGATCACCTTCGATCGAAGGGACGACCCCACTAGCATTCATCATGGCAGTTTTGCCGCATTGGTTCTTGACCCAATTATTGACGGATTTCACCTAACCAGAGTCCTGATGGACGGCGGCAAGAAATGAACCTGCTTTATCGGGATACAGGCGCCAAAATGGGCATAGACCCCTCAAGGATTAAACCTACAAAGACGACCTTTAAAGGCGTCATACCGGGTGTAGAGGCCAGTTGTACGGGCTCGGTTACACTCGAAGTGGTCTTCGGATCCCCGGATAACTTCCGAAGCGAAGAGTTAATCTTCAACATCGTCCCATTCCGTAGCGGCTATCATGCACTGCTCGGACGAACCGCATTTGCAAAGTTCAATGCGGTGCCACACTATGCATACCTCAAGCTCAAGATGTCAGGCCCTCAAGGAGTAATCACGGTCAATGGAAACACCGAACGCTCTCTCCGAACAGAGGAGCACACGGCAGCCCTCGCGGCGGAGGTACAAAGCAGCCTCTCACAGCAATTCTCGAGTCCGGCCACTAAGCGTCCGGACAACATCCAAGCGCCCGGAGTAACCTACAACAAGACCGACTGGCACGGTTCAAGCACGCGTAGCAATCCGGCCCCAACCCCAGCCCTCACGAAATTGCGAAGCTAGTGTTACGCGTACATAATTACGCTCTGGAGATACCATGGGCATATGGGGAGGGGCAAGACCACGACACGCCAAGAATGCGGCTCGACCGCACCAGGGGCTCCCGATTGTGTCATTCTTTTTCTTTTTTCCTTTTTCTTCCTTTTTCTTACTTTCAGACTCCGTCTTTGAAGTCCCGTCATCCGACACTAGAATCGCCGAACTCACGATGCAACAGCCGAGAAGCAGAAAGCCACGTCGAGTGTTCAGGTGGTCTCTATTACGAGCATTATACCTGTTTTACATACCATCCCGCAGCTTACCCCTGGAGGGGGACATGTTAGAAAGTCCCATCCCTTGCTTATCGCACTATTTGTATCGTTCTGCTTTCGTTGGAGTACCTTTTAGAATAAACAATACATAGCTTTTGCTTATTATTGCTCTACTTCCTTTATCTATACATATGTTCATTTCATGACATGTTGCAACCGTACACTTTGGTACGGCCAATACACCAGGGGCTTAAGTATCCCAAAATTATGGTGTGATAAGTCCGAACACTTTCACAAGTGCGGCACCCGAACTTATAGCATTATATGAATCGGCTCGAATCATGTCTTGGGTCAATAGTTGGGTTTGCCCGGCTCCGTGTTTTGGTACCTTACGTTCCGTTATATCGGCTAAGTAGCAAGGAGAACCATCGCGATTGTGCCCCAGTTGAGCTGGGTCGAGCACCTCAGTGGAGAAAGCTAAAACTGACCGTCATGATAGGGCAAGAGCCGGTCGCTGTTCGAGAGGTTTTTTCGGGTCCCTAAAGACTTATGCCGCTTAGAGCGAGGATCCGGAATTGTTCGGCCAAGGCGTGGATAGCGCCCCGAACTCGGTCTTCCGAATACTAGGGGCTTCACTGAAATTTAAAATTATAGAATTCTATGGCTAAGTGAGAGTGTTCAAGCATTATAAGTCCGGTTGCCTTGTTCGTTGTGTTGAGCGCCTCCCTAGATGGACCCAAAAATGGGAACAAGAGTGCTCAAGTTTATCCCGAACACCCCAGCAATCGTGGCATGGGGGCTGAAGCCAACGACTTGCCATCTCTCAAATTTGATAAACGGCCGCACAGAAGGTAATATTTTAAATTAACAAGCGTTGCTTAGCGCATATGAACAAGTTTTCAGTGTACAGGATAACAAATGCAAGTCTATTCAAAAATTACATCTTTGGAGCAGTCATTCGCTATTCGGCGGGCACCCTTCAGGAGGCCCTCATAGTACATTTCGGGCGTACGATGCTCCTTGCCCTTCGGTGGCCCGTCCGTCACAAGCTTCTCCGCATCCAGCTTGCCCCAGTGCACTTTAGCACGGGCAAGGGCCCGACGGACACCTTCAATGCAGACGGAGCGCTTGATGACTTCAATCCGTGGGACAAAGGCCCACCACCGCTGCACTAAGCCGAAGTAGCTCCGGGCATGGCTTCCAATGGCCACAGCCGTGCTATAAGGCCCTTCATGGCCTGTTCGGGCGACCTTGTGGAGCTCGACCAGCTGCTTCACTGGTCGCTCGAGGCACCGGATGTCCGCCTCGAGATCTTGAGACCGTAACACCTTTCCGTCGAGCTCCCCTCCTCGGCGCGGTAGAATGCGGCAGCATCAGACACACTACGGGGCAAATCTGCGAATGCTCCTGGAGAGCTCAGAATCCGGGTAAGTAATAGGTAATTCACTTTCACATGCTTTCTTTGCATAAAGAATGACTTACCCGCCGCTATCTTCTTTAACGACTCAATTCTTGGACGGCTTTTTGGGCCTCAGCCTTAGCAGCTTTGGCTCTCTCAAGAGCCGAGGCGAGCTCGGACTCTCGAGTCTTCGAGTCACGCTCCAAAATCTCGTGTTTTTCCACGAGAGCTTGGAGCTCTTGCCGTACCTTGGCCAGCTGCACCTCCCCCTTCTCTCGCTCGGTCGTTCATGAGCCGCTTTGTTTTCGGCCACGGACACCGCTTCCTTCAGGGTCACCACCTCGTTCGTGGCCCCTGCAGTACCCATGTTATTCCTGTTATTTTTTGCAACCGAAAACTTTCTATAAGGTATTTCTTTAATAAGGTACTACTTACATACCTTTTCATCGAGATGCTACTTGGATTGGCCGAGATCGTTCGCGGACCGCCGAGGCTCTGCTTCAATGCATTGACCTCCATGATCGGTCTTGGCAGAGGTCAGCAGCGCAGCCTGCATTCCCATATTGACATACTTATGTTAGACTCCTGCGTATATCTTTTTAGATCCTTAGTCCGACTTTTCTTTCCGAACACCGAACTAAGCATCAGGGGCTACTATCTATGCGGTAATATTTTTGACATATTCTAAACTTACCTCAAAGCCTGTTAGAAGGCTGGTACAGGCTTCGGTCAACCCGCTCTTGGCGGACTGAACTGTCCGGATCACCGCACTCAGAACAGTGCGGTGCTCCTCCTCGATGGAGGCGCTGTTAAGCGCCTCCAGTAAACTATCCGGTGCCTCCGGTTGGATGGAGGACACCGGCGTCTTACCCTTCTTACGAAGGGACCGCTTGCCGGATTCCGGGACCGCTGAAGGTTCCGGCATGGAGTCCGGACAAGGGTCGGGCTTAGAGCCCCTGGGGGTCTTGCCCCCACGCGCCTGGAGTCCGGGAGGTTCCCTTGTGGCGCCTCCTGCGCCACCTCCTCTTGACCAAGCCCCCCTTGGGGCCCCACCGCGGCGTCGTCCGCAGCGTGAGGTGAGGAGGCGGTCAGAAGTG
Organism: Aegilops bicornis; assembly: GCA_021605145.1. Taxonomy (NCBI): domain Eukaryota; kingdom Viridiplantae; phylum Streptophyta; class Magnoliopsida; order Poales; family Poaceae; genus Aegilops; species Aegilops bicornis. The sequence continues at coordinate 93,831,774 of CM038671.1, forward strand.
AAGTACTCTCCATTTCCGACGAACTCAGGGACCCGCTCGACGAAGTGGCGAACTTGCCCTTGAGCAGGCTGCATGATTGTTCGGCATTAGAGAACAAATGATAAAAAAAGCCATGGGTATCCGGACACTTACGATCTCGCCAGGGGCTTGGCCCTTGTTGGCCAATCCTCCTCGTCGTCGTCGACGTTGGTGGAGAAGTCCGGAGGAAGGGTTCTTCCCTTCTTGGACCCTCCGGCCTCCCCGGTTAGGCGGCCTTCCTTTTCCTCTCCTCCCCGGGGAGAAGCTTCTTTCCTCCTCCTCGTCCTCGGGAGAAGATTACGCTTGAATCGACAGCACTGGCGTCGGGAGCTCCTTCGAATTCCCTTGGCCTCCTTCTTGGCCTTCTTCTCCGGCACCACATGGGGTACCGGAGCCAGCAGCCCCGTCAATCGGGCGTCCGCTGGGTCTTCTGGCAAAGGAGACGGATAGTTAATCTGTCCGGACGTCTTCAGCTAGTTCTGTCAAAGATTAGGGAGTTTTAGATCCCACATAGAGTCAATCTATGAAAAAAGAGTCCCGTAAAGGGTAAAATAACTTACCTCGCCGGCTTGACGCCACGAGCTCTACCCGCGATCTTTGTTAGCGGATGCTGGGGCTTCAGCGCCCTTGAACAGCACCTTCCAGGCATCTTCGTACGTAGTGTCGAAGAGCCGACTCAAGGTTTGGTGCTGTGCCGGATCGAACTCCCACAAATTAAAGGCCCGTTGTTGGCATGGGATAATCCGGCGGATGAGCATCACCTGGATTACGTCGACAAGCCTGAGATTCTTGTCCACCGTGTTTGGACGCATGTTTGAAGTCCGGATAGCTCGTCTGAATTCCCCACGCCAGTCCGTCTCTTTCCATGACGAGAGCCGTGTGGGGAAGCGATCTGAATTGGGGCTGCGACCCATTCGGGGTCGCGTGGCTCGATGATGTAGAACCACCCCGATTGCCACCCCTTTATTGTCTCCACAAAGGCGCCCTCGAGCCATAGGACCTTGGCCATCTTGCCGACCATGGCGCCTCCAAGACTCCGCTGGACGGCCGCCCACTACCTTTGGCCCGACATTGAAGATCTTCAGCCATAGGCCGAAGTGGGGCTGGATGCAGAGGAAGGCCTCGCACACGACGATAAACGCCGAGATGTTGAGGATAAAATTCAGGGCCAGGTCGTGGAAGTCCAGGCCGTAGTAGAACATGAGCCCCCGGACCAATGGGTGAAGTGGAAAACCTAGTCCGCGGAGGAAGTGGGGGAGAAACACCACCCTCTCATGGGGCCTGGGGGTTGGGATGAGCTGCCCCGCGTCCGGGCAGCCTTTGTCTTGGCGATGTCGCCGGGACAAATATCCGGCCTCCGCAGTCTTGTGATGTGCCCCTCCGTGACGGAGGAGGCCATCCACCGCCTCCCGCCTCGACATGGTTGGAGAAGGTTGAGGTGGGATGTGCGGACTTGGGCCGGAGCTCGAAAGTCTTGTGAAATGGATGAGCAAAGGAGGAAGAAGGCGTGGGTGAAAAGGTGGATCCTTATCCCCTTATATGGACGGACGAAGCTATCGTCCCCACCACCGGGTAAAACTCGATTATCTCCCAAGCGCCATAATCAATGGCGCGGATGGTTTACCCATGTCTGTATTGATGAGAATCCCGGAATAAGGGGGCACGATCTATGCTTTGATAAGACGTGCCAAGGAAACCGCCTCGCTAAACGTGCTGAGGTGGAACAGTAAAAAACGATTCATATGAAGACCTGGCCGTGGTATGATGTCATGCCGCGGAATACGTCAGCAGATCTGTGCAAAAGTCATTCTCTCTACGGTGGTATGTGGAACTTGTTTTGCAGAGCCGGACACTATCCTTGTGTTCAAAACCTTCTATGAAGTATTCGGAGGAGGAACCCGCCTTGCCATGCCGAAGACAATATGCGCGCCGGACTCGTCGTCATTGAAGCCTGGTTCAGGGCTACCGAGGAGTCCTGGATTAGGGGTATCCGGATAGCCGAACTATCATCACGGCCGACTCCAAGAATATGAATATACAAGATTGAAGACTTGGTCCGGTGTCCGGTTGGGACTTTCCTTGGCGTGGAAGGCAAGCTTGGCGATACGTATATGTAGATATCCTACCATTGTAACCGACTCTGTGTAACCCTAACCTATCCGGTGTCTATATAAACCGGAGGGTTTTAGTCCATAGGACGAACATCAATCATACCATAGGCTAGCTTCTAGGGTTTAGCCTCCTTGGTCTCGTGGTAGATCTACTCTTGTACTACCCATATCATCAATATTAATCAAGAAGGAGCAGGGTATTACCTCCATCGAGAGGGCCCGAACCTGGGTAAAAACATCGTGTCCCTCGTCTCCTGTTACCATCCGCCTAGACGCACAGTTCGGGACCCCCTACCCGAGATCCGCCGGTTTTGACACCGACAATAGGCTAATTACCCTGCTTATTGGGGTTTTCTATTGCAAACGGTTACTCAGACAGCACCGTGGGTGATGAACTCAAAGAACCCGCACAGTTTCTAGAAAGTAGGCGTGTTCGATCAACTAACAATCACACACAGCTTCCGGCAGCGAACTGTTTGTGTTAGGCCACCTTGCACAAATGTTTCCAGACAAAGAACTATGTGTGATATACATACCTACGGAAATGTTTTTCTAGGATTAACCGTGTGGGATGTACATACCTGCGGAAATCATTTTCTGGGATTCACCGTGTGGGATGTACATACCTACGAAAATGATTTCTGGGATTCACCGTGTGGGATGTACATACCTACGAAAATGATTCCTGGGATTCACCGTGTGGGATGTGCATACCTATGGAAATGATTGGGTTTCGATGCCTCGCCCGATCGCACACGGCCCCAGCCTAGGTACCAGGAGGGCCTATCCTTGACGATCTCTGGGTCGTGTGGGAAGGACCCCCCTATCGCCCACACTCACTTGGCGACGGTTCCAAATGCCGTCGCAGAAAGGGGTTAAAAACCGTTTGTTTAGCACGTCGCTGTACTAGTGATAGCAACTAGATGGGGACAGTGTGTCCACGTACCCTCGTAGACCGAAAGCAGAAGAGTTTGACAACGCGGTTGTTGTAGTCGAACTTCTTCTCGTTCCGACCGATCAAGCACCGAACGTAGAACACCTCCGAGTTCTGCACACGTTCAGCTCGATGACGTCCCTTGAACTCCTGATCCAGCGAAGTGTCGAGGGAGAGTTCCGTCAGCACGACGGCGTGGTGACGGTGATGGTGAAGTAATCCGCGCAGGGCTTCGCCTATGCACTACGTAAATATGACCAGAGGCGTAAACTATGAAGGGGGGGGGGCGCCGCACATGGCTATGAATCAATGTTGTGTGTTCTAGCGGTGCCTCCCCCTCATATATATAGCTTGGAGGGGAGGAAAGGCAGCCAAGGGGGCGCCCCAAGTAGGAGGAATCCTACTTGGTGCCTCCCAATTCGGCCTCCCCCCTTCCATATTCATCCGGAGGGGGAAGGAAGGAGGAGGGTGGAGAGAAGGATGGGGGAGGCCGAATCCCTCCCCTTCCTTTCCCTCTTCTATTCCTGCAACTAACTCATTACTCACATTGCTTGCAAGGCTTCTTATGATGTGCATTACCGAGAGGGCCCAGAGATACCTCTCCGATACTCGAAGTGACAAATCCTAATCTCGATCTATGCCAACCCAACAAACACCTTCGGAGATATCTATAGAGCATCTTTAGATCATTATGCTAAGCTAACGGATGGGTCTTGTCCATCACATCATTCTCCTAATGATGTGATCCCGTTAGTCAAATGACAACACATGTCTATGGTTAGGAAACCTAACCATCTTTGATTAACGAGCTAGTCTAGTAGAGGCTTACTAGGGACACAGTGTTTTGTCTATGTATCCACACATGTATCAACTTTCCGGTTAATGCAATTCTAGCATGAATAATAAAAATCTATCATGATATAAGGAAATATAAAATAACAACTTTATTATTGCCTCTAGGGCATATTTCCTTCATCTTTGCCGTCCACTAGCGGACGGCAAAAAACGTTCCCACTAACCGCCTCTAACAGCCACCCCTCTCTCTTCCCCTCTCACTCTGCCCGTGCGTCCTCGCGCTCGCACCGCAGCCGCCCCACCACCCACCCTGCCCCGGATCCTCCCCCGCACCCGTCACCCCGCCGCCCGGCGCCCCTGCCCCAGCCGGCCCGTCGCACACGCCGCCCTGCCGCCTCGATCCCCATCGCCCGCCTCACGCCGGAAGACGCCACAGGGCGCCCACACGCCCCACCTCCCTCCCCGAGCCCGCCGCCCGTCCCCATGTCCCCACGCCGCCCCGATCCCCGTTGCCCCTGCCCCCGCCGCCACGCGGCGCCACCACCCCCACCCTCCCTGCCCGGAGCCGGTCGCCTTGCCCCCGTCGCCCTAGGCTGCCCCGCCCTCCTCCTCCACCGCCGCTCGGTCACCACCGCCGCCTTTCTCCCCTTCTCCACCGCCACCCGTCGCCACCGCTGTATCTCCTTTTTTTCTTCTTTTTTCTGTTTTTTTATATTTACTTTAGTTTAATTTTAGTTAGGTTGATGGCAAACACAATAGGGATTTTTACATTGGTGCCCCTGGTTCCTTAGCTCTACTCATTCATCCCCGTGCTCTTAACTTTTGCTCAATTTTCCCCACTCCCTGGCCAGAAACCTTCATAACTGGGCACAACGGACGTTGGCGTCGAGTCAAAGGCTTGACCGTTAACTCGGACTAGTGGGGCCACACTGGACTGTGTCGTCCGTTCGACCTGACAAGTGGGGCCGCGTTGGGTGGTGTTGTTGTTCGATCGTTGGGCTGTGGTTTCGTTGGGCCTTCCCTTGCAATAAACGTCTGCGCACCGCCAGGACAGAAGCCTGCTATGCATGCACCCAACAAAGCCTGCCTGCATGCGTCGATCGAGCCTGCATGCGCCGATGCCATGATCCCATGATGCGCTGACCGAGCCTGCATGCGCCGATGTGTCCGCCACGATGCACTGACTGAGCAGCTTTCTTGCATGCCAGCCGCCAGGGATGCAGCGACGGTCACTGCCGCTGGTTCCTCTCTTCTAGCTAGGTGGCTACATATTTGTGGCTTGTATAAAAAAAAGAGCCACTTCCGTGCTTAGGTCTACTCATTCATCCCTACTAACAAAGCTTGCTTGCATGCACTAGGTGGTTACTAACAAGGGAACCCTACTAACAAGCCGAGCTCTCTAAGAAAACAATCAACAAATATGTAGTCCCAATATGTAGATAGGGCCAACAAGCCCATAGCACGATCACATAGTTCAAACTAGGAAGAACATAATAATAGAATAGATAGAAAACTTAAGCCAACAAGCCCACAACAACTCCAACATAGTTCAATTACAACTTAACATAACATAGACTAAAAAAAGATAGAGGGTTTAGAACCCTAGCCGCCGCCTTCTCCACCTCGCTCCTCCTCTGGGCGCCCTTTTCACTGCTCCTCCGGGGCGTTGTCGATGGGTACGAAAGAGTGTGCATGCGCGTCGCGGTGGGGAAGATGTTAGTGTACTCCATGAACCTATTGCGGGTGGTGAAAGCGATGAACTCGGAGCCACACCAAAACAACCGGCCGAGGAGGTAGAAGGTGTTGAATGTGTTGGTGAAGTGGGCAAGGAGAGCAACCACCACCCGGTTTTGGATGACTTCCTCGATGCGGAACATCGTTAGAGATCCCCTCGGGAGGTGGTGGTTGCCGGACGCGAGGAAGAACTCGGTGAAGTTCCTTGCGGTCCTCAGCCTTGATATCACCCACACACGTAGTGTGCGATCAACGTACACGCCGGTAGGGTAGAGCCTCTCCGGCATGGTGGGTGGGAAGCGGTATGTTGGTCCGATGTACTGCATGGCCGAGGGATGTGCAGAAGAAGGAGAAGGGGTCGAAGAGCAAGAAGGGCAGATGGATGAGGGATGGTAGAGGCACAGGGTGGGAGATGGCAGAGGCAGAGTGTGGCTTAAATAGCCGTAGTGCTACGTGTTATTTGGTCGTGGCAATAACGGGGTCAAATGTGAAGTTAGTAGCCCATTTGTCAAACCCAACGCAGCATCGGGAGTGTACACGCATGGCAAATGGCGGTTTCAAAAGAAGAAGAAAAAGAAGCTAATTGCACGCGTGGGAATCCGTGGTCATATGTATATTATATGAACAAAAAGAGACAATTTTTGAAGGGCTTGTGGCCATTTTGCATGATAAAAATAAATTTGGCCCTTAAAATTTTGGTCATTTTGCATGATTAAAAAAGATAGAGGGCTTGTGGCCATTATACAAATGCAAAATGACCCATTTTTTTAATAGTTTGTGGCCATTTTGCATGATAAAAATAAATTTAGCCCTTATAAATTTGGTCATTTTGGATTTGTACAGAACAAAAAGAACTAAATTTTCTATGCAATGTCAATTGTTGTGTAATTTCAAACGATGCAAAAAAAAACAAGAGCCAACACGTTCACAAAAACAGAGCCAACACGTTCACAAAAAAACGACGCAATTCGACGGCCCAACCAGAGCTTGGTTTCCTTTTGGGCCCAATACAATGTTTTTTTCACGGAGTCAGTGGTGGGCGAGCAGCCGAGCACAACCAACAGGATCGCCTCTCGCGGATCGCCCCACGACCCAACAATGCGGAGCTGTCCTTGTGATCCAACGGCCCGGAGCCTGCATGCAGCCTGCCCATCGAATTCCTTCTAGAAGACCACATCTGAGGGCTGTCGCTTGGCGCCAGGGTATGATCGGACGGCTGGCGTTCGAAGCTAGGGTTAGGCGAAACCCCGCGGGGTTTTGAGCTGGTCAACGGGGTTACAAAAGCTTTGACTAAGCATAACTAATTTTAAAAAATCGAAAAAATATGAAACCTTCACCGTTTGTCGTTTTATAAGACACACTAACAAGGAAAAATAGTAAACTTGGTCTATGGTCATTTTCATGAAAAAACCCTAGCTAGCACGATCGAGGTCAAATGAGCACCATTAATGTAAAAAAATAAAAAATATGAAACCTGCTCACAGTGTTGTCTTATGTGACATGTTACCAACCAAAAATCATAAACTTGGTCTATGATCATTTTCATGAGAAAACCTTCACACATATGAGCTATCACCTACAGGATTTCATAGAGTTCAAGCATATGAGGTAGGGTTACCTTCTGTTTTTGAAAAAATTAAAAAAAATCACCAAAGCTTTATTTCAAAGTGAATAAGAAGGATCTGAACTTAGTTTTCCATTTTCATATTTTAAACATGTTTTTTAATAGTTTTTATATTAAAGCATATTTTCAAAAGAAAATATAAAAATATGAAGATTAATTCAAAAAATAGTGAGACTTCAAATCTACACTATATATATTGAATAGGTGTTAATAAAAAACTTGATTACAAATGGGTTGTTTACCCTAGCCTGGGAGCTCATTTGGAGCACATTTCTCAAATTCAAATTTCTTTGACCTCCTCTAAATCACCTCAAATTTTGCACACACGATGTCCTACACAAACATAGGTAGTTTGCCAAGGTTTTTTTTTTGCATTTTCTTGAATTTACACAAACATACATAGATAATTTGCTGGTGGGAAAAGGCATGCATTTGATTTGATTAATAAACATGAGACCAATAACATGTGCGATCAGTGAAGCAACACTAAAACAACATGTGTGATCAGTGAAGAAACACTGAAGTGATCAGTGAAACAACACTGAAACAACATGTCTCATCAGTGAAGCAACACTGAAACAACATGTTTGATCATTGCAGCACCTAAACTCATAGTTCACAACATCTAAACAGAACTAACCATACACCATAGGAAAATATAAGGATAGACAAATATAGATAGAATAATACATTACTAGCATCACCATAGATTAAGTTCACACCATAAACAGCCACATTAAGTTTACCATAAGTAACCGAACCCTAAGTACCCAAAAGATTAAAATTCAGTTCACAGCATCACACCATCACAGCATCACATCATTGAAGCAAATATGCCCTAGAGGCAATAATAAAGTTGTTATTTATATTTCCTTATATCATGATAAATGTTTATCATTCATGCTAGAATTATATTAATCGGAAACTTAGTACATGTGTGAATACAAAGACAAACAAAGTGTCACTAGTATGCCTCTACTTGGCTATCTCGTTGAATCAAAGATGGTTAAATTTTCTAGCCATAGACATGAGTTGTCATTTGATTAACGGGATCACATCATTAGAAAATGATGTGATTGACTTGACCCATCCATTAGCTTAGCACGATGATCGTTTAGTTTGTTTCTATTGCTTTCTTCATGACTTATACATGTTCCTATGACTATGAGATTCTGCAACTCCCGAATACCGGAGGAACACTTTGTGTGCTATCAAACGTCACAACGTAACTGGGTGATTATAAAGATTCTCTACAGGTGTCTCCGATGGTGTTTGTTGAGTTGGCATAGATCGAGATTAGGATTTGTCACTCCGATTGTCGGAGAGGTATCTCTGGGCCCTCTCGGTAATGCATATCACTATAAGACTTGCAAGCAATGTGACTAATGAGTTAGTTGCGGGATGATGCATTACGGAATGAGTAAAGAGACTTGTCGGTAACAAGATTGAACTAGGTATTGAGATACCGACGATCGAATCTCTGGCAAGTAACACACCGATGACAAAGGGAACAACGTTGTTGTTATGCGGTTTGACCGATAAAGATCTTCGTAGAATATGTGAGAGCCAATATGAACATCCAGGTTCCGCTATTGGTTATTGACCGAAGAGGAGTCTCGGTCATGTCTACATAGTTCTCGAACCCGTAGGGTCCGCACCATTAATGTTCGATGATGATCGGTATTAGGAGTTTAAGTGTTTTGATGTACCAAAGGTAGTTCGGAGTCCCGGATGTGATCACGGACATGACGTCGAGTCTCGAAATGGTCGAGACATAAACATCAATATATTGGAAGGCTATGTTTGGACACCAGAATGGTTCCGGATGAGTTTGGGCATTTTCCGGAGTACTGGGAGGTTACCGGAACCCCCCTGGGAGTGAATTTGCCTTATTGGGCCTTAGTGGAAGAGAGGAGGAGGCGGCCAGGTGGAGGGCGCCCCCCAAAGACTAATCCGAATTGGGGTCGGGGGGCCGGCCCCCCTTTCCTTCTCCCTCTCTCCCTCTTCCTTCTTCTCCTACTACTAGGAAGGGGGGAAACCTACTCCTAGTGGGAGTAGGACTCCCCCTTGGGCGCGCCCTATGAGGGCCACTGAGGGAGTCCTGGATTAGGGGGTATCCGGACAGCCGGACTGTGTACAACGTCTGAACTATTGAAGCGTGAAGATACAAGACTCAAGACTTCGGCCCGTGTCCTGATGGGACTTTCCTTGGCGTGGAAGGCAAGCTTGGCGATCCAGATATTATATTTCCTTCCTTGTAACCGACTCCATGTAAACCCTAGCCCTCTCCGGTGCCTATATAAACCGGAGAGGATGGTCCTTAGAAGGTCGATCACAATTACAATCATACCATCATATGCTAGCTCTTAGGGTTTAGCCTCTACGGTCTCGTGGTAGATCTACTCTTGTACTACCCATATCATCAATATTAATCAAGCAGGAAGTAGGGTTTTACCTCCATCGAGAGGGACCGAACACAGGTAAACATCTGTGTCCCTTGCTTCCTGTTACCATCAGCCTTGGCGCATGCATCGAGACCCCTACCCGAGATCCGCCGGTTTTGACACCGACATTGGTGCTTTCATTGAGATTTCCTCGTGTCGTTGCTGCCGGGCTCGATGGCTCCTTCAACCATCGCCAATAACACGATATCGACAGTCACGACGAGCATGGCTTAGACCTGCTGTCGGACAAAGCTCGGGGTATCACCCCCGCATTAGCCTCGGACCTAAATCCGGAGCAGGCTGCGTTGCCTAAGGACGGAGGTCTGGACCCCGCCCCGCAGGTCGTGCACTCATCGGCGCTGGAGCCAAACACGGGCCTTACCTCTGTGGTGGCCTATGACTTCGGACCCCCGGATTCGTATCCGGATGTTGAGTCCGGTCTGCGCACTCCTGAGCCGGTCGAGCCACGTTGGGCTTCGGTAATGGAGTTCACCGCCGCGGGCATTTTTCGGCACTCGCCCTTTGAAGACATGCTGAACTCGTTGAAAACTCTCTCTTTGACAGAAATTTTTGGGCCAAACTACGTCCGGTTCGAGTGGGAAGCAGGCGATGAAGAAGTTCGTTGCCCACCCACCACCCACTTCATACCCACGGTCGATGATTTAACCGAAGTGACTGAGTTCGACTCCGAAGACATCGACGATATGGACGACGATGCGGGAGAAGATGCGGAATCTACGGGGCGCCGGACTTCCCCCTCATCACACGACGTATACATGGTGGATACGCCCAAAGAGGACAAAGGCGACAATCCGGACGATAAACCCCCCGGATAAAAGCCAAAGCGACGGTGCAGATGCCGTTCTAAGTCCAGCAACAGTAAAAAAAGTGACAAGAACGCCAGAGGGATCGACACTACAATCAACTCCGAAGGCAACAACGACCATACGGACCCAGCGATGGAGCAGATTTAACCAGGTCACCCCGAACACGATTCGGAAGCGGGCGCCCGAGGACAATGATCCCGACGGACGAGGTCACCAAAACGAACCAGCACAGGAAAACGGTCCGGATATTGATGCAATCCCGGAAAAACACGTGGAACGAGATAACCTCCATAGAAAGCTTATGGCCACCGCAAGAAGTCTAAAGAAGTAGAAGCAACGGCTCAAGGCCACACAGGAAATGCTCAACCGTATATGGAATAAAGTGCTAGACACTGAAGAAAGATACGGCGATGATCTGCATACAAAGAGCAATCCAAAACGAAAGCTACTGCCAGAATTCAACGACGAAGCTGTACCACTTCATAACCGCAAGAAAGCGGCTACCGATCCACATGAACACCTGAATAAGAAAGCTGGAGTGGCCAGGTCCATTTATGGATCCAAAGGACGCACCCCGGCGAAGGACTATGGTCGCCAAAACGATTACGCCAATCGGATACCAGTCCGGAATAAAGACCGGACACAACAACAGCCGACAACATGCCACAAAGACGTCCAGATACAGAGAGGGCTGCGCACTTCGTGCTTTACCAATGAAGTATCGACCACGAATTCCCATGGCTTTAAACCTGTGAACATAGAGGCATCTGACGGAACGACACCTGTGGGTCTGGATCGAGGACTTTATCCTTTACATACATATGGCTCGTGGGGATGACCTTCACGCCATCAAATACCTCCCCCTCAAGCTGAAGGGACCAGCTCGGCACGGGTTGAAAGGCCTCCCCAAAAATTCAATTGGGAGCTGGGAGGAACTCGAGGACGCTTTCAGGGCCAACTTTGAAGGGACCTATGTCCGGCCTCCGGATGTCTTGACGACTTAAGTCACATAGTCCAACAGCCCGGAGAATCCGCCCGCAAGTTTTGGAACAGATTTCTCACTAAGAAGAATCAAATTGTTGACTGTCCGGATGCCGAAGCCTTAGCAGCATTCAAACACAACATCCGTGACGAGTGGCTCGCCAGACACCTCGGCTAAGAAAAGCCAAGGACAATGGCAGCCCTAACAAGCCTTATGACCCGCTTTTGCGCGGGAGAAGATAGCTGGCTAGCCCAGAAGGCACCAGCGACCCCAGCACATCCGAAATAAGGGATGGCAACGGGAAGCCACAGCGTCATAAAAACAAACGCCAAAACAAGGAAGAGAGCCTGGATAACACGATGGTTAATGCCGGATTCAGGGGCTCTCAACCTAATCAGCAAAACAAGCCATCTAAAGGCAGCAAAGAGGGACCGTCCGATCAGAATAGAGTCCAAGATAGACTATGCCAAATTCATGGCACCCCTGACAAACCTGCAAACCACACGCACAGAGAGCGCTGGGTCTTCAAGCATGCCATAAAATTAAATGCAGAACACAAGGAAACGGAAACACCAAGTGAAGACGAGGATGAACCACGCCAGCCACTGAAGGATGGAAAAAATTCCCGCCAGAGGTTAAAACAGTGAACATGATCCACGTGACTCACACATCCATGAGGAGGCACGAACCGCGCATAGGTACTCACGCCTAACCACTGGATGCCTTATCCAATCACTTTCGATAACTTGGATGACCGAACTAGTATTCGGCGCGGAGGATCAAAGGCCTTGGTGCTTGACCCGATAATCAACGGATACCGTCTCATCCGCGCTTATGGACGGCGGCGATCTCAATTTAATATATGAGGACATCGTCTGCAGGATGGGATAGACCCATCCAGAATTAACCAAAGCAACACCACCTTTGAAGGGGTGATACCAGGCGTTGAAGCCCACAGCAGGGGCTCCATCGCACTGGAGGTAACATTCGGCTTGCCAGGCAACTCCAGAAGCGAAGAACTACTCTTCATCATCGCACCCTTCCAAAGCGACTATCACGCCGTGCTCGGAAGAACGGCCTTCGCCCGCTTCAACTCATTGCCGCACTATGGCTACCTTACACTTAAGATGTCTGGTCCACGTGGCTTCATCACCGCTAGCGGACTAATAGAGCGCTCGTCACGCACAGAGGAACACGTGAGGGCCCTCGCGGCCGGACTATAGGCGGCCTCCAACATCAGAAAACATGACTGGTCATTAAAGACCACATACTCGGCTAGATGAGTCTGGTCGCCCGGATAAAATTGAACCAGGGCACCGTATATGTAATCCCATAGTGGACACGGGGCTATAAATACTTAACATAGTCCACAGTTGGCTCAACCTTATGGGCAGGCCAACATCTTACACTTTTATTATCCATCGCATACTTACGTTGTACTCTTCTACGAGTTTTCCTTTTTTCCACAGACAACGCTCGTGCGATACCCTTCCAGGATACGTCACAACGGAAACAAAGGCGCAGACGTGCAGCAGGGCCCCGTTCAACAGGTTTCTTTTTAGATTAAGCCCATGTGTAAACCTTTTTTATTGCCTCTTGTTGTTTAACCATCCCATGGGTTCCATACCCATAGAGGATACTGCCATTTTTGGCATCTCACCACGACAGATTAACGCACGTACCTGGAGAAACAGGGTTTATAACGAATGGGCATTCTTGAGCCCATCGACTATTATAAAGTCCGAATACCCTCGGGAGTGTTCGGCATCACGAGTTTGGCCTTATATGTAGCAGCTCCGAATCATGTCTTTGGTCAAATGTTGGGTTTGCCTGGCTCCTGGGTTTGCCGCCTTACGTTCCATTACTATCGGCTAAGGTGGCCAAAGGAGAACTACTGTGATTGTGCCCTGGTTATTCTGGACAAGCACCTCAGTAGAGAAAGCCGAAAACTGACTGTCATGATACACCGAGAGACTGTTCAACCACTCGAAGACTTATCGGAATCTTTAGGATCCCTCCGCATTAACGAAGGACCGTTTCCCGGTCATGTACACACGCTACCAGATTCGGATGCACGCTGAAGGTACCAGTGGCTACATAGTAGCCCCAACATTAGACTCCCATGGCTAAGCGAAAGTGTTACAGCTATATAGTCCGGTTGCCTAGTTCGACGTGCGATCACCTCCTTCATGGACCAAGACGTTGGATCAAGTGTGATTAAGCATATTTTTCGAACACCCCGCATTGCTGCGTGGGGATGAAGCCAACGACTGCTATCTTTTGGATTAAACATTCATATATATATATATATATATATATATATATATATATATATATATATATATATATATATATATGTAAACGGCCACACAGGGGATACAATAATACTTTCGGGCAAAAAGTATAAATATAGCCTTATAACCAAACTAACATTGTTTTTACAATGATTCGATTCATCACTCGAATAAGACATTCTTCGAGCACTGCGCCTCTATTAGGCGGGCACCTTCTGTGACCTGCGCCAAGTAGTGCTCGGCCGGATACTGGCCCCCCTCCGGATCTTGGGTCGCTATAATATTGGCCTCCATATCCGTCCAATAGGCTTTAACGCGGGCAAGAGCCATCCGTGCACCCTCTATGCACGCCCACCTCCTCATGGCGTCGATCCGAGGCACGGCCCCAAGGAACTGCTGCACCAAGCCAAAGTAACTGTCCGGCTTAGGCCCTTTCGGCCAAAGATGGTCTATCAGAGACCGCATTGCAAGATCGGACAGCCTGAGAAGCTCCGCTCCAGCAGCCATCTTGTCATTTAACGGCAGCGGGCGAGTGGGAGCATTGAATTGCGACCAGAAAAGCTTCTCCACCTCCTTATCACCCTGACCCTCGAAGAACTTGGCAGCGTCGGCCGTACTCTTCGCCAAATCCGCATACGCGTCCGCAGGACTCCATCGCCCATCCAGGGGAGCGTACTTCGGATTGAAAAACTTCGTCCGCAGCAAGTAGGAACCTCCAGCCACGATTTTACCGGCATGTTGAAGCTCCTCCCGCGCACCCCTGAGCTCGGTCCATATTTCCTTGGTGGCATTGCGTGCCTTGTCTAGCTCGGCCAAGCTATCCTTATGCTCCTTTTTAAGGAGCTCATACCGGTCAGCGGCATTTTTTAACTCGGTAGCCATTTCGGCCATCTTTTCCTCGCTTCGGCGATGAGCAGCCTGTTCGGCTCTCAGTTCCTCGGTCGCCTTTAGGGCATCCGCATTGCTAACCCGAGCTTGTTCCTTGGCTTGGACAAGTTCTGCCCTCAGGGCCTCCACGGCAGCAGCACCATCTGCAGTCCGAACATATTATATTAATATCATGCTGCCTCCATATTTTCCTATACAAAGGAAGGCAGAGCGCATACCTTGTGATTTGTCTAGCCGCTCGTTGACCAACGTGATATCGGCATCAATCAAACCAATTCGCTGGTCGATTCGTAAACTTGACGGTGGCCGGCGGCGGACTCACAGTACCGCAAGTGTTTACAAAGACAATCATTGATTTATGATCCCCGTTTGCCGCCTAGGGCGTGCAACCAGAGTCTCGAGGCTACTATCTATATGGAGCACACCTAATGCGTGCCTCACAACCAAAAATAGTGTATTCTTCACTACATACCTCAAAGCCTCTGAGCAGACTTGTAAATGCTTCATTAAAACCGCTTGTAGCGGAGGAAATCTTCCTGAGCACCGCGCTCATTAATGAGTGGTGCTCCTCCGAAAGCGCAGCTCGCTCCAGTAGGCCCGTCAGTACGGCCGGACGGACATCGAACTGTGCCGGACCCTTCCCATCGCCCCTCGTGGGAGCCAAATGCTCCGGGCTCAGGGGGGCTGACACATTGGCTTCCGGCCTCGGCAGATCCGGACTCCTCCGTGACGACACCTCAGTGTTGCCCTCTTCATGAGCCGGAGAGGTGGGTGGGGTCTCGCTCTCCATCATCTCCGGAGGAAGATCCCCCGAAGACGAAGTCTGTTGAGAAGGGCTGCTAGCCGGACTGCAAAAAGACGAATCCTGGTTATTGATCTAGGAGGAACGCAGTACCTTCGAATTAAAAATTAACTTACAGCTCGGTGGAGGGCTGGCCAGTTGGTGGGCACAATGCGGTGAGGGTGCCCGTTGGGGCAGAGCCCCCTGGTGTTATCTTTTTCCCGGGTGTGGGTATCTCCGTCTCCGAGTCTTCGGAGGCGGCCCTCTTCTTCCCGCGCGGGGAGGATGCCTTAGCCTCCCCTTCCCGACTATCCTCCCTAGGGGAGGCAACAATTCCCCCGGTTCGGATGCGTAGCGTGTGAAGCTCGGTTTCTTCGTTCTTCCGCTTGTCTTCCCCTGAGTGCATTCTGTTGAGCACCCGGTCAAGCATCTTGGCCATGGTGGGACCAGGCAATCCTTTGGGAAGTGGCGACGGACACCTGATTCTCTCCGCCTTGCTGAGCCATTCCTGGACACAGATGATTTTCAGAACAAACAATCGTGACAAATACAAAACAGGGTGTCCGGCATCAAAGCTACTTACTTGGGTATCTAGCCGATTGCAGCTTAGGCCCGCATCCTCGGTGGTGTCCGTACACTTTACTTTCCGTCTGAAGAATAATTTGCACATCTCTTCGAGCTTCAGGCTGAAGAAGTGCTTGACGGTCCGCGGACCCTCCTGATCGACCTCCCACACCGGAATGGTCAGCGTTGGCACGATGCTACGTCTTGAGCTTGCGTTGGTTTTCCTCGAAGAGGAGAGGATGATGCACCACAGTAGCGTAAGTATTTCCCTCAGTTTTTGAGAACCAAGGTATCAATCCAGTAGGAGGCCACGCACAAGTCCCTCGCACCTACACAAAACGATAGCTACTCGCAAGCAACGCGATTAGGGGTTGTCAATCCCTTCACGGTCACTTACGAGAGTGAGATCTGATAGAGATAATATTTTTGGTATTTTTAGTATATAGATGCAAAGTGAAAGGTAAAAAGCAAAGTAAAAACAAGGCAAGTATAAAAGTGATGGAGATTGATATGATGAGAATAGACCCGGGGGCCATAGGTTTCACTAGTGGCTTCTCTCAAGAGCGTAAGTATTCTACGGTGGGTGAACAAATTAATGTTGAGCAATTGATAGAATTGGGCATAGTTATGAGTATATCTAGGTATGATCATGTATATAGGCATCACATCCGAGACAAGTAGATCGAAACGATTCTGCATCTACTACTATTACTCCACTCATCGACCGCTATCCAGCATGCATCTAGAGTATTAAGTTAAAACAGAGTAACGCCTTAAGCAAGATGACATGATGTAGAGGAATAAATTCATGCTATATGATAAATACCCCATCTTGTTATCCTCGATGGAAACAATACAATACGTGCCTTGCAACCCTTTCTGTCACTGGGTAAGGACACCGCAAGATTGAACCCAAAGCCATGCACTTCTCCCATTGCAAGAACTACCAATCTAGTTGGCCAAACCAAACGGATAATTCAAAGAGACTTGCAAAGATAACTCAATCATACATAAAAGAATTCAGAGAAGATTCAAATATTATTCATAGATAAGCTGGATCATAAACCCACAATTCATCGGTCTCAACAAACACACCGCAAAAAGAAGATTACATCGAATAGATCTCCACGAGAGAGGGGAGAACATTGTATTGAGATCCAAAAAGAGAGAAGAAGCCATCTAGCTACTAGCTATGGACCCGAAGGTCTGAAGTAAACTACTCACACTTCATCGGAGAGGCTATGGTGTTGATGTAGAAGCCCTCCGTGGTGGATGCCCCCTCCGCCGGAGCTCCGGAACAGGCCACAAGATGGGATCTCGTGGATACAGGAAGTTGCAGCGGTGGAATTAGGTTTTTGGCTCATGTTCTGATCGTTTGGGGTACGTAGGTATATATAGGAGGAAGGAGTACGTCGGTGGAGCATCAGGGGGCCCATGAGGCGGGGGGCGCGCCCTAGGGGGGGCACCCCCCACCCTCGTGACCGCCTCCGATGTTCCTTGGCGTAGGATCCAAGTCTCCTGGATCACGTTCGGTGAGAAAATCACGTTTCCGAAGGTTTCATTCCGTTTGGACTCTGTTTGATATTTTGTTTCTTCGAAACAGTGAAAAAGGCAAAAAAACAACAATTTGGGTTGGGCCTCCGGTTAATAGGTTAGTCCCAAAAGTAATATAAAAGTGGAAAATAAAGCCCATTATAGTCCAAAACAATAGATAAAGTAGCATGGAGCAATCAAAAATTATAGATACGTTGGAGACGTATCACACGACAACATCCGCCGGATCAACATCACTTGCATTATGCTGACAAGATTAATGTCCCTTGCAAGAAGCTCCCGGATGCGATTCTCCAGTACTTGTATATCACCAGCGGGTCCCCAATTCCGCCCTACGTCTGTCCAAGACGCCAACTGTGACGGAGGGCCCGAGCGAAACTCGGGGGGCAGCCGCCCACTTTGTGCCTCTGGGAGCTATGACATAGAACCACCTCCGCTGCCATACATCGGATACTTCTGGGAAAGAACCCTCTGGCCACGTGGCATCGCCGTTCCTGCTTATTACGGCACCTCCGCACTCCACATGTCGCCACTCGATTTATCTTCGGCTTCACATTGAAGGTCTTGAGCCATAAGCCGAAGTGTGGGGTGACTTGGAGAAAAGCCTCGCACACGATAATAAACAACGAGATATGGAGGATAGCGTCGGGAGCCAGATCGTGAAAATCCAACCCATAATAGAACATGAGCCCCCTCACGAAGGGATCGAGGGTGAAACCCAGACCGTGGAGGAAGTGTGGAACGAAAACGACACACTCGTTGATCTCCGGCGTAGGGGTGACCTGCCCTGGAGCAGGGAGCCTGTGCTGGATATCTGCGGTCAAGTATCCGACCTCCCTAAGCTTTGAAATGTCCTTCTCTTCAATCGAGGAGGCCACCCACCGACCTTGAGGGTCAGATCCGAACATATTGGAGGATTCCGGAGGGGTGGAGCTTAGGTTTTGGGTGTTAGAACTCGAGGTGCGAGAACGCACGATGAAGGTGAAAAAGGAGGCGTAGGTCTCGAGCCCTTTATAAAGAGGGTGAATATCAAGAGTCCCCGGTGAGGCAGGAAACGTCATATTGATGTGGGGTCACGCTGTTTGAGGCTTATCTAAAAAACACATGGGTTATACCAACAGTCGTCGTGGGGTCACGCGTGCTCATATTGATGGAAAATCCCGTAATAAGAGGAACACGATCTCTGCCTCGACGGGACGTGCCAATAAAACCGCCACGCAACACGAGTCGTTGTGGGGCAGGAAACGTCGGTTCGCGTTGGACCAAGCCCCGATGACAAGGGCACGACGCACGAAGATTGCCAGCAAATCAGATCTATACCATACGAAGATCATCTTGCAGATCCGGACACAGTCTACGTGTTCGATGACCACTTTGGAGTATTCGGAGGAGGAACCCGCCCTGCAATGCCGAAGACAAAGCTGCGCGCCGGACTCATCGTCATTGAAGCCTGGTTCAGGGGCTCTTGAGGAGTCCTGGATTAGGGGTATCCGGACAGCCGATTGTGTACAACGTCCGGACTATTGAAGCGTGAAGATACAAGACTCAAGACTTCGGCCCGTGTCCGGATGGGACTTTCCTTGGCGTGGAAGGCAAGCTTGGCGATCCGGATATTATATTTCCTTCCTTGTAACCGACTCCATGTAAACCCTAGCCCTCCACGGTGCCTATATAAACCGGAGAGGATGGTCCTTAGAAGGCCGATCACAATTACAATCATACCATCATAGGCTAGCTCTTAGGGTTTAGCCTCTACGATCTCGTGGTAGATCTACTCTTGTACTACCCATATCATCAATTTTAATCAAGCAGGAAGTAGGGTTTTACCTCCATCGAGAGGGCCCGAACCTGGGTAAACATCTGTGTCCCTTGCTTCCTGTTACCATCAGCCTTGATGCATAGATCGGGACCCCCTACCCAAGATCCGCCGGTTTTGACACCGACAGCCGTCCCTCTCCTCCTCCCCTCCTTTATATACGGGGGAGGGGGCACCCCATAGACACACAAGTTGACAGTTATCTTAGCTGTGTGCGGTGCCCCCCTCCACAGATTACCACCTCGATCATATCGTTGTAGTGCTTAGGCAAAGCCCTGCGTCAGTAACTTCATCATCACCGTCATCACGCCGTCGTGCTGATGAAACTCCCCCTCAGCCTCAGCTGGATCAAGAGTACGAGGGACATCACCGAGCTGAATGTGTGCAGATCGCGGAGGTGCCTTGCGTTTGGTACTTGATCGGTTGGATCGCGAAGATATTCGACTACATCAACCGCGTTACTTAACGCTTCCGCTTTCGGTCTATGAGGGTATGTGGACACACTCTCCCGCTTGTTGCTATGCATCACATAGATAGATCTTGCGTGATCGTAGGTAATTTTTTTGAAATACTGCATTCCCCAACAGTGGCATCCGAGCCAGGTCTATGCGTAGATGTTCTATGCACGAGTAGAACACAAAGAGTTGTGGGCGATAATAGTCATACTGCTTACCAGCATGTCATACTTTGATTCGGTGGTATTGTTGGATGAAGCGGCCTGGACCGACATTACGCATACGCTTACGCAAGACTGGTTCTACCGACGTGCTTTGCACACAGGTGGCTGGCGGGTGTCAATTTCTCCAACTTTAGTTGAATCGAGTGTGACTACGCCCGGTCCTTGTTGAAGGTTAAAATAGCACACTTGACAAAAAATCGTTGTGGTTTTGATGCGTAGGTAAGAATGGTTCTTGCTCAGCCCCTAGCAGCCACGTAAAACTTGCAACAATAAAGTAGAGGACATCTAACTTATTTTTGCAGGGCATGTTGTGATGTGATATGGTCAAGACGTGATGCTAAATTTTATTGTATGAGATGATCATGTTTTGTAACAGAGTTATCGGCAACTAGCAGGAGCCATCTGGTTGTCGCTTTATTGTATGCAATGCAATCACCCTGTAGTTGTTTTTACTTTATCACTAAGTGATAGCGATAGTCGTAGAAGCAATAGTTGGTGAGACGACAACGATGCTACAATGGAGATCAAGGTGTGGCGCCGGTGACGATGGTGATCATGACGGTGCTTTGGAGATGGAGATCAAAGGCACAAGATGATGATGGCCATATCATATCACTTATATTGATTGCATGTGATGTTTATCCTTGATGCATCTTATTTTGCTTAGTTCGGCGATAGCATTATAAGATGATCTCTCACTAAATTTCAAGGTACAAGTGCTCTCCCTGAGTATGCACCGTTGCCAAAGTTCGTCGTGCCGAGACACCACGTGATGATCGGGTGTGATAAGCTCTACGTTCACCTACAACAGGTGCAAGCCAGATTTGCACACGCAGAATACTCGGGTTAAACTTGACAAGCCTAGCATATGCAGATATGGCCTTGGAATACTGAGACTGAAAGGTCGAGCTTGAATCATATAGTAGATATGATCAACATAGTGATGTTCACCATTGAAAACTACTCCATTTCACATGATGATCGGACATGGTTTAGTTGATTTGGATCACGTGATCACTTAGATGATTAGAGGGATGTCTATCTAAGTGGAGTTCTTAAGTAATATGATTAATTGAACTTTAGTTTATCATGAACTTAGTACCTGATAGTATTTTGCATGTCTATGTTGTTGTAGATCAATGGACCGTGCTACTGTTCCTTTGAATTTTAATGCGTTCCTAGAGAAAGATAAGTTAAAAGATGATGGTAGCAACTAGACAGACTGGGTCTGTAACTTGAGGATTATCCTCATTGCTGCATAGAAGAATTACGTCCTGGAAGTACCGCTAGGTGCAAGACCCGCTGCAGGAGCAACACCAGACGTTGTGAACGCATGGCAGAGCAAAGCTGATGACTACTCAATAGTTCAGTGTGCCATGCTTTACAGCTTAGAACCGGGAATTCAACGACGTTTTGAACGTCATGGAGCATATGAGATGTTACAGGAGTTGATGTTAATATTTCAAGCAAATGCCCAGATTGAGAGATATGAAGTCTCCAATAAGTTCTGTAGCTGCAAAATGGAGGAGAATAGTTCTGTCAGTGAGCATATACTCAAAATGTCTGTGTATCATAGTCACTTGACTCAGCTGGGAGTTAATCTTCCGGTTGATAGTGTCATTGACAGAGTTCTTCAATCACTGCCACCAAGCTACAAAAGCTTCGTGATGAACTATAACATGCAAGGGATGGATAAGACGATTCCCGAGCTCTTCGCAATGCTAAAGGTTGTAGAGGTAGAAATCAAGAAGGAGCATCAAGTGTTGATGGTCAACAAGACCACCAGTTTCAAGAAAAAGGGTAAAGGGAAGAAGGGGAACTTCAAGAAGAACGACAAGCAAGTTGTTGCTCAAGTGAAGAAGCCCAAGTCTGGACCTAAGCCTGAGACATAGTGCTTCTACTTCAAAGGGACTGGTCACTGGAAACGGAACTGCCCAAGTATTTGGCGGATATGAAGGATGGCAAGGTGAACAAAGGTATATGTGATATACATGTTATTGATGTGTACCTTACTAATGCTCGCATTAGTGCCTGGGTATTTGATATTGGTTCTGTTGCTAATATTTGCAACTCGAAATAGGGACTACAGGTTAAGCGAAGATTGGCTAAGGATGAGGTGACGAGGCGCATGGGAAATGGTTCCAAAGTCGATGTGATCGCCGTCAGCACGCGACCTCTACATCTACCTTTGGGATTAGTTTTAGACCTGAATAATTGTAATTTGGTGCCAGCGTTAAGCATGAACATTATATCTGGATCTTGTTTGATGCAAGATTGTTATTCATTTAAATCCGAGAATAATGGTTGTTCTATTTATATGAGTAATATATTTTATGGTCATGCACCCTTGAAGAGTGGTCTATTTTTGTTGAATCTCGATTGTAGTGACACACATATTCATAATATTGAAGCCAAAAGATGCAGAGTTGATAATGATATGCAACTTATTTGTGGCACTGCCGTTTGGGTCATATTGGTGTAAAGCGCATGAAAAAACTCCATTCTGATGGACTTTTGGAATCACTTGATTATGAATCACTTGGTACTTGTGAACCATTTCTCATGGGAAAGATGACTACAACCCAGTTCTCCAGAACAATGGAGCGAGCAACAGATTTATTGGAAATCATACATGCTGATGTATGTGGTCCGATGAATATTGAGGCTCGCGGCGGGTATCGTTATTTTCTGACCTTCACAGATGATTTGAGCAGATATGGGTATATCTACTTGATGAAACATAAGTCTGAAACATTTCAAAAGTTCAAAGAATTTCATAGTGAAGTGGAAAATCATTGTAACAAGAAAATAAAGTTTCTGCGATCTGATCGTGGAGGAGAATATTTGAGTTACGAGTTTGGTATCCATTTGAAACAATGCAGAATAGTTTCGCAACTCATGCCACCCAGAACACCACAGCGTAATGGTGTGTCTGAACGTCGTAACCACACTTTATTAGATACGGTGCAATCTATGATGTCTCTTACTGACTTACCGTGATCGTTTTGGGGTTATGCTTTAGAGACGACTGCATTCACGTTAAATAGGGCACCATCTAAATCCGTTGAGATGACACCTTATGAACTGTGGTTTGGCAAGAGACCCAAGTTGTCATTTCTTAAAGTATGGGGCTGCGATGCTTATGTGAAAAAGCTTCAACCTTATAAGCTCGAACCCAAATCGGAGAAATGTGTCTTCATAGGATACCCAAAGGAGACTGTTGGGTACACCTTCTATCACAGATTCGAAGGCAAGACATTTGTTGCTAAGAATGGATCCTTTCTAGAGAAGGAGTTTCTCTCGAAAGAAGTGAGTGGGAGGAAAGTATAACTTGATGAGGTAACTATACCTGCTCCCTTATTGGAAAGTAGTTCATCACAGAAATCAGTTCCTATGACTCCTACACCAATTAGTGAGGAAGCTAATGATGATGATCATGTAACTTCAGATCAAGTTACTACTAAACCTCGTAGGTCACCCAGAGTAAGATCCGCACCAGAGTGGTATGGTAATCCGGTTCTAGAGGTCATGTTACTTGACCATGACGAACCTACGAACTATGAGGAAGTGATGATGAGCCCAGATTCCACGAAATGGCTTGAGGCATGAAATCTGAGATGGGATCCATGTATGAGAACAAAGTGTGGACTTTGGTTGACTTGCCCGATGATCGGCAAGCCATAGAGAATAAATGGATCTTCAAGAAGAAGAGTGACGTTGACGGTAATGTTACTATCTACAAAGCTCGACTTGTTGCGAAAGGTTTTCGACAAGTTCAAGGAGTTGACTATGATGAGACCTTCTCACCCGTAGCGATGCTTAAGTCCATCCGAATCATGTTAGAAATTGCTGCATTTTAGGAAATTTGGCAAATGGATGTAAAGAATGCATTCCTGAATGGATTTCTGGAAGAAGAGTTGTATATAATGCAACCCGAAGGTTTTATCAATCCAAAGGATGCTAAAAAGTGTGCAAGCTCCAGTGATCCATTTATGGACTGGAGCAAGCATCTCAGAGTTGGAATAAACGTTTTGATAGTGTGATTAAAGCATATGGTTTTATACAGACTTTTGGAGAAGCATGTATTTACAAGAAAGTGAGTGGGAGCTCTGTAGCATTTCTAATATTATATGTGGATGACATATTGTTGATTGGAAATGATATAGAATTTCTGGATAGCATAAAAGGATACTTGAATAAGAATTTTTCAATGAAAGACCTCGGTGAAGCTGCTTATATATTGGGCATCAAGATCTATAGAGATAGATCAAGACGCTTAATTGGACTTTCACAAAACACATACCTTGATAAAGTTTTGAAGAAGTTCAAAATGGATCAAGCAACGAAAGGGTTCTTGCATGTGTTACAAGGTGTGAGTTGGGTCAGACTCAATGCCCGACCACTGCAGAAGATAGAGAGAAAATGAAAGTCATTCCCTATGCTTCAGCCATAGGTTCTATCATGTATGCAATGTTGTGTACCAGACCTGATGTGTGCCTTGCTATTAGTTTAGCAGGGAGGTACCAAAGTTATCCAGGAGTGGATCACTGGACAGTGGTCAAGAACATCCTGAAATACCTGAAAAGGACTAAGGATATGTTTCTCGTTTATGGAGGTGACAAAGAGCTCATCCTAAATGGTTATGTCGATGCGAGCTTTGACACTGATCCGGATGACTCTAAGTCACAAACCGGATACGTATTTATATTGAACGGGGGAGCTGAAAGTTGGTGCAGTTCTAAGCAAAGCATTGTGGCGGGATCTATGTGTGAAGCGTAGTACATAGCTGCTTCGGAAGCAACAAATGAAGGAGTCTGGATGAAGGAGTCCATATCTGATCTAGGTGTCATACCTAGTGCATCGGGTCCAATGAAAATCTTTTGTTACAATACTGGTGCAATTGCCTTGGCAAAGGAATCCAGATTTCACAAGAGAACCAAGCACATCAAGAGACGCTTCAATTCCATCCGTGATCAAGTCAAGGAGGGAGACATAGAGATTTGCAAGATACATACGGATCTGAATGTTGCAGACCCATTGACTAAGCCTCTCGTGAGCAAAACATGATCGGTACCAAGACTCCATGGGTGTTAGAATCATTCTTTGTGTAATCTAGATTATTGACTCTAGTGCAAGTGGGAGACTGAAGGAAATATGCCCTAGAGGCAATAATAAAGTTGTTATTTATATTTCCTTATATTATTATAAATGTTTATTATTCATGCTAGAATTGTATTAACCGGAAACTTAGTACATGTGTGAATACATAGACAAATAGAGTGTCACTAGTATGCCCCTACTTGACTAGCTCGTTGAATCAAAGATGGTTAAGTTTCCTAGCCATAGACATGAGTTGTCATTTGATTAACGGGATCACATCATTAGAGAATGATGTGATTGACTTGACCCGTCCGTTAGCTTAGCACGACGATCACTTAGTTTGTTGCTATTGCTTTCTTCATGACTTATACATGTTCCTATGACTATGAGATTATGCAACTCCCGAATACCAGAGGAACACTTTGTGTGCTATCAAACGTCACAACGTAACTGGGTGATTATAAAGATGCTCTATAGGTGTCTCCGATGGTGTTTTTTGAGTTGGCATAGATCAAGATTAGGATTTGTCACTCCGATTGTCAGAGAGGTATCTCTGGGCCCTCTCAGTAATGCACATCACTATAAGCCTTTCAAGCAATGTGGCTAATGAGTTAGTTGCAGGATGATGCACTACGGAACGATTAAAGAGACTTGCCGGTAACGAGATTGAACTAGGTATTGAGATACCGACGGTCGATCTCGGGCAAGTAACATACCGATGACAAAGGGAACTACGTATGTTGTTATGCGGTTTGACCGATAAAGATCTTCGTAGAATATGTGGGAGCCAATATGAACATCCAGGTTCCGCTATTGGTTATTGACCGGAGATGAGTCTCGGTCATGTCTACGTAGTTCTCGAACCCGTAGGGTCCGCACGCTTAACGTTCGATGACGATTGGTATTATGAGTTTATGTGTTTTGATGTACCGAAGGTAGTTCGGAGTCCTGGATGTGATCACGGACATTACGAGGAGTCTCGAAATGGTCGAGACATAAACACCGATATATTGGAAGGCTATGTTTGGACACCGGAATGGTTCCAGATGAGTTCGGGCATTTTTCCGGAGTACCGGGAGGTTACCGGAACCCCCCGGGGAGTCAATGGGCCTTATTGGGCCTTAGTGGAAGAGAGGAGGAGGCGGACAGGTGGAGAGCGCGCCCCCAAGCCCAATCCGAATTGGGGTAGGGGGCCGGCCCGCTTTTCCTTCTCCCTCTCTCCCTCTTCCTTCTTCTCCTACTCCTACTAGGAAGGGGGAAACCTACTCCTAGTGGGAGTAGGACTCCCCCCCTTGGGCGCGCCCTATGAGGGCCGCCCCTCTCCTCCTCCCCTCCTTTATATACGGGGGAGGGGGCACCCCATAGACACACAAGTTGACAGTTGTCTTAGCCGTGTGCGGCGCCCCCTCCACAGATTACCACCTCGGTCATATCGTTGTACTTCTTAGGCGAAGCCCTGCGTTGGTAACTTCATCATCACTGTCGTCACGCTGTCGTGCTGACAAAACTCTCCCTCGGCCTCAGCTAGATCAAGAGTACGAGGGACGCCACCGAACTGAATGTGTGCAGATCACGGAGGTGCCGTGCGTTCGGTACTTGATCGGTTGGATCGCGAAGACGTTCGACTACATCAACCGCGTTACTTAATGCTTCCGCTTTCGGTCTACGAGGGCATGTGGACAGACTCTCCCGCTCCTTGCTATGAATCACATAGATAGATCTTGTGTGATCGTAGGTAAATTTTTTGAAATACTGCGTTCCCTAACAATCATCACATCACTTCACGCCGGAGTCAGGGCCTTCGCGAGCACCGCATGCTGCCCCCTGATCATGTAGTCCTCCCCGCGGATTGCTACGTCCTCTGCATGAGATAGAAGGTGATCGAAGCGGCCATCCTTGGGCTTTGGCTTGGTGGTGAAGTAGGGGCACTGCCACTTCTTGAACTTGTGGTTGTAGAAGGAAGCAACTCCCTTGGCCTTGATCTTCTCCACCTCCTTGGCTGTGAAGGACGCGACATTGCCCTTGTACACATCATCTCCAGAATCATACTGCACACATGAATGAATTGCACTAATATATTATAGATTCATATACATCATGTCAAAGGAACTAAATGAACAAGGGACAGTCT
The DNA here is from genome assembly GCA_021605145.1 of Aegilops bicornis. Lineage (NCBI taxonomy): Eukaryota > Viridiplantae > Streptophyta > Magnoliopsida > Poales > Poaceae > Aegilops > Aegilops bicornis. The sequence continues at coordinate 93,859,050 of CM038671.1, forward strand.
TACCTCATATTCAGAATCGTCACTAAATGCCCCCTCGTACGGGTCGTAGTCGGCCAGCTTCCTCTCCCCCCCAACCATCATCCTCCTAAATATACAATTACATCCCTCACTAGTAGCCAATTGAAAATTTAGATATGCACACATGACACATTGATCATAGGGCTAATATACTCCCAACATGACATTCAAAACCCCAACCTGAGTTGCATTCAAAAACAAATCTAATATAATACATATGACATTCAAAACCCCAATATGACATTCAAAACCCAATATGACATTCAAATAACACATTGATCATTGGTCATGCACACACATTGAAGAACAGATCTAATATAACTACATATTGTGGACAAATTTATATACTAATTAATCAAATAACCTCTTAATCAATGGATTCCATTTGGGCATATGACATTCAAAACCCCAATCTGAGTAGCATTCAAAAACAAATCTAATAGGGACACAATCTCCCAATCTAATAAGCATATATGTCTGTAGCATTAAAAACCCCAATCTGTGAGCATTAAAAACAAATCTAATAAGCATATATCTGTGTAGCATTGAAGCACATCTAATAAACAGATCTATCTAGCATTTTTGCAACGAATTTATCCGACAAACCCTAGTATAAAACCCCCATCCCCCCAATACAGAAAACCCTAGCCCATCCGTCAAATCAACTACTCTAACCATCTGAACTACGGTATGAATCCGCAATCTAACCAATCCAACTAACTCTACAAGCTAATTTCCTAAAGAAAAGCAAGTGCAAATACCTCCTACTCCTTGCCAGGCTGCGCATCGGGAGTATCGGGATTGACTGCGCCGCTCGACGCCATCACCTTCTGCAGCGCTGAGGTGGAGCCCGCCACCTCCTTCACCACATCCGTAGCGATTGCGAGTTTCCCCGCACCGCCGTGGACGCAGCTGACATCCGCGATCACCGCGCCCTGCAGCTCGACCACATCTCCGTCATTGCCCGGCGTCGCCGCGAACCCGGCCATCTCCGGGTGAAGGCGATGAAGGTGAGGAAAATGATGCGGTGGGGGAGAGCGAGACGGTGCGGTCGAGGTAGTGGAGGAGAGCAAGACGACGCCTGTGGGGGAGAGGAAGACGATGCAGCAGGGAGGGGATTTGGGGGAAAATGGTAGGGGGCAATGAGGTGGTTGCCCCTCTTTATACGATGGGATGTTTCAGGCATGTCCCATGGACACGTGCTACCCCATGATCGCGGTCCGTTGCATGTGCCCACGTATACGAATACCTGTACGGTCAGCATACGAAACAACTATACGAGTAACGGTCAAAGGTGTACTCGGCCCTACATGGCCCCACTTGTCAGAGTTAACGGTCAAAGGCATTGACCCGACGGCAACGTCTTTTGTAACCTGTTCTGTGGGTTTTGGGCAAGGGAGTGGGGAAAAGTGAGCAAAAATTAACATGGTGGGGATGAATGAGTAGAGCTAAGGAACCAGGGGAGCAAAAATAGAAAACCCTAGATAATGCTATGTTACTCATCTTTCGATTATAATGTGCAGTTGTTTCGTCGATGTGAGGGTCTGGTGTTCGACGAGCTCCGCCCTGCGTTCGTGGGTGAGCACAAATGACATCTCCTCCTCCCCCTTAATTATTTGATCTGATCCGGCCTTCGTGCCGATGACACTAGATAGGAAACTATAGTCGCGTAACCAGTATGCGTCTCCTGTCCGAAAGGGTTGCATCGATAAATATGCATTCGGTTGCATATTTATCACCGTAACTCATTCCGATTATCTAGCGATTTCTACAGACAGCCCGAGTATGTGTAGATTGAGTACGTTCTCCATGCTCTACCCCATTCCGAGACAAAATTTCGTCAGCGCCCCCTGTTGTTCTCCGGATGCACATTCTCTCGGCTTTTTGCCGAGACGTGTATCAGGAGAATAGCGGGGAGGTGCTGCCGAAATTATGTCTCGGAATGGGGTAGAGCATGGAGAACATACTCAATCTACACATACTCGGGTGGGATTAGGACCTATCTTTACCTATTAGAGTGTAGGTTGCATGGACGTAATAAAATTGACAAACTAGATGAACTGATGAATATACATGCTGAATTATATATATATATATATATATATATATATATATTATTGTCTGTCCAGTAGCTAAGCAAGATGAGTGATCGTGCGTGGATGTACACCGGCCGCACTAGTCAGAAAGATATTACCAATGAATGGTTAACAAAAACCAAGGGGTTTGTGAAAGCCGCATTTGCAAATGGCCAGAGGAAAACCTGGTGCCCCTATGTCCAGTGCAAGAACTGGGAAAAGAGGACACATGATGAATTGGGAAAACACCTGCAGAAGAATGGTTTTACGCCCGGTTATACGGTGTGGACATTTCATGGTGAGTCTGCCCAACGTGCCAGAGCTGAGGTGGTTCGTCGTCGCGCCGACGAGCATGGTACCGGGATGGAAGACATGGTGCAAAACTTTGATGATGCTCGGGATTCGGACGAAGAGGTGGAGGAATCTGCAAAGGCCTTCAATGGCATGTTGGAGTCTTCAGAACGTCCTCCTCAAGAGCACATTGAGCTTTGTCAGTTGGATGCCATCTCACAAATAATGGCTCTGAAGGCTCAATTCATCTTGGGCAGAGAATGCTACGACGCAATGATGACAATATTTGGACGCTTTCTACCCAAAGGCCATGTACTGCCTACAAAACTATACCCGTCAAACAAAATCCTCCGTGCTCTTAAGATGCCCTATGAGAAGATACATGCCTGTGAGAAAGGATGTCCCTTATTTGGGCTTCAGTATGCGGACATGAACTATTGTCCCATTTGCAAGTCTTCCAGGTATACTGTGGTAGACAACGGTATGGGTGAGAAGACGCAGACCAAAATCCCAGTTAATGTTCTTCGGTATATGCCAATCGTACCAAGACTTCAATGTCTTTTCATGGTAGAAGAGACGGCCATACATATAACATGGAACAAAGAGGGCAAAAGAACCGAACTAGATGCAGATGGGAATCTAATGATGGTACTGATACGTCTCCAACGTATCTATAATTTATGAAGTATTCATGCTATTATATTGTATATTTTGGATGTTTATGGGCTTTACTAAACACTTTTATATTATTTTTGGGACTAACCTATTAACCGGAGGCCAGCCCAAATTGTTGTTTTCTTACCTATTTCAGTGTTTCGAAGAAAAGGAATATCAAACAGAGTCCAAACGGAATGAAACCTTCGAGAGAGTTATTTTCGGAACGGAAGCAATCCAGGAGACTTGGAGTAGACGTCAGGGAAGCTTTGAGGTGTCCACGAGGCATGGAGGCGCACCTGCCTCCCCTGGGCGCGCCCCCCACCCTCGTGGGCCCCTCGTGACTCCCCTGGCCGACTTCTTTCGCCTATATATGTCCATATACCCTAAAAACATCGAGGAGTAGAATAAATCGGGAGTTCCGCCGCCGCAAGCCTCTGTAGCCACCAAAAACCAATCGGGACCCTGTTCCGGCACCCTGCCGGAGGGGGAACCCTCACCGGTGGCCATCTTCATCATCCCGACGCTCTCCATGACGAGGAGGGAGTAGTTCACCCTCGGGGCTGAGGGTATGTACCAGTAGCTATGTGTTTGATTTCCCTCTCGTGTTCTTGATTCGGCACGATCTTGATGTATCGCGAGCTTTGCTATTATAGTTGGATCTTATGATGTTTCTCCCCTCTACTCTCTTGTAATGGTTTGAGTTTTCCCTTTGAAGTTATCTTATCGGATTGAGTCTTTAAGGATTTGAGAACACTTGATGTATGTCTTGCATGTGCTTATCTGTGGTGACAATGGGATATTCACGTGATCCACTTGATCTATGTTTTGGTGATCAACTTGCGGGTTCCATAACATTGTGAACTTATGCATAGGGTTGGCACACGTTTTTGTCTTGACTCTCCGGTAGAAACTTTGGGGCAATCTTTGAAGTTCTATGTGTTGGTTGAATAGATGAATTTGAGATTGTTTGATGCACATCGTATAATCATACCCACGGATACTTGAGGTGACATTGGAGTATCTAGGTGACATTAGGGTTTTGGTTGATTTGTGTCTTATGGTGTTATTCTAGTACGAACTCTATGATAGATCAAACGGAAAGAATAGCTTTGTGTTATTTTACTATGGACTCTTGAATAGATCGATCAGAAAGGATAACTTTGAGGTGGTCTCGTACCCTACGATAATCTATTCGTTTGTTCTCCGCTATTAGTGACTTTGGAGTGACTCTTTGTTGCATGTTGAGGGATATATACATATGATCCAATTATGTTATTATTGTTGAGAGAACTTGCACTAGTGGAAGTATGAACCCTAGGCCTTGTTTCCTAGCATTGCAATACCGTTTACGCTCACTTTTTCCACTTGCTACCTTGCTGTTTTTATATTTTAAGATTACAAAAACCTATATCTACCATCCATATTGCACTTGTATCACCATCTCTTCGCCGAACTAGTGCACCTATACAATTTACCATTGTATTGGGTGTGTTGGCGACACAAGAGACTCTTTGTTATTAGGTTGCAGGGTTGTCTGAGAGAGACCATCTTCATCCTACACCTCCCACGGATTGATAAACCTTAGGTCATCCACTTGAGGGAAATTTGCTACATGTCTCTACGAACTCTGCACTTGGAGGCCCAACAACGTCTACAAGAAGAAGGTTGTGTAGTAGACATCAAGCTCTTTTCTGGCGCCGTTGCCGGGGAGGTGAGTGCTTGAAGGTATATCTTTAGATCTTACAATCGAATCTTTTAGTTTCTTATTTTATCACTAGTTTATTCTATAAAAGAAAATTACCAAAAAATGGAATTGAGCTTGCCTCATACGCTTCATATTTTTAATATCTTTCGTGAGTATGATGGAAAGGAAAATTGTGCCAAAGTATTAGAAGAAGAATGCATTAAAATGTTTGGCACTAAATCTTTGATTGATGAGCATGATTGCAATGTTGTTAGTATGAATTCCTTGAATATCCATAGTACTAATGATGATTGCACTAGTCATGATGAAAATGTCTCTTATAAGCATGTCAACTTTTATGGAATACATAGAGCTTGCATGTACACACCAAATAGGGAAGATAGATTTTGCAAGAGGCATAAGTATTTGGAAACTAAATGGTTGCAAGAAAGGCTAGATGTGTGCTGAAAGATTCAATATTTATCGCCATCCTTGTGAACTTTAAAATGAACATGGTCAGTTAAAGCTCCAATGCTATTTGTTTCATGATCAAATCGTGTTCAAAAATTGTGATAACTTGATTACCCTTGAGCATCATAAATAGCTTAGTCTTCTTTTGGGGTATGAAGAAATGAAACGTATAACTGAGGGTATTCCAAAATTTAATCTTGATAGATTTCTTGATTTTGATCTAGAAGAAATTTTTATGTATTGTGCGGTGAATTGCATTGAAAATCCTTATATTTCCAATTACATAAAGAAAAGAAAACAAATAGAGGATGAAGAGAATACTAATGAAAGGGAAGAGGCTTCCCAATATCCTCCTATTATTTCTTATGATGAATCAGGTAACGAGGAGGAGCCTTCTATCGAACCAATCTCATCAATAAGGAGCTCAAAAAAGAGGGTTAAACCAACACATGATGTGAAGAAGAAAAAGAAAAGGCGAAACAAAGGTAAAAAGGTATCCCTCCCAAATGATGTTGCTCCTATTACTCATTGTAATGATGATAATTGCTATACTATTGGTGCTATTCATACTATTAACAATGTGAGTGATTATGCTTATGATATGAAAAGGCCCAAGCTTGGGGATGCTATGTTTGATGAGAATGACATGTTTGAGAATATATTTGCTGAAATTAATGTTTGTCCCAAGCTTGGGGATGCTATGTTTAATGAAGATGATATTTTTAGCCTCCCAAGTTTTGATATGCAAATTTGTTATGATGATAGCATGCCTCCTACTTATGATGATTATATTGATGAAAGTGGGTTTGGAAGAGTGTCAACTTTAGGAAGTAATGATCCCACTATTTTGGAGGATGTTGAATGATAGAGGCTAAGGTGTCCCGTCTTTCGATGAGATGGTGGCTATCGTTTTGGAGGAAGTCAACTTTGACGATCCGACTACGAACGTGCGAGGACGTCGCGCCTTAGCAGTCGCTAAACCAACTCCGAGAGGTTATTGACCACGCCGGAGCACGATCAACCTGACCACGAAGGTCTGTTTCCTGCAGTCAAACAAAGAACAAGCAAGAAACTAAGATTGGAATATGGATATTGCGAATATAAGAGGAAAGCTTTATTGATCAATGTGGGGTTCTGTGGCGCCTTTGTGCAGTCGTTGAACACAAACGAAGTACGCGAAGTTGCAGCTATGGCGAACTTTAATCTAAACAAAACCCAAAGTCTAAACGATGCCCTAAGGGCTGTATATATGGAGGAAGAGGGGGGATTTCGTGGCCCTTGGGGAAGGGGTCCGAAACCAACCCTATCTCTTGTTTCCCCACACATACGGACTCTAAAAACAGCCTATACTTATGTATTTCGAAATTACATGGGTCTGGCCCAATAATAAGGTGACGCAGCACCGAGAATAGCCTCTGGACGAAATTTATGAAGTGGCATCTTGTATATTTTGTCCAAGCCTTCATGCACTCCTTATGGTGGCTTCAAAGTCCTGAAATCATCACTTGTAACTCTTTTCTTGTTCCCCTTGCGCATGCCATCAACTCCATGCTGTTTCTTGCTCCAATGTTCATCCTTCTCCAAGCTAGGCCCGTCATTTGTAAGCAAAACAAATGTATCCAATTTAGGCAGCATCATATTCTCATGAACATTAGAATCATTACCAAGAACTGAAAGTACCTGATAATTTAATTGGCGTGCGCGAGCTCTAGTGATTGGTCCAGTATGTATAGCAGCAGGGGTTGTGGGTGTAAACAATGTTATGGATGTCCTCATCATCCTCCCCTTCTTGAAATGAAGTCGTCCTCGACGGAAGGTCATCTTCTTCACACAAATAAGTCTTCAAATCTGCAATGTTGGGACTAACCCCAAAATCTGCAGGTAGCTCAAGTTTATATGCATTATCATTTATTTTCTCTAACACCTTAAAAGGACCAGCAGCACGTGGCATTAGCTTTGATTTGTGCAAATTGGGAAATCTATCCTTACGCAAATGTAACCAAACAAGATCTCCAGGTGCAAACACAACATGTTTTCTACCCTTATCTCCAGCAAGCTTATATCTAGCATTCATACGCTCAATGTTTTCCTTAGTTAACTCATGCATTTTTAAAATCAATTCAGCACGTTTTTTAGCATCAAAATTAACCTTCTCCGAAGATGGAAGAGGCAAAAAATCAATAGGTGCACGAGGTAGGAAACCATACACAATTTCAAAAGGGCACATCTTAGTAGTAGAATGCAACGAACGGTTATAAGCAAATTCAATATGAGGCAAGCATTCTTCCCGCATTTTCTTATTATTCTTCAAAACAGCCCTAAGCATAGTAGACAATGTACTGTTGACTATTTCAGTTTGTCCATCAGTTTGGGGTGACATGTAGTACTAAAAAGCAGTTTAGTCCCCAACTTAGACCATAAACATCTCCAAAAGTGACTAAGAAATTTAGTATCATGATCTAAAATGATAGTATTTGGCACACCATGCAAGCGAATAATTTCACGAAATAACAAATCAGCAACATTAACAACATCATCGCTTTTATGACATGGTATAAAGTGTGTCATTTTCGAGAATCTATCCACGACAACAAATATGCTATCCCTCCCCTTCTTTGTTCGAGGTAAACCTAAAACAAAGTCCATAGATATATCCTCCCAAGGAACACTAGGTACAGGCAAAGGCATATATAAACCATGAGGATTGAGTCGTGACTTAGCTTTTTGACATGTAGTGCAGCGAGCAACAAAACGCTCAACATCCCGTCTCATCTTTGGCCAAAAGAAATGTGTAGCAAGTATATCCTCCGTCTTCTTCATGCCAAAGTGTCCCATTAATCCTCCTCCATGCGCCTCCTACAACAACAAAAGACGAACGGAGCTAGCTGGAATGCATAGCTTGTTAGCACGAAACACAAATCCATCATTAACGATGAACTTGTTCCATGTTCTACCTTCTTTACAACTCTGCAATACATCTTTAAATTCAGCATCATGCACATATTGATCTTTGATGGTCTCCAAACCAAATATTTTAAAGTCAAGTTGTGAAAGCATAGTATAACGACGAGACAATGCATCAGCAATAACATTTTCTTTACCCTTCTTGTGTTTAATGACATAAGAGAAAGTCTCAATGAATTCAACCCATTTAGCATGTCTACGGTTCAGTTTTGCTTGACTTTTAATGTGTTTCAAAGATTCATGATCAGAATGTATAACAAACTCTTTGGGCCATAAATAATGTTGCCATGTTTCTAAGGTCCGAACAAGAGCATATAATTCTTTATCATAAGTAGAATAGTTCAGACTAGGCCCACTCAATTTTTCAGAAAAGTATGCAACAGGTTTGCCATCTTGTAATAGCACACCTCCTAATCCAATTCCACTAGCATCACATTCAAGCTCAAAAGTCCTATTAAAATCAGGAAGTTGGAGTAAAGGAGCAAGTGTCAACTTATCTTTCCATACATTGAAGGCTTCTTCATGTGCGGTACCCCAAACAAAAGGCACATCCTTCTTTGTAAGCTCATTGAGAGGTGCAGCAATGGTGCTAAAATATCTCACAAAACGCCTATAGAAACCAGCGAGTCCAAGAAAACTCCTCACTTGTGTGACCTTTTTGGGCTGCGGCCAACTCTCAATAGCTTCAATCTTGGCTTTATCAACTTCAATTCCCTGTGGAGTAACAACATAGCCAAGAAAAGACACTCGGTCGGTGTAAAAGGTGCACTTCCCAAGGTTACCAAACAAACGTGCATCACGTAGAGCAATAAAAACATCACGTAAATGTTCCAAATGTTCTTCCAAAGATTTGCTATAAATCAGTATATCATCCAAATAGACTACCACAAATCGTCCAATGAAAGCACGTAAAACTTCGTTCATTAGTCCCATGAAAGTACTAGGTGCATTAGTTAACCCAAAAGGCATGACTAACCACTCATATAAACCAAACTTAGTTTTAAATGTAGTTTTCCATTCATCTCCCAATTTCATACGAATTTGATGGTATCCACTATGCAAATCAACTTTGGAGAATATTGTAGAGCCAGTCAATTCATCAAGCATATCATCTAGCCTAGGAATAGGATGACGATAACAAATAGTAATATTATTAATGCCTCTACAATCAACACACATACGCGACGTACCATCATTTTTAGGCACCAGTATAATATGAACAACACAAGGATTAAGAGATTCGCATATATAACCTTTGTTGAGCAGCTCTTGTACTTCACGCATAATCTCCTTCGTCTTCTCTGGATTGGTACGGTATGGTGCACGGTTGGGTAGCGATGCACCGGGAATTAAGTCAATCTGATGCTCAATCCCTCGAATAGGTGGTAATCCCGGTGGCACGTCTTGTGGAAAGACGTCAGTGAACTCCTGCAAAATGTTAGTAACAGCAGGAGGCAAAGAGGAAGGTACGTCCTCGAATGAAAATAATGCCTCTTTGCACACAAAAGCATAGCAAATAGATTTGCTGAAATCTAGATCATCAATATCATATTTGGTGGCAAGTAAACATGCACTTTTCAATTTAGTTTCAGAAGCAACACTAGATGGTTGATTATCCGGCTTCATTTGTTGCTCACATTATTTTGCCACAATCTGATTTTCACTCTTTTTTTCTCCTGTTTTGCTTTATTAGCTCTATTAATATCATCTTTCAAAATGGAATCAGGAGACATAGGAAGTAAAGTGATATGTTTATCCTTATGAACAATAGTATACTGATTGTTTCTACCATGGTGTACAGAATTTTTATCAAATTGCCATGGTCTACCAAGTAATAAGGAACATGCTTGCATAGGTACCACATCACAATCAACATAATCAGCATATGTAGAGATACTAAAATGCACACGAATAGTACGTGTTACCTTAACCTTGCTGCTGTTGTTGAACCATTGGATGTAGTAAGTATGTGGATGTGGTCGTGTGGTGAGAGATAGCTTCTCCACCATCTCCATGCTAGCCAAGTTGTTGCAGCTCCCTCCATCTATGATGATGCGAACAGAACGTTCCTTCACTACTCCCTTTTTATCGAACAAATTATGCCTCTGATTTTGCTCAGCTTGTGTGACCTGCACACTCAAAACACGTTGAGCAACTAAACATTCATACCTGTCAGCATCTTCAGGAGCCATGTATTGCGTCTCATGACCAGAATCATCTCCACTGTGTTCTTCACGTGTAATAAGAGCCAAAGTCTCCTCATCATAGTCGCTAGCGGACTCATACCCACCATCCTTAGTAGCAATCATTGATACGTCTCCAACGTATCTATAATTTATGAAGTATTCATGCTATTATATTATCCATCTTGGATGTTTTATGGGCTTTACTCTGCACTTTTGTATTACTTTCGGGACTAACCTATTGACCCAGAGCCCAGTGCCAGTGTCTGTTTTTTCCCTTGTTTCAGTGTTTTGCGGAAAAGGAATATCAAACGGAGTCCAAACAGAATGAAACCTTCGGGAAAGTTATTTTTGGAAAGACAGCAATCCGGGAGACTTGGAGTGCACGTCAGGGGATCAACGAGGAAGGCACGAGGCAGGGGGCGCGCCCACCCCCTGGGCACGCCCTCCACCCTCGTGGGCCCCTCGTGGCTCCCCTGACGTATTTCTTCCTCCTATATATATACCAATATACCCTAAATCCTTCGGGGAACTGAATAGATCGGGAGGTCTGCCGCCGCAAGCCTCTGTAGCCACCAAAAACCAATCGGGACCTGTTCCAGCACCCTGCCGGAGGGGGGAACCCTCACCGGTGGCCATCTTCATCATCACGGCGCTCTCCATGACGAGGAGGGAGTAGTTCACCCTCGGGGCTGAGGGTATGTACCAGTAGCTATGTGTTTGACCTCTCTCTCTCTCTCTCTCTCTCTCTCTCTCTCTCTCTCTCTCTCTCTCTCTCTCTCTCGTGTTCTTGAGGTGACACGATCTTGATGTATCGCGAGCTTTGCTATTATAGTTGGATCTTATGATGTTTCTCCCCCTCTACTCTCTTGTAATGGATTGAGTTTTCCCTTTGAAGTTATCTTATCGGATTGAGAATTTAATGATTTGAGAACACTTGATGTATGTCTTGCGTGGGATAACCGTGGTGGGATTGAGTTTTCCCTTTGAAGTTATCTTATCGGATTGAGAATTTAATGATTTGAGAACACTTGATGTATGTCTTGCGTGGGATAACCATGGTGGCAATGGGTTATTCTATTGATTCACTTGATGTATGTTTTGGTGATCAACTTGCAGGGTCCGCCCATGAACCTATGCATAGGGGTTGGCACACATTTTCGTCTTGACTCTCCGGTAGAAACTTTGGGGCACTCTTTGAGGTTCTATGTGTTGGTTGAATAGATGAATCTGAGATTGTGTGATGCATATCGTATAATCATACCCACGGATACTTGAGGTGACATTGGAGTATCTAGGTGACATTAGGGTTTTGATTGATGTGTGTCTTAAGGTGTTATTTTACTACGAACTCTAGGGCTGTTTGTGACACTTATAGGAATAGCCCAATGGATTGATCGGAAAGAATAACTTTGAGGTGATTTCGCATCTACCATAATCTATTCGTTTGTTCTCCGCTATTAGTGACTTTGGAGTGACTCTTTGTTGCATGTTGAGGGATATTTATATGATCCAATTATGTTATTATTGTTGAGAGAACTTGCACTAGTGAAAGTATGAACCCTAGGCCTTGTTTCCTAGCATTGCAATACCGTTTACGCTCACTTTTATCATTAGTTACCTTGCTGTTTTTATATTTTTAGATTACAAATACTCATATCTATCATCCATATTGCACTTGTATCACCATCTCTTCGCCGAATTAGTGCACCTATACAATTTACCATTGTATTGGGTGTGTTGGGGACACAAGAGACTCTTTGTTATTTGGTTGCAGGGTTGCTTGAGAGAGACCATCTTCATCCTATGCCTCCCACGGATTGATAAACCTTAGGTCATCCACTTGAGGGAAATTTGCTACTGTCCTACAAACCTCTGCACTTGGAGGCCCAACAACGTCTACAAGAAGAAGGTTGTGTAGTAGACATCAAGCTCTTTTCTGGCGTCATTGCCGGGGAGGTGAGTGCTTGAAGTTATATCTTTAGATCTTGCAATAGAATCTTTTTTTTTCTTGTTTTAGCACTAGTTTAGTTTATCAAAGAAAACTACAAAAAAATGGAATTGATTTTGTCTCATACGCTTCATCTTTTTAATATCTTTCGTGAGTATGATGGAAAAGAAAATTGTGCCAAAGTGTTAGAAGAAGAATGCATTAAAATGTTTGGCACTAAATCTTTGAATGATGAGCATGATTGCAATGTTGTTAGTATGAACTCTTTGAATATACATAGTACTAATGATGATTGCACTAGTTACGATTAAAATGTCTCCTATAAACATGTCAATTTTTGTGGAGTGCATTGGGTTTGCAAGTACACACCAAATAGGGAAGATAGATATTGCAAGAGGCATAAGCATTTAGAAACTAAATGCTTCCAAGAAAGGCTAGATGTTTGTGCTGAAAATTCAAATTTTCTTGGCCGTACTTGTGAACTTTGCAATGAACGGGGTCATTTAACTATCCGATGCAAATTGTTTCATGATCTAATCGTGTCCAAAAACTGTGACGACTTGATTTCCCTTGCACATTATAATGAACTTAGTTTGCTTATGGGTTAAGAAGAAATGAAACGTATAACTAAGCATCTCCCAGAATTTGCCCGTTATGAACTTGATTTTGATCTAGAAGAAATTTATATGTATTGTGCGGTGAATTGCATTGAAAATCCTTATATTGCCAATTACATAAAGAAAAGAAAAGAAATAGAGGATGAAGAGAATACTAATGAAAGGGAAGAGACTTTAATATCCTCCTATTATTTCTTATGATGAATCTGGTAACGAGGAGGAGCCTTCTATTCAACCAATATCATTAATAAGGAGCTCCAAAAAGAGGATTGAACCCACACATGATGTGGTGAAGAAGAAGAAAAGAAAAAGGAAGAGAGGTAAAAGGATATCTCCCCCAATTAATGTTGCTCCTATCATTGTTGTGCCTCATGAAAATGAATTAAAAATAATTGTGGAAGATGATGCATTTGATGATGATCTCGTTATGCCTATTGCTTGTTGTGAAGATTATGATTGGGAAGATAATGATACTTCTTATGATCTTGAAAATCTTTTTAGCACTTTCTTGGAAGAATATGATAATTGCTATACTATTGTTGCTATCCATACTATTAATGATGAGAGTGATTATGCTTATGATATGAAAAGGCCCAAGCTTGGGGATGCTATGTTTGATGAATATGATGTTTTAAAGAATATATTTGCTGAAATTAATGTTTGTCCCAAGCTTGGGGATGCTATGTTTAATGAAGATGATATTTTTAGTCTCCCAAGTTTAGATATGCAAATTTATTATGATGATAGCATGCCTTCTACCTATGACGATTATAGTTATGAAAGTGGGTTTGGAAGAGTGTCAACTTTTGGAAGTAATGATCCCACTATTTTGGAGGATGCTTAATCTTATAATATTTATGAAAGTGGATTTGGAGAGGTCATGACTTTATTTAGTGATGTATCCACTATTTCGGAAGAGGTTTCAATTGATTATGATGAGAACAAAGTTGCTACTTATGATGATTATTGTGATGAAACTTATGCTATAATAAGTAGTGATGACTATATTTATAAAACTTGTCATGATTATGATTACCCTTTTTATTAACATTACTCTTTTAATGTGGAAACAATTTATAGTATTCAAGTCTCTTATGATACTCCCACTATTCCGAATGACACGAATTTTGCTTATGTGGAGAGTAGTAAAATTTCTATGCAAGTAGATCATGAAAATAAGATTTAGGTGCTGGTTATATTGTTGAATTAATTCATGATGCTACTGAAAATTATTATGAGGGAGGAATTTATGCTTGTAGGAATTGCAATAATATCAAGTTTCCTCTCTATGTGCTTAAAATCTTGAAGTTGTGCTTGTTTTACCTTCCTATGCAAGTTGATTGTTGTTCCCATAAGTTGTTTGCTCACAAAATCCCTATGCATAGGAAGTGGGTTAGACTTAAATGTGCTAGTCATATTCTTCATGATGCTCTCTTTATGTCTCAATTCTTATCTTTTATGAGAGCATCATTGAAATCATCATGCCTAGCTAGGGGCGTTAAACGATAGCGCTTGTTGGGAGGCAACCCAATTTTATTTTAGTTTCTTGCTTTTTAGTTATGTTTAGGAATAAATAATACATCTAGATTTTGTTAAGATGTGGTTTTATGTTTTAATTAGTGTTTGTGCCAAGTATAACCTTTGGGAAGACTTGGGTGAAGTCTTTATGATCATGCTGTAAAAAACAGAAACTTTAGCGCTCACGAGATTAGCTAAAAAAATTTACTGGAGAGTGCTATTTAGTTGATTCTTTTTGCAGATTATTACTAGACAAATTCCTCAGGTCCACCAATTTATTTTAGAATTTTTTGAATTCCAGAAGCTTTCGTTAGTTACAGATTACTACAGACTGTTCTGTTTTTGACAGATTCTGTTTTTCGTGTGTTGTTTGCTTATTTTGATGACTCTATGGCTAGTAAAATAGTTTATAAATCATAGAGAAGTTGGAATACAGTAGGTTTAACACCAATATAAATAAAGAATGAGTTCATTACAGTATCTTGAAGTGGTGTTTTGTTTTCTTTCGCTTCTTAGACTCACGAGTCCTTGTTGAGTTTTGTGGGGATGAAGCTTTTGAGATTTAGGGAGACCGTGGTATGAGAGAAATTAAGGAGACACAAAAGCTCAAGCTTGGGAATTCCCAAGGCATCCCTAGTTAATATTTTAAGAAGTCTCAAGCGTCTAAGCTTGGGGATGCCCCGGTAGGCATCCCACCTTTTCTTCTTCAACAATTATCGGTTAGTATCGGTTGAGCCTAAGTTTTCGCTTCTTCACATGATGAGTGCTAACCTTGAAATGTCGTTTTATTTAGCTTTGCTTGATGTTTCAATAAAATACCAAGATCTGAAATTCTTAAATGAGAGAGAGTCTTCACATAGCTACATAATTATTTAACTACTCATTGATCTTCACTTATATCTTTTTGGAGTAGTTTGTCATTTACTCGTGTGCTTCACTTATATCCTATGAGTAAATGGTCGAATGATTTGAATGAAATTATATATGTTTCATATGCCTTTCCTGTGGGGAGTAATGCCTTCACATATAAGAAGTAGAGGTGGTAAATTTATTAAAGGTTAGCAAACATTGTATTGGTCACTTGAACAATTCATGAAAGAGTATTGAAGGAAGAGAGGTTTCACATATAAATATACTATCTTGGACATCTTCTATGATTGTGAGCCCCATTAGTTATCTTCAAACCTGAGAAAATTAGTTGAAGTTGGACAAGGAAGACAACATAATGAGTTATGCTTGGGTATATTTGTATAGAAGTTATATTGTTATGGATCCTCTAACATGTGGTGCTTGCTATTTAGAATCCTTTGCTAGCCAAAATATCTGTACTAAGCGGGAATACTGCTTGTGCATCCAAATTCCTTGAACCGAGTTCCTTCCATGAGTGTCCACCATATCTACCTATATGCGGTATTTACCTGCCGTTCCAAGTAAATTTGCATGTGCCAAACTCTAAACCTTCAAATAATAATCTGTTTTGTATGCCCGAATCGCTCATGTAGCGACTAGGGGCTGTCAGTATCTTCCATCCTAGGTGGGTTATTCTCACGATGAGTGGACTCAGATCATCATTCACGAGAAAAATGGCTGGTAACTGGGATGCCCGGTCCCATGATCCAAAGATCGAAATCAAATCAAAAATAATTGCAAACAAAACTCCCCCATGATTGATGTTAGTTGGAGGCACCCGTTGTTTCGGGCAAGCCATAGATTGATGATTGTTGGTGGAGGGGGAGTAAAATATTTACCTTTCTATTTGGGAACCGCCTATAATGTATGTAGTATGGAAGATATTGGGAACTCTTGGTCGTTATGTTGACAATGAAAGCATACCTCTCAAAATTATTTTCATCTCTATTTTTGCTTCGAGCTCTGGCACCTCTGCAAATCCACCTTCCCTCTGCGAAGGGCCTATCTTTTACTTTTATGCAAGAGTCAATAGTATTCCTTCTCATTCCAAACTACTCTTTAGTTGGCAAGCATCATGTGATGGGAAGATCTAAGCATATATGGCCATTCAAATATATTTGAGCATTAATTATTACTGTTGACATTACCCTTGAGGTAAAAGGTTGGGAGGCGAAACATTAAGCCCCTATCTTTCTTTGTGTTCGATGAATACTATTTGTTCTAAAAATATGCTTTGAGCGGTAGCAATCATGGAAGACTAAAAGATAGTTGAGTATGTGAAGTTTGCTAAATCAAAGCCCTGACATAGACTCTTCCTGAAAATAAGATGAATTGTAATTGTTTGATGACTAATAACACGGTTTGTTAGTTTTCAAGAAATTTTATGATCTATACTTTAACATGTGAATAGCTTGTTACTTGACCATGAAAAGTTCTATGAGTTGAACTACTGTTATGACATATAATGATGCTAGAAAAGGTGACTAAAATTATAATTGATCAAACTTATGCACCTGCTAGCATTCACACTTCATAAATTCTTTCTTTTATCATTTACCTACTCGAGGACGAGCAGGAATTAAGCTTGGGGATGCTGATACGTCTCCAATGTATCTATAATTTATGAAGTATTCATGCTATTATATTATCCATCTTGGATGTTTTATGGGCTTTACTATGCACTTTTATATTACTTTCGGGACTAACCTATTGACCCAGAGCCCAGTGCCAGTTTCTATTTTTTCCCTTGCTTCAGTGTTTTGCGGAAAAGGAATATCAAACGGAGTCCAAACGGAATGAAACCTTCGGGAAAGTTATTTTTGGAAAGAAAGCAATCCGGGAGACTTGGAGTGCACATTAGGGGATCAATGAGGAAGGCACGAGGCAGGGGGCGCGCCCACCCCCTGGGCGCGCCCTCCATCCTTGTGGGCCCCTCGTGGCTCCCCTGCCGTATTTCTTCCTCCTATATATACCAATATACCCTAAAACCTTCAGGGAACAGAATAGATCGGGAGTTCCGCCGCCGCAAGCCTCTGTAGCCACCAAAAACCAATCGGTACCCTGTTCCGGCACCCTGCCAGAGGGGGGAACCCTCACCGGTGGCCATCTTCATCATCCCGGCACTCTCCATGACGAGGAGGGAGTAGTTCACCCCCGGGGCTGAGGGTATGTACCAGTAGCTATGTGTTTGATCTCTCTCTCTCTCTCTCTCTCTCTCTCTCTCTCTCTCTCTCTCTCTCTCTCTCTCGTGTTCTTGAGGTGACACGATCTTGATGTATCTTGATCTTTGCTATTATAGTTGGATCTTATGATGTTTCTCCCCCTCTACTCTCTTGTAATGGATTGAGTTTTCCCTTTGAAGTTATCTTATCGGATTGAGTCTTTAATGATTTGAGAACACTTGATGTATGTCTTGCGTGGGATAACCATGGTGGCAATGGGTTATTCTATTGATTCACATGATGTATGTTTTGGTGATCAACTTATGGTTCCTCCCATGAACCTATGCATAGGGGTTGGCACACGTTTTCGCCTTGACTCTCCGGTAGAAACTTTGGGGCACTCTTTGAGGTTCTATGTGTTGGTTGAATAGATGAATCTGAGAATGTGTGATGCATATCGTATAATTATACCCACGGATACTTGAGGTGACATTGGAGTATCTAGGTGACGTTAGGGTTTTGGTTGATGTGTGTCTTAAGGTGTTATTTTACTACGAACTCTAGGGCTGTTTGTGGCACTTATAGGAATAGCCCAATGGATTGATCGGAAAGAATAACTTTGAGGTGGTTTCGTACCCTACCATAATCTCTTCGTTTGTTCTCCGCTATTAGTGACTTTGGAGTGACTCTTTGTTGCATGTTGAGGGATATTTATATGATCCAATTATGTTATTATTGTTGAGAGAACTTGCACTAGTGAAAGTATGAACCCTAGGCCTTGTTTCCTAGCATTGCAATACCGTTTACGCTCACTTTTATCATTAGTTACCTTGCTGTTTTTATATTTTTAGATTACAAATACTCATACTATCATCCATATTGCACTTGTATCACCATCTCTTCACCGAACTAGTGCACCTATACAATTTACCATTGTATTGGGTGTGTTGGGGACACAAGAGACTCTTTGTTATTTGGTTGCAGGGTTGCTTGAGAGAGACCATCTTCATCCTACGCCTCCCATGGATTGATAAACCTTAGGTCATCCACTTGAGGGAAATTTGATCTGTCCTACAAACCTCTGCACTTGGAGGCCCAACAACGTCTACAAGAAGAAGGTTGTGTAGTAGACATCAATCATCACGCGCTGAGATTTGCATTCTCTCGCGTAATGACCTTGTCCCTTACAACGATGACAAATAATATCACTTGTGTACCCTGTTGATGCCATGCAAGAAGAAGAACTCTGTGCATCCCCAATAGGTGTGCTCTTGGCAGATAGTGGTGGTTGTGCCTGCTTCCTTGTATCACGGCTGGAGGTGGCAGCTGATGGAGGTGTCGGTGCAATTGAATGTGTGGAAGTAGAGGATGCACGCGATGTCCATGATGAAGGTCGACCTGCAGAAAAGTTAGTCCGCGCCAATGCCTCGATCCCAAGACTTCACGCTCAAATTTTACAAGCAAGATGGAATAAACGAGTGATATTGTTATACTCCTTATACTCTAGAATGGTTTGAATCTCTCTATTTAATCCACCCATAAAACGTGCAAGCATGGCTTAATTCTCCTCAACAATACCACATCGAATCATGCCAGTTTGTATTTCCTGATAATATTCTTCTACAGAATTTTTTCCTTGTCTTAAGCGCTGCAATTTTTGAAGTAATTCGCGTTGATAATAAGGTGGAACCCAACGAGTATGCATAGCAGTTTTCAAAGCAGCCCAAGTAGCTGGAATGGGATATAATCTACAATGTTCAGACCACCAAACACATGCAAAGCTAGTGAAAGCACAAACAGCAGCAGGAACACGTCTCTCCTCAAGATATTGTAAACATGTAAACCGTTGTTCAGTTTGTAACGCCCAAGTAAGATATATATCAGGAACATATCTACCCTCAAATGGTGGAATATTCAATTTTAGTTTAGGAAGATGGTCATGAGCTTGTACCTCAGGTGGTGGTGCAGCCCTACCGTTGCGATGATATGCATGAGGACGACCTGGTGGTGGTGGTGCAGGTGGTTGCACGTAGTGCTGATTTTGATCAACCTCATCCTCGTAATGGTCCTCCACCTCTGTAGTAGCACCAGGAGCTGCTGAAGCATCAACGATGGGTACACCATCACGGAAGTTTGACCCGCTCAAGGGGAACGCTACCGCTCGTCCCACTTGATTTGGAAGGCGATGTTGTTGTTGTTGTTGTTGTTGTTGTTGTTGTTGTTGTTGTTGTTGTTGTTGTTGTAGAGGTGCGACAGGTGCAGCAGGCAGTGGAAGACGCGCAAGAAGTTCATTAAATCTGTTATCGAGCATTGTTTCGAACGTCTTCTCAAGGCCAGTGATCTTCTCCATGGCCTCTTGAAAATTGTTCAGCACATCTTGCACCTGTTTAGTCATCATTTGCTGAAACTTATCATGAAGCTCCTTGTTCGTTAAGTTCTCCCAGTCAATCTCGTCGGCTTGTGATCCTGGCATGGTTAGCAGCAATAGAAACACACAAGAATATGATCCTACAGACTACTAACAAGTGGTGGTGGTGGGTGTCACAAATCCGTCAAGCAAATCTCAAATTCTTACCAGTTCTTACCCAGCAGCAGGCGGTGATCGGCAACCGATGTAGTCAAAACTCTCAAAGCTTGGATAAAGCGATTAACAGGGAGAGTCAAACGCACTACGTAGATGTATGTGGAGCTGGGAAGGCTTATAATATGGTAGCAAAAAGGGTCAGCAATAATCAATTCAGAGATGCAAAGTTGAATAAATGCTCAACGACGGTACTGTGCTGGTCCTAGGCTAGACCGTGCTAGAGACGCGATCCTAGAACACTAACAAAATCACGGCGCTGCACGTAAGCAAGGCAAAAGCACACTCTGAATATTTTTTTGCTCTTTTTCTTTGCTCCTCTTTTTTTTGCGAAAAAGCACTATAATGGCGAGTGTCTCAAAACTCTTTCCAAGTCAAACAAACAGGATAGGCACGAAATTTTTTTGGATTTTTTTTTCGGAAAGCAGGGCTGCGACGATGAAAAAGTGCGAAAAAATCACTGTGATGGCGAGTGTCTCAAAACACTCCCTCGGACCTAAAAATAGGATAGGGAAAAATATTTTTGGTCGCCAAAATTTTGGCCTAAAAACTGCCCGGGGGTCTCCAGACTTTTTTTTTCCGAGACCTACTCAGGGAAGGAAATACGAAACGGAAAATAGATGGATCTCGAAAACAAACCAAATATGAAAAGACTCGGATTGGTGGTGGATATAGGATGGTAAGATATGGCAGCGGTGATGGTATATGGATACAGATTGGTGGTGGTATATGGATACGGATTGGTGGTGGTATATGGATACGGATTGGTGATGGTATATGGATACGAACTGGTGGCGGATAAGCGATGGTGGTAGATGACAGGAGCGATGACGATGGTGCGGCGACGGCGTGACAACTTGTGAACAGAACTCGAAACTCTAAGGAAAACTAGACGCTAAGACCAGCAACTTGACACGATGATGCAACCGCAAATTCAACAAAGCAAAATACTGAAAAGACTATGCAAAGGCTCAGACCGGTTCGGATATGATGAACTAACCCTAATTTGTTTTTTTGGCTTTTTTGTGGACTGTAGGTATGAAAAACAGACTCGATCTAAACTATGAAAAACTGTAAAATCTCACCGAGCAACCTGGAAATCTGATACCACTTGATAGAGGCTAAGGTGTCCCGTCTTTCGATGAGATAGTGGCTATCGTTTTGGAGGAAGTCAACTTTGATGATCCGACTACGAACGTGCGAGGACGTCGCGCCTTAGCAATCGCTAAACCAACTCCGAGAGGTTATTGACCACGCCGGAGCACGATCAACCTGACCACGAAGGTCTGTTTCCTGCAGGCAAACAAAGAACAAGCAAGAAACTAAGATTGCAATCTGGATATTGCGAATATAAGAGGAAAGATTTATTGATCAAGGTGGGGTTCTGTGACGCCTTTGTCTGGTCGTTGAACACAAACGAAGTACGCGAAGTTGCAGCTATGGCGAACTTTAATCTAAACAAAACCCAAAGTCTAAACGGTGCCCTAAGGGCTGTATATATGGAGGAAGAGGGGGGTGGATTTCGTAGCCCTTGGGGAAGGGGTCCGAAACCAACCCTATCTCTTGTTTCCCCACACATACAGACTCTAAAAACAGCATATACTTATGTATTTTGAAATTACATGGGCCTGGCCCGATAATAAGGTGACGCAGCACCTAGAATAGCCTCTGGACGAAATTTATGAAGTGGCATCTTGTATATTTCGTCCAAGGCTTCATGCACTCCTTATGGTGGCTTCAAAGTCCTGAAATCATCACTTGTAACTCCGTTCTTGTTTCCCTTGCGCATGCCATCAACTCCATGCTTGTTCTTGCTCCAATGTTCATCCTTCTCCAAGCTAGGCCCTTCATTTGTAAGCAAAACAAATGTATCCAATTTAGGCAGCATCATATTCATGAACATTAGAATCATTACCAAGAAACGAAAGTACCTGATAATTTAATTGGCGTGCGCGAGCTCTAGTAATTGGTCCAGTATGTATAGCAGCAGGGGCTGTGGGTGTAACAATGTTATTGATGTCCTCATCGCTGAATCTTATTGTGATAATTATGAATGTGGATTTGGAGAGGTCATGACTTTATTTAGTAATGATTCCACTATCTTGGAAGAGGTTTCAATCGATTATGATGAGAACAAAGTTCCTACTTATGATGATTATTGTGATGACATTATGCTATAAAAATTAGTGATGATTATATTTATAAAACTTGTCATTATTATGATTACCCTTCTTCTGAACATTACTCTTTTAATGTGGAAACAATTTATAGTATTCGAGTCTCTTATGATACTCCCACTATTCCGAAGTAGAAGAATTTTGCTTATGTGGACAGTAGTAAAAATTCTACGCTTGTAGATCATGAAAAGAATGCTTTATGTGATGGTTATATTGTTGAATTTATTCATGATGATACTGAAAATTATTATGAGGGAGGAACATATGCTTGTAGGAATTGCAATAATATCAAGTTTTCTCTATATCTGCTTAAAGTTTTAAAGTTATGCTTATTTTGCCTTCCTATGCTAGTTGATTATTGTTCCCATAAGTTATTTGCTCACAAAATCCCTATGCATAGGAAGTGGGTTAGACTTAAATGTGCTAGTCATATTCTTCATCATGCTCTCTTTATTTTTCAATTCTTATCTTTTATGTGAGCATCATTGAAAGCAGCATGCCTAGCCAGGGGCGTTAAACGTTAGCGCTTGTTGGGAGGCAACCCAAATTTTATTTTTGTCCTTGATTTTTGCTCCTGTTTAGCAATAAATAATATATATAGCCTCTGATTAGATGTGGTTTTATGTTTTAATTAGTGTTTTTGCCAAATAGAACCTTTGGGAAGACTTGGGGAAAGTCTTTGCTATCTTGCTGTAAAAAACAGAAACTTTAGCGCTCACGAGATTAGCTACCATTTTTTACTGGAGAGTGCTTTTAAGTTGATTCTTTTTTAAGATGATTAATAGATAAATTACTCACGTCCACCAATTTATTTCAGAATTTTTGGAGTTCCATAAGTATACGTTTGATACAGATTACTACAGACTGTTCTGTTTTTGACAGATTCTGTTTTCTATGTGTTGTTTGCTTATTTTGATGAATATATGAGTAGCATCGGAGGGTATGAACCATAGAGAAGTTGGAATACAGTATATATTACACCAATATGAATATATAATGAGTTCACAACAGTACCAAAAGTGGTGATTTATTTTCTTATACTAACGGAGCTTACGAGTTTTCTGTTAAGTTTTGTGTTGTGAAGTTTTCAAGTTGTGGGTAAAGATTCGATGGACTATGAAATAAGGAGTGGCAAGAGCCTAAGCTTTGCGATGCCCAAGGCACCCCAAGGTAATATTCAAGGACAACCAAGAGCCTAAGCTTGGGGATGCCCCGGATGGCATCCCCTCTTTAACTATACTTGGAGCTATATTTTTATTCACCACATGATATGTGTTTTGCTTGGAGCATCATTTTATTTTCTTTTGTTTTGCTTGACGTATGAATAAAATACCAAGATATGAAATTATTAAATGAGAGGGAGTTTTCACATAGCTACATAATTACTTAACTACTCATTGATCTTCACTTATATCTTTTTGGAGTAGTTTGTCATTTACTCGTGTGCTTCACTTATATCCTATAAGTAAATGGTTGAATGATTTAAATATCATAAATATGAAATTATATATGTTTCATATGCTTATCCCATGGGTATTAATGACTTCACATATAAGAAGTAGAGGTGGTAAATTTATTGAAGGTTAGCAAACATTGTATTGGTCACTTGAACAATTCATGAAAGAATATTGAAGGAAGAGAGATTTCACATATAAATATACTATCTTGGACATCATCTATGATTGTGAGCCCCATTAATTATTTTCAAACCTGAGAAAATTAGTAGAAGTTGGACAAGGAAGACAACATAATGAGTTATGCTTGGGTATATTTGTATAGAAGTTATATTGTTATGGATCCTCTAACACGTGGTGCTTGCTATTTAGAATCCTTTGCTAGCCAAAATATCTGTACTAAGCGGGAATACTGCTTGTGCATCCAAATTCCTTGAACCAAGTTTCTTCCATGAGTGTCCACCATATCTACCTATATGTGGTATTTACCTGTCGTTCCTAGTAAATTTGCATGTGCCAAACTCTAAACCTTCAAATAATAATCTGTTTTGTATGCCCGAATGGCTCATGTAGCAACTAGGGGTTGTCAGTGTCTTCCATGATAGGTGGGTTATTCTCACGATGAGTGGACTCCGCTCATCATTCACGAGAAAATGGCTGGTACTGGGATGCCCAGTCCTATGATCAAAAGATCAAAAAAAATTGCAAATAATTTAAACAAACTCCCCCAGGATTGTTGAAAGTTGGACGGCACACCTTGTTTCGGACAAGCCGTGGAGTGTGATTGTTGGTGGAGGGGGAGTAAAATCTTTACCTTTCTGTTTGGGAACTGCCTATAATGTATCTAGTATGGAAGATATTGGGAACTCTTGGTCGTTATGTTGACAATGAAAGCATACCTCTCAAAATTATTTTCATCTCTGTTTTTGCTTCGAGCTCTGGCACCTCTGCAAATCCCTGCTTCTCTCTGCGAAGGGCCTATCTTTTAGTTTTATGCAAGAGTCAGTAGTATTCCTTCTCATTCCAACCTACTCTTGTAGCGACCTGACCCAACATCGGTCAAGTCTCTGTGTCTGTACCATCCCAAGATCATGCTGGTACTCACAGTACATCGATAAAGTAATCAAAGTTCAATCACACCTGAATTTTATTACACGATTCTCATATAGAGTCTTTATTACAAGGGAATAAATTCGGCTCAAGGCCAACTCATGAGAAATAAACTACTAATGCTGCGGAAGCGTCGAGGTAAAGTGAGTCCATCCGATTCCAAAGGGCAATCGCCGAGCGCGGAGCGTAGCCTCACTCCTGATCGGAATATATCTCTGCAACATAATACGTTGCAGCCATGTAGGTCAGCTTTTGGAATAAGCTGGCAAGTCATGAAGAATAACAATAATAAAGTTACTACACTATATGCATTTTGGCTGTGGAGCTCTAAGTTTCATCATTTTGCGAAAAGCCAATTTTATCCTACTACAAAGGACTTATTTGCAAATTACTACAAATTGTTGGTAGTTATTGAGATGGTTCCGCCAACCAATATCTCGTTCCCAATTATTAAGTCATAAACCCTCAAATTAATTCATTAGATTTAGTGTTGAGATATCCGAATACTTCCAAGTTCCAGAGGCTCAAATGTCCGTAACCGGGGACACGGCTAATCGATTAGATCTTTCAACTCTGCAGAGGTTTGTGCACTTTCCCCGCAAGAATCATTCCCTCCTTTAGAGTCTTCGCACTTCATGGTGTTTGAAGACGGGACGAATGAAACAGGGTCTTCCAAAGAGTTCTTCTGGCCACTGCCGGTACCCATCCAATCCTACCGCTCGTCTACTTCTCGTAGTACCGCCCAGCCAGCGTCACTACTAGGGTCAACCCAGCCAGAGCCCATAATGGCTTGCGGCTGCATTGTAAGCTTCCGGTCATGGGGTATCCATCCTTCTCTTCGTGGCTGGGTGAAGCTTTCCGCAGGATGTCATGGCGCTTCTCCATGCATCCCGGCCACCACTGGGTGCTCCAGGTGCCCACAACCGTCCTCCACCCAAAGAGTGATTTTCCAAGTCCATCTTGATCATTGTAGTCCATGGGTTGTCATCATCATTTACTCTCACATCTTGCTTATGAATATCACTCATACCAAATCCGTCTCTGAGCATAGCAAAATAACTACTACGTCCCGGGGTCATGGTAACAAGGGATTGGTTCATCCTACCACATGATACTACTCAAGTTTAATGACTTCAAGATTTCACTACTGCATGCATGGTGGAGTGGTGACAACTACTAATGCACAAAAACATAGGTATAGAAATAACATGATCAAAACTTGCCTTGCTGATGATCCTCGTAAGCTAAAGAGTCGTAGTAGCAAGCTTCGCACTCCGGAAACTCTACCGAGACAAACAATAACCCAATAAGCACAAAGCAAGAGGATCACACAAGATAACAAAAATAACATAACACAACAAAACAATCAAAGCCAAATCAAAAGGAAAACTCAAAGAAAAATCACTCAAAGTTTCCTACTTCAACAATAGCTAGAACTAGTTTTTATATAACAAAATTCCTTAATATAACCTAATCATGGTTTTAGGTTAACTTAACAGAAAGGATTCACTAAGCAACTAGGAGCAAAAAGAATTAATTAAAAAGCTATTATAAAACTCATTTTAGGCCTAATCCAATTTCCATTAAGAAAATAAATTTAAAACTTTTATTAATTATAAATAAAAGTTCATCTACTAGAATGACAGAAACTAACCTAGAATAACTAATCACAAGTTAACAATAAATTAATTTACTAATTAATTAATTAGGAAAACAGGAACTAGTTAATTAATTAGGATTAATAGGATTCTGTCTAAAACTAATTATTTATTAACCCTAAAATACCAAAGTTAATTTCTAGAGTTTGGCAATGTCAAAATAAAGTGGTGACAAAAAGAATCATGCAAAAATAATTTTTCTAACTAAAATTATAGCAGATTTACTATTCTGGCTAAAACAATATTAAAGCATTTTTAATTATTTTTAACATGGCTAAAATGTATTCTACAGAAACTACATAAAATTTTCAATCCAACAAAAAAAGAATCACTCAAAAATATTAAACAGAATAAAAGATATACATTTTTGAAAATTGAAACTATTCGGCTAAAACAGAAAATCAAATTAAAAAGAAAAAGCCCAATGGGCCTATACTGTGCACTAGGCGTAGTTTAGTCTAAACGGGCCTAGGGTTAACTAAAAAAACCGGGCCTAAAAAAAATAAACCTACACTAAAAATAAACCGCTCGGGCCGTCCGGTTTTTCTAATAAAAACATACCCCTTCGGGGGTTCTAATCGGAGCCGTCGATCTAAGATCGAAAGGGGGAGGGTGTTGCCGGGGACTCACCGGACTCGGCGGCAGCGGCGGCGAGAGTGCGTTAGGCGTCCGGCGTCAGCGAAGCCATGAAGTCGTCAGAGACGCGCCTGAGCACGGGAGGTTTGGTGGTGTTGGGGAGGGTCGGGGTGGACTAGGGTGGCGGCGGCGGCGACTTTGGCGGCGGGGAGAGCTTCGGGCTCCGGCGTGCTCGGGAGGGAGAGGGAGAGGGGGTTCGGCGTCGCTAGGGGGGGGAATGGGGTGCGGAGCCTCTGGCTTTTATAGCCAGGGGGTCGGGCGAGGGGCGGAAAGGCATCGGGCGATCGGGATCCCGGATCCTTCGGGATCCGGTGGATCTCCCATGAGCGTGGCTTGGGCGAGGGAAGAAGACGGGCGGGCCCATGGTCGATGAGAGGGAGAGGGGAGGGTTCGGCCGGGTGGCCAAGCCTAGGGAAATCGGGCGAGGGGCGAGGCCGGTGGAGTCAGCCGGGCCGGCCGGGTCACTGGCCGGGCCTCGGGCCATTGGCTGGCCAAAGCGCTGGGTGAGGGGTGAGGTGGCGCTGGCTGGGCCTGGGGTGGCCTGGCTGGCGCCCGAAGGGTTTTTTTTTTATTTTTTTAAATAAAACTAAAACAAAAATAAAACCAAATCTATAAATAATTTATATAGGGTATATATATACCAAAATGATCAGGGGAATATTCCCTTTCATTTGAACATTTTTCCAAAGGCAAAATCCAAACTTTATGAAAATCCATTTTTTCAAATTCAAATAAAATTCAGATTTGAATTCCAAAACTTTTGGCATTGTTTCCTCTGATATTTTTGGAGTGTCATGTTTGCTCCTCTCATACTTTTGATCAAGTATTTATCGTGCTTAGTTTTTGAATTGTTTCCCACATGCCAAAGTTTGAAATTTCAAATTCAAAACTCAACTTGCTCAAACATCAAATGACAATCAAATTCAAACAGAATGCATAGGATGCTTATCTATAATTGTAAAACATTCCAAATAGGAAATTTGGGATGTTACAAACCTACCCACCTTAAGATGAATCTCGCCCTCGAGATTCGGGTTGGCTAGCAATAGGTGCGGATGGTCTCGACGAAGATCTTCTTCGCGTTCCTGTGTGGCTTCTTCCTCGGTGTGGTGACTCCACAAAGACCTTGCAAAACTTGATGACCTTGCTTTGCGGGTGACTCTGCTTGCGGTCTCGAGAATTTTGACGGGTTTCTCCTTGTAAGTCAAATCACCGCTGTCAAGCTGTATGGCCTCTAGGGGCACCGTATCTCTCAACGGAACATCGGTCATGTCGGCATGGCACTTCTTCAGCTGAGAAACGTGGAAGACATCATGAACTCCGGACAATCCTTCCGGCAATTCCAACTTGTATGCACCTTCTCCACGACGTTCGAGGATTTTGTAGGGCCAATGAATCGGGTGCTAACTTTCCCTTGACTCCAAACCTCTTGATTCCACGAAGTGGAGACACACGAAGGTATGCTCGGTCTCCCACTTCGTAAGTCACCTCCTTGCGCTTACTATCGGCATAACTCTTCTGTCGCGACTGTGCTATCTTGAGCCTGTCTCGAATCAGCTTGACTTTCTCTTCGAATCCTTGATAAGATCGGAACCGAAAAGTGATCGATCTC
Organism: Aegilops bicornis; assembly: GCA_021605145.1. Lineage (NCBI taxonomy): Eukaryota > Viridiplantae > Streptophyta > Magnoliopsida > Poales > Poaceae > Aegilops > Aegilops bicornis. The sequence continues at coordinate 93,887,778 of CM038671.1, forward strand.
CAACACTATCCCACAAAGAATGGCGTTACGCACCTTCTTCCGTATAGAGCTTGAAAGGGGCCATCTTCGATCGATTGATAATCGTTGTTGTATGAGAATTCTGCGTATGGTAAATTATCATCCCAGCTAGACCCATAGTCTAGCACACAAGCCCTCAACATGTCCTCCGTAATCTGATTGACTCTCTCACCGTCCATCTGTCTTCATGCGGATGAAAAGTCAGATCAATTCCAGCCTCGCACTCCAAAGTTTCATGCAATCGCTTCCAAAACTTTGAGGTAAACTGTTCCTCTATCGACACGATTTTCCTCGGAACTCCATGCGGACATACGATCCTGGTCATGTATATCTTGGCCAACTTAGCACCGGTATAGGTAGTCTTCACAGAATGAAGTGAGCTACCTTAGTCAAACGATCAACCACTACCCGGATAGAATCATAACCTGAACGGGTCCCGGTAATCCTGTGATGAAATCCATACCAAGTTTCTCCCACTTCCAATCGAATTGGCAAAGGTTGAAGTAACCTGCTGGCTTCGATGTTCTGCCTTTACATCGTTGGCAAACATCGACATCGCTACGTACTCGGCAATGTCCTTCTTCATACCGCCCACCGTAAACTTTGCTTCAAATCCAGGTACATCTTGGTGTTGCCGGATGAATCGAGTACGGTGAATCATGAGCCTCCTGAAGAATTAGCTTCTGAGCTCGGGATCATTGGGCACATAAATACGATCCTCAAACCATATAGTTCCGTGTTCATCCTTTCGAATCCTTTAGCTTTTCCTTCCTCCATCTTTTGCTTTATCTCATCGATTTCCTTGTCCGACTTCTGGGCTTCACGAATCCTTTCGGTCAAGGTGGACTGAACTTCCAGAGTTGCAACAAATCCTCTCGGAACTATCTCCAGTCGGAGATCTCTGAGGTCATCGACTAACTCCCGGGTAATCCTCCTGCCGTGAGAGTATTCACATAACTCTTACGGCTCAAAGCATCTGCTACCACATTGGCCTTACCGGGTGGTAATGCAATCTCATGTCGTAGTCCTTTATCAACTCTAGCCATCTCCTCTGCACGAGGTTCAATTCCTTCTGCGTGAAGATATATTTCAAACTCTTGTGATCTCAGTATAGACATCACAACGATTTCCAATGAGGAAATGTCTCCAGTCTTGAGTGCATGCACTATACCGCTAACTCCAAATCATGTGTGGCATAATTCATCTCATGAGGCCGTAGCTGTCTGGAGGCATAAGCTACAACCTTACCTTCCTGCATCAATACTCCTCCGAGTCCTTGACGAGAAGTGTCACAATAGACCTGGTATTCCTTATGTATGTCCGGCAATATCAACACTGGGGCTGTGACCAACCGTTTCTTCAATTCCTGAAAACTGGCTTCACATTCATCGGTCCAAACATACTTGGCTTCCTTCTTCAACAGCTCAGTCATGGGCTTGGCAATCTTCGAGAAGTTCTCAATGAACCTCCGATAATATCCTGCGAGTCCGAGAAAACTGCGGATCTCCTTGGTCGAGGTGGGTGACTGCCAATCGGTGGTGATTCAACTTTGGCGGGATCAACTGCTATTCCTTCCCTGAAATAACATGTCCGAGGAATCCAACTTCCTTCAGCCAAAATTCACATTTGCCGAACTTGGCATACAACCGATGTTCTCGAAGTTTCTCCGAACTAGACGCAAATGCTCTTTATGCTCTTCCTCGCTCTTGGAGAAGATCAATATATCATCGATGAACACCACGACAAACTTGTCCAGATATTCCATGAACACCTTGTTCATCAAATTCATGAAGTATGCAGGAGCATTAGTCAATCCAAATGACATGACGGTATACTCATATAAACCATACCGTAGTGAATGCTGTTTTGGGTATATCCTTTTCACGGATTTTCAATCGATGATACCACGATCAAGATCGATCTTAGAGAATACCTTGGCTCCAACAAGCTGATCAAACAAGTCATTGATCATCGGCAAGGGTACTTGTTCTTGATGGTTACCTCGTTCAATGCACGATAATCCACAACCATCCTCAAGCTTCCATCCTTCTTCTCTACCAAAAGAACTGGGCTCCCCAAGGTGACGAGCTTGGACGAATATATCCTTTCTCCAATAACTCATTTATTTGATCCTTGATCTCTTTCAACTCATTCGGTGGCATCCGATAAGGTCTCTTGGATATTGGGGCTGTGCCGCAATAACTCAATCGAAATTCAATGTCCTGTCCGGCGGCATTCTGGTAATTCCTCCGGAAACACATCGGGAAATTCTTGCACTCGCCACTTCCTCTGAACAACTCCCGTGAGGGAATGCACTGATTCTTCATCCGGCCGAGCCTGGCTACATACTTGATCCTCTTCTGCTCCGGTGGTGAGCAGAATAGACTTCTTGAACACGATCAATGTTCCTTCATACTTTGACAACCAATCCATGCCTAGGATTACATCCAAGGTCTGAGTTTCCAACACTATGAGTTCCACGGAAATTTGTGGTTCCCTATGTTGAGGGTTGCGGGACGCCTTAAGCTCGCCATCATTTCTCCTCCCGCGAATCGACGCGAAGGGGGCTTCTAAGGGTTCTAGTGCGCAATCCGTACTTATCCACAACTACCCTTGATATGAAATGAATGCGTTGCACCGTAATCAAAGAGAACCAAAACTGAACGTGAATTCAATAAAAACTTACCAACCACGATTATGCGGCTGATCATAGACGTCCTCCACGTCGATGTGGTTCACCGAGCACGAGGGAACGGATTGGGCTTCTTGGCTGAGCCTCCATTGCCATTACCATTCCTCCGCTTGGCCTCCGGGCAGTCGGTGGCGTAGTGCCCTGCCTTCCGGCACTTGAAGCGGTGATGTGGCTCGATCCTTGAGCCGGGCAGAACGGTGCTGATTGCCATTACCATTTCCATTGCCATTGCCATTACCATGGCACGACTTGTTGTCCTGGCTGCGGTTGTTCCCATTTCCTCCATGGTTATGACCTCCATGGTTATGATGGGTGTGCCCTCCGAGCACGGTGCATAGCGGGCTTCTGCTGAGCTCCCGAGTTGTGCTTCCCCGGCTGTACTTCCGCTTGCGGCTTTCTATCTGCTGCCGCTTGCCTTCCGTAATGGTGGCCTTGTCTACCAGCTCCGGTAGTTGTTGAAAGTAGCCACAATAAGCTGCATGCTTAGTTCATCATTGAGTCCCTCAAGGAACTTCTCCCGCTTGGCGGCGTCTGTGGCCACATCATCGGGGCATAGCGAGCAAGCTTGCTGAATTCATCCACGCATCGTGCACAAGACGATTCTCCTGGCGTAAGTTGCGGAACTCACGCTTCTTCGCACTCATGGCTCCACCGGGACATGAAGCGGTCACGAAAAACTGCTGGAATTGGTCCCATGTGATGCCACCCATGGGAAAAGTGGCAGTAGTTCTCCCACCAAGAAGCTGCAGGTCCATCCAGCTTGATGCGCTGCAAAGCGCACCTTCTCAAAGATCGGTGCATCCAACGGTGACTAGCTCCTTCCGATTTTATGAGCCAATCATCAGCCACAATTGGCTCAAGGCTACTAGAGAACATGGCGGATTCAACCTCAGAATCGAGTCAAGTTGTCCACAAAGGTGGTGGCGGTGGATTGTTGGCGGTGTTGTTCTGATTCTGAATCAGGAGCTGCATCAGTGCATTCTGCTGCTGGAGCAGCTGGGTGAGCTCCGGCGGGAAACCAGTGTCACGTCTCGGAGGCATCTGGTGTTTTTTTTGGAGTGGGTGAGAAAATTAGAATAGAACAATGGTCTATAAGGAATAACACTACCCACATGAATGCACAATCATAACACACCAATCATTTATTCATTCCACTCAAACATGGTTCAAACTCGATTACAAAAGCTCATGACTAATCGAAGGAAAAACATCGGCCTAACTGATCGACGAAAAAGTAAAAGATAACATGGTGGTCGACTAAAAGTCTTCATCAGTGGCGCCTCCTCTTGGGGTTTCCTTCAGTGGTACTCCCTTCGAAATCCTGATCATTGCTCACGAGGGGTGCTTCATCTCCACTCGGGTAAAGGTCCTCTCCCAAGTCCATCTTCTCCTCTATCGTGGCAAGCTTCATCTTCAGGTCGTCGACTGTCTCCATGAAGTCCGTGATTTCTTCCTCATGGCCAAGGAAGTCTGCGAGCCTTCTCCTCCAGCCCAGTTCACGGAACAAAGCCTCCGTGTGTCTTCGAAGTTACGGCGAGCCTGAATCTCCGCTTCCGAGAAGACACTCCAAGTCCCGGATGTAAGAGAGGGTGGAATCGTCCTCGATGGTACGGATGATATCTCCATTCCTTGCCTGCGAGAAACCATGGCGAGGTCTCGAGTGATCGAGCTCGGCCTCAGACTCCTCGGAGATGTCCAAGTGCTCGATAGATCGCCACGTCCTTCCGATGATCCAGCTTGAACTCGGTGAACTCAAAGTCAATCGGCTCCGTCATGTCCTCCAAAGGTCCTCCCCGGAATATGCACCTCAACTCAGGCGGGTGTCCGCTTAAGTGCATTAGTGGGTTTCCGGTGATCGAGGGTAGAGCTATCTTCACCGCTTCACCATCTGGACCAGCTTTCTTCCAAAGGGCATCGTCTCGTCGGTCAGCGTAACTCCGTAGCAAAACTGGGGTGAACTCGGCGGCCATCTAGAATGTTGCAAAGGGAGAAGAGTCGAATTGAACAGGAAGAATTATAGAATGAAAAGGGGTTCAAAGTAAATGGTCTCGCTATGGCTTTCCGATCCTAGGGGTTACGATCCTACGGTCGTGTGCTCGATACCATCTCAGTGGCGACTGACCCAACATCGGTCAAGTCTCCGTGGTCTGCATTCATCCCAAGATCATGATGGTACTCACAAGACATCGATAAAGTAATCAAAGTTCAATCACACCTGAATTTTATTACACGATTCTCATATAGAGTCACAAGGGAATAAATTCGCTCAAGGCCAACTCATGAGAAATAAACTACTAATGTCATGGAAGCGTCGAGGTAAAGTGAGTCCATCCGACTCAAAGGGCAATCGCCGAGCGTGAGCGTAGCCTCACTCCCGATCGAATATATCTCGCAACATAATACGTTGCAGCCATGTAGGTCAGCTTTTGGAATAAGTGGCAAGTCATGAAGAATAACAATAATAAAGTTACTACACTATATGCATTTTGGCTGTGGAGCTCTAAGTTTCATCATTTTGCGAAAAGCCAATTTTATCCTACTACAAAGTGGACTTATTTGCAAATTACTACAAATTGTTGGTAGTTATTGAGATGGTTCCGCCAACCAATATCTCGCTCCCAATTATTAAGTCATAAACCCTCAAATTAATTCATTAGATTTAGTGTTGAGATATCCGAATACTTCCAAGTTCCAGAGGCTCAAATGTCCGTAACCGGGGACACGGCTAATCGATTAGATCTTTCAACTCTGCAGAGGTTTGCGCACTTTCCCCGCAAGAATCATTCCCTCCTTTAGAGTCTTCGCACTTCATGGTGTTTGAAGACGGGACGAATGAAACAGGGTCTTCCAAAGAGTTCTTCTGGCCACTGCCGGTACCCATCCAATCCTACCGTTCGACTACTTCTCGTAGTACCGGCCCAGCCAAATATTACTACTAGGGTCAACCCAGCCAGAGCCCATAATGGCTTGCGGCTGCATGTAAGCTTCCGGTCATGGGGTATCCATCCTTCTCTTCGTGGCTGGGTGAAGCTTTCCGCAGGATGTCATGGCGCTTCTCCATGCATCCCGCCACCACCGGGTGCTCCAGGTGCCCGTCAACCGTCCTCCACCCGGTAGTGATTTTCAAGTCCATCTTGATCATTGTAGTCCATGGGTTGTCATCATCATTTACTCTCACATCTTGCTTATGAATATCACTCATACCAAATCCCGTCTCGAGCATAGCAAAATAACTACTACGTCTCGGGTCATGGTAACAAGGGATTGGTTCATCCTACCACATGATACTACTCAAGTTTAATGACTTCAAGATTTCACTACTGCATGCATGGTGGAGTGGTGACAACTACTAATGCACAAAAACATAGGTATAGAAATAACATGATCAAAACTTGCCTTGCTGATGATCCTCGTAAGCTAAAGAGTCAGAGTAGCAAGCTTCAGACTCGAAACTCTACCGAGACAAACAATAACCCAATAAGCACAAAGCAAGAGGATCACACAAGATAACAAAAATAACATAACACAACAAAACAATCAAAGCCAAATCAAAAGGAAAACTCAAAGAAAAATCACTCAAAGTTTCCTACTTCAACAATAGCTAGAACTAGTTTTTATATAACAAAAATTCCTTAATATAACCTAATCATGGTTTTAGGTTAACTTAACAGAAAAGGATTCACTAAGCAACTAGGAGCAAAAAGAATTAATTAAAAAGCTATTATAAAACTCATTTTAGGCCTAATCGAATTTCCATTAAGAAAATAAATTTAAAACTTTTATTAATTATAAATAAAAGTTCATCTACTAGAATGACAGAAACTAACCTAGAATAACTAATCACAAGTTAACAATAAATTAATTTACTAATTAATTAATTAGGAAAACAGGAACTAGTTAATTAATTAGGATTAATAGGATTCTGTCTAAAACTAATTATTTATTAACCCTAAAATACCAAAGTTAATTTCTAGAGTTTGGCAATGTCAAAATAAAGTGGTGACAAAAAGAATCATGCAAAAATAATTTTTCTAACTAAAATTATAGCAGATTTACTATTCTGGCTAAAACAATATTAAAGCATTTTTAATTATTTTTAACATGGCTAAAAATGTATTCTACAGAAACTACATAAAATTTTCAATCCAACAAAAAAAGAATCACTCAAAAATATTAAATAGAATAAAAGATATACATTTTTGAAAATTGAAACTATTCGGCTAAAACAGAAAATCAAATTAAAAAGAAAAAGCCCAATGGGCCTATACTGTGCACTAGGCGTAGTTTAGTCTAAACGGGCCTAGGGTTAACTAAAAAAACCGGGCCTAAAAAAAATAAACCTACACTAAAAATAAACCGCTCGGGCCGTCCGGTTTTTCTAATAAAAACATACCCCTTCGGGGGTTCTAATCGGAGCCGCCGATCTAAGATCGAACGGGGGAGGGTGTTGCCGGGGACTCACCGGACTCCGGCGACGGCGACGGCGGCGGCGAGAGTGCGTTGGGGCGTCCGGCGTCAGCTTCAATGAAGTCGTCAGACGCCATACGAGCACGGGAGGGTTTGGTGGTGTTGGGAGGGTCGGGTGGACTAGGGTGGCGGGCGCGACTTTGGCGGCGGGAGAGCTTGAACTCAAGCGTGCTCGGGAGGGAGAGGGAGAGGGGTTCAAGGCCGCTAGGGGGAATGGGTGAGCCTCGCTTTTATAGCCGTGGGCTCAGCGAGGCGGAAAGGCATCGGGGCGATCGGGATCCCGGATCCTTCGGGATCCGGTGGATCTCCCATGAGGCGTGGCTTGGGCGAGGGAAGAAGACGGGCGGGCCCACGGGTCGCTGAGAGGGAGAGGGGAGGGTTCGGCCTGGCCAAGCCTAGGGAAATTCGGGCAAGCAGGGGCGAGGCCGTGGAGCCGGGCCGGGTCATTTGGCTGGCCGGGCCTGTGGGCCAAAGTGCGGAGGGGTGAGGTGGCGCCTGGCTGGGCTCTGGGTGGCTGGTGGCGCCTCAAGGGTTTTTTTTATTTTTAAATAAAAATAAAACAAAAATAAAACCAAATCTATAAATAATTTATAAATGGTATAAATATACCAAAATGATCAGGGGAATAATACATTTCATATGAACATATTTACAAAGGCAAAATCAAAAAATTATGAAAATACATTTTTCAAATTCAAATAAAATTCAGATTTGAATTCCAAAACTTTTGGCATTGTTTCCTCTGATATTTTTGGAGTGTCATGTTTGCTCCTCTCATACTTTTGATCAAGTATTTATCAGGCTTAGTTTTTGAATTGTTTCCCACATGCCAAAGTTTGAAATTTCAAATTCAAAACTCAACTTGCTCTGAAACTTCAAATGACAATCAAATTCAAACAGAATGCATAGGATGCTTATCTATAATTGTAAAACATTCCAAATAGGAAATTTGGGATGTTACAACTCTTTAGTTGGCAAGCATCATGTGATGGAAAGATCTAAGCATATATGGCCATTCAAATATATTTGATCATGAATTATTATTGTTGACAATTATCTATATGATAAATAAGTTGGGAGGCGAAACATTAAGCCCCTATCTTTCTCGTGTTCGATGAATACTATTTGTTCTAAAAATATGCTTTGAGTGGTAGCAATCATGGAAGACTAAATGATAGTTGAGTATGTGAAGTTTTCTGAATCAAAGCTCTGACATAGACTCTTCCTGAAAATAAGATGAATTGCAATTGTTTGATGACTGAGAGCATAGTTTGTTAGTTTTCAAGAAAGTTTATGATCTATACTTTAACATGTGAATAGCCTGTTACTTGATCATGAAAAGTTCTATGAGTTGAGCTACTGTTAGGACATATAATGATGCTAGAAAAGGTGATTGAAATTACCATTGATCAAACTTGTGCACCTGCTAGCATTCACACTTCATAAATTATTTCTTTTATCATTTACCTACTCAAGGACGAGCAGGAATTAAGCTTGGGGATGCAGATACGTCTCCAACGAATCTATAATTTATGAAGTATTCATGCTATTGTATTATCTGTTTTGGATGTTTATGGGCTTTACTAAACACTTCTATATTATTTTTGGGACTAACCTATTAACCGGAGGCCCAGCCCAAATTGTTGTTTTCTTGCCTATTTCAATGTTTCAAAGAAAATGAATATCAAACAGAGTCCAAACGGAATGAAACCTTCGGGAGAGTTATTTTCGGAATGGAAGCAATCCAGGAGACTTGGAGTAGACGCCAGGGAAGCTTCAAGGTGGCCACGAGGCAGGGAGGCGTGCCCCCACCCTCGTGGGCTCCTTGTGGCTCCCCTGACCGACTTCTTTCGCCTATATATGTCCATATACCCTAAAAACATCGAGGAGTAGAATAGATCGGGAGTTCCGCCGCCGCAAGCCTCTGTAGCCACCAAAAACCAATCGGGCCCTGTTCCGGCACCCTGCCGGAGGGGGGAACCCTCATCGATGGCCATCTTCACCATCCCGGCGCTCTCCATGACGAGGAGGGAGTAGTTCACCCTCGGGGCTGAGGGTATGTACCAGTAGCTATGTGTTTGATCTCTCTCTCTCTCTCTCTCTCTCTCGTGTTCTTGATGTGATACGATCTTGATGTATCGCGAGCTTTGCTATTATAGTTGGATCTTATGATGTTTCTCGCCCTCTACTCTCTTGTAATGGATTGAGTATTCCTTTGAAGTTATCTTATCGGATTGAGTCTTTAAGGATTTGAGAACACTTGATGTATGTCTTGCATGTGCTTATCTGTGGTGACAATGGGATATTCACGTGATCCACTTGATGTATGTTTTGGTGATCAACTTGCGGCTTCCGTAACATTGTGAACTTATGCATAGGGGTTGGGACACGTTTTCGTCTTGACTCTCTGGTAGAAACTTTGGGGCACTCTTGGAAGTTTTATGTGTTGGTTGAATAGATGAATCTGAGATTGTTTGCTGCATATCGTATAATCATACCCACGGATACTTGAGGTGATATTGGAGTATCTAGGTGACATTAGAGTTTTGGTTTATTTGTGTCTTATGGTGTTATTCTAGTACGAACTCTATGATAGATCGAACAGAAAGAATAGCTTCGTGTTATTTTACTACGAACTCTTGAATAGATCGATCAGAAAGGATAACTTTGAGGTGGTTTCGTACCCTACAATAATCTCTTTGTTTGTTCTCCGCTATTACTGACTTTGGAGTGACTCTTTGTTGCATGTTGAGGGATATATATATGATCCAATTATGTTATTATTGTTGAGAGAACTTGCACTAGTGAAAATATGAACCCTAGGCCTTGTTTCCTAGCATTGCAATACCGTTTGCGCTCACTTTTACCACTTGCTACCTTGCTGTTTTTATATTTTCAGATTACAAAAACCTATATCTACCATCCATATTGCACTTTATCACCATCTCTTCGCCGAACTAGTGCACCTATACAATTTACCATTGTATTGGGTGTGTTGGGGACACAAGAGACTCTTTGTTATTTGTTTGCAGGGTTGTTTGAGAGAGACCATCTTCATCCTACGCCTCCCACGGATTGATAAACCTTAGGTCATCCACTTGAGGGAAATTTGCTACTGTCCTACAAACCTCTGCACTTGGAGGCCCAACAACGTCTACAAGAAGAAGATTGTGTAGTAGACATCAGGTACACACATCGGATGGTGAAGCGTGGAAGCACTTCGATGCATTATATGCAGAAAAAAGGTAGATCCAAGGCATCCTCGAGTCGGCATCAGCACGGATGGGTTTAGTGTGTTTGGTTTTGGTCTGACGGCAGCCCAATACAGTTGTTGGCCCGTATTTGTCTTTCCACTCAATCTCCCCCCTAGACAGATTATGCAAAGAAACAACATTTTTCTGACATTGATAATTCCAGGGCCGAACTATCCGGGAAAGAATATGAATGTGTACATGCATCCGCTTAAGGATGAATTGCAATAATCTTGGGATAATGGGTTCAAGACATACGGCGCCTTTAACAAACATAACTTCATAATGTGTGTTTGGTACATGTACTCGACGCATGAATTGCCGGCGTATGCGCTATTTATTGGATAGTGTGTGCATGACTTGCCCACATGCAAGGCAGCTCTTGAGTTTCGATGGCCGCAGGCGGGTCGCAAGTTTTCTTGCTTCGACTTGCATAGACAGTTCCTGGATCCTCGCCATAAGTTCAGGAAAGACAAGAAGAACTTCATGAAAGGTAGAGTTTTCAAAAACTCTACACCACCTCCGTTGACAGGCCAAGAGACCCTGGATCAGTTAAACGCTCTCGAGCCATATCCAGAGCGTCCAGGGTATTTCAAGGGGTATAATTCGAAACACGCCTGGACTCATAAGACATGCTTGTGGGATCTGCCTTACTTCAAAGACCTCCTTTTCCCACACAACATCGACGTGATGCACACTGAAAAGAGTATCACCGAGGCACTTTTCGGTACATTGTTCGGCATAGACGGGAAGTCAAAGGATAATACTAAGGCTAGAGTCGATCAGGAGGCACTATGTGATAGACGGTTACAAAACAGGCAAGAACCAAAAGGAAAGCAGAACTGGACGAAGCCAAAGGCATGGTTCAATCTTGGAAGGCCAGCTATGAGGGAAATTATCTTGTGGGTGAAAATGCAGTTGATGTTCCCCGATGGTTATGCAGCGAATCTAAAGAGGGGAGTGAGTCTTGACAAATTGAAAATATTTGGTCTCAAGAGTCATGATTGGCACATATGGATTGATCGGGTAATGCCAGTGATGTTGCGTGCCTTCATCCCTGAGGATGAATGGCTAGTACTGGCAGAGCTGAGCTATTTCTTCCGTGTTCTTTGTGCGAAAGATCTATCACCTGCCGTGATAAAAGAAATGGAAGAGGCGCCGGAGTTGGTCTGCAAGTTAGAGAAAATCTTTCCACCGGGCTTCTTTAATCCAATGCAACACTTGATTTTGCATCCCCCGACCGAGGCAAGATTGGGGGGGGGGGGCGTGCAAAATCGTTGGTGCTACGCATGAATCGAGAGGATGCAGAAGACGCTCCGAGCAAAATGTAAAAATAAACGTCAAATTGAAGCATCGATGGTCGAGGCATTCATTACTAAGGAGGCGGCAAACTTCATGACAACACACAACGAAGCCAAAAATCGTCATTTGAACAACCCGAAGCCTCGGTACAATGCTGGCGACCATAAATCCAACCTCAGCCTATTCAAAGGGAATCTCGCACCAACCGGTGCTTCGAAACCAATATCGTTCGATGTCGAAGAATGGCGGACCATTTCGTTGTATATCTTCACCAACCTAACATAAGTGTGGCCGTACATCGAGTAAGTTCTCGCGTGCATTGTTTTGCAACTTCTAATTCCTTTGAACTGCTCTTATTTCCAGATATTTTTTGATACAGTCGATACGTTGCCTGTTTCTCGGATGGAGCGGTGATATAAAAGGGATCCATCGAAAAGTATGAGCTTCTGGAAAAGCAAGGAGCCGACTTTCCCAGTTTCATCTCTTGGTTCAAACAAATGGTAATTTCCATTAGACCATTCTCATTTCTTCGTCTAATTTGCGGCTAATGCAACAATCCTTTCGTATTAAACTTGTAGGCTAATTCAGAGTCTATGGACGCCGAATTGAGACAAGTAGCTGATGGTTTTGACTTTAAGGTCCGTTCATTTGACAAATACAACATCAGCGGGTATCGCTTTCATACCTACGGCAAAGAGCTATCTATGGCCGACCGAAAGTCTACAAATTGTTGTGTCTCTGCTATCGGCGATGGAGGTATCGAGTACTATGGGAGAGTTGAAGCAATTTTATGAACTTCTATTCTATGGTCAAAACGCATCGAACGTTGTAGTCTTCAAATGTTACTGGTTCCAGCCGAAAGAGACTAGAATGACTAATGAACATATAGGGCTAGTCGAAATCAAACAAAGCACCCATTTAGATGTTCCCGGTGTCTATATTACGGCTCAACAGGCGACCCAAGTTTTCTATCTATCGTGGGCCTGCCAAACTGATCCAAATCTGAATGGTTGGGATGTTGTTTATGAAGTGCCGCCATGTGTTAGACCACCTCCCCCCAATGAAGAGGATTATGAACCTCACATTAACCCAGACACATATGAAGGTGAATTCTTCCAAGAAACACGTCTTTCCAAAAAATGCTTCAAGAAACGCTCACCTTCACATTAGAACATTGAAATAGACCGCGATAGTGAACCCGACTTCACCCCTGAGCCGGAACGAGAAGAGACTGAACAAGAAGAGGTTACCGCTGCGGATGACTTGTCAATGCTTCACCGATTACGTAAAGGTTGCCTTCCACATGTTGATGCCGCTGAACCCGATGAGCACTTCATTCATGATAGTGATGATGATGATGCATTTATTGATCCCGGAGCATTTATTGAACCTGACGATCCAGATTATTATTAGGTATTCAATTTTTTTATGTTGTACTTGATTTATATAGTTACTTGTATGATTTATATAGTTACTTGTATAATTTTCTTACTTTGTATGATTATTTGTTATACTTAGTGTCATGGTCTTGATATCCGTCCCCGTCGGCCCTCGCCCGCTTTATGATTCAGATGTGGTAAATTCTCTTTTATAACTATTTGTTGCATTTCACATTTATGACAATTATGGCCATCAAGTTGACATAGAGATATTTTTATCTAGGAGGTATGTGGACCGGAAATTGCAACCGACCCTCTTGTCGAGAAGTTAAATTTAGTTGAAAAAGAAAATGAGTATTTGAAAGAAAAAATTAAAAGAATTGAAGAAGAGAAGACGGAATTGGAGTTGTATGTTGCCGATGTCGTCGATGATCACAAGATGAAGATGAATGCAATGCGCTTGAAGATTAAGAAGATTAGAAAATATGCCATTGATAATGAGGCTTGGTATCATTACGCCGTTGGATCTATTGTTACCTTAGTTGCGATCTTCATCGCATTTGTTGTGATGAGGGTAAGTTTTCTCTAGTGTTTTGCTTAACAAATGCATACTTACCTTATTTCCCTCCTAAATGGCATAATTACCTAAGTTAGATAAACAATGAGCTATACTTACATAAGTTGGCTAAAAATGGCATCATTACCTAGGTTAGCACAAAAATGACCTATACTTACCTTATTTTTAACCAAATTGACATAATAAGCTTAGTTGGCCAAAAATGGCATAATTACCTATGTTAGCTCTAAAATGACACAAATAAGGAATATCAAGAAGAAAAACAAGAAAGAGAATAAAAAGAAAGAATAGAAGAAGAAACATAAGAAAAAGAAAGAATAAAAGAAGAAGAATGAGAATGAGGAGGAAAGGAGAAGAAGAAGAAGAAGAAGAAGAAGAAGAAGAAGAAGAAGAAGAAGAAGAAGAAGAAGAAGAAGAAGAAGAAGAAGAAGAAGAGAAGACTAGAATAAGAAGAAGGTATCTAGCTAGTCTTGTTCTTGTTCTTCTTCTTCTTCTTCTTATCTTATTCTTCTTCTTCTTCTTCTTCTTCTTCTAACTTTCTTACTCCCATTTTTGCAGGTTTGATTCACTTCATGGAAGCAGCATTGATGGACTGCTAGTGTTTAGTTATTGTTTTCATTTGTATTGATGAACAATGTGAAACTATGTAAGTATATATATGGATGAACTCCGTGAAACTATGTATGTATTGGATATTTTAATACCCTATGTGTTCTGTTGTATTGATGGACTGCTAGATGTTTGATACATGGGCTAGTTTGATGTTGAAACTATATATATCATATATATCTTTTGAAAATGCAGGGATATAACAGAAAACAGAAAAAACGGCAACAATACAGGCAGTTTGCCATCCGCCGTCGACGGCAAGAGGCCACGTGGAAGCCACCTGTGCAACCTGGGAGCAACCCATTTGGTCATTTTGCCGTCGGTGACCGACGACAAAGAGCTGGTCTCTGCCGACGATCTCGCCGATGTCGTGGCTGGACATCTTTGTCGTCTGCTAGCTGACGGCAAAGGCTGCCGTTAGCCACCTAACGTGACTGACGCATGTTTTTTGCCGTCCATGTTCTTTGTCGTCAGCCACCGACGGCAAATGGCCTTTGCCGTCCGCTTTGTGGAAACAGACGGCAAAGAACATGTTTACCGTCACTCTCTTTGTCGGGCAAGTTTGTCGTCGGTGGCTGACGGCAAAGAGCTTTATCATCCGCTTTTGGTGCCTTTGCCGTCCGCCATGGCGGACGGTAAATAGGCTGATTCCTATAGTGATACCGGATGTAAACTACTCATCAATTTATGGTAGAAATGTTGAACAGAAGAAAAGAACTAACTTTTTTATACCCAGATACCGGATTCCTATAGTTTGTACCCAGACATTCTTATTACGAAACACAAAACACAAACAGTACACAAATTACAACATGAAGTTGAAATAAAAGCACCTGAGGGATCAAGGTTCCGTTTGTCGCTTGTGTCCTGATGTGATGTAGTTGCGAGAATGAAACCCTGCCTAAATAACACGAATCCAAATCCCTTGGCAGCTTGCCCTTGGAGGGTTGGACAACCCCGATGGACGTGGTTGCCAATAGTCGTCTTCCACTGCCCACCTTCTTGAACTCCCTCTCGAGCGAATTGAAAATGGGGATGAAGAGAGGACTAAGGGAGCAGTACTAGATGGAATCAGAACGGATGGAGAGTAGGGAGCGAAACGAACAGACCTAGAATCAAAAAATTATGATGTCGGCATGCCATCGTCAGGTGGTTGGTAAAGAAGAGGAAGCTCATGTGTTGTTGTACTGAGCAAAGGATTGATCAATGCCACAGAGGAAGAGAGGAAACAAAGAGATGCCAATTCTCCACTGGAGAATAGTCCCTAGAGTTTGGAGACTTACATCTCCTCGAGATGAATGGCTGGACAGGGGATTGGCACATGAGACGATCGGGTGGTTTGCTGCTTCATCACAAAAAAACATCCTTTTCTTTGGGTATCTCGAATTTCAGTTCATGGGTGTGCTTTTAGGTCTTGATCGAGAGTGCTTCCTTTCGTGCCTTGGTTAGCCAGAACTAGAAATACCGGGCATTGTGTGCGTCGCCCATAAGCCAATTAAGTTGCATGTGAGCGACTGGGCCAGCTCCTGCTCAATGGTCCGCACTACAATTTAGAAAATTGGAGTGGGGGGGGACTGAAAATTGAAGGCCCTGTACGGGCACACAGGTCGCATTCCCATGGGCTCGTACCTTGCTCATACTCTCAATCCCTCCACTTAAACTTGTTGATACTTTGGGACTTGAGAGAGCAAGACCTGATCTACACTTAGAAGAAACCAATTCATGTTTCTCACTCGATTTCTTCATCAACACATATTTAAAAGCACGACGAAACAACCAAACAAATCATGTTCACTACTAAAACAATAGATGCCGAAACAACGGGACGACCTTTAGCTTTTTTATCATGTATTTTTAGACATGAGTTTACAACCCTGAATTTCAAGGTACATAATCATCGTGCCCTTACTTCGCGGGGTGGTCGTCATGCTTGGTTAAGCCAACCCGACGAGTTTTATTATGACGACGGAATCAAGCTTTGTGGGATTATCTAGAAAAAAAACTTGGTTGAGTTGTCGTGCCGCCACTCCCTTTGTGTCTGATTTACTCTTCAAACTACTCTGTCTGTAAAGAAATATAAAAGTGTTTAGATCACTTCGGGAGGGAGTGAGTTGGAACAGAGAAGAGCAGCTCGGGAAGAAGTGAGTCAGGACAGGTGTCTTGAAGAGGATAGACGAGAGTTTTGAGCCTTCGAGGAAAAAGAAGGCAGCCTTTATTGCTTTTTCAAACGGCTCTGAAGCGGCCGACACGTAACAGCGAGCATCGATTCCTCCACATACGTCCATGGAGATGTGAGAGGAGAGAGCATAGCATATCACCCATTGTTCTTTTGTTGAGCATGCCCGGTACCTTGCGGAAACTGGGAAGAAAACCCTAGAGCGGTTCAGAATCTAATCTCCCGACCTGGACATGGGCGCATGGATGGTGAGAGCACATATGTACTGTGCGTACGCACCTAATATAGCTAGCTGATATAGAAAAGCTAGTGGAGATTGTACAAATGAAAAAAAAGAGTTGAAAAAAGATAAAAGATAAGCGTCGTGCTTGGTTAGGCCAACCCGACGAGTTTTATTATGACGACGGAATCAAGCTTTGCGAGATTATCTAGAAAAAAAAACTTGATTGAGTTGTCGTGCCGCCACACCCTTTGTGTCTCCATTTATGTCTGATTTACTCTTCAAACTACTCTATCTGAAAGAAATATAAAAATGTTTAGATCGCTTCGAGAGGGAGTGAGTTGGAACAAAGAAGAGGAGCTTGGGAAGAAGTGAGTCAAGACATGTGTCTTGAAGAGGATAGATGAGAGTTTTGAGCCTTTGAGAAAGAAGAAGGCAGCCTTTATTGCTTTTTCAAACGGCTCCGAAGCGGCTGACACGTAACAGCGAGCATCGATACCTCTACATACGTCGATGGAGATGTGAGAGGAGAGAGCATAGCATATCACCCATTGTTCTTTAGTTGCGCATGCCCGGTGCCTTGCGGAAACTTGGAAGAAAACCCTAGAGCGGTTCAGAATCTAATCTCCCGACCTGGACATGGGCGCATGGATGGTAAGAGCACATATGTACTGTGCGTACGCACCTAATATAGCTAGCTGATATAGAAAAGCTAGTGGAGATTGTACAAATGAAAAAAAAAGAGTTGAAAAAAGGATAAAAGATAAGCGTCGTGCTTGGTTAGGCCAACCCGACGAGTTTTATTATGACGACGGAATCAAGCTTTGCGAGATTATCTAGAAAAAAAAACTTGATTGAGTTGTCGTGCCGCCATACCCTTTGTGTCTCCATTTATGTCTGATTTACTCTTCAAACTACTCTATCTGAAAGAAATATAAAAATGTTTAGATCACTTCGAGAGGGAGTGAGTTGGAACAAAGAAGAGCAGCTCGGGAAGAAGTGAGTCAAGACATGTGTCTTGAAGAGGATAGATGAGAGTTTTGAGCCTTTAAGGAAGAAGAAGGCAGCCTTTATTGCTTTTTCAAACGGCTCTGAAGCGGCTGACACGTAACAGCGAGCACCGATACCTCTACATACGTCGATGAAGATGTGAGAGGAGAGAGCATAGTATATCACCCATTGTTCTTTAGTTGCGCATGCCCGATGCCTTGCGGAAACTGGGAAGAAAATCCGGTTCAGAATCTAATCTCCCGACCTGGACATGGGCGCATGGATGGTTAGAGCACATATGTACTGTGCGTACGCACCTATAGCTAGCTAGCTGATATGAAAAGCTAATGGAGATTGCACAAACGAAAAAAGGATAAAAGATAAGCGTCGACAGCAGGGATCGAACCTGCGCGGGCGTAGCCCAACAGATTTCAAGTCTGTCTCCTTAACCACTCGGACATATCGACTGTTGTGTTTTGTAACGCACTGACGACTAAAGTATAGAATAATAGACCTCTGGGCCGGCCCAAGCGCCAAATGGACCTCAAGGCCGAGTTGGGGGAAAGAAAGAAGATGAACTTTTCAGATGTGTGGACAACAGTTTCTCAAAAGAAAAGGAAAATGTCCGGACGACAGTTTCTCAAAAGAAAAAAAATAAATGTCTGGACGACAGTTTCTCAAAAGAAAAAAAATAAATGTCTGGACGACAGTTTCTCAAAAGAAAAAAAAATAAATGTCTGGACGACAGCACTTCGGGTATCGTACGCTCTAGTAGTCTCTTCGGAGAGCTTCGAAGCGATTGACCCATTGCAACCCGGAGCTGAACCATATGCAAGGAAGCTATTACAACACATCATCATTTACGGAAGAGCGCAAGCAATATCGGACAGTCAAGTTTTTTACCGAATCAAGGAGCCTTGGTCAATCTAGCCAAGGATTCTCTTTCTCGTAGGTGTGTTGTGTTGGTCACATTTGTGAAAAAAGCCTACTGAGAGAGAGACGGTTGCAGCAAAAAAGGAGCACTGGGTGCCCAGCGCCCAGCCTACTTAGAGCATGTACAATGATAGCATATGAATACATATGCCTTATGATAAAAAGTAATTTGAGGTATCTATATTTATTTTTTCTCCTCAATGCAAGTTACCACTAGTAGGCCTCATTAAGAAATATTCCCTCTGTCCCACAATATAAGAACGTTTTTAACACTAGTATAATGTAAAAAACGTTCTTATATTATATTATGGGACGGAGGGAGTAGAAAATAAAGACTCTAGTACACATGCATCTTTACTTTTCACTCCAACCTTTTCAGCTTTTGTCATCGGACCACATTTTTTTTTTTCAAGCACCCGTCTCCTGGAGAGGATCCTGCTTCCCTATCCGATCCTACATGTCATGCGAGGCATCTTCTTAAGGCCATGCATTGTACATGCCCTGAGAGAGAGAGACGAGCAAAAATCTGTCCAGAGAGCCAAGATGAAGATTCAGAAAAATTGAGCAAAAAGGTTGCAGCAAAAAGATAGCTTGAAGACCTCGCTGACACGTGATGGGTGTACGTGGCCTCCGCCTGAAATTTACTTTTTTCAGACAATCCATTTGAAAATTACATCCAAAATTTACCTTTCTCTTTATGGGGCCCCGAAATTTACAAGTGATGGAGAACAAAGAAAAGCTTGCATTTCTTATATGGCCAAGTTCAAATAGTGCAAAGAGGAACGGAATATAATTATGCAAATCAAATAACCAACATTTTCTAACAAATATTACCATAGTAAAAAACCTATTTGCTTTCAAATATTAACAAAAAAATGGAAATAAACAATCCCACTTCAATGCACCACTACTCTTTCATCCAAAACAATGTTTGCAAATCTTCTAAAAATGTCAAGAAAAACGTTTGGATTAATTATTAAACTCTCGAATAGTATACAACAATTCCACCGTCTGTATATCCTGCTAAAAACAATTATACCATTTTTCTTTCACCCGACGATAGTGCTAATCTGAAGGAGGCGCCATCAAAGGACATCCTACGACTTTCTCAACTTTATACTAAATGGTATGGACACCAACAATCCTTTTTTAATTACAGACATCGAGCGCGTGTTTTTTTTTTGGAAGGTAAGGAGTGCTTCAAATTCTTCTTGCTTTAAAAAATTCATGCTTTTAAATATGTTCACACTTTTTAAAAAATGCTCAAATTTTCACCAAAAATGTCCCAACTTAAAATAAATTAAAATTGAG
Organism: Aegilops bicornis; assembly: GCA_021605145.1. NCBI lineage: Eukaryota > Viridiplantae > Streptophyta > Magnoliopsida > Poales > Poaceae > Aegilops > Aegilops bicornis. Next base: position 93,907,703 of record CM038671.1, read on the forward strand.
TGCAAAAATTTAAAATATTGTGAACAAAACATGTTTTAGTTTTAATAAAAGATTAAAATTCAAGTTTCTTAAATATTTTAAAGCAAAGATTTATGTTTTTTCAAAAAATAAAATATAAAACTGATTACTATACTATTCTATGCACCACTACTCTTCCAGTGGATGAAGGATGTTAGGTGACTTCTTTACGTTCACACTTCATACTTTGAAAAGCGGTAACAAGATAACTTTATTAGTGATGTTTATTAAAATTGTATATAAGAAATGGCGCGTCCTATCGCACGGAGCAACTTTTACGATATTTTTCACCCGTTATAACGCACAGTCATTTGAACTAAGTACATGTTCAAAAATATAAACTGAACGTTGAGACAGAGGATAACTGAATAAAGCTCCACGGTGAGACTAGCCACAGTGGGAGTAACTTCAGTAGTAACATCGAGTCCAACTCAGTTACTTTGCTTATGTGGCAATGAGTTAATGAGGAGAGAGGTAGTTACAGTAACTTAGCTAGTTACTGTAACATCACATGTCCCAATGCAATATGAGTCTATAACTTAATAAATGAAACTTTGCATGTTACCACACTTATGTTACTACCCACTATGAAGGTAGTAACATAGTCTAAGAATTTGTGTATGTTATTAGTGTATGTTACTATGCATTGTGACTAGACTAAACCATTACTCGCCTGGTACTCCATAAGAAAAGGGGAAAGAAAAGATAAAAGATCGCTCGCCTACTCATGGACAACAGTTACTCACAATCTCCTTCTCCTGCTTCTGCCATTCCCGAGGAGATAGATATGGCAGGAGTATATTGTTTGCAGACGCCATCTTTCTCCTGGCGTGCTAGCTAGCCTTGCGTTGCTTAGCTTCCACGCAGCAGCCATGTCGAATCGCCGGCTCATCCATCTTTAAGAGCATCTCCAGCTGCATCCCAATAAGGCTCCTCATGTGATTTTTCAGCTGTCGACGTAAAAAATCAGCCCAATCACATTTTCAGAGGCCCATTTTTCGCTGGCTCGGGCCGAAATTGGCGTCGGCGGACCCAACACGAACCCGGCGCGCTGGGGGCGCTCGGGGACGCCGGACGAATCGTTTTTGACGCGAAAGCACCGTGGGCCAGCCGCGTCAGCGACACCGCCCGCCTCGTCTTTTCCCGACGCCTCGGTTTCCCGCGGGGAATCAATGGCAAGGTTGTCGCCGGTCAGCTTTGCCATTGATTCCTCACGGGCGGGCGTCACGGGGCGGCGCGCCGACGTGCGCCGACGCCGCCCCTTCCTCATGCGCGTACACACGGACGCGGCGCGGCTATATATTGGCCTCGCTCGCCAGTGCTAAGTGCCACCTCTCCACCTTTCTTGAGCGCCGCCGCCGAGCACTTCTCTCCCGCCGATCTCTTCTGCCCAGCCACTCCATCTCCCTGATGGCCGAGCATTTCCCCGGAGACGAGGCGGCGGCCAACGACTTCGGCCGTCGTTCGCTCCGCGAACAGGAGTCCTGGCTCCTGTTCCAGGCGAACATCCCGGCGCCGCCGGACATGCGCGCCGAGCCGACGGGCTGGAGGCTCAGCAATGGGGAAGTGCCCATTCCCCCGTTGCCCGACGCCGTCGCCAAGCCATCCTACTTCGCTGACGAGGTCGAGATCGCGCATGCCTCCCTCACGGATGCCGAGCTCTCCCTCCCACAGTACGCCGCCGACAACCACGCGGCTTGGGCGGCGATTTTAGCGCCGCCAGCCGCAGGCCGGGCGCCCACTAACGGGCGCCGGTGGTCGGCGGCATCAAGAACAGCGAGGGTCGCCACCGTGGTGGGCGCCCCGCCAAGACGCTGAGGGCGTCTTGACGCACTCGAGGGCGGCAACAACCCACCGCTGGCGCATTTCGGCGAGGGCGGCCGCTTCGCGCACGCCGACGCGGCGGGCAATGGGCGCCAAGGAGGTTCGCTCCTCCTCCTCTTCTTCCTCGTCGCTCTTCCTCCCAATCCTCCGGCACTCCGGCGCCTGCCGGCGTCAAGCCCGAGCCGCGGCGGAGACGCCGCTCGGCCGCGCACTTTTCGCGGCGCCGGCATAAATCATCAGCGAGGGCGGCCGGCGCGCCTCCTCGTCGGCTCCTCCCCCGCGCTTCGTCAAGCCGAAGACGGAGCCGGGTCTCGCGCCGGTGAAGACGGAGCCAGGGCTGACGCCGGTCAAGACGGAACCGGGGTTAGCGCCGGTGAAGACGGAGCAAGGCGAGGTCGAGCTCGACGACGACGTGGCCCTTGAATAGGCACGCCAGGACTCCCTGAAGATGGCGAGGGAGCGCCAGTGCGCCGCCCTGCGGCGCTTCGCGTAGCGCCGCCGAGGCCGCGACGAAGGAGGAGTCGTCATCATCGAGGACAGCGACGACGACGACGACGCACCGCCGCCGCCGCCACCAGCCGAGGAGGGGTCCAGCAGGGGCGCCCGAGTCAAGGAGGAGAAGGCCGACGATGGCGGCAACGAAGGCGACTTCTCGGCCTTCAGCAAGTTTTTTTATTAGTTTTTACATGTAATGGCGACTACTCGACTTAAATCGGCGAATATAAGCCCAATTTTACCGAAATTTGGCGTGTGTTTAGTCGAACTTTGCCTAAATTTGTTACACGGTTATTTTTCCCCGTGCCTGGGGCCTGCCCTGGAGGCGGCGGCTGGGAGCCAACTCATCCCCAGGCTCATTTTTTGCGTCGGGTCAGGGCATCTCCAGTCGTTGGCCCCCCAGGAGGGGCAAAAAATTGCCCCCTGGAGGCGCACCGGCGCTAAACCGCGCATTGGGGCCGTGATGCCCCCCTGTCACGGCGCCCACGGTTAGTAAAAAAAGGCAAAATCGGCGCAAAAACAACTCAAATTTAACACAAACATCGGCGAGTTCATTCAAACTTAAACATATTTTACAAAAAAAGAAAAAAAAACTACCGCGGGCTACCCCCGTCGTCTCCCTCGCCGCCCACTTTGGCCGCCCACGCAGTTCTACATGCCGAGGAGGCTGTAGAACCGCGATGTAGTCACCGTCGTCGTCGTCGCCGCCGCCGCTTCGCCACGCCTCCGCCGTCTGCTGCATCCTCCCCGGTTGGCGCGGCGGGTTGGACGGTCCGGGCGTCGTCGTCGTCGTCATTGCCGAGGACCACGACGCCGTGCGTCCTCGCGCCACGCTTATGGGCGGCGATCTTCCTCCGAGGCCCGGCGCTGCCGACCATCTCGTCAGCGGAGGTAGTCGCCCCGCGCCCACCGCATGGCGCCCTCGTCGGAGATGCCGCGCGGGCTACCTCCTCGTACTCATGGCAAGCCGGGCTCGGCTTGGGCTCGACGAGGACGAGGCGGCCGGGTGGAGAGGCGCGGCGCCGAGCGCGGAAGCCGGAGTCTGTGCGCGGCCGACCGGGCGCTCCTCGGGCTCCGGCTGACGGGCGAGGCGAAGCGAGCCGCCGGACGAGGAGGAGGACCCCGGTCTCCATGCGCCTCGGGGTCAGGAGCTTCCCGTGGCGTGAGAAAGAAGGGGAGCGGGTACTCGAGGCGCGGCGTGTTGCCGCCCTCGATGTACTCGAGGACGGCCTCAACGCGTCGCCCGAGCACGCCCCACCACCGACGCCGGCCGGGCGGCGTTGAAACTGCCGGAGGGCTCGGCGCCGTTGGTGGCCTCGAGCCGGGCGTGGCGGCGGCGGAAAATAGGGTTCCAGGCGGGTTCGGGGCGTCTGCGTGGCCCCTCTCGCCGCTGCAGATTCAGCGGATCGTCGCGATCTCCGCCGCCGGGCCGCTCCGGTCGATGTCGGGACGGGCACGCCGCCGCGCCGATCCTCCACGCCCGGGCACCGCATGTCCGGCGGGACCGTACTCGGCCTCGTAAAGGCGAGCCTCGTCTTCATGAAGATGGCGGCGGCGAAGCCGTTCGCCGCCAGCCGTCGCACAGGAAGCGCTTCGGCCATGGGTGTGAAGCTGAGACGGCGAAAGAGAGGAGAGGAGAGGGAGGAACGACGACGGCGGGAGAGTGTGATGAGTCGTCGAGTGCGCCGGGACGCGTCATATATAGGCCGAGGCGCGCGTGCCACCGTGTGTACGCATGGCGGGCGAGGAGGGCGAGGGACGCGCGTCGTCCGGTCTTCATCATAGCCGCCGTGAGCACCAATGGCGGGGCCGACCGGCGCGGCAAGGCGCAGCTTTAATCGATTCGCCGCTGGAAACGAGGCGACGAGGACGACGGCGGCCGAGAAAGAGCCGTCAGCCGACGCCAAGGGCGGCTCCGCTGCTTTTTCGCGCCAAAACAGTTCGCCCGGCGCTTTCAAGGCCCCCAACGCTACTGGTTCGGGCTGGGTCCGCCGGGCGATGTTTTCGCCCATACCGCAAAAATCGGCCTCGGAGGCGCGACCGGCCGTTTATTCGGCGCCACAAAAAACGCCTGGCGAGCGCCTTCCCGGCGACGCGCTATCAAGACGCCTCACCCCATGGGGCCATTTTAGGCGCCCCGGGGGCCAACGGCTGAGATGCTCTAACTCGACGTCGCCGCCCCCATCGGCCGTCGCCTCTCACTTCGTGTCACCGGACGCTACGTGCCGCTACTGGATCACGCTACTGCTGCAGCATTCAATCCCTAAGCAACTACTTAACCGCCCGCCCAACTGCCGCCTGCCCTGCTGTTCCCGAGGCGATGGCTACAGGTTCCCGGCGGCAGAACGAACGCAGGGCGGTGCGGCAGCGGGGCGGCATGTGCAGGGAGAAGAGTAAACAGAGGGCCTGTTGCTCCAGTGGATTACCAGAGGAGTGAACGTCAGGCACACTCTGGAGGTAAAAATAATAGTAATGTATTAGTTGGTCTAATGATCTAATCCTAGCTTGGATGTGCGGAAGATCATTAATGAACGGACGACCTAGATTTTGTCATCCCCATGTCGGGCTACTCCTATGCTGCCCTAGCTTACTTGCATCAAGAATCGGGAACCCAAGAAGATTCACAATTTTCGCAATGGATGGATCTATCCACAACAAGGCAAAACGAAACTATGCATGGCACCGTCCGCGCATCAATGCAAAGTTGGCAGACTTGGGCTCAGATTCGCTGTGTTCCTCGTCCGTCTTGAAAGTTCATTTTCTTTAGTTGTGTCTCTCTGTTTTATCTGCAAGTTGTAGACCTTCGGGTCTTACCTGTACATGAGGACCCCCTGTGTTCCTAATTTGTACTTTGTGCTTAAATAACACGCATGGGTGCACATTCGCCACAAAGAGGGTTATACTCAATATAGATATCTAAAAAATGAAAAAAAGATGCACGAGAGATAAAAGATGCTCAACCTTCAGGGCACCATATGATATACTCACCCGAAGAGCTGTCATGCAAAATTTCTCCAGATCTAGCTCATCCTGAATCCTCGGACAGCAGCTGCTGCACTGACTACAAACTGGGATCCCTCTTCAATTTCCTTGTCGACCTTAGTACGTGCGAGCAACTGGCCTAGATCCTGCTCTATTTTGACCCAATTGATTAATTAAGCTGTTCCTACAAGCATTCTTAAGTGGGCAGTGTCGTGCCCTGACCCTGCAGGCATTGAAAGCCCAGCGTGCCGTTAGGTGAAAAGTCCAGCTACGCTCCGCTAATCCACACATAAACAAAAGATGGCCTTCTTTAAAGACCATCCGATGACAGTTCATCGACCACAGTAGTGCATTGATTCTCCATGCACGGTCCACCCCTGTGTGTTAGTGTACGAATCCAACCCCACTTCCATTAACAAGTTAACAAGACCATTAGGCTTTTTAATGGCGATCATTAGATTATCTTCCCCAGATAATGGAGGTCGAAAGCAACTTCATGCATCGATCTGCAGGACCCTGCAGTGTGCAGCAGGTAAGCTACTTACTCCCTCCGTACTTAAAAGAGTGTACTTCCAACTTTGTTGGAGGATCAAACTATCTCAAAGTTTGACTGAGTTTGTGCAAAAACATGTCAATGCTTGTGAAATCAAATATGTATATGACGAAAATATTTTTTATTATGAATCTAATGCTACTAATTTGGTGGTATAAATATTGGTCTATTATTATATAAATACGGTCAAAAATTAAAAAGTTTGACTTTTCAACAAAGTTGAAAGTACACTCTTTCAAGGACGGAGAAAGTAACCCTTTGAAATGTGTCTTTTGTTGCTTTTGTTGTTGTTGTGCAAATGATGTATGTTCCCTGAGAAAATAAATCAAAAGGGAAATATAATGGACTCGTGGCTCAACTATGTTGTGATATTTTCTTTAAAAAAATATGTTGTGATCGTGAAGAATAAGAAGAATATTCTTAGTGACACAACCATGTTATTTTTGCGGGGAAACTTTCAATCTATTCATTCACTATCAAGGCAGTTCAAAGTGAACAGCTAAGAGGACAAAGATTGATCTTTTCCTTATTGATCCTCGCACAGTAAATTTTCTTTTTTTTAGAGAAAAGGCATCAACCGAGTCCGAGATGGGGCTCGAGCCTAGCCCGGCTTTGAATTAACAAAGCCATCAACTGGCCAGGATTACAGATCACAAGAACCAAAGAAAGAAAAACAACACGGAAAGACACATAGACGCTGGAAAGCAGCTAACTAGCCTCAAAGCTACAAGCTAGAAGATAAAACAGATAAGCACACAGCTGCAGACATCGAGGCCCTCCTCCGAGAACGAAGCACCCGGGAGCTAGACCAAGCTGGCACCGAGGAGAAGGGATGACCGGCATCACAGGGAGTGTGGTCATCAAACAGCTATGGACCCCGGCACGGCACAACCATCCAATTCCATCTCCGAAGAAGGCCACAACCTCCTCGCCTGGCTTGAAAGGCGCCGCACCGTCGGAAGATAGAATGCTCCACCTAGAACTAGAATGGTTGTTGCCGGAGGATGGCCACATAGAGAGGATCCCCGCACTCCCGACGAGCCGCCAAAGCTCCCCACAAGCAGACCGCCCATGGCCCTACCGCAAAGGAGGGATAGCACCAAGCTTGGACGAAGAAGACACACCACTGACGTCGCCGAATGCACCCCAACAGCGCACACCAACCAAACAGCTCCCAAAGGCGGCGCCTTCAAGAAGGAGTACGACGCCGAGAGCGCAGCCGCCGCCCACCGAGGTTAGGGCTTTCACCCGGGAGGCTAGAGGAGGGCGGGTGGAGGGAGTCATACCTGACAAACGCCTCCAAGGAGGAAGAACGGTGCCCTCGGGCGCCGCCGCCGTCGCGGCCAGCCATGGCCGGCCATGGATTTCTCCTGGTTTGGCTCCACACCACCACCCCACCCGCAGCACGGAGACCGAAGATCAAAGAAGAACGCCGCCCAGGCCCGGAGGGGGGATCGCACCGCGTCGGGGAAAGCAGGGAACGCCAGATCTGGTGCCGCCGGCCGCCAGGACCGTGCTAGGTCCACACCCAACGGATCCCCGCCGTCCTCACGGCCAGGGACACCGCCACCACGCCCGCGCCACCGCTCACCGCAGAGCCGGTGGCGCCACTCCGACCGAGGCCGCCGCCCTAGATCCCGTGGCTCCCTGCGAAAAGCAGAGCAGCAGATGCCCCGCCGCCACCTTCCTCGGCGGCGCCTGCCGCTTTGCCGTGGCGACCTCAAAGCGGCGGCGAGGGGGGCGGAGACGGGAGGAGGACTCTACCGCGATATGAGCCTCGCTTCGAGACGCCTGGAGGGCGGCGCGGGGTCGAAGGGGAGGACCTCGAAGTAAATTTTCTTCACTGTTTTAGCAAAGGCTGGGGGGCCATGACCTGCTTAGACTTGCACTAAGCTCCACCACTGAAAGTAACAACAATTACATCTAGGTCCGTAGACCACCTAGCCAGTGGCGGGGCTATGTAGCAAAAGCTGGGCAGGCCAGTACGAAGAAAGACCGCTATTTTCTGTCTTCATGGCTCAATTTACTTTAATCCTACAATGTATTTGCTTTTGGATGGGCGGGCCATGGCTCATTTTCATCACACGTAGCTACGCAAGTGCACCTAGTGACAAGTGCAACTATGTTTAATCTCAGTAAGATAGTTTCTATTACTGAATTTGTGCTTCTATTAGTGTAATGGCCGGTAACGTGGTATATCAAATACTATGATAATTATCATATAATTTTGATCCTATTGAAAATGACCGCATAATTACGATTTTACCTGTTTTCGTCTAGCTTGTTTTTATGACTTCATGGCCATTTTTCAGCAGCGGATTTAATAATCGTTAGGCTAGTATTATCATATCTCTCTCTCTCTTTTTGCCGGGAAAGTATTATCATCTCTTATCGTAATCACGCAACCACTAAGATTATAGGAGATCCCAAATTCAGTACTGTTGTAGATTTCTTAGTTTGGAGCTACTTCTATATAGAAAGCGAGTAGTGTCGCGCGCTCGTGCTACAACGAGGCCGGCGAGAGAGCGCGACGGTATTGGTATCGTACTACGTATTTAATTGCTGTGCTTTTCATAGCAGCTGGGAGGATCCAAAACAGAGATCTACTACGTACGTCGTTGGCTAGGCCTATCCATCACCGAATTTAGTTGGAGCAAGCGATCGAGTACGCACCAGTACTACCAATGATGGACCATGCATGTCTAAATCCAGCTCCCGTGGGCCAAAATACGGAGCACTTATTATTATTGCCGATGGATGGGTGGTGTACCGGACTGGTATGTACATGCATGCATGGATGGGTTTTCTCACGCTCCACGTAGACTCCTCAAGCGGGGAGTTCTCTGCTATTTGTTCGAAATGAAAAATTGTTTAGACGAGTACCGATGCTAGATGTATATACAAAGTCGCATTATCATCACATTCACGCGCACAACATACTGAAGATTGACGATACCATCCAGCCATCCATCACTGTTAGAGTACAATGAACAACCCCTTTCAAAGATCATTTTTTAATTGCATTGACTACAGCATGCATTTCTACGGCCACTAACGTTTCTCATTGTTAATGGAACTACCGGCTTACGGAGTTTCTTTTCTGAAAGCCCGTACTTCAATAATCAAGTGATAAGGTGAATACAATCTTTCTCAACACTATCCCACCGCCGAGTAGGATTAAACTCCACCAACTAATAGAACCATCTGTTTTTACAGAAAAACGGAATTTCGCAATATTATGGTCTACCCTATTCACATCTCTCGTGGCATTGGCAAGCTTGAAATTCGGCAGCAATTTCACAACTTCAAGCATCTCCTTCGAGTAAATTGCACAAAACCACCACTTTGAAGGCTAGGTTTGCGAAAAACACTACAATATATATATATATATATATATATATATATATATATATATATATATATATATATTGCAGAAAACATCACGTCTACGGTAATCTTTTTGTAAAAAACACTGATCAGTGGATTTGACTTGATTGAGCATGTTTATGAAAGATTGGGCCCGCTAGTCAGGCTGACACGGCACCGCCTAAGTAACGGCGAAGTTGGCTAGCGTTATCATCATGTGTGGCCCTATGGGGTCCACCTGTCATTGAAAGAAAAAAGAAAAAAAATCTGGTGCTCATCAACCTCCTGCCGCTGGACAGAGGAGCGCTATGGCCGCCGACGCTGGCGTCGACTGGGGCCCGAGGGAGCTCGCCGGCGAAGGCTCTGGAACAGGTGCTCCGCGCGCATCTGGGGGTGGCCGTGGGGTCGCATGGGACGGCCTGCAGCGTCGCTGCCATGGGCCAGGCCGCGGCGGCCGAAGACGTGGATCAGTGTATTTTGCAAAAAGATTACCGTAGACGTGGTGTTTTCTGCAAAAAAAAAATGTATTGTATTGTTTTTCGCAAACCTAGCCTTTAAAGTGGTGGTTTTGTGCAATTTACTCCATCTCCTTCTGCAGTGAACAACCGCGGACTTAATATCTAACAAATCATCAGGCAAAGGATCAGTTATTTTGGCAGCTTAAAAAATAAGCCACCTTCTCCAGATATATTGATACATATCGAGAACCAGTAGCCAAGATAGCATGTCTTTGCATAGGCACCTCAACATATAGTTCACCAAGCACGTATGAATTTCAGCCTCCTCCACACTCGAGCAGACATGACGAGAATCCCGTGCCGACAAAAGCACCTCACCTGAAAAACCGCGAGCCACAGTCACAATCAAAGTTTAAATATGAATGTCGTGACATTGATTTTATTTTTACACCATAATAGGATATTATTATGGTATAATTGTTGGTCAGAGTTTGTCTTAGCTACTCAAAATACAATGTCGTAGGATTTTTTTTGTCGTAAAGCACGAGTTTTCTTAGGTCTTTATTTCGTAATTTTAAGTTTATACAAAAAAATATTAAATTTGCAATAAAACATCAATATCATTAGATCTACCATGGAATATACTTTGATACCATATTTACTAAGTGTTGTCGATGTTGATGTTACCTTCACAAAGTTTAACCTCAGATAAATCTAATACGCGGAGTACAAAAAGGATGGAGCACTCGCTTTTTTTTGCGAGGAAATGGATGGAGTACTCGACCGTCTCATGCAAGATTCCAGGTTATCGTGGGTCATATGTTCCATGTTCTCCATAAAAAGGCTCAGGGTAAATCATAATATTAAGTTCTCGTACTTTTCCTTTACAAAATGTAGTGTGTATTTTATTGGTTGATCTGGCCCCTCGGGCCCCATCTGAGCCGGGGCGGGCCGGCGACTTCTTCTTCGGCGGCGGAGCTCCTTGGAGGCGGAGATGGGGCGTAGGGAAGCTGGGTGGCGGCGGCATCGTTGCCGGTTGGCTGCAGCAGGGTGGCAGCGGCTTTGCAGGCCCAAGATGGGCCCGACCGGGCCCGGGTGGCCTGGTGTGCCCTTGTTGCGGCGTCCGGCCGGCTACCGCAACAGTGCGGGAGGCACAGGCATCCCGCACGATGGCGGGGGAGGTGGTTCCCACCAGCTCGGCTCCGATGCTGCCCCTCCCGTTTCCTAGAGTCCCTCTCTCCGTCTTCGAGGCCTCGTGATGGCGATCTCAGTGAGGTGGCATGGATGACTTCAAGACCGTGGTGGCATATGCTAGCGGGTGGCAAGTTGGATGGTTGGCTCCGGATTGGCGGGTAGTGGTGTTTGGGGTGCGGGAGAAATCCCTGCCGGTTCATCCGGCTACGACACGGTGTCGCCCGAGGGTGTCGCCTATCCTTCCTAAAGGGCGTCGGTGTTACCCATCCCCACTCCCTTCCGCGTGCCGGGGGAAACCCTAGGATGCGTCGTCAAAGTCGCATCCCTTCTTGAAGGTGTTGCTTGGTACGCGGAGGTTCGGAGCCTCGGTGCACGGTGGGACGAATCCGGAGGGCGCAGCGGTGGCGGATCATTTGTGCTTTGTCGAGCTGTCATTGTTGGCATTTTTCTCTTTCTTTTTCTTTTGAGCTTAATATGTTGTTCGCCTCAGCAGTTATCTTGTGGTCGATGGATGTTGCTTTATAATCTAAAACGGAGGAAACCCTTTTTTGGCTATTTTATTGGTTAAGTAATAAATGATCTTTTCTATACAACGTCGTAAGTGTTGGCAACGGGTAGAAGATAAACAAATCCTGCTTAGCCCGTGGATCCAAACAGTGTGAAGTCAAAGGTCGTCTCTACATCGTGGAATCTTGGACAGCCGAGCAGTAACAAAAGTAATCAGATCGGATACGTACTAACGGCAGCGGGAGACGTGCAGACGGCCAGCCGCACACTTCTCATTATTAATCCACCCTCTCTCTCTGCTGCCGACGAGCATAAAACCCCACACTCGCTGCGCATCTCAGTGATCACTCCCTCCTCTGCCCGATCCCTCTGTCTCTCTGTACCAGAGCAGAGACACGTCCGTCCATCCATCCATCCATGGCGGCCACCGTCGGCAAGGAGAGGGAGGAGGCGGTGGTCCACCCGAACCCGAGGCAGGGGGGCAAGCTCCTGTCCAGGCTGCTCACCAGGGACAGCTCGGCCGCCGCGCCGTCCTTCCGGGTCTACTACGGCGTGTCCTCCGCCGGCGCGGTGCCGTTCCTGTGGGAGTCGCAGCCGGGCACGCCCAAGAACGCCGTCTCCGACGCCGCGATGCCGCCGCTCACGCCTCCGCCGTCCTACTACGCCGCCGCCGGCGCCGGCGCCGCCAAGAAGCACGCGGCGCGCAAGGCCGCTACCGGGGGCAAGAGGTTCAGGCCGTCCGTCATTCTGGGGTCCATCCTCATGGCGACGCGTAGGCGGGGTCGGATGACGCCGTCGGGCTCGCCCACCTCGTCCTTCTCCTCCGTGTCAACCTCCTCATCATCATCCTCCTCCTCGGCGTCTTCGTTCCGCCGCACCACGCAGTCGCCGATGCGGGGCAGCAGCAGCAGGCTGCACTCGTCGTCGTCGTTCTCGGACGACGAGGAGACGGCCATGGCGACGTGCTTCAGGGTGCGGCACGAGAGCTTCCGGGCGCTCAAGGGCTGCCGCGTCGCCGTGACGGTGAGGAGCGCGCTGGCGTCCGTCGGTGGCGCCGCAGTGCAGAGGGTCTAACCGAACTGATCTCGCGGTGTGTGCAAGGACGTGCGCCGTTACTTAAAAATGTCGAGTGGAGTTTACCTAAGTCGTGTGTTGGTTTTGGTTGAGCTTCTGTAATGCTACTAGCAGTGTATATGAAAAATAATCAATGAGCATGGCTATGCATGTTCAGAACTTCAGATCAGATCTCACATTTCGCCTCATTTGACCTTGTAGTGCCAATCTGACCATTTTTCTTCATTTGAATAGATGAATTTGTGGTTTTCCTTTTTTTTGTTAAAAAAAGTGTTAATCCATGTTTGAGTAGACCCACCGAAGAACTCGAGTGTTATCCTGGAAAGTTGATTTGTTCCTACTATACTTGTGTGTTAGTTGGGACATGAATGCTCAGCAGTGTTGGAAACTGACAGGTCCAGAATTCGTGGAATAAAGAATGTCTATCAGACCAATAATAAAAGATTAAAGAACCCTTGCAGCCTGCACGCCAAATCTGTGCTTTTCCTCTCTAACTGAATTATATTTTTGGCGCTGATCGGACAACTGCGTGAGCTGAAAAGGAAAAAAAAAACGCCTTGTGTCAAAAGAAAAATAAAAGGAAAAAACGCACGCAGAACTGTTCTGTACTTTTGTGGGATGTTTGCTGCAGACCGCATCCCCTGTCATTTTCCCTGCACACACAGGAATTGTTTTCTGCATCCTCGCAGTTGCTGCCATTTGTACGCTCTCTCAAGCGCGCAAGGAAGCAAAAAAGAAAAAAAAACATGTAAGGATATTTCAGAGAAAAAAAGATGGGCACTGTGACAAGTGCGATGGTCCTGTGAATGCACATGACCGCAATTCAGTGGTACATGCTGAGCCTTGAGTAAATGCACATGGCTGCAAATCTGCAATAGAAGAATGCAAATATTTATGTTTGAGTAGAAACCAAAATGTTCACTATGTATAGTGCAATGGCACTGTGATCGCACATGACCGCAGTGGCATATGCTGAGGAGCGAGGGCTAGCAGTAAGTGCATTTTTGGCTATTCGGCCGTAGGGTTGCCCCATCCATGAGGAGACACCGATGAGACCCAACAAAATAAATATTGTTAACAATTCACTGGTTAATGGCTCTTTCTGAACATCAACCAGCTCACACTCGCCAAATGCAAGTATAGTATTAGTAGTACTGTAAGCTGGTGCGATTCATGTTAAACCGGACAGGTTACCTTAAGTAACCCGAATCCGGGACGAACCTTCTACGATACGTTGACGGTGGGAAGATGGTGAAAACTTGTGTGCAACGAACGGGTTTCCCGCTGCCAGTCACGTGAATGTGAATCCCCGTACCCTTCAGATCCGTTTTGGAGTGCTGTCGCACCCTTCAGCAGCGACTTGGTTTTGTCCGTTGCTGAGATGGCTTTTGTACTACTATACCACTAGAGCTGTTGACTCGGACAGAAGGATCGATCGTGGCTTGTTCGTCTGACTTGGACTTTGGCTACGCCATGTGCCGCTGTGTTTGCATCTTCACGATTTGCATCAAGTGATGTAACATACAGTATATACTCCAACCAATTGGTCGCCGAATTCAACCCTGTCACCGTCAGAGTCACGGTGCGTCTCTGTGCTGCGTTGCTAACCCATCGGCATCGCGCGACTGCTTCAACAGAAAGATAGATTTTGGTACTGCCCTCGGTTTGGATGTGGTCTATAACGACCATCAGAAACATGTACTACTTTGATATGTATATCCATCGATCCTACTTTCTAGCGTTAGATCTGTATCAGTATTGGCTGTTGGACATCATAGTGCAACAACGTGAAAGAAACTTACTACCCCCTCTGTAAATTAATATAAAAGTATAAGATAAAAATTCAGACTTTTTTTTTGCTGGTGATAAAAAATCAGACTCTCACACATGTTAAGTTTGCATGCGTGTCCTTTACTTTTTTTTGTACAGGTCGGTAGCACGTACCCTGCCTCATTAGTTAACTGATTAACAAGGGATTAATAGTACTGGTTAAGATGGCGTGTGTGCCTGCGTCAACTAATATAACGGGCATGCACTGTCTCGATCGATCGTCACCCCACTGACCAATCACGTCACACCGTTCCGTTTTAATTAGATCCGTTCTAGGCAGTCATGCACGTATACAGCTCAAACATGTGCGTTGCTATGCTATTGATTTGGACAGACACCCGATTAAGCATCTTTTTTTTTGCGGGTAACCCGATTAAGCATCTGCCGGTGTGTGTGTATGTGTGTGGGGTTGCTGGGTTTGATTTGCCGAGCACCAAGAATTAGGCGTGGACCATCTGTTAATAAGATCTTAAGCTCCATGCGTGTACGTCTAGCCTTCAGATTTACTACAAGTCACCCTAACGGCAGCTTAATTAATTACGTGCAATCTAGGTTGCAGGATACAGCCTATCAGTGACAATTCACACGACACGACACGACGAGCGAGCGACCGACCGAAGCTTGCACCCAAGACGCGATGCTAGCTGCTCAATGTGAGAAGGAACGGACGGCCGTGTCCCCCGTCTCTTTCTCCCATATCCGATGCCACACTCGCAAAAAGATCGTCTAACATACCGATCTGATACCACTTGTTGGACGATCTGGTGCTCTCAGTGTTGCTACGTGACGCTACCGCACACACAACGGTCGTCCGGTTTGTGCGCGCGGGGGCACTTCTCAAGTGTTGCGATGAGCGGTGGGTGTATGTGTTACATGGTCGTCGATCGATGTGCACGCCATTGCTGTCCACCGGGTCAAAATCTCGAGGTGCCTAAGCGTCGACCTAGCTGGCCATGGGATAGATATACTAGTGTCCTACATGGAAGCATAGCCACGAAATTAAGAGAGGGGCGAACAGTGAGAGCCACCTGGGTTTGAATCTCCCCACCTACGCGACAACGCAAAGTTAAGGGAGGAAACATCCTTTTTTTAGAGCATCTTCAATGCCGACCCTCAAATCGCCCGCATACATTCGAACCGTGTCATCCGGACCGCGGAAGTCATCCAACGTGTGTCTGTATCGGTCCGTTCGGTGGTCCGAACGCACTTTCTCCCGCAAAGTGAAGACAAAGTGAGAGGTGGGGGGGGGGGGGGGGAGTCCGGCAGCAACCACATTGGACTCCGACACCTCAGGCCCAGTAAATCACCCTCTCGGTCTCATTTTCTTCCACTCCGCCACTTCTCCCCCATGCTTTGCATCCGCAACCTCCACCTCCGCCATCACCGTTGTACCTCTCCTGCTGTCACAAGGGCGTTATCGGACGTTTGCAACCAGCACTGACACGCCCGCTCACCTTGTATGATGGCGCTATCCCCCGTGGACCCGTTTGTACCCAGGTACACTCCACCACCCAATTGACGACCTCCATGGCGGCCACCACGCACGACAGGTGTTCGGTCAAATGCCATTGAGCTTATTTTAGGACGCCATATCGTTTTTTCAGAGTAAAAAGGATGTCATGATACTCGAACATGGAGAATGAGTTGTTGTGCGATGCGTGCTTGGCCATAGCCGCAGATTTCATAGGCAGGAGCAAAGGGGGAACATTAATTCTGGCAGCAAGTGCATGAATCGTTTCACGCATGAAAGCACACTGCGCCATATGACATGCACGTCATCCATGATCGCAATGTGAGGTTGTTATCTGAAAGATCGAGGATGTCGCCTAGAGGGGGGGGGGGTGAATAGGCGCTTTAAAATAATTACGGTTTAGGCTTGAACAAATGCGGAATAAACCTAGCGGTTAATTTGTCAAGAACAAAACCTAAAGCAACTAGGCTCACCTATGTGTACCAACAACTTATGCTAAGCAAGATAATCAACTATGTGATAGCAAGATATATGACAAAGAACAATATGGCTATCACAAAGTAAAGTGCATAAGTAAAGGGCTCGGGTAAGAGATAACCGAGGCACACGGAGAAGACGATGTATCCCGAAGTTCACACCCTTGCGGATGCTAATCTCCGTTTGGAGCGGTGTGGAGGCACAATGCTCCCCAAGAAGCCACTAGGGCCACCGTAATCTCCTCACGCCCTCGCACAATGCAAGATGCCGTGATTCCACTAAGGGACCCTTGAGGGCGGTCACCGAACCCATACAAATGGCAACCCTTGGGGGCGGTCACCGAACCCGTACACTTTGGCAACCCTTGGGGCGGTCACTGTACCCGTCAACTTGCTCGGGGCGATCTCCACAACCTAATTGAAGACCCCGACGCTTGCCCGGAGCTTTACACCATAATGATTGAGCTCCGAACACCACCAACCGTCTAGGGCGCCCAAGTACCCAAGAGGAACAAGCTCAAGGGCACCAAGCACCCAAGAGTAATAAGCTTCTCAACTTGTAACTTCCACGTATCGCGTGGAGAACTCAAACCGATGCACCAAATGCAATGGCAAGGGCACACGGAGTGCCCAAGTCCTTCTCTCCTAAATCCCACCAAAGCAACTAATGCTAGGGAGGAAAATGAGAGGAAGAACGAAAGAAGAACACGAAGAACTCCAAGATATAGATCCAAGGGGTTCCCCTCACTTAGAGGAGAAAGTGATTGGTGGAAACGTGGATCTAGATCTCCTCTCTCTTCCCTCAAGAACTAGCAAGAATCATTGGAGGATTGAGAGTTAGCAAGCTCAAGAAGGTCAACAATGGGGAAGAACACGAGCTCCGAGTTAAGTCTCAATGGGGAAGAAGACCCCTTTATAGGTGGGAAGAAAATCCAACCGTTATCCCTCACTCAGCCCAAGACGACGCGGTACTATCAAGACGGAGCTGCGGTACTATCATGATCGGTCATGCGGTACTACCGCATGTGCAAAGATCGCCGATGAAGGCTATTGCAGAGTAACGAGCGGTAGAACTACCGAGCAAGATTACCGCCAAGACCCTCACGGTACTATCGTAGGCAGTAAACACTAGGCGCAGAGAAAGCACGGAAGTAAAAATTACTTCGTACCTACTCACTGGGAGGACTCACAAAACTCCGCACGGTACTACCAAGACACGAAGAGCGGTACTATCACAGAGGCGCGGATGTAGAAAATTACATCCGCCCTACTTCCGCTCATGTCGCTAAGCTGGCGAGCCCACGGTACTACCGCGCCAAGGCCAGATTATCACAGAGGCGTGGATGTAAAAATTACATCCGCCTTACTACTGGCTCGAGCAACAAGGCCGGTTAGATGCCACGGTACTACCGCCTCCCACAGGCAAGATTACTTGAGCACTGCCAGATTATCATAGGGATCATGGTACTACCATAAGGGCTCATGGTACTACCGCTCCGGAGAGCAAGATTACCGCATGCCCCGGATCAGCAACACTAGGAGTCCTTCATTTTGCGGAGAAGACAACAGAGGAAAACAATAAAACCAGAACTGCCATAACTTCTGCAAATGAGCTCCGAATTGAGCAAACTCAAGCTTGTTGGATACAAGACAACGAGTAGCATCAAAACAGAGGAGTGAAACTCCAACAGAGAAGAACCGGCATACCCTCCAACATCGAAAACATCATAGAAGACGCATGTGAACTCCGTTTTCGATGAACTCGAGCTTGTCATAAAAATGACCATAAGCTCCAAAACTCGCAAGGAGAAGAACCAAACAAGAACCAATAAAGATGATGCAAGGATGCAATGATTTGAGCTCTCTACGAACTATACGATCAAGCAACTCATCGAGAGCCCCCCTTGATAGTACAACAATCGATCCTAAAACCCGGTCTCCCAACTACCACCATGAGACCGGTAAAATAGAAAACCTATCAAGGGCAAACCTCTGCCTTGCACAGAGTCCACTTGAGCTAGATGATGACGATCTACTCCTCCTCAAGATGGACCACCTTTCTTGATTGCGTTGGCTCGATGAAGACTAGTTGATTGCTCCCCCATACTCCACTATGGGTGAGCCACTCTTCCGCTTATCTTCACAAGTCCATTGCCACCACAATGGACGGCAAGCTTCAATCACTTGATCTCTTCGTGATGCATCACTTGAACTTGCACACCGCAACCTAACCCCACAAAGAACTCTCACGAAGACCATGGGTTAGCACACAAAGCTTAATGGACAATGCTTACCATACCATGGGATCACTTGACCCCTCAGTACATCTTGTGCACTTTGTGTGTTGATCAACTTGATTCACTCTTGACTTAGTCTTGATCAACCTTGAATCTTTCCAACTCTCTTCATTTGGATGATGTCTTGAAGGTAAACATGAATGATCACATAATCTTCTTCTTCAAGACATGCTTGCAATAAGCTCAACACTCACATGACCAATCTTTGGATAATTCCTTAATAGCACCTTAATATAACTCAAGACAACCATTAGTCCATAGAGATTGTCATAAATTACCAAAACCAAACATGGGGGCACCGCATGTTCTTTCATTATCGTATCGATGGTACGCCATCCAGACCATCATCACCAAGTTTTGTCACGTAGTTGCTCAACCGGAGGCAAGTTGGCCATTGCAAACGACAACGGAGGAGATCATAAGTTTTGCTTCTTCTTCCTCAACCCGTTGATAGAATCATTCATTCATTCAATGTTCAATGTTGCTTTGTTGGAAATATTAGCACTTTTCTGATTAGACTTATCCACGAGTAAACAGTAAGCATGGCATAAAAAGTATGCATCTCATAGCGATACCTAAGCATACTAGCACGCATGTAACATAGAATCGAACCTTCTATGAGCAGCACATATACGGGCTAGCATAAGTACGAGTAAACGAGGATGAACAGATCATACCCTCCGGTTGGCTGTGCCAACGCCAAGCGGCGGCAAAGAAGAGCCTCGACGTCGTCTGTGGCCTTCTTCTTAGCGGCGGCGGCCGGGTCATGGTGTCGATGCAGAGGAAGTAGTGGAAGCAGAGGCGAACGGAGTTGGGGACGGATCGGGAGCGATCCGTCGAGACGCTCCCCAAAAACCTTATTGCCGTTCTCCCGGGCAGGATCTCGAACGACAGGGTTCCGGAGGCACCTTCTCTCCCGACCAGCCGTGCACGCGGTCGTCGGGATGGGATCGCCGGAGGAAGCACAGAGTGAGGAATAGTAGATGATGCTAGGTCACATGAGAGGGGATGAGTGAACCGAACTAGGTTACTTCACTGGCCAGAGCCTTCTTATATAGTCTGTAAGGAAGAAAGTCGTGGGCCTTGCCGAGGCCCACGACCGAGTCGGCCCACTCCCGGCAAGGGAGTCGTTGTTCCTGGCAAGGGAGTCGACGAATCGTGGCAACGCGGGTCCCGGCAAGGGAGTCGACGATTCCCGGCAATGCAAGTCAGCCCACAGTCCAACGTCTTGGACAATGGCCCACATGTTAGCAACTCGTTAATTAATCCCTGATTAATTAATTCGTTCCTGAGCGGCAAAAATAAGCTTCGGCTCGGCTCATTCCCGCAACCCGCGGCGCGCGCGCATCGTTATGAGGCGAGGCGTGGCGAGGCGGGCGGCGGAGGAGGAGGAGCGCTCATGTACAACTCCTCTTCCCAAACTCCCAATGGCAAGTGGTAGAGCAACCCTTATAAAGGGGCCTCAACTCTCCTCAATTAGCAAGGTGGGACTAAACTTCCCACCACCTGCCATCTCATACATGGGCCTCAAGATTAACCAGGGATTAGTGTCTTATATGGGGCTAAGCCCATCCATAATCCAACAACCCCCCACCAGATCTCGAGGCACATAAGTTTGTCAACTGTTCCAAACAATGTTTGATATACCAGAATTTTCAGTGGAGACTTTTAAGTTGAACTTCCACCTAGAGCAATAGGATTAGACTTCTTCACAACTGAACAATGGACTATGCCTTGAATTTTCAGTTTGGCGTGCAGAAGTTTCGCCTATTGTCAGCTGGTACATGGCTGCCGAAGGCTAAACCCCACGAGTGGAACCTATTAGTCATACTCTGTACCTTCTCATGAGCTTACTAGAGATTACCCAATCTCATAGACTGTGACCAGCAGTCGGGCTCACATAGGTGTGTTCCTCCAAAGAATGCTCTGTAGGTTAGCATCTTGCTTACATAAGCTTTGGAACACATTAAGACAAAAGTCACCGCTTACATGTAATTGAGAGTATTATCGCATCTCCAATGGAGTGGGTTTATTAAGGATACTCTCCTTAGTTGACCGCTGGATTGTTTTCCTGTGTCCTAATTCACGAGATCTCCGATCACATAGGTTGGGTTACCCCCATGGCAACTTACGTGGGTCTCATACCCATCTCCCTCGATGCATTTTCTATCACAATCCTTGATAGCCCTTTCGTAAAAGGGTCTGCCAGATTCTTAGCCGTCTGGATATAATCCAACGCTATTACTCCAGAGTTTCTTGATTTTCTGACAGATTTCAATCTTCTTCTTATGTGCTTTGTGGATTTCGTGTTGTCCTTTGAACTCTTAGCCTTGGCAATCACATTTGATTGTCACAGTTCATAAGGACAGCCGACACCGGGTTTATCAACCACCGCAAATCCATCAAAAGCTCTCGGCCATTCTCGCTTCGACGCATGATGTGTCTAATGGTGAGTTCTGCTTCCATAGTCGATCTGGTTAAGATCGCCTTCTTGCAAGACTTCCAGAAAACAAGCACCACCACCAAGTGTGAAGACATGTCCACTTGTGGCTTTCATCTCATCGAGATCGAGATATCCAATTCGAATCACTATAACCCTCAAGTACCGTCGGGTACCCAGAATAGTGAATTCCATAGTTCGCAGTACCTTGCAAATAACGCATCACTCGCTCAACAGCATGCCAATGCACATCTCCCAGATTGGAAACAAACCGGCTCAGTTTGCATACAACAAATGAGATGTCAGGACGAGTAGCACATGCTAGGTACATCAGTGAACCAACCACTTGAGAATATCTCAATTGATCTACAGCCGTGCCTTCGAACTTTCGAATCCGCATGCTAGGATCATATGGTGTTGCAGAAGGTTTGTAGTCTGAATATCCAAAATGGCTCAAAATCTTCTCAACATAGTGGGATTGCAAAAGTGTAATTCCACCCTCAGAATTTCTCAGTAGCTTGATGTTCAGGATAACATCAGCCACACCTAGGTCCTTCATCTTAAAGTTGTGAGATAGAAAAGACTTGACCTCCTCAATGACCTTGAGGTGGGTCCCAAATATCGAGATGTCATCGACATACAAACCTGATATAACTCCTTCGCCCCCACCATAGCGATAGTATACACATTTTCAAACCGTTCACAACAAAGCCAGCAGATGTCAGAGTAGTGTTGAACTTCTCATGCCATTGCTTAGGCGCTTGTTTCAGGGCATACAAAGATTTCACTAGCTTACACACCTTTCTTTCCTGACCATTTACTACAAAGCCATCCGGCTGTTGCATGTAAATTTCCTCGTCTAGCTCTCCGTTAAGGAAAGCCGTCTTAACGTCCATCTGATGAACGAGAAGACCATGCGGGGCAGCCAAAGCGAGTAACACTCAAATGGTTGTGAGTCTAGCCACAGGTGAATAAGTGTCAAAGAAATCCTCTTCTTCTTTCTGGGTATAACCCTTGGCCACAAGCCTAGCCTTGTACTTCTCAACAGTACCATCGGGCCCAAGCTTCTTCTTGAACACCCACTTACATCCTAATGGTCGACAACCATAAGGACGATCAGTGGCCTCCCATGTCCCATTAGCCAAGATGGAATCCATCTCACTACGGACCGCATCCTTCCAAAGAGTCGACATCCGGAGATGCATAAGCTTCAAATGGTACTGGGAGTATCATCATCCACGAGGTACACGAGGAAATCATCACCAAAGGACTTTGCAGTCCTCTGTCTCTTGCTCCTAACAGGAGCTTCCTCGTCATCCTCCGTGGAACTCTTATCACTTTTATATTCATAATATTCCATCGGAATAGCAAGTTCAGGAGTCTCATCAGATTCCAGTCTAGAATTGCTTTGCATATCTCTCATGGGGAAAATATCCTCAAAGAATGTAGCATCCCTAGACTCTATAATTGTACCGACCTTCTGGTCAAGTACCTCAGATTTCACCACTAGAAATCTATAGCCAACGCTATGCTTGGCATAGCCAAGAAAAAATACAGTCCACGGTCTTTGGTCCCAACTTGCGCTTTTTGATTATCGGCACGTGGACTTTCGCAAACTGCCCCAAGTGTGCAAGTAAGAGAGTGTAGTTCTTTTCTTTTCCCATTGCTCATAGGGAGTAGTCTCATTATCCTTTGTGGGAACTTTATTCAGGACATGACAAGATGTCAATACAGCCTCCCCCACCATGCCTTGGATAAACCCGATGTATACAAAATGGCATTAACCAAATCAGTTAGAGTACAGTTTTTCCGTTCGGCAACCCCGTTTGACTGGGGTGAGTAGGGAGGCGTCCTCTCATGAATAATACCATGTTCCGCACAGAATAAATCAAACTCATTAGAAAAGTACTCTCCACCACGATCAGACCGGACTCTTTTTATTTTCTTCTCAAGTTGGTTCTCAACTTCAGCCTTATAGACTTTAAAGTAGTGTAGAGCCTCATCCTTAGTATTTAACAAATACACATAGCGTAATCTAGTGGAATCATCAATCGAGTCATGAAGTATTTCTTTCCACCTTTAGTCAACACACCATTCATCTCACAGAGATCTGAATGTATGAGCTCTAATGATGCCAGGTGTCTCTCCTTCTCAGGCTTGTGAGGCTTACGAGGTTGCTTAGCTTGCACACACGCATGGCACTTAGAGCCTTTGGCTAAAGTGAAACTCGGGATTAAATCCATCTTAGCTAGCCACGTCATACAACCGAAATTTATGTGACAAAGACATGAATGCCAAACCTCGGATTCGTTCACATTAGAATGAATTTGGTTCACGACTTTATTACAGAAATCCTCCAGGGAAAGGCGGAAAAACCACCACAATCATATCCTTTTTCAATAAATAGTCCATACCGAGATACGACTACTTTGTTAGACTCAAATACTAACATAAACCCTTCTTTACATAGAAGGGAGCCACTAACGAGATTCTTCTTTATGGTGGGGACATGCTGCACGTTCTTCAGTTGCACGATCTTTCCCGAATTAAACTTCAGATCTACCGTGCCAACACCATGAACAGAAGCATGCGAGCCATTCTCCATCAGGACGAAACAATCTCGTGCGACCTGGTAGGAAGAAAACAAAGACACATCAGCACACACATGAATATTGGCCCCAGTGTCAACCCACCAATCGGTGGGCTGACAAACTGAAAGTATGGTAGACAGATTACCATACCCAGATGCCGCATCATTGTTGCTCGTGAGTGACATTCATGACTTGGAGTCCTATCACTGCTTATTGTACTTGTTTGGGCACTTGTTTGCCCAATGTTCATCTGAACCACAAGTAAAGCAGCCGTCTCACTTTTTGTCTTTCTTCTTACCCTTCTTCTTAAAGGTAGTATTCTGCTGGACATAGTTCTTTCCCTTGAACTTGTGGAAGTTCTTCTGCACCACATTGGCGCTAGAAGAACCCTCTGCCCCTTTCACGTGTGAGTCCTTTGCTCCCGAGTTCTGCTCAACATTGAGATGATCGATGACATCCTCAACAGAGAATTCACGTCTCAAGTGCTTGAGAGAAGTAGCAAAGTTCCTCCAACTAGGAGGGAGTTTTGCAATAATGCAACCCGCGACAAACTTGTCCGGTAACTAACACTTCAGAGCTCCGGCTCCTTAGCAATGCAATCAGATCTCATGAGCTGGTCCAATACAGAGCGATTATCAACCATCCTGTAATCATGGAACTGCTCCATGGCATACAAACTCCGCCAAAGATCGCCATACCGAATTTGACTTCGAGCGCATCCCACAAGTTTTTGGCAACTCCCATATGAATATAGGCGTGACCAACTTGTCTCCAATCACGCTCAGAACTGCTCCCAGAAAGATTATGGTTGCCTCCCTAAACGCCTTCTCCTATTCAGGAGCAATCGTTTCTATGAGGGACACACCACCAACCCAGAACACGTTCATTGCTGTGAGCCACAAGGTAGTCCTAGTCTGCCAACGTTTAAAATGCGTCCCGGTAAACTTTTCCGGTCTCAGAGTAGCAGCAAAGCCTTGAATCGAAAAGTGCCTAAGATAAGGTTTTTGGATTGTTGGAAATATTAGCACTTTTCCGATTAGACTTATCCACGAGTAAACAGTAAGCATGGCATAAAAGGTATGCATCTCATAGCGATACCTAAGCATACTAGCACGTACAGAACATAGAATCAAACCTTCTATGAGCAGCACATATACGGCTAGCATACGTACGAGTAAACGAGGGATGAACAGATCATACCCTCCGGTTGGCGAGCCAACGCGGGCGGCGGCAGAAGAACCTCGGCATCGTCCGTGGCCTTCTTCTTAGCGGCGGCGGCGGCCATGGTGTCGATGCAGAGGAAGTAGTGGAAGCAGAGGCGAACGGAGTTGGGGACGGATCGGGAGCATTCGCGTCGAGACGCTCCCCAAAAACCTTATTGCCATTCTCCCGCGCAGGATCTCAAACGACAGGGTTCGGAGGCACCTGCTCTCCCGACCAGCCGTGCACGTGGTCGTCGCGATGGGATCGCCGGAGGCATCACAGAGTGAGGTTCTTATATAGTCTGTAAGAAAGAAAGTCATGGGCCTTGCCGAGCCCCACGACCGAGTCGGCCCACTCCCGTTGTTCCCGGCAACGTCTTGGACAGTGGCCCACATGTTAGCGACTCGTTAATTAATTAATTAATTCGTTTCTGAGCGGCAAAAATAAGCTTCGGATCGGCTCATTCCCGCAACCCGTGGCGCGCGCGTGCGCGTCGGGACGAGGCGAGGCGGGCGGCAGAGGAGGAGGAGCGCGCGTGTACCACTCTTCTTTTCAAGCTCCCAATGGCAAGTGATAGAGCAGCCCTTATAAAGGGGGCATCAACTCTCCTCAAATAGCAAGGTGGGACTAAACTTCCATCACCTGCCATCTCATACATGGGCCTCAAGATTAACCAGAGATTAGTGTCTTATATGGGCCTAAGCCCATCCATAATCCAACATGCTTTACATATTGTATAGCCCGTGCGCGCTGTCGTGATCTACCACAGGATAGAGGGCGGCCATTTACGTACACACACTGTTGGATGAAGCTGAAAGGGCAGTATGTGTGGGACAACATAATCCATTGAAAAAACTTGTTAGACATCGAATTTGAGAGTAGACTTATTTGCATGCTATGTATGGATGATTTGTGCTAATTTTTTTTTCAAACTTTAATGAATATCAACCGGTTTGCATGAATTTCGTCCACTAAGTCAAAACCCGTCTTGAAATGTATACAGACAGCGTTGGATGGGGTCCTCCGACGTTGGAGACGCCCTTAGCCTCGTTTAAAAAAAATAGTAAGAGGAACGACTAAAGATTGATCCAGTGGTGTGACTGGGCTTTCCCTCTATATGCTCTAGCCGCCAAATGCCACGAGCAAACGAGTGAACCAGACCCATGGATTTGATTTGGGATCCAATGTAGTAGTAGGAAATGAGTGATCAAGGGACATACTCCAAGCCATGTCATGTCATCATGTGAAGAAGAGGAGGATGACTTGACTCTGATCCGGCTCTAGTATAGAACCGGAGAAAACAATAATGCAAGCTCGCTCGGTGCCTTATCCTACACCGAATTCCCTAGACTAGGAGAAAGAAGCACATTGCATTGCAGGGACAGACAGAGCCATCATTGCGCTCGCATACTCATGCCCCGCGTCGACAGTGACGCAGACCCGTGCGTGCGTGTGTGTCGGTCGGACCGCTTCTGTCCGTCGGTGACACCAAAAGAATAATCACATACCACTACGACGGCGCATGTGGCTATTGTTCAATTTAGAAGAGATTATTACCTCGTGGTTTGTCTGGTTCAGTTCATGCTAACTCAAAGAGTTCCTCATCATGATGATGATGATGGCAAATGGTTGGCCTGATGCTGACCTGATTGGTGAGCTCTTTTGAAACGGCCACTGTCAAGTATTCTAGGAAAAAGATAATACAAAAACACTGTCAAGCAATACTACTACAGGTCTCCATCTGCATCCACTGCGCGCGGTTGTTGGCCCGCTTGACGCAAAAAAAGAAAAGGAAAAAAAAGAAACCGGTGCTATGCAATACATGCAGGTGTGGCGGCGAGCGAAACGGTTGGTAGATGGTTAATGCCGCTGCTTATTCAGTTATTCTTCTTGGTACAGTAGAGGATGGTAGAATTCTTCAGATTTCCACATCTTCTCCAGGGAAAAAAGAAGCAAGAAAATATTCAGCGCGACAGATCATATAACTGCTTGCAAGTCCCCACCTGAATATATTGCTTAAAAAGCTGCCAAAGCCAAGAGTCGCCCCTTAAGCTTTAGCTGATCCAGTTTATAAGGAAAACTGGGTTGAAAACCTAAACAAATTGACCCCGTTTATGAGGAAAACCGGGTCGAAAACCGTACAGGTAACAAGGTTACAGAAGAAGAGAAAAAATTTGACGCCCAGGAGATGGCCCGACCTAGCTAGCATGCAGAAAGACCAACATCACGAAAGACACAAGTAGATATGGGGTGTTGTCAAGGGATCACAATACCTAGACTTTGCGAGCAACCTAACGCACCGCACTGCGTGCGTACCGAGCCCCGCGACACAACTCAGGAGCATCCACAATCAACAAGTGCAGAACACGAACCTTGACTGGGAGCCCCGCAACGGAAGATCGGAACGATTAGCAAATTAGGGAGGCACTTTGCACCATCAGAGAGCAAAGATGAACCAAAACATCACCGAGAGCACGACGCTAGCCTCAACACATCGGCCACCATGGGAGGGTCTTGAGCAAGCATAGCGAGATACCTACACGAGGGGGAAACAAATGGCCGCCTTGCGGTGCCGAAGGCACCGCCACCGAACCCCAAAGAACACCACCGAACAACCACCGTTGACTCCAAGTCAGTCGCAGCACCACCACCACTAGTCTCTCCGGCTGATCCCTATTCCAAAAATGATGCCCTCAAGAGGGAGCGACACAATGCACCGCCATCATCCGATCCGATAGAGCACGGATCCGAGGTTTCTCGGGCGAGGGACGGTAATGGAGAGGAGCACTTCACCACAAAGAAGACCTTCAAGAAGGATGCGACGCCCATGACGCCGCCACCGCCGGCTCCGACAATAGCCGGAGGCGACTTTCGCCGCATCGTCTTCCACGCACATACCAAACCACCGGTCCACCTCCTCGGCGGATCCAGACGGATCCAACCCATCCCACACTGGGCTCGCCAGATCCGAGCCGAGCCGAGGCCAAGAAGCGCACGGCACCACCACGCCCAGCCTAAGCCCCCGACAACGAGCTGCCACCACCGCAACACTTCGCCTTCCATCGGAGAGGACAACCCCACAATCACAAGACCCGAGATCCGCCACGAGCAACACGGATCTCGAGAGCCGCCATGGCTACCGCCGACCTCCACCGATCGCTGCCCGAACGCGAAGCGAATCCCGCCGCCGCCTGGCCGACCTCCATCGCGGCAGAGCCCTCACTCATGCCGACAGGCGCCTCCCGATGCAACCGATGCTGCGGGCAGTCACAGAGCGAATCCCGCCGCCGCCGTCACCAGACCGGGCTTTGCCGGAGGTGACCACCGGCAGCGGCAAGGGGAAGGGAGGGCCGAGGCCGGGCAGATCTGGTCGCCGCCCGAGTCGCCCTGCAGGAGAGCGACGCGTGTGGGGGCGTGCCCAAGATTTTTGTTGTCAGCGCTTGTACCCTCTTCAAAAAGTTACTACATTTGCACCACGGAACATGGATTCCCACGTACTCCCTCCATCCGGGTTTATCAGGCCCCCCAACCAAATCGCAGGTACCAAGGCACCGTGATTAATTCCCTGGAAACAAGCGCTGTCCTTCGGTTTCCATGCACGATTTACTGCCCAAAACAAATCCCACTTTACCCGCATGCAGCCCCACGCGCGGTTCTGCTGCTGCATGGCGCATGCATGCGCCAATCAAGGAGGATTAAAAGCGCATGCATTGGCTGGTTGGAAATTTAATGCGCTTCGGAAGACGAACCGCGGCCGGGGAGATCAAGAAAGCAAGGGAGCGTTTTTTGCTTTTGGTAGCCATATCGATTAAGGGGCCTAATAAGAGCGGACGAGCTCCCTCCGCCCAGGGGTCCAATAAACCCGGACGGAGGGAGTAGGAACTGAAGAAACATATGTGGTACATGGATTTTGTTGTGAATCTTCTTCAGTGGACAGAAAATACCACAATGGCCAGGCCAAAGTTACAATTGGACCACTCAGTTTCTGCAGCTACACATAGATAATAATTCGGTCGGTCCGACCGAAAGGATCAGAGGCTCAGACCCCTGGTGGTATCAACAAAATCCTCCACTAGACAATTTATCTTCAGTTAGTGGTGACACAACCGAACATCCTGTTGTCACCCGGTGCAGAAGTCTTCGAGGAACTATTCACGAGTCCACGGCACCATCTCGATCAACATGCTTATGCAAATCGTCTGGTGGTCGGAGAACCACGGAAGGGTGCCGGAGTTTGTGAATGCGCACGAAGCTTTCCAGATTGGGACCAACATTTTGACCGGCGGATGCAATTTCAGACCACAGGTTCCTGAGAGTAGATTTCAAAATCAGTGAAAGAAGGCGGGATTTACCTGAAAAACGAGCGTCGTGATCTCGTCTTCGTCGCGTAGAAGCAATGCCAAGCTCCAGTAGCAGGTAACAGGGGTCACGCACTCGTTCAGCACCTGCTTTAGGATCTTGCTGATGGGCACAGACTTGCGATGTACTCGTCCACTCTGAAAGATAACATAGACGTAAAAGAGATAAAAAGGATCAAGAAGCCTCTGTTTTCTGTACCTTATACTCCATCCGTTCCAAAATACGTGTCGTCATTTTACTTCAAAATAAAACACAAAACAACTTGATCCACTGCCAATCTTGTCACTAACAAGTACATAGTATGTAGTAACAGGAAATGAGAAGTGGCAAATGCTAACAACAAAGATTGGAAACTCCACACATCCATGCCAAATTCAGGTCATACCTCCAAAAGTGTTGTTCTAGCTGAACCCCAAAAGCTGGCACGATCATCAATGGCTCAGGAGATAATGAAACACAGTACTGAATAACGAGCATGCGATCTCACTTCTACATAAGCATTTTATAACGTCAACGGTGATACACAGGAGTACCTTCTTTTTTGGCAACTTTAAAGTGAAAGTTACTGAAATGTAAGTAAATAGGAATAACAAAGAACAACTTCAGCCCCCACCTTTCTTCACAGGCTTGTAGTGCAACCATTTAGCCATGATAGCAGGAAGTGAAACACTACGAAAGGAATTGAGGTACAAAGTATCCTATAAAATTCAAGCATCACAAGTCACTTAAGTAGGACAATAATAAGCATGAAGGTTTGCTTTCCTTCACCACCTGAATCTAATCAATAACATAAAGCACACTCAATATTGCATGTATCAAGTTGCTAAGAGCCTAAGAAAGTAGTGAAATAGATTGGCTATCTAGCAACCAGAGCACATGAGCGAAATAACAGAAATTTGGTCATAGTACCTTTGACAACAAGGCACAACAAACACTTGCAAGAAGGAGCATTGCACGGTTCATGCTAACTTGAAGAGTTCTTCATGTTGAGGATTATGATGGCATGGTTGGCATGATGCTAACTCAAAGAGCTCTTTGGAAACAGCCGCCGTCAATGTCAATTACACAACAGATCTCCATCTGTACATCCTGAGATCCACTGAGCGCGGTTGTTGCTCTGATCAACAAAAAATGATGTACAGTACATGCAGTGCAGCGGTGAGCCAAAACGATCAGTAGATGCTTAATGTTTCTTCTTGGTAAGCTGTAGCCTGATGATCCAAGGAAAAAAAGAAAGAAAAATATTTACTGCAACGGATATGACTGCATGCAAGTGTCCAAGATTTTATTATCAGCAGTTGGACCATCCTTACAGTGTCACTACATTTGCACCCCAGGACATGGATTCCCAACTAGGAACTGAAAAAAGCATTGTGGACATTCTGTTGTGAATCTCCTTGAGTGGACAGAAATACCACATGGCTAGGGCAAAGTTACAAGTGGAGCATTCAGTTTCTTCTGCAGTTAAAGAGAAATAATTCGGTCGGACCGACCGAAAGGATCAGAGGCCCAGACCCCTGGTGGTATCACCAAAATCCTCCACTTGACAATTGATCTTCAGTTAGTGGTGACACAACTGAACATCCTGTTGTCACTCGGCAGAGAGAGAGGTCTTCAGGGAACTATTCAGGAGTCCACAGCACCATCTCGATCAACATGTTTGTGCAAATCATCTTGTTGAAGAACTACCGAAGGGCTAATGCTGCCGGAGTTTGTGAATTCGCACAGAGCTTTCCAGATTGGGAGCAACAGTTTCACCGGCGGATGCAGTTTCTGCAAATTAAGCACTTTCAGACCACAGGTTCTTGACAATGCACTTGAAAATCAATTGAAAGCAGGCGAGAGTTACCTGAAAAACGAGCATGATCTCGTCTTCATCGCGTAAAAGCAATGCCAAGCTCCAGTAGCATGTAACAGGGGTCACACATTCATTCAGCACCGGCTTTAGGATCTTGCTGATGGGCACAAACTTGCGATGTACTCGTCCACTACGAAAGATAACATAGATTTAAAAGAGATAAAAGGATGAAGAAACCTCTATTTTCTGTACCGTGTAATAATATAATAAAAGAATGGAAAGGGCAAGAAGCCAATCAGACAGTGATCATTTTTAGTTAATGCAAAACAACTTTATCCATTGCAAATCTTGTCACTAACAAGTGCCGACAAGAGAGCAGTACTTTATCCTCTGCTTTCTGTACCTTGTATTATTATGAAATAGAATAATGGAAACAGCAATAAGCGAATCAGGCAATGATAATTTCTAGTTAACACTAAACAACTAATCTGCTGCAAATCTTGTCACTAAATAAGTACAAACAAGACAGCAGTACTTTATTTCTGCTAAAGTGCCAAGTACTACTTATTTCATTAGGTATCCGATGCCTTTAGTTCAATATGTCATGTTTGCAATTGTTGAAGTGTTGTTGCAATGGTATAAACGTTTGAAGAGTGACAGATGCTGACAGCAAGAGTGTAATCTCGATGCACACATATAGAGGATCTTTCATACCTCCAAAAGTGTTGTTCTAGCTGAATACCAAAAGCTGGCATGATCACCAATGACTCTGCACATATAAGCATTTTCAATATGGATAGTGATAAACAAGAGTATCCCATTGTTATGCAATTTTAAGGTGAAAGTTCACTGCAAAGTGCAAAAATGGGATAATAAAGAAACAGCATCAGCGCCCAACCTTTCTTCACAGGATTGTATTGCAAGCATTTAGCGACGATAGCAGAAAACGGAACACTCCAAAAGGAACCAAGGCATAAACTCTCCTGAAACATTTAAGCATGGCAAGTCATTAGTAGGACAATGACAGGCATGAAAATTATGGTAACCTATACCACCTGAACGTAAACCACAGCATGATGATAGCATCATCAACAAGGCATCTATGATATGATTTTTTGAAGAACCTAACACATTTATTCGCATCTGCATCTGTATTGCTAAGAGCCCCAAAAGCTCATGAAAACATGCTAACACCTGATTTGAGCAGTGGAATAGTGAAGAACCTATCAGCCATACTTGGGTTTTGCGAATGATTCAGAGAAAACTACCTTTGACAACAAGGTATGGCAAACATTCGAAAGGAGACATATCACACCGACATATGAAAACAGCACCCGGAATGCGCTCTTCTCGGCAATGACATCATGAATATTAACTCCACTCTCGCAGCGGTGCATGTATCTGTACATGCCACTAGAAATCCCCTGCGCTTTCCGCTCCATGGTCTCAGCGCATCAAACGATCACAAGCTTCTCCTTCAGGTTGCAGTCACGGCACATTAGCGTCGGGCATCAGCAACTTAATAATTATGCTATATTGTGAAGTGACCGAAACAGTAGCAAGCACCACAATGGTACAATACAGATGATGATCTAGAAAAACTGAAAAAAGGAAACAGATCAGTTGTTGCACAGTGCAGTGTCTCCCCATCGAAAAAAGCAGAACAAATGTACTACTAATTCATCTCGACTCTTGGCGGGTGAAACATTCATGCAGCGCACTGTGATGTTGAAGGAACAATTAAGTAACCAGGCATCCAATGGTACTAGTAATCAACTGCATCAGATGCAAATCTGATGCAGACACACTGATGTCGAAGCAAGAGATACATTTGAGGATAGATGATTCTCCGGCCTCTGCGTGGGAAGATGCATATAGACAGATTTGGGGACAGTTGGTGAATGGATTTTTCACAAGTAATTAAGCATGGAATTAAGACATTGGAGCGGCGGGATTAGGGACCGCGGTGAAGAAATCCTCAGGCGGGGAATTAGGGTTTCGAGCAGGCGGGGCGTACCTTACACGGGGGATGGGGGACTGTCGTCGGCGGAGTAGAAGATCCTCCCCGGTGTCCTCCGTTGGCGGTTGCCGGTCCTCAGCTAGTTTGCGCGGAGACCCCTGATGGAAATGGAATGTCGCATTTATTACTTCTTCTTCGTACTCTGATGGATCTGCTTACCGCGCCGTCGCGTCTCGCCTTAGGTAGAGCACGGCCTGACCGCCGGCGATGGAGGGGTTCACATGTTGACTGTTGAGCACGACCTCGCCGCCTTCAGAGAAATTGGATTAAAATCGTATCTTTTGTTAACCATTTGTTTCTTTGAGTAGAATTGCCTTTCTGTAACTATTTTTTTTTAGACTGGAAACATTTGGCTAAATAGCAGTATCAATCCATTAATACCAATTGATCATCGCATCGTGGTTTAAAGAAATCATTACAAGTTTACAACAGTCTAATGCATGAGAATGGGTCCCTAATTGGAGCTTACACCAATCGATGCTTCCTGCTTCAGTCTACAGAGGCTGTAACAACATTAAAGTGTTGAGGTTCAGAGTACACATTATACAGTGTTCGAAGCTATTGTTCTCGTCTAGTCGTCTAGAGATCTTTGGGCACGAGCCACGGATGATTCACCATTTCCTCGCGCGCTTCTCCTTCCTCCATTCCCATGGTTTCTCAGGGTTCGGCAGCGCCCACAGGCCCAATCCGCTCGCCCGTGCCTGCTTCTCCCACTGAACAAATTCCAGTCTGTCAAGATCTTTTCAAGTGTATATATATGGTAGTTGGTAGGTTGAAGAAATGTTCAGAGTGCGCTATACTGCTTCATGTGAACCGAAGCTGCCAAGCAAGTCACATTGCTTACCTCTGCTAGCTCAGGCCGTCGATCATACGCAGAGTAGTGCCATGTGAGGCCTTTCTTCAACATATGTTCCTGTTTCAAAAGCAAGATAAAAACTTATTTCTTTCTTTCAAAAATTCACAAAGCGGGTGACAAGGCCCATAGATTATGTATCTTCAGACGAGGAACTGCAGCATGTGTTTGAACTAAAACCACGTCGATTATTTCCGAACGGAGCGAGTAGTATTTAAAGCGTGTTGCTCCGGTTCCCGTTCGTGTAAAAGTTCTAAGAATTTTCAAAATCTTGAATACATTCAGTAGTTGCATAGGTTATTTCCAGCATAACAGACCTCGAAGAGGTGACTCCAACGTGATAATAGAGTATGACATATTACCTGCACGAAGACACCATTGCAGTCAACATCTCCAACTAATCGGCCGTACAGGTCAGTATCATATATGGAAATCTTTAGGGTTCTTCCCTGCACCAGCCTCACCAGCTCCTCTTTTGCCTCTTTACCATAAGGCATCGAGTTTTCTGGTGCATCAATCCCTCTGCATTGCATTGTTTCGTTCTATAATATCTCAACTCCAGTCCAACAAGAACAAAGCCCTTGACCATCGATTGGGACCAAGATGTGGGACAAACCTTAGCCTGATCCGGTACTTCTTCGCGAGAACATGCTTCCCTGTCCAATTAGGAACTTGCCTGCACTTAGAACAAGTTTCAGAACTGTCAGCAGGTGAGACCGCACAGAAATAGGCAGTTGCCTGATGTTAATTTTGAAGTTACCTATATCCGGCATCCACTATGATCTTCTGCAGCGTGTCAGCCTTCTCATAGTTCTTTGCCGCCCCCGCCTTGGTTCGCTCTGACACAGCTTCCCAAACTTGACGGGGCACGTTGCCGGACTCACGAGGGTCAGCTGCGTCAACATACACTGTGATCGTGTCACCGTCGGCCACAGCCTTCGCATCCACCTAAGAAGCTACCACACAAATCTGTGAGCGATATACCTTCGTGGCCAATGCAAAAGGAGAAACCAAGAGAGGGAGGGCCTTACAGGGAGCGTGTGCAGCTCATACTTCACACCATGAGATTTGGGTGTGGGAATGTAACCATCAGGTGCCAATGAAACTCTCCACAAGGAGCCCAGAAATGGCACCTTCCCTCGCAAGAATGAAATCAAGACATGGAATTAGGGAATGATTCAGTCAATGCAGCGCAGTTCTTCGGTAGCTGAATCTGCAATGATACTACTCCCTAATTCCATGTGCTACTTCCTGCACGCACTGGTGGCTAGTACAGTACCAGTTGGGAATGGGATTATTCAGGCATTCAGCTTCTGAGATTTATATCAATACCTTGGGGAGCAGGGTGTGGCGAGAGACCGCGACGAGGAGAATGGCGCCGATGAAGCACATCAGAGGCGTCGACGCGCGCCTCCTGGCGGCGCCGCCATGGGCACGGGCTCCCCTGTCGCGGCGAAGAAGCCTGCGAGTGTGAGAGGCGTACATGCCACCGGGCACTTGGACTGGCGGAACACCCTCGGGCGCGGAGCCGCGTGGATCCTGGCCTGGGAGACGCCGAGGCTGCCCACTGCGCGCGGGGGCAGCAAGGGAGGCTCGCCGGCGCCGGGAGCTCAGCAGCGTGCGGGTGCGGCGGCGCGGCGTTCGGGCCGAACTGTTTTTTCTTTTCTTTCAGTGCAGCCGAACTGGCGTGTCGGATGCGGGTGGTGGGACGTTTGACATAGCCCATGGGCCGTATAGTCGTGTGCGTGGGCTTGCACGCTTTCCAAAGCCATATTGGGACCGGGCCGTCGTAGCCGTCATCAACTTCACATCTTCATTTTCTCAACAACAAAAAAAACTTCACATCTTCATACCCTGTGAAAAAAATGATTTCATTTCCAAAGCCATTTTCATTATCATAGCCGCCAACCCCCCGTTAGATTAATTACTTGTAATCAAAATTCCATCGCAGGGCCCATCCGCCCATGGAATTACAATAGATCTTCACCACGGTCTTGAAGATTGCGGTTTGTAAAAAAAAACTCCCACTAGCCCCGTATGTATGTATCCTCAAGCTCCGAAAGAAAGAAAGTAAAAAAAACGTAGATATTATGATGACTCATTTTTATAATACTCCCTCCTATATTTGTTTACAAAGGAAGTTTTTTTTCTTCAGAAAAGTATGGTGCAAATTACCTCTATGGTGAGACTAATAGTTGAAAGTGTAATAAACTCTTATTTACAGTACACGGTATCTCTTGACCACAACAACATGAGCAAGGGAATTTATGATTCTTTTTAAACAGAGCATGAAAATTTCCTGAAATGGTAAGTTGGCCTTGGTACGAAGGTAGACAGCACAAAGGTTGTTGTCGCTTGCCCGGGTTCAGAATCACACTCCCAATTTCTCCTATGAGAATAAGGCAGAGTGGCTTCTAGTTCCCCCGTTGTAAAAAAAAAGTTTCCTTAAATGAAAGCACGATGTCATTTCATAAATTTCATTAGAGTTTTTTCTTCTAAATTTCATTACAGTTTACATGCAAATGTTGTCATTTGCCCGTTCAGGGAAGAAAAACAAAAGACTATTTGGACAGGATCATGCGCATATTTCTCCAACGATTTTCATCACAAAACAAACCATGGCCGGAATGATCTATATATATATATATATATATATATATATATATATATATATATATATATATATATATATATATATATATATATATATATATATATATATATACACACACACATAAATGTTCTGGTTCTGCCAAATTCAAATAATCTTAACCATCAGTGCAGCTCTATCCCATGCAGTATATTCAGAAATTACTAGTAGGACCAAAAGTTCATTCTACCGTTACATTCAACAAAATTCATGCATATTTTCTACATTGATATGATCAATCAAGGATAAACACTCTGATTCACCACATCAAGAACGAACATATGCAATCATGGATAAACTGCAGCACAAGTGAACCCTGTCCGCCGAGGGGATACATTCGTGATTTCACATTTTGGAATGCTAAACGATCATACCAGCCAGATAAGGGCAATATGATGTGTTCCCCACATCCTCTGATTTGCTAGCATACTTCTCTGTATCTACCACAGTTCTTTCTCACTGTTGTCCCCACCGGCCATGCTGATGTAAGCAGGCCATATGGATACTAGAATTTGAACAGCTTACTGTGCACATTCAACACTAGCCGGCACGTCAACGAGACTCTTGTCGTGGTCCTGTGGAAGGTGCCACTTGGCTCAGAGCAAGCACTGCTATCTGCTTTGCCTGGGCTGTAATCAAGGCTTAGATGCTTGAATTGTGGGCACTGTGAGATATTTGCAACCTGTAGAATGCAAATAACGCAGATTGTTAGTTTGCTCGTATTCAGAGTGCTTTGCAGTGGGCAAAAGTTTCACCTTGTCTAGATTATGCAGCTCATTGTCTTGTATACCATGTAGGAAGTCTGCAAATGCCATGAAAATATTACTAATAATTAAGGCCTAGTTTTGTCACACACAAAAAGGACAGCCTTAGTCCGAAGAGGTTTTTATCTAGCTAATTCAGGACAGGAGCTACAGGTCTAACCTGTATAAGCCTGATCTTTGAATATTAAGAGGCTGCAGGGCATTAGTAGAAGTGACGAAGAAGCAGGACCAGCTTCCTGCGTGCCTTCAACCTTATAGGAACCATTACTCTCCTGCAACTCATCAGATTGTGTATTTTGGAGATATGTATGTTCGAGCCCTCTGAGCTTTCCATGGGGTGTGAAATCAAGCACAACTGGTGAAGCAAGGGATATGATCGCGACAACAGGAAAATAGGCAGGACCATCTTGGTGTGGCTGAAAGGTGCAGTGTTATTGTAGTTCAGTGAAGCGCAAACCATAAAAGAAGTACCAATATGGAGCTGATGATTACTAACCATGATCCCTTGATTAGGATGATACTCATTAATCAGAACATGATTGATTGCTGAAGGAAATAAACCAGTCCACTGGCAGATTCTGTCAGTTATCTTTGTAAGCCATGGAGGTACTGCAATATTAGACAAATGAACATAATTTCAATGCTAAAAACTGATGACTACCTAACTAAGAAAAAAAAAGAATGTACTCCTTCCGATCCATATTACTTGTGGCTCAAACGGATGTATCTAGCAGGGGGTAAGATGTTTGTAATTTTAAGTACTCATGATACTTCTAGTCCTGAGAAAACATTTTTTGTCTTCTGTACAATGCAAAGCATGCATAGATGCCAGCCAGAAAATTGCATGAAAACATGAGATTAATCCTTATGATGCAATAGACTAGAAACAATAATGTACACAAAAAGAGCACGTAATCTGTTATTGGGGATCACAAAGGAACAATCTGTTGTTGGGGATGACATGCTTGTGCAATGCCCCTACGCGAACGATATCTAGTACCAGCTGGTGGCGTGGTTGCTGATCGAATATCTCAGCCTGGGTAGCTACTGTTTTTTTTTTTGCTCTTTGCCCTCCTGTACCTCCCCTCTATTCTTGTCTTCCTTTTCCGTGTTTCGCATCTCTGTAATCTCCCAGAGTTGAGATCTTCCCAACTCTCTCATTCAATGAATAGCCCGAATGCAGTTGTTTCTCAAAACAAAACAAAAAATACAAACATTTTTGCTTCACTAATAGAAAGAGAGAACATAAGACAATGCATATTGCTTTTGCAATTTATTTAACTGGGTACACAAGATCTTTTTACATGTCTCTACCACAAACACTCATAGCGATTTTTGCCATTGTTTGGATTACAGAGGGGGTAGAGGCGTCTAAATAAGTTTCTGTTTACCCGATGATAATAAAAAATGCCTGCAAGATGCAGGGATGACAGACCAATAGTAAACCTTAAATTATGTAATAGACCAAAAGAAATGTGATTTGAACAAAAACATAACTGAAGCAGCAAAACAAATTAACAAAGGAGCAAATCGTTTTAACAGATTTTATTTGACTGGTGGAAAGAGAGACTGTAAGGATTCTAGAGAGGGCAGAGGGCATCCAAATTATGTTACTAGCAAGCTTATCGCAGCCAAATTATGAAGGAACAACGAATCCCTGAAGTATCTCCATAAAACCACATGGGGGCACTTGAGTAATGTAAAGCATGACACATAATCCACAAAATTGTGCTAAAGATTACAATGCTGATGGATACTCACATGCCTGCGGCAGTAGCCCCTTCTCGTGCACCACTCCTCCTGCACAAGCACAGGTCGACAAATCAACACTTCCCCAGAGCTGAGAAAACAAAAGAATAACGCAAATTTCCAAGCAGGGATTCAGGCAGGGACTGCAGCCGGCAAGATAATGAATCAGGGGACGCACCCCAGTTCTGGAGCCGCCGGTTCTTCAAAATCTTCCACTTGGGCGCCGGTGCCTGGTATATCTGCAACGGAATCCGCCACCAGAGAGAGCCTCAATCCACACGAGCAAGACAGAAGAAAGCGAAACCAAAGTAGGGGATCGGGCGAGTAGTAGGAAGGAGAGGGTTAGTCCAGTACAGTACATGGTGGAGGAGCTGGGCCTGCTCGGCCGGGGAGATGAAGTCGGGGACGTATAGTACGGTGGGGATGGAGCCGACGGCGTAGTCCCCGGGGATCCTCAGGCACAGCTCCGGCGAGGGGTTCTCCTCCGCCGCCGCTTTCTGGGTCGCCTTTTCCTCCATTGCTGCTTCGGCCGAGGATGCCCGTTTTTTTTTTTGAGCCAAGAGGATGCTCGTGCTACTTCCCCGAAATCATTGGTTTTTTTTTAGGGGTAAAACCAAATTTTATTCATGAAAGTCCACATGAAGTGGGATACAACTTTGGTCATGCAAGACCAAACCAGAAATGGCGCCTCGCCCTCTAGTAATGTAAAACTTTGGCTAATCTACGTGCTTCATAATTAACAGCACGGCTCTCAAATGTAAAATTACATTGAAAATTGGTTGATCTTATGGTTATCTCCTCGATGATCGCTCCATAAACCCCATGGGATCTCCTGTTGATATCAGACACGACTTGGCTGCAATCCGACGCCACAACAAAACTTGCAATCCCCAAGTCTTACGCCAGGACAGCTTCCCGGCATGCCACTTTGCCTCAAGGGTGGCCGGATCTACCACCCTCAAGAACCAAGGCGTAGCTGCCTATGTAGTTTCCCCACTCATCCTCGCAAACAGCCGCCAACATCCTCCTCTTCTCGTCAAAACTCCAGCATCCACGTGAATTTTACAACTTCCCGTTGGTGGTCTTTTAGGCCGTCGCTGGCCAAGTTGGCACGATCTCGGGCCGTTTTCCCTCCCCTGAACATTGGGTTTGATTGCATCTAGTTCACCAATGAATTTGACAACGAAACCGTGGGTGGCTTGTGGACTCGAAGATCAACTCATGAATGGCCTTCCTTCGTGCGTGCGCGATTGCCCAAAGGGTGACTGCAGCGAGGATGAAGTGGTCATGTGATAACAATTGTATCAGTGAAAACAACCATTGTCTTGCGCTTGGTTCCCTGGCTTCTATGATTCTATGTGTTATGTCCTCATCCATTAGAGCCCACACGCTTCTTGATGATGAGCACTCCAACAGAGAATGTCGCCAGGAGTCTCGGCCCACATAAGCTGCATTGATCGGAATCGACATATGCCGATGTGCCCTCACATCATTTGTTGGCGAGAGAGTGTTTTGAAAGGCGCCATAGGAACATACGGATCTTCCCTAACTTCCGCCTTCCATAATCTTTTCCACGCCCTTCTTCGCCATCGCATCTGATGTTCCAGCCGCACCCTCAAGCCATGCTTCCCTTCTAAGCTTGGTTGCGACCAGCATCTTATAAGTTGACTTTACCGAAAAGACTCCGTGCTTCTCATAATGCCACGCCCAGAAGTCAGATATATTATGCGTACACAATGGGATCGCAAGGATAACCTGTGCATCGATTGGCATGAAATTATCTTGAATGACCTGTCTATTCCAAGAGGTCGTAGCGCTTATAATTAGCTCGGAAACTCTGACCGGTGGGTTCGGTGTTGTACTTCCATATGGTCTGAACATTCCTTCTCTCGGGAGCCAGTTCTGATTCCATATATTGGTTGCTTCCCCGTTCCCAATTCTTTTTATCAACCCCCCGCCGCAGGTGTCCCTTCCTTCAATAATAGCACGCCACACTTGGCTAGGGTGACCACCAGTTCGGCCTCAAGAATGTCTCGAGTTAGGGTAATAGATACTCTTGAGAATACGTGCACTCGTGAGTCTCGGGGTTCTCGCAGTAGTCTCCATGCTTGTTTAGCCAACATTGCTAGAT
The DNA here is from genome assembly GCA_021605145.1 of Aegilops bicornis. Classification (NCBI taxonomy): domain Eukaryota; kingdom Viridiplantae; phylum Streptophyta; class Magnoliopsida; order Poales; family Poaceae; genus Aegilops; species Aegilops bicornis. The sequence continues at coordinate 93,948,806 of CM038671.1, forward strand.
TAAAGAGCTCAAAATCTTTAAATCCTAAGCCCCCCATGCCCTTGGGTTGTGTCATTGTTTTCCACGACACCCAATGAGGCTTCCGTTTTCCTTCCTTATTGCCCCACCAGAACTTCCTGATAAGCATGTTAAGATGTTCACATAAGCCTCTTGGAAGTTTAAAGCATGACATAGAGAAAACCGGCACTGCTTGGGCCACCGACTTGACTAGCACTTCCTTTCCCACGAGGAGATTGTGCGTTCAATCCAGCCTTGAACCTTGCTCCACAATCGGTCTTTAAGATACTTAAAGGCACCATTCTTTGATCCTCCTATGTCAGAAGGCATCCCCAAGTACTTCTCATTGAGAGTCTCATTTGGGACATGAAGAATATCTTTTACCTCTTGCCTTACCGAATCAGGGACCCCCTTGCTGAAATATATCGAAGATTTTGCATTTTTATCCGCTGCCTCGTCATTTGACGAAGTATCCGTAACATGGTGCACCTCGTTTGCCCCACACCGCTTGCCTTGAAAAACAGCAGTTGTCATCGGCGAATAGGGATGGCTCCATCACGGCTACCAAGGAGCAACTCAGACCACTCAAGTTGGATGACTCACTTTTGGATTTTAACAGCACGAAAGGCCCTCTGCCGCAAGCAAGAACAAGTATGGAGAAATCGGATCCCCTTGTCGGTCAATACCACGTGAAGGTTTAAAACTTTGAAGTTTCTTTCCATTGAACATCACCGAAAAGTAACTATTGACACCGTGCTCATTACTAACTCCACCCACCGAGTCAACCCCGCTTTAGCATAATAGCCTGCAAGTATGGCCATTCCACCCTGTCGTAAGCCTTCATCATATCCAGCTTGAGCGCACATGACTGGTGTTTCTTGGCCTTATTCCTCTTCATAAAATGCAGACACTCGTAGGCTGTGATGATGTTGTCTGTGATCAAACGTCCCGGGACAAAAGCCGATCGCTTCCTCGGATATTATTTCGTGAAGGACTAGCTTCAATCTATTGGCGATCACCTTTGACGCAATCTTATACAAGACATTACACGCTAATTGGACTAAACCGAGAAAGTAGCGTGGGGTTTTTACCTTCGGGATCGGGACCAAAATAGTATCATTGATGCACTCACGATTCATTCTTCGACTATCCGAAGGACTGCCGAGGTGACATCTCCCCCACACGTGTCCCAATGATGCTGAAATAAATGCGCCGGATAACCGTCCGGTCCTGGAGCCTTAGTGGGATACATCTGAAACAGAGCTACCTTGACTTCCTCTTGGTTATATGGAGCATCCAGAGACTCGTTCATCGCTGCGGTGACTTTTGTAGGAACTGTTTCAAGGACCTGTTCCATATCATGCACTCCCTCAGAAGTATACAAGTCCTCAGAGAAAGTGTTAGTCATGTTTTCCATCTCCGGGACATTTTCAGTGAGCTCCCCATTCGGTTTCTGCAGGGACTTAAATCTGATTCTTCCTTCTTCTGCGACTCCCCCGCAGGTGAAAAAAGTATGTATTCTTATCTCCATGCATTAGCCATTCGACACGAGCTCTTTGGCGCCATAGGATTTATTCTCTATGATACAGTTCGGTGAGTCTCTCTATTATTTTGAGCTCATTGTGCAAAGGGCCCGCTCTGTTTGGGGATTCGCGTAGCTCCTGTAGCTCCCTTTTCAATCGCTGGATCTCGCGCCGGATGTTCCCGAAATGGATCCTGTCCCATGCAGACAAGTCAGACGACATGCGCTGGAGCTTGTCGCTGATAGAGCGAACCGAATCCCCTGCTCCATTCGCCCATGCATTCTGGACCACGGTGAAGCCCGGATCGCGCTCCCAGGCGAGCTCATATTTAAACGAGCGAGGGACCCTCCCATGCGCCTTATGCACCGCCCACGTAAGGGGTACGTGATCACTTGTGGCCGCTGTTTTGTGTTCAACTGTCAGCTGTTGGAAAAGCTATGGTCCAGCCGGGTTCGCCACTCCCGGCCGAGTCGAACACGCTGTAAGTGCCTCCGTTACTTTCTTCTCAAAAGTCCATCCTGCATCAAAGATAGCCTATATCCATGAGACCGAACGTATCAAGCGCGTCCCTAAAGGCATCCATCTGAGCTTGGCTCCTGTTCCCCACTCCATCGTGCTCGTGGGCATGCAGAACTTCGTTGAAATCTCCAAGGACAAGCCAGGGTAAGTCGCTAGCGCCCACGATTCCCCTAAGCATATCCCAAGTCTTGTATCTTGCGCTTACTTGTGCTTCTCCGCATACCTAAAGTAACCCTTATTTTTACATCGCTAGATCATCAATCTCGACATCAATATGGTAATCGAGAATAACCAACAATCTCCAACTTTATTTCTTCATTCCAAAAAACTCCCAATCCGCCACTTCTACCAGAACTACTAACTGCAAAACTTTTATTAAAACCTAAAGAACCAGACATGCTTTCGACTCTAGATCCCTCTATTTGAGTTTCCAAAATACATAGTACAGAGGGGGCAAACTGCTTCGTTAGATCACGAAGCTCTTGAACTGTCGCGGGTTTGCCAGCACCGCGGCAGTTCCAACATAAAAGACTCATTGCGCTGGGCGGGACACCCCTAGGGAGCCCGCCAAACGCGCATCAGAGTGTTTGTTTGCAGCCGTGTTCTTTCCATTGTTCTTCTCATTAGTAGTCAAGCTAGGTTTGTTCCTTTTACGCCTCTGTTTGAAGATGGGCTCGGTGGCACCTCTTGAGCTGTTGGCCCCGTGAGCGGCAAAGACATTAGCATTGCTAGCGAGAACTAGCTGGTGCCGAAGGATCAACCCCAAAGACCTCGCCTCCTGTTCTGTCCGCTTCAAGCATTGCCACATCTCTATCCTCCAGCCTCCGTTCTCAGATCTTTGGGTGCACCCGCATTGCTGTAATCTGGAGCCTCGCGTCTGCGTCCTCGGCCTCTGCCTGCTCGCCTCTGCCTCGCCGCCTGCGTTCCAAAACTTTCAGCAGAATCAACCGCGTCCTTCACCAGGCCCATTGCCGGGGCTTTTGAACCATGTGGCTTTCAGGTCCTTATAAACAAGCGCTTTTGGAGGATGGACTCCGTCACCGCACTCTTTGAACAAGTGGCCCAAATACCCACAAACAAAGACACCAATCGTGAGACGCTCATACTTCACCCTAAAAATCACCCTCTGAATCGCTTCTTTCTTCTTGATTACGAGCGATACGGGCGTTCTTTTAGGGGTTTTGTAACATCGATCCTCGGCCCGACCCGTGCAAAGTTCCCTTCAAAGTCATGTGACTTCGGTTCAAAGAAAGATGAATTCTCCCACAAGAGCGGACAAGGCCTTGATTTTTGGGAAGAAACCATCAGGGAGGTCATGGATCTGCATCCATATCTCGATCTTATTCAGCTCTATAGTCGATGGCTTGGTAAATCCATCATACTCTGCAATGACCACAGCTTTTCCTTTGAAATTCCAGGGACCCTCTCCCATCACTCTTTCCCAATCCCCCAGGCAACCAAATTGCATGGTATAGAGGTGATCTTCCAAGGGCGGATTTTTACCTCTTTTGCCAAGTCCCATGCAACCCTCATATTCCTGAAAAACCAGTATTGGCTATATGGTTTCTCAGTGTGAACCCTAGCGATCGCCATCCACCGGGTCGATTCCATCGGTAGTTCATCGTCCTCCACAACGACATCTTGGAGATCATCCTCTTCGTGCCCAAATCCTCCATCATCGCCTCCAGATCGGAAACACCATGACCCGATCCCGAGGTCAGATTCTTCCATAGTATCTTGCCCGAGAAAAATTGATCCATGGCGGTAGCTTCCTAGTAGTCCCGACCCCGCCACCGACGAGGAAAGATCCCCAAGCCACCGGCGTGAAGAGGGAGGGAGGAAACGATCTCTACGGGGGAGTCGCCGACGCCGCCGAGAGGAGCGGAAAAACCCTAACGAGAGGGGACTACATCCCCCGAAATCCTTGGTTGGTTAAGGGCAAACCCATACCTGGCCAAACGGGCCGGCCCGGCACGGCACGGCCCATTGTAATCGTGCCTGGCCCGGCACGGCCCGCCAGGGCACGATTACTATACGGGCCGTGTCGTGCCGGCCTGCGTCGCGCCCCTGTGCCCGTGCATCGGTCCAGCTTAGTAAACGGGCGGCACGCTATTCTGCTTAGCACGGTGGGCCGCATATTTTCAGCCTATTATTTGACGACCGAAGCGCGTTTTTAGCCTATTTTTACATGTTGGGCCATATATAGATGTATAAAAATAAAAACAATCGGGGCGTGGCGTGCCACAGCGTGCCCAAATTTCTTCAGCCCAAGCATCGCCCAGGCGTGCCGCATGCCCGGCCCGTTTAGCCCGTGTCGTGCCTGGCCCAAGGCGGGCCGTGCCGGCGTGCTCACGGGCCGGCCCAAAAAAACCGGCCCATTTGGCCAGCTATAGGCAAACCTGGCCAGGCCGTGCTTTTAGGACCGGCCCGCCGGTATGGATTTTGGCCTGGCATGCAAATAAAAGAGGACCAGGGTGACCTTCGGCCCGCCATGGATTAAGCCCCATCCAGAAGACGAATATGCCAGCCCCGGGAAAGCGCAGAGGAAAAATATGGTACTTTAGAGAAAGACTCAGAAGAAGATTCAGGGGACGAATACGAGAGCCCAGAGAAAGATTCCATCTTAAAAAAAGAGGGTTTGATTGAGCATCGAGGAGCAAAAGAATTTAGTCTAAAATACCAAAAAGAAAAATATCGTTTTTTTTTCGTTCTTCAAGAACTTCATATCTTGCCGAGTCTTCTTTCTGTTACTTCAAAAGTAGCTGCTTCAGCTTTAGCCACGCGAATTCTCGATTTTCCTTTTTATTTCTCATCAAACGAAAGTCAAGCCTTAAGGCCGACCCGGCACGCATTCCTTTTACATTTTGCGAAATTTTTATTAATCTTTTATATTTGTATATATTTTTAGAATTTTCTGTATTTCTTTAATTTTCTAGATTATTTTGTATTTGTATTATTTTTTAAGATTTGCCTGTGTTTTAAAAAATTCCTTAATTCTTTTATATTTTATTAGTAAAATTTTAAAACGCAGGAGCCCTGGAAGGCCGAAACGACCCAGAAAGTCGGCCTTTTTACGTCGTGTGCTAGGCCAATCCCTGGCACAACACTATCCTTTCATAGAAAGGGCGACATGGGTCCTGTAGTGCAACACCTTTTTATAGGCGTGTCGAGCTGTGCCGGGCCATATGTGACAGAGCTAAATCCGGCAGATCTCGAGGTAGGGATCCTAAGCTAAGCGTCTAGACACGACGGTAACAGGGCCGCAAGGTTTTACCCATGTTTGGGCTCTCCGATGAGATAATACCCTATGTTCTGCTTTGTGTTTATTTTCGTTGGAGTAAGTATTGAGTACATGTAACCACCCAAATATTTTAATGTGTCCCATACGAGCCTAACCCCTCGGTTTATATAGATACCCCGGGGAGGGTATAGGGTTACAATATCCTAGTTGGCACGCGAGTCTTCTATGAATCATGGGCTGCCCGATGTGGCCCACTCTGGAACCGACAGTGGGAGTCCTCGGCCTGGGCCACCAGGCCGGAAGACGACGTGGTGAGAGGCCCCCTATCCGGGACACCGTCAGTAACCTCTAAATCGGTCTTCAAGTCTGGACGGACCTCGGTACGCCCAAGCTATCCTTTGTCTTTGGTCTTGAAAATCTCTACTTACTCCTATAAAAAGTTGAGTTGGTGAAGATGGCGTGCCTGCAATCCTTCATTTACAACCATTCGATTTACATCCAACGCATCTGAGACAAACTATGTCAGTTTTGCAAAAAGACCCCCCGCACTCCACTCCTCGTTTGTAGATAACCTCTTCCTCTCACATTCAGCCACTCTCCCTCTCACCTCATCCAGCCATCTCGGGAAAAAAGAAGGATCTGGAGAGGTCGTTGCTCTCGGCGCCGTCTTCCCCCTATGCCTCTCATGCCTTCTCTCAGGCTGCATTGCCGACCACCACCACGCCCCTCTCCTCCTCGCCATCTCCTCGACCCCCTTCCAATCATCTTGAGTTACATTCATGACGGTCTAGAAAAAAAATTGATACTCAAAAATGATTTTTAAAGATCTTTTTTTGCAAAGCATAATAAGTGTTATTTCTTAAGTTTTGGATGCAGGTTGAACACTTGAATGCTTTTGTTTGTAAACGATAATTTTTATCTATTTTACCTACATTTACTATTCACCGGATGCTGGTGAGCTCTAGAGAAGAATGAATATTCGAAGAAACCTATTGATATTTGTTACACATGACATGACCCTACATACTTTGTCAAATAAATAACTCCTGGATCAACGCACGAGCATCTTACTAGTTGGTTCAACAAAATCATCTTCTGTACTCAAGTTTTGACGCCAGGCCGCATTCGAGGGGACCGAAACCACCTCGGCTTGTAACAAGTGTTGGATATAATTGAGCTAAGCTATGCATCGGAAAGGTTCCCGCCCAGTCGTGCCTTAGGCGTGAAGCATTCCGGTTAATAATGCATGTGCTAATAGGCTGGGCCCATAAGTTATTAGAGTCAATGGTTCCGATGAACTTTGGTACTCTTAGAGCATCCATAGCTTGATCCCTTAAACCGTCCTCGCATGTTCGGACTGAGGAGAGAAAAAAAATGACACCCAACCAGTACCCTTATTTTGTTCTCATATATCCAGGCGGTCCACAAACACCTAAACCCAACCCATAAGTAGGGAGGAGATAAGGGTTTTCAGGCAGTCTGCCACATCAGATTTGACCAACCTTGGACCATCTTTTTTCTTTTTCTTTATTCTTTTTTTTTCTCTTCTCTCTTCATCCCCCAATCACATATATGTGTCCGGACAATTTGGGGGCCATGGTCACAGACAAGTAATGGCTCAAAGAGGACGCGCCCGGACGCCGCAAACATATAGGGCAGCAAATTAATCCATTGTGGTTGTAGATTCTCTTACCTGCTATAGGTAAAGGTAAGAATGGTCATGTTAAAAGAGCTCACTTATTTATTATATGAACAGTGGAGTTTATCAACATATATATATGGTCAGCAATTTCAAACATTGATATTGATATATTTAATCGACATATATAGCTGCATTGAACTCAATAGCAACCTATGAATCAGCTTTTTCTGTCTAGAAACAACACCAACAGTCCAATCCAAGTAAGCGTTGTAGTACAACACAATCACACAAATTAATCACCAGGTACAACAACAACACAATCACACAAATTAATCGCCAGGTACAACAACAACACAATCACACCAACCAATCTCAATGTGCCCTGGCCTCCTCTGCTTCACGACCCCGCGTTAGCTCAGCTAGACTTTTCAGTTTTCACTACACCTAGCTTGTAAAAAGTACAGTGGTGCGAGCGCTGCTCTGGGCTACGAATCTGCGGTGCAGCAGGCCACGAATCAATCAATCAGCTGTCCATGGTCACAACACATACACACAACACAGTTACAACAACATATGTCTCGAGATGAAGTGGATCACGCGTTGCCGTTGCGCTTGGCCTTCCTGTACTCCCACGGCTCCTGCGGCTTGGACGCCGCCCACAGGCCCTTGCGGGCGGCCTGCGCCTGGCTCTGCCACTGCAGGTAGGTCAAAGAGAGGATTAGTTTCTGTCAGCAACTTCTTGATTTGATTCCATATTACACTTCATAATCTCTCCATTGTTCTTTTTTCAGTCAGGTGATCAGTGAAGTGTGTGTAGCTGTATGTGGACTGGTGATGATTTTACCTTGGCAAGTTCCGGGCGTTTGTCGTAGGCGGTGTAGTGCCACGCGAAGCCTTTCTTCAGCATTTGCTCCTGCGGAAAAAGCAAGAGGGAATTTGTTATCTTCTGAAGTTTTTTGTAGAGCAGTTGACTTTCAGAAAAGGCCTAGCTGTTTCTGAATGTGTTCCCAGCAGAATGTGGAAGCAACAGTTTGTTTAAGTTCGCTTCCACTATGTGCAATACTCCAATCTACTATGCGTAACACTTCAACTACCACAAGAATGCAAGCTGACATGCCGTAGATGGCAAGAAATTGATGTTGCAGTTCTTTCTAAGTTGCTTCCAACAGGCGATCTGTTCAGAAGGTATGGGTTCTCACCTGCACGAATACTCCGCCGACGTGGAGATCCCCGACGGACCGGCCGTAGCGGTCGGTGTTGTAGACGTGCACCGTCAGGCACTTGCCCTCCACCAGCTTCAGCAGCGCCTCCGTGGCCTCCTTCCCGTACGGCATCGCGCTCTCCGGCGCGTCGATCCCACTGCATCCAGTTTCATCTCATTTCATCAGAACTTATTCACTCAAACTAGCCAGCCAATCTTGATCGCTGAATCAATTATAGTAAATAGTTTTTACCTTAGCCTGATCCTGTACTTCTTGGCGAGCACCTCCACGCCCTTGGCGTTGGGAACCATTCTGTATCCCGCGGCGGCGATGGTCTTCTGCAGCGCGTCGGCCGTGGGGTAGTTCCTGGCGGCGCGCGCCTTGGTGCGCTCCGCCGCGGCCTTCTTGATCTCGCTGGGGGCGTCATTCGTGTCCACGTACACCGTCACCGTGTCGCCGTCCGCCACCGCCTTGGCGTCCACCGGGAGCGTGTGCAGCTCGAACTTGACGCCCTGCGGCTTGTGCGCGGGGGCGCTGTGCTGGGCCGGAGGGGCGTGGTGACCGGCGGCCGGCGGTGGCGCCGATCCCGCCTCGTTCGGGTGCGGGAGGCCGTAGAAGGCGAGGAGGCCGTCGACGTCCGCCTTCTGGTGGTTCTTGAGTGTTAGCACCACGAGGCGGCCGGCTTCCTCTGGTGTGGTCGGCGCCGGCCTCGCCTTCTTCCATGCCACTTGCAGCTTCTTGTACCTTCACATCAGCAGCAACACAAATGGTTTCAACTTTTCAGAAACATAATCATCGTGCCGCGTGGTAGCATTTTTTTTACTGATACTACTGACAAGCTTCTTCTACGAATGTTCACAATCAATTCCTGGAAACATCTCAGTAGCTCCTGCTGCAAGCCTTAGCAACTGCTAGGAAACATCTCGGTAATAGCAGCGAGTTCTTAATTGTGCGGTTTACCAGTGACTACGGTAGTTAATTAGTTATCTTATTATCTGAGGTTCTGTCATGAACAAAAAGTTAAAAAAAATCCTTAACGCTTAAGTTTCTCAACCAAATATCCCAGTTACTTGTGTCATTTTAACAAATGGTGCCACCAAATTTCTTTATCCAATTCTTCTTTCAGATCAGGTCGCTTTCGCAATTGAACACCTCGCTCGAAGCTAGCCTTCGCATCCACGTTGCTGTTTCTGGATCTTTGACGACGAGCTCGTCGTCAGCTCCAAGTTAAACTAATGGTAGTACTCGGAGCACGAAATTGCCGGAGGGAGCTCGGTAAGGAATCAGAAGACGAAATCAATCAAAGGGGAAGCGGAATTATAGTACGTACCAGTTGGCCTGCGCGGCGGCGGAGGAGACGACGTGGCGGCTGAGGCCCTCGGGGACCTGCTTGGTGCGCTGGAACTCGAGGATGTCGCGGCCGAGCGCGGCGACGGAGGCGTGCGCGCCGTGCGGCTGGAAGGCGGCGTCGGACAGGTCCGAGCAGACCCCGCACAGGAACTTGTATATGCTGTTCCCCATGGCCCCTAGGAGGACGACGACGAGCAGGAGGAGGATCACGCGGCGGTTGTTCGGCGGCGGTGGTGGGCTCCCGTGCGAAATCCGCTCCGGGATCTTTAAATTATTCAGGTGGTCGTGCGTGGATCTGCGCGAGGAGGGACGATGACAGTGTGCGCGTCGCCTCAGAGCCGTTTCGGGAGGGATCCCGGCCCGCTTCACGAGGAAGGGAAGGCAGGAGCGGGGAGGGGGAAAGCTGTTGAGCTCTGCCAAGTGGAGGTGGGGCGCGGGATTGGCTGCGGCCGGACTGCGCATAGGATTTCCTCCTGCGCAGGGTGTGTGTGCTGGGTTTATACTAAACTTGAAATTGAAGGAGGTGGTTACGTCGTCGCGACTTTATCCATGTCGGCACGGCGAGGCGTCGTCCGCCGGTCGCTGTTGCCGACTGATTTCTTCCAGGGTGAGGTTGGTTGGGGCTTTCGGTGATTGAGATTAGTTTTGCCATTTGCCGATAATGGCAGCGTCTCCGCTGCTACTACGTGGCACGCCTAGGTGGAGATATGCTGTTTCCGATGCCAATTCGGGTGGGTGCCCTCGCGCCACCTCGGCTTTATCTAGCTGCACCGGATGGATGGAGAGAACGATCGAATTATTGGGGATCTTTTTTAAAAAATATTATTGGGGATGGTTTTCAACACTTGCTGCGCGTACGTTTTTCTTTTCTTTTGTTTATAATAATAGTTGATTGAGAGGCAGGGAAGCGTCGCTCGTGCAGTGAGTGCAAGTTCTCATGCAGTATTCCCTGCTTGCACATCCGATCTGCTTTTACTCACTTTCTTCACTGCGTTGTGCTGCTTTTTTTTTTGAGCTAAACTGCGTTGGGCTGCTGGGAGGGGCCCGAGGGACGGAGCGTGTCGCCACTTTTTGGGCTGTTTAGAGCATTACTAGTAGAGCCCTTAAACCCTCAAACCCTTAAAAAAATCATTTTTTTTACAGTTTTTGTTAAAAAAACGCCGTAGACTAGAACCTCTAAACCCTCAAACCCGTATAAAAAATTTAGAGGTCCAACCCTCAAACCACTTTGCAATCTGTAGAAGTAGGGGTTGAGGGGAAAATCTCCCCCCAACCCGCACTCCTCCTCATCGGCTCTCGCTCATGGGAGGCAACCGCCCTCCGCCTCCCGCCGCCTCCCCCGCCTCCCGCCTTTGGCGTCCCTCCTCCTCCCTTGCGCCATGCCCGCCGCCTCCGCCTCCCCTCCCGCCTCCTCCTTGCCTTCCCGGCCGCCGAGGAGTTGCCCAGTCGCCAGCGGTCAAGCCGAGCCGCCGCCACTCCTCCCGGCCGGCTCCGCCGCTTCCTCGCCCATTACGGCTGTTGTCCCTCGCCTCGCTGCTTTTGCTCCGCCCTCGCGCTCATGGCCACGCCGCACGTCCTCGTCCCTATCTTGTGCGCCGCTAGTCATTGTTCGACCGCCGTGGCCTCGCCTTGCCCGTCACTTTCAAGACACGCCGTGCTGCAACGCTATGCCGTTCCTCGCCATTGCGTTTACATTTCTTGCCGCTGCTACAGTAACTGAATGTTATTGTAGCGCTCTATTTCTACCTTCTTAGCTCTCTGGATGGCAACAAAACTATGGTCAAACAAAGTCTAACTTCGTTGAAATTAATTTGTATGGGGAGTACACATGACAACCTCCAAATTATTCCATTGGACCAAATTCAAATACGGCATGGTTTAATTCCTATAAAAATGACAAAAGTCTATGTTCTGTTAAGAGAGGAAACTGAAAAATAGATTTACTGTCTTCACTACTTCAGAGCTGTAAATGGACCTGTTGCAGGAGATGTTCATGCCATCTAGTGGCATGGCCTTGTAGTACTGTTGGTGTAGAGTAAAACACTTATATGTAGTGTCTTCATTAGAAATACATAACATTAGTTATAGCCTTCGGAAAACAACCAAGTGAAGTTTTAAAAAAACGGAACAATTGTAAGACTTAGCCAATTTTCAGGAATTTGTGATATGTCATACGATGAAATGTGATGAAATGTGTGATATATGAAATGACAGTTTTAAAGGTTGGGGTTGAGGCAAAGACTAGAACCTTTAAATCCAACCCTTAAAGCAGTTTACGGCTTGGGTTTGAGGGTTCTAGTCTTTGCCCCTGTTTTTCAACCCTTAAAAGTGTCAAAAACTGGCACTTCTCAACCCTTAAAACTGCTATAAGGGTTTGAGGGTTTGAGGGTTCTACTAGTAATGCTCTTACCATGTGCACTTGGTGGTTATTGGTTCCCTGTCTCGCTAAGATATTTTGGGCTCGTTTCCATGTGCACCTAATGTGACGGAGGAGGATGTCAACGCTAGATATTTAGAAACCTATTAATAATAAATAAGTATTCCAGAAAAATGTTAAGTGTCTTTAAATCACCGTATATTTTAAAAATGTTCAATCTATATTTGAAAATTTTCAATGTATTTATGAAAATCATTGTATATTAAAAATGTTTAATGAATGATAAAAAAGTTCAGTATGTATTAAAAAAGGGAAAAGATTACCGTCGGCCGGCCGAGCCGATTTACAGCATATTGTCCGCCGCCTGAGATGCAAACCAGCATCCCATGTGGGGCCTATCACCGGTCACCTTTTCCTTTTTTATCTTAATCGCCAATGACTGAGAGCCATTTGTTTTTTTTTTGTCTTCTGCAACATGCTTTCTGTTACAGAAACAATATACAGTATGACCTCTGTTGCCAAAAAAATAATCTACATACATTTTCGTAACATGATCTTTGTTGCAAACGATTCCGCAATATGACCTTTGTGGTAAAAAAATTCAGATGTTTCCGCTACATGATCTCTGTTGCAGAAAATATTCTGCAATGTAAACTCTGTTGCAAAAAAAATTTATAGACGTTTCCGCAACATGATCTCTGTTGCAAAAATTCTGCAACATAGTCTATGTTGCAAAAGTTAGGATGTCCGTCGGCCTCTTGATGACGCGCGGCTAGCGACCCGGCCGATCTTTTAAAAAGATCAGCCGGCGGATGCATAGCAAGCCCCAATTCATCATATATTTTTGTACCATGAATTAAAAATTTGTTCACCATGTGTTAGAAAACCAAAAACCATAACAGGAAACTAACAGAAAAGCTGCAGCTAACAGGAAAAGCATGAGAAAAGGCCCCAAACTGGGCCGGCCCAACTCAGATTGCTGGTGGCCGTCACGGCGTCTATTTGCCGCTTGATTCGCCCTGTTGAAAAGTCAGGCCTTACCGGCATGAGCGCAACCACAGCCACACTTGTGTAGGCAATTCCAAGAAGGGTTCTTCAAAATAGGGGGGCTATAGAAACATCAAAATAGGAATAAAAAACATGGAATTTTAGTGACACTTCTATCCTCTATTATTACAAGTAACTGTTAGAAGGGATAGAGGGATTTGGTGGAATCGTTGACCTTGTGGGCATATATATAGGAGTACATGGTCATCTTGGAGTACAAGGCAAGGTGTAAATCATACGTTTCCTATGTTTCCTAAATAAACATTATACTCAACATTCCCCCTCAATCATGACGGTAGCGACGCAGACGGTGAGACTACAGAAGAATCCGAAGGTAAGCCAACGCCCCCCCACAACGTAATGGTTGATGCGCCGCGGAAGTCGTGGCTGGAGTGAAAACCGACGAGGTTGCTCAAGCAAGGCGATAACCCTTTGTGCTGTTTGTCGAGGTAGCCAAGAGCGTAGGGTGGTGGAGCCGTGGTCGAGGTAGCCGTGCGAAGAACGCCGTGGTCGATGTCGAGTCGGGGTGGCCGGTGTCAAGGAAGTCGCCGTGGAGCCGCGGGCGCAAGGAGGCGCCGAGTTAGTCATTGGCGCAGTGGTGTCGAAGTAGTGGTGCGCCAGGAAGAAGATGTTGTGGACGATGCGTCGCGTCGGGTTTGCCAAGCCCGGGGATAGATCGTGGACGAAGGCGCGCATCCGTGTTGCCAGCACCGGGCATGCGTGCACGGATGAAGACGAAGTTCACGAAGCGCCGCACCAGGCTTGCCAGGCCCGGGGACACGTCGTGGACGAAGGCACGCATAGGTGTTGCCAGCACTGGGCATGCGTAGATGAGGGACCTGCACGAGCTATACGCCATGTCGAGGAGTCGGAGGGGCCAGCAGAGAAGGGGACTCGACGACGGTTGTGGCGCTAGTCGGCGTGGGGCTGATGTCACCAACGGTGATTGGAGTAGACGAAGTGGTCGGGGTAGATGACGGTGACGCTGGCGACGGGCTGGTGCTGGACGAAGACGAAGGGGGGGGGGGGGGGTGGACGGGCGGCGGTGGTTACGAGGGTAGCGGCGGTGTCGGCCGAAGAGGAGCGGCAACTTGGTTAGGATCGCGATGGTGATGCTCGAAGTAGGCGAGGAACCCGACAGCGTGACGAAGACCGGCGCGGAAGGTGGTGTTCCTGCGCCAAGGGAGGTGGCGCGTCGCATACCACGGGAAATCGACGCGCGGTGACGGCGGAGTGGACCGCGGGCCGCGACGCTACAGCCCGAAGGGGCGACGGGCAGGTCGGGGTGATGGCAGGAAGACCTCGGGGCGGCGTGGACCGAGGGCTGCGTCGCTACGGCCTGAAGGGGCGGCACAGCGGCATGCACAGGTCGGTGATGCCGCGGGGACTGTTGGGGAACGTAGTACTTTAAAAAAATCCTACGCACACGCAAGATCATGATGATGCATAGCAACGAGAGGGGAGAGTGTGTCCACGTACCCTCGTAGACCGAAAGTGGAAGCGTTATGACAACGCGGTTGATGTAGTCGTCGTCTTCACGATCCGACCGATCCAAGTACCGAACGCACGGCACCTCCGAAGTTCAAAGACACGCTCATTTCGATGACTTCCCACGAACTCCGACCCAGCAGAGCTTTATGGAGAGTTCCACAAGACGACGGCGTGATGACGGTGTTGATGATGTTACCGACGCAGGGCTTCGCCTAAGCACCGCTACGATATCACCGAGGTGGAATATGGTGGAGGGGGGCACCGCACACGGCTAAGAGAGATCAACAGATCAACTTGTTGTTTAGAGGTGCCCCCTGCCCCCGTATATAAAGGAGGGGAGGAGGAAAGGGCCGGCCAAGAGAGAGGCGCGCCCAAGGGGGGGCAATCCTACTCCAAGTAGGTTTGCCCCCCCTTTCCTATTCCAAGAAGGAGAAGGGGGAAGGAGGAGGTGGAGAGAAGGAAGGAGAGGGGGGCCGCCACCCCTTCCCCTTGTCCAATTCAGATTGGGGCAAGGGGGGCCAAGGCCACCTCCCGGCTGCTCAGAGGGACCTTGAGAAGAGGTGTCTAGAGGGGGGGGGGGGTGATTAGACACTAAGTACCAAAGTAGCAGTTTTTAAGTTCCTTTAAAGTTTGAGTGGAGTTTAGGCACAAGTTTAACATTCACAACATATAGCAACCAAGCATGCAAAGAGTATATGAGCAGCGGAAAATAAAGCATGCAACTTGCAAGAATGGAAAGGGAAGGGATTGGAGGATTCAAACGCAATTTGGAGACATGGATGTTTTTGGCGTGGTTCCGATAGGTGGTGCTATCGTACATCCACGTTGATGGAGACTTCAACCCACGAAGGGTAGCAGTTCTTGTGAGTCCACGGAGGGCTCCACCCACGAAGGGTCCACGAAGAAGCAACCTTGTCTATCCCACCATGGCCATCACCCACGAAGGACTTGCCTCACTAGCGGTAGATCTTCACGAAGTAGGCGATCTCCTTTCCCTTACAAACTCCTTGGTTCAACTCCACAATCTTGTCGGAGGCTCCCAAGTGACACCTAGCCAATCTAGGAGACACCACTCTCCAAGAAGTAACAAATGGTGCGTTGATGATGAACTCCTTGCTCTTGTGCTTCAAATGATAGTCTCCCCAACACTCAACTCTCTCTCATAGGATTTGGATCTGGTGGAAAGAGGGATTGAGTGGAAAGCAACTTGGGGAAGGCTAGAGATCAAGATTCATATGGTAGGAATGGAATATCTTGGCCTCAACACATGAGTAGGTAGTTCTCTCTCAGAAATAGGATGCTGGAAGTGTAGGTTCGGTCGATGGCTCTCTCCACGAATGAAGAGGAGGTGGAGGGTATATATAGCCTCCACACAAAATCTAACTGCTACACACAATCTACCAAACTCGGTGGGACCGAATCGTCAAACTCGGTCAGAACGATTTAGCAAATAATGTGACCGTTAGGGTTTTCGGTGGGACCGGAATGCAACTCGGTGGGACCGATAAGGTTAGGGTTAGGGCATAACGTAATCTCGGTAAGACCGATTACACAAACTCGGTGGGACTGATTTTGGTAATAAGCTTTCCAGAGAGTTGGTCAGGCAAACTTGGTTTGACCAATTATCAAACTCGGTGGGACCGATTTTGATAATAAGTTAACCAGAGAGTTTGCATTGTAATCTCGTTAGTACCGATTGCTCAAACTCGGTGAGACCGATTTTGATAATGGACATACACAGAGAGATTACAATCCCATCTCGGTGAGACCGAGATCCCTATCAGTGAGACCGATTTGCCTAGGGTTTGTGGCAGTGGCTAAGACATCCAAACTCGGTGGCGCCGGATAGAAAGAATCAGTGGGGCCGAGTTTGACTTTAGGTTTAGGACAAATGTGTGGAAGTAGGAAAGTAGTCGAGGGTATTTGGAGCATATCACTAAGCACTTTGAAGCAAGAGGCTCATTAAGCAACACCTCATTCCTCCTTGATAGTATTGGCTTTTCCTATAGACTCAATGTGATATTGGATCACTAAAATGTAAAATGAAGAGCCTTGAGCTTGAAGCTTGAGCCAATCCTTTGTCCTTAGCATCTTGAAGGAGTTCCCACATCTTTTAGTCCATGCCACTCCATTGTTGAACTTATCTGAAACATACTAGATAAAAGTGTTAGTCCAACAAGAGATATGTTGTCATTAATTACCAAAACCACCTAGGAGCACTTGTGCTTTCAATCTCCCCTTTTGGTAATTGATGGCAACATACATCAAAGCTTTAGATAAAGATATAAAGAATAGCAAGTAAAGCTTTGGAAAGACATGTAACAAGCATAGGCTCCCCTACATGTATGCAATCATGTGAATATGAAATATAGAAGCATGTGATAGCATAACCATGATAGAGCAGGCAATGTGTTACATGTATCTTGGCTATATGCATCGAGCAAAAAGTATTAAAGAGAATACCTTCATGCCCATGAGTCCTTCTTGCAAACAAGATGTACATCAGCAAGAATTCCTCATACACATGATTGTGATGCATATACTTACCTTGTGGTCTTGAGTTGGCTTAGGATGGAATGAACCGTGAAAACAAGGTTAGATAACACAGATGCATCTACTAGCCAGAGCAAAATGTAAGAAACCACAAGAATACCAAGACTGAGATGACATGTAGAGAGTGAGTACTGAGTACCACATTGGATTAGACATGTCCCCAAGAGTAAAGATATGATATGAATTTAAATGATCTCTTTCCCTTAGATGTCTTGATCCCCCTGAATCTAACATGGGATACTGGGAGAAGATAGGGAACAGAAAATCAGAGCTGAAGGAAAACAGAGCTGAAAGATATGACTGATGATTAGAGCTAAAGTTCAGAGCTAATGTATGCTAATGCAAAATTGAGCACAACAGATCATATGAACATGTCTCTCCCCTCAAGAAGACATGTGAACATTTCTCCTCTTGAACACCAAGCATCTGGGATCCTTGAGAAATACTTTCTACTTAAGTATCCTCTCCCCCTGGAGATCTCTCTCGTCTTTTGAGGGTCTCTTCCCCTAGAAGGTCTCTCTCTCCCTTAAGAAGAAAGGTAATAAGTTTTGATGCTCTCTCTTTATCTCCAAATGATAAGCTTTGATGTTCTTATGTTCTTTGTCTCCCCCTTTGACATCAATTTCCAAGAAGGGTCTTCTGGAGTCTGTAGAATGGGTTTGGTCCTTGAGACACAGAACAAAGCAATGATGAAAATGTGATGCTTGTAGAGGACAAGATTCATTGAGTGGAGCTGGATCAGAAGAAACACAGAATATGTGGCAAAGAGTTTTTCCTGTTATGAAATCGGTGGCACCAAGTGGTATGCTTGATTAGCGAACATATTCGGTTGGTCCGAAAATAACAAATTGGTGTAACCGAGTTCATCGCAGAGAAAACACTTGTCACCTCAGCTCACTAGACTAGTAAGATCTCACAAAGATTTGCAAGGAATTAACTGAAACATATGCAAGGAATTAGATGCAGAAAATGCAGAGAAAACAGAAAGAAATCTAGATGAAGTTTTTTGAAAGGGGAAACACAAATGCATGAGACAAATGCAAAAACTCGTAAAAGAACACAGGAGAACTTCATCTAGAGATGGTCGGCGACAAAGTCACCTATATTAGAGTATATTGACTTAGGAGTCAAGTGAGATCACTTGATCATAGGCCATACTCATCGTTTAAGCTCAAAATGGGGTTGCCATTTTTCGTTTAAGCATCTTGATGTATTCACATCTTGTCGAGTTGCTTTAACTCATGACTCGGAGTAAAGCTTCTCTAAGATAGAATAACATACCTTGGTTGGTGGTGTTGTCCATGTAGTTGAACTTGCGTGGGTTGCTCAAGGTTGATGTAGCTCATCAAGAATTTGGAGCACCACTTGGAATTTGAGTCCATCTACCTACATGGGTTAGTTCTTGCAAGGAAGAGCACTTGTATATCCAAAAATGACAATCATGAAACTCAACATAGAATTTGTCAAAGGATATGTTTGAATGATTTCGTGCTTCCTTGTCTTCAACCACCTTGTGTAGAGACTTGGTGATGTAGAGATTGCTCAAGATATGAGTAGGTTTCAACCTCATGGAATTTGATTCAACCAAGTACCTACATGGGTTAGATAACATGCAAGATACAAATATATCAAAGACATAAGTTTTTCATCATAAGAGAAATATCAAGGATTAGTCATAAGCTCATGTCTTGCATGTATCCAATGGAGTTTCTACTCCAAGTTTGAAGCATCAATGATGTTCAATTCTCCTCTTAACCTGCAAAACACTTTCTCATCAAGAGGTTTAGTGAATATATCCGCTAATTGCTTTTCGGTGCGAACATGCTTAAGATCAATGTCACCCTTAGCAACATGATCTCGAATGAAATGATGACGAACTTCAATATGCTTAGTTCAAGAATGTTGCACATGATTATGACCAATTTTGATAGCACTTTCATAATCACAAAGCAATGGAACATGTCTCACACATATCCCATAATCTTTAAGAGTTTGGGTCATCCAAAGTAATTGAGCACAACATGAACCAACGGCAATATATTCAGCTTCGGCGGTGGATAAGGATACCGAGTTTTGTTTCTTGGAGGACCAAGACACAAGAGATCTACCAAGAAATTGACAAGTACCCGAAGTGGACTTTCTATCAACCGTGTCTCCGGCATAGTCCGAGTCGGAATAGCCAACAAGATCGAAAGAGGCCCTCTTAGGATACCAAATGCCAAAATTTGGTGTATGGATTAAGTATCTCACTATCCTTTTCACGACCTTAAGATGCCATTCTTTAGGGGCAGCTTGATATCGTGCACACATGCACACACTTAGCATAATATCGGGACGTGAAGCACATAGATATAACAATGAACCAATCATAGAGCGATAAACCTTTTGATCAACCGTTCACCATCTTTGGTTAAGTCAAGATGTCCACTAGTAGGCATGGGTGTAGTCATACCTTTGCATTCTTGCATATTGAACTTCTTGAATAAGTCCTTGGTGTACTTTGTTTGCGAGACAAAAGTACCTTCCTTAGTTTGCTTGATTTTCAAACCAAGAAAGAATTTGAGTTCACTCATCATAGACATCTCAAACTTCTCCGACATTAGCTTCCCAAACTTTTCACTAAAATGAGGGTTAGTTGAACCAAATATAATATCATCAACATAAATTTGGCACACAAAGAGTTCACCATTAACCCTTTTAGTAAAAAGAGTAGAATCAATTTTCCCAATTTCAAAGCCTTTTTCAATAAGGAACTTGTTCAAGCATTTATACCATGCTCTAGGAGCTTGTTTAAGTCCATAAAGAGCTTTGTGAAGTTTGTAAACATGATTGGGTTTCTTAGGATTGACAAAGCCGGAGGTTGTTTAACATAAACGTCCTCCTCTATTTCACCATTTAGAAAAGCACTTTTAATGTCCATATGGTACAAGGTGATATCATGGTGATTAGCATAGGCAAGTAAGATGCGAATGGACTCAAGTCTAGCAACGGGGCGTAAGTCTCACCATAGTCCATACCTTCGACTTGTGTGTAGCCTTGGGCGACGAGGCGTGCTTTTTGCGAACTACTTGTCCATCTTCATCTTGCTTGTTGCTTGAAACAACCATGTGGTACCGATGATGTTGTGGTTGTTGTCGGGCTTCTCAACCAATGTCCAAACTTGGTTCCTCTCAAAGTTGTGTAGCTCTTCATGCATAGCATTTATCCAATCCGGATCTTCCAATGCTTCTTCGACCTTCATAGGTTCAATGCTAGAGATGAAAGAATAGTTTTCACAAAATTTAGCTAAACGAGTTTTAGAGCGAGTGATTCTCCCGGTTTGAATATCATTGTAGATTTGCTCGACGGGCTGGTCTTTAGCAATTCTTGCTCGAACTCGTGAAAGCTTTTGCTTGGGTATTTGTTGAACATCTTCTTCATCTTGTTCTTCTTCTTGGCCTTCTTCATTGTTGGCGTTGTCGTTCTCTTGTCGTGGTGGAGAAGGAGGTTGTTGACGTTCATCTTGATGCACTTCCTCGTTTTCTTCATCTTGGTGTGTCCCACTTGTGGATGCTTCCGTATCAACTCTTGGTTCACCTTGTCGTGAAGTAGAAGCTTCCACTTGAATGGACGAGGTACTCTCCTTCATCTCCGTTGGACGGACCTTGCCAATAGACAAGTTTTGGATTGCTTCTGAAGGATCTTTGTCTCCTACATCAATTGGCAATTGCTCTACTTGCAAGCCGTTAGATTCATCAAACTTCACATCTACCGTCTCTTCAACCTTTCGGGTGAAATTGTTGTAGACACGGTAAGTGTGAGAGTTTGAGCCATAACCTAGTAGGAAACCTTCATGAGACTTAGGAGCAAATTTAGAACGACGATGCTTATCAAGAATGTAGCACTTTGAGCCGAATACTCGAAAGTATCCAACTTGGGGTTTGTTACCGTGAGTAGCTCGTATGCCGTCTTGCCGACTAGCTTGTGAAGATACAAGCGATTTGTTGCATGACAAGTCGTCTCAACCGCTTACGCCCAAAAGTGCTTGACGTCTTGTACTCATCAAGCATCGTTCTCGCCATTTCGATGAGCGTCCGGTTCTTCCTCTGAACAACTCCATTTTGTTGAGGTGTGTACGTAGCCGAGAACTCGTGTGAAATACCTTCTTCGTCAAGAAAGGTGTCCACATTTGCGTTCTTGAACTCCGTTTCGTTGTCGCTGCGAACCTTCTTGATCTTCACTTCAAATTGGTTTTGGGCCTTCCTAGCGAAGTTTTTGAAGATCTTTTGGACCTGCGATTTATCATCGAGAAAGAACACCCACGTAAATCTGGAAAAATCATCAACTATAACTAGACCAAAAGAATTTCCACCGAGACTCTTGTAAGAGTTGGGACCAAAGAGATCCATGTGAAGTAGCTCGAGTGGCCTCTTCGTGGTCATGATGTTCTTCACGGATGTCTTCCTCCAACCTGTTTACACCTTGACAAGCACTGCAAAGTCTATCCTTATCAAATATGACATCATTAACTCCAAGGATATGATTCCCCTTAATAAGTTTGTCAAGGTTTCGCATACCAACATGACATAATCGTCTATGCCATAACCAGCCTTTTGAGGATTTAGCAATGAAGCAAGTTTTAGGTTGAGCCTTTTTGTGAAATCAAGAATGTATAGATCACCTCTCGCACATCAAGAAAGACCATTTTATGATTATCTCGACCAAACACTTGGCAATCTACTTGATAAATAGAACATTGAAACCGAAATCAGCAAGTCTAGATACTGAAAGTAAGTTGCAACCAAGAGATTCAACGAGCATAACATTTTGTATGGAGCTATCATGTGATATGGCCACCTTACCGAGGCCAACCACCTTACCCTTTGAGTTGTCACCGAAAGTGACATACTTTCGAGGACTATCATTATCGCAAGCTCACGAAACATGTCTTTATCTCCGGTCATGTGATCGGTACATCCACTATCAAGAACCCATTCCTTTCCTCGACATATATCCCTCAAGATTTGCCATAAGACCAAAATGTCTCATTGCATCATCAAGATCGAAGTCACTATCATCATCCTCATCATAGTATCCATGTTCAACATCGTCATGTGGTGGATCAAATCCTAGAGAGGGTGATTCATTAGAATGAGTTTGACAATAATCTTGTCTATGAATTCTTATAGCTTCGGAAATAATGTCACTAATAAAACCAACATTTCCTTTGGCACGCATAAGGTTTGTAAGCTCAGATAGACGATCACCAATCATAGGATCACTAGTATTCATTTTGCTCAAAGCAATAGACTTATGGAGAATTTCATCTAGATTTTTCAAGGAATAATCTGGAAATCGTTCATAAGAAATTTCCATATGGTGTAGGCACACTTAAAAGTAGGCAAACATCCAATCAAGTTTCTAGGCAATCCTCTAATGATAAGTTCGGCAGTTCTAAGATTCCTAACCATGTCAATTGACTCATCATGGGTTGGATGCATAGGATCAACATAAGGTGCACAAGGGCTAGCAATGTACTTGTTAAAATGATATTGATTGAAAATAACAAGCATCTCATTTTTCCACTCATGAAAATACTCTCCATCAAGAATAGGCACTCTATGTCTAAGACTCCCCAAAGTAGACTCATCCATCTTCCTCCAATGGTGATTAAACCAAGGCAATGGAGACCAATGCTCTGATACCACTTGTAGGACCTTGAGAAGAGGTGTCTAGAGGGGGGGGTGATTAGACACTAAGTACCAAAGTTGCAGTTTTTAAGTTTCTTTAAAGTTTGAGTGGAGTTTAGGCACAAGTTTAACATTCACAACATATAGCAACCAAGCATGCAAAGAGTATATGAGCAGCGGAAAATAAAGCATGCAACTTGCAAGAATGGAAAGGGAAGGGATTGGAGGATTCAGACGCAATTTGGAGACACAGATGTTTTTGGCGTGGTTCCGATAGGTGGTGCTATCGTACATCTACGTTGATGGAGACTTCAACCCACGAAGGGTAATGGTTCTTGTGAGTCCACGGAGGGCTCCACCCACGAAGGGTCCACGAAGAAGCAACCTTGTCTATCCCACCATGGCCGTCGCCCACGAAGGACTTGCCTCACTAGCGATAGATCTTCACGAAGTACGCGATCTCCTTGCCCTTACAAACTCCTTGGTTCAACTCCACAATCTTGTCGGAGGCTCCCAAGTGACACCTAGCCAATCTAGGAGACACCACTCTCCAAGAAGTAACAAATGGTGCGTTGATGATGAACTCCTTGCTCTTGTGCTTCAAATGATAGTCTCCCCAACACTCAACTCTCTCTCATAGGATTTGGATCTGGTGGAAAGAGGGTTTGAGTGGAAAGCAACTTGGGAAGGCTAGAGATCAAGATTCATATGGTAGGAATGGAATATCTTGGCCTCAACACATGAGTAGGTAGTTCTCTCTCGTAAATAGGATCTTTGGAAGTGTAGGTTCATTTTGATGGCTCTCTCCACGAATGAAGAGGAGGTGGAGGGGTATATATAGCCTACACACAAAATCTAACCGTTACACACAATCTACCAAACTCGGTGGGACCGAATCGTCAAACTCGGTCAGAACGATTTAGCAAATAATGTGACCGTTAGGGTTTTCGGTGGGACCGGAATGCAACTCGGTGGGACCGATACGGTTAGGGTTAGGGCATAACGTAATCTCGGTAAGATCGATTACACAAACTCGGTGGGACCGATTTTGGTAATAAGCTTTCTAGAGAGTTGGTCAGGCAAACTTGGTTTGACCGATTATCAAACTCGGTGGGACCGATTTTGATAATAAGTTAATCAGAGAGTTTGCATTGTAATCTCGGTAGTACCGATTGCTCAAACTCGGTGAGACCAATTTTGATAATGGACATACACAGAGAGATTACAATCCCATCTCGGTGAGACCGAGATCCCTGTCGGTGAGACTGATTTTCCTAGGGTTTCTGGCAGTGGCTAAGACTTCCAAACTCGGTGGCGCCGGATAGAAAGAATCAGTGGGGCCGAGTTTGACTTTAGGTTTAGGACAAATGTGTGGAAGTAGGAAAGTAGTTGAGGATATTTGGAGCATATCACTAAGCACTTTGAAGCAAGAGGCTCATTAAGCAACACCTCATTCCTCCTTGATAGTATTGGCTTTTCCTATAGACTCAATGTGATCTTGGATCACTAAAATGTAAAATGAAGAGCCTTGAGCTTGAAGCTTGAGCCAATCCTTTGTCCTTAGCATCTTGAAGGAGTTCCCACATCCTTTAGTCCATGCCACTCCATTGTTGAACTTATCTGAAACATACTAGATAAAAGTGTTAGTCCAACAAGAGATATGTTGTCATTAATTACCAAAACCACCTAGGGAGCACTTGTGCTTTCAGTCTCCCCCTTTTTGGTAATTTATGGCAACATACATCAAAGCTTTAGATAAAGATATAAAGAATATCAAGTAAAGCTTTGGAAAGACATGTAACAAGCATAGGCTCCCCCTACATGTATGCAATCATGTGAATATGAAATATAGAAGCATGTGGTAGCATAACCATGATAGAGCAGGCAATGTGTTACATGTATCTTGGCTATATGCATCAGAGCAAAAAGTATTAAAGAGAATACCTTCATGCCCATGGGTCCTTCTTGCAAACAGTATGTACATCAGCAAGAATTCCTCATACACATGATTGTGATGCATATACTTACCTTGTGGTCTTGAGTTGGCTTAGGATGGAATGAACCGGTGAAAACAAGGTTAGATAACACAGATGCATCTACTAGCCAGAGCAAACAGAAGAAACCACAAGAATACCAAGACTGAGATGACATGTAGAGAGTGAGTACTGAGTACCACATTGGATTAGACATGTCCCCAAGAGTAAAGATATGAAATGAATTTAAATGATCTCTTTCCCTTAGATGTCTTGATCCCCCTGAATCTAACATGGGATACTGGGAGAAGATAGGGAACAGAAAATCAGATCTGAAGGAAAACAGAGCTGAAAGATATGACTGATAATCAGAGCTAAAGTTCAGAGCTAATGTATGCTAATGCAAAATTGAGCACAACAGATCATATGAACATGTCTCTCCCCTCAAGAAGACATGTGAACATCTCTCCTCTTGAACACCAAGCATCTGGGATCCTTGAGAAATACTTTCTACTTAAGTATCCTCTCCCCCTGGAGATCTCTCTCGTCTTTTGAGGGTCTCTCCCCCTAGAATGTCTCTCTCTCCCTTAAGAAGAAAGGTAGTAAGTTTTGATGCTCTCTCTTTGTCTCCAAATGATAAGCTTTGATGTTCTTATGTTCTTTATCTCCCCCTTTGACATCAATTTCCAAGAAGGGTCTTCTGGAGTCTGTCGAATGGGTTTGGTCCTTGAGACACAGAACAAAGCAATGATGAAAATGTGATGCTTGTAGAGGACAAGATTCATTGAGTGGAGCTGGATCAGAAGAAACACATAATATGTGGCAAAGAGTTTTTCCTTTTATGAAATCGGTGGCACCGAGTGGTATGCTTGATTACGTCTAGAACATATTCAGTTGGTCCGAAAATAACAAATTGGTGTAACTGAAGTTCATCGCAGAGAGCACTTGTCACCTCAGCTCACTAGACTAGTAAGATCTCACAAAGATTTGCAAGGAATTAACTGAAAGATATGCAAGGAATTAGATGCAGAAAATGCAAAGAAAACAGAAAGAAATCTAGATGAAGTTTTTTTTAAAGGGGAAACAAATATGCATGAGACGAATGCAAAAACTCGAGAAAAGAACACAAGAGAACTTCATCTAGAGATGGTCGGCGACAAAGTCACCTATGTTAGAGTATATTGACTTAGGAGTCAAGTGAGATCACTTGATCATAGGCCATACTCATCGTTTAAGCTCAAAATGGGGTTGCCATTTTTCATTTAAGCATCTTGATGTATTCACATCTTGTCGAGTTGCTTTAACTCATGAATCGGAGTAAAGCTTCTCTAAGATGGAATAACATACCTTGGTTGGTGGTGTTGTCCATGTAGTTGAACTTGCGTGGGTTGCTCAAGGTTGATGTAGCTCATCAAGAATTTGGAGCACCACTTGGAATTTGAGTCCATCTACCTACATGGGTTAGTTCTTGCAAGGAAGAGCACTTGTATATCCAAAAATGACAATCATGAAACTCAACATAGAATTTGTCAAAGGATATGTTTGAATGATTTCGTGCTTCCTTGTCTTCAACCACCTTGTGTAGAGACTTGGTGATGTAGAGATTGCTCAAGATATGAGTAGGTTTCAACCTCATGGAATTTGATTCCACCAAGTACCTACATGGGTTAGATGACATGCAAGATACAAATATATCCAAGACATAAGTTTTTCATCATAAGAGAAATATCAAGGATTAGTCATAAGCTCATGTCTTGCATGTATCCAATGGAGTTTCTACTCCAAGTTTGAAGCATCAATGATGTTCAATTCTCCTCTTAACCTGCAAAACATTTTCTCATCAAGAGGTTTAATGAATATATCCGCTAATTGCTTTTCGGTGCGAACATGCTTAAGATCAATGTCACCCTTAGCAACATGATCTCGAATGAAATGATGACGAACTTCAATATGCTTAGTTCGAGAATGTTGCACAGGATTATGACCAATTTTGATAGCACTTTCATTATCACAAAGCAATGGAACATGTTTCACACATATCCCATAATCTTTAAGAGTTTGGGTCATCCAAAGTAATTGAGCACAACATGAACCAACAGCAATATATTCAGCTTAGTGGATAAGGATACTGAGTTTTGTTTCTTGGAGGACCAAGACACAAGAGATCTACCAAGAAATTGACAAGTACCCAAGTGGTCTTTCTATCAACCTTGTCTCCGGCATAGTCCGAGTCGGAATAGACAACAAGATCGAAGAGGCCCTCTTAGGATACCAAATGCCAAAATTTGGTGTATGGATTAAGTATCTCACTATCCTTTTCACGGCCTTAAGATGACATTCTTTAGGGGCAGCTTGATATCGTGCACACATGCACACACTTAGCATAATATCGGGACGTGAAGCACATAGATATAACAATGAACCAATCATAGAGCGATAAACCTTTTGATCAACCGGTTCACCATCTTTGGTTAAGTCAAGATGTCCACTAGTAGGCATGGGTGTAGTCATACCTTTGCATTCTTGCATATTGAACTTCTTGAATAAGTCCTTGGTGTACTTTGTTTGCCAGACAAAAGTACCTTCCTTAGTTTGCTTGATTTGCAAACCAAGAAAGAATTTGAGTTCACTCATCATAGACATCTCAAACTTCTCCGACATTAGCTTCCCAAACTTTTCACTAAAATGAGGGTTAGTTGAACCAAATATAATATCATCAACATAAATTTGGCACACAAAGAGTTCACCATTAACCCTTTTAGTAAAAAGAGTAGAATCAATTTTCCCAATTTCAAAGCCTTTTTCAATAAGGAACCTGGTCAAGCATTTATACCATGCTCTAGGAGCTTGTTTAAGTCCATAAAGAGCTTTGTGAAGTTTGTAAACATGATTGGGTTTCTTAG
The DNA here is from genome assembly GCA_021605145.1 of Aegilops bicornis. NCBI lineage: Eukaryota > Viridiplantae > Streptophyta > Magnoliopsida > Poales > Poaceae > Aegilops > Aegilops bicornis. Next base: position 93,976,293 of record CM038671.1, read on the forward strand.
GATTGACAAAGCCGGGAGGTTGTTTAACATAAACTTCCTCCTCTATTTCACCATTTAGAAAAGCACTTTTAATGTCCATTTGGTACAAGGTGATATCATGGTGATTAGCATAGGCAAGTAAGATGCTAATGGACTCAAGTCTAGCAACGGGGCATAAGTCTCACCATAGTCCATACCTTCGACTTGTGTGTAGCCTTGGGCGGCGAGGCGTGCTTTGTTGCGAACTACTTGTCCATCTTCATCTTGCTTGTTGCGAAACACCCATTTGGTACCGATGATGTTGTGGTTGTTGTCGGGCTTCCCAACCAATGTCCAAACTTGGTCCCTCTCAAAGTTGTGTAGCTCTTCATGCATAGCATTTATCCAATCCGGATCTTCCAATGCTTCTTCGACCTTCATAGGTTCAATGCTAGAGATGAAAGAATAGTTTTCACAAAATTTAGCTAAACAAGTTTTAGAGCGAGTGATTCTCCCGGTTTGAATATCATTGTAGATTTGCTCGACGGGATGGTCTTTAGCAATTCTTCCTCGAACTCGTGAAAGATTTTGCTTGGGTCTTCGTTGAACATCTTCTTCATCTTGTTCTTCTTCTTGGCCTTCTTCATTGTTGGCGTTGTCGTTCTCTTGTCGTGGTGGAGAAGGAGGTTGTTGACGTTCATCTTGATGCACTTCCTCGTTTTCTTCATCTTGGTGTGTCCCACTTGTGGATGCTTCCGTATCAAATCTTGGTTCATCTTGTCGTGAAGTAGAAGCTTCCACTTGGACGGACGAGGTACTCTCCTTCACCTCCGTTGGACGGACCTTGCCAATAGACAAGTCTTGGATTGCTTCCGAAGGATCTTTGTCTCCTACATCAATTGGCAATTGCTCTACTTGCAAGCCGTTAGATTCATCAAACTTCACATCTACCGTCTCTTCAACCTTTCGGGTGAAATTGTAGTAGAACCACGGTAAGTGTGAGAGTTTGAGCCATAACCTAGTAGGAAACCTTCATGAGACTTAGGAGCAAATTTAGAGCAGCGATGCTTATCAAGAATGTAGCACTTTGAGCCGAATACTCGAAAGTATCCAACTTGGGGTTTGTTACCGGTGAGTAGCTCGTATGCCGTCTTGCCGACTAGCTTGTGAAGATACAAGCGATTTGTTGCATGACAAGCTGTCTCAACCGCTTCTGCCCAAAAGTGCTTCGGCGTCTTGTACTCATCAAGCATCGTTCTCGCCATTTCGATGAGCGTCCGGTTCTTCCTCTGAACAACTCCATTTTGTTGAGGTGTGTACGTGGCGAGAACTCGTGTGAAATACCTTCTTTGTCAAGAAAGGTGTCCACATTTGCGTTCTTGAACTCCGTTTCGTTGTCGCTGCGAACCTTCTTGATCTTCACTTCAAATTGGTTTTGGGCCTTCCTAGCGAAGTTTTTGAAGATCTTTTGGACCTACGATTTATCATCGAGAAAGAACACCCGTAAATCTGGAAAAATCATCAACTATAACTAGACCAAAAGAATTTCCACCGAGACTCTTGTAAGAGTTGGGACCAAAGAGATCCATGTGAAGTAGCTCGAGTGGCCTCTTCGTGGTCATGATGTTCTTCACGGGATGCCTTCCTCCAACCTGTTTACCTGCTTGACAAGCACTGCAAAGTCTATCCTTATCAAATATGACATCATTAACTCCAAGGATATGATTCCCCTTAATAGGCTTGTCAAGGTTTCGCATACCAACATGACCTAATCGTCTATGCCATAACCAGCCTTTTGAGGATTTAGCAATGAAGCAAGTTTTAGGTTGAGCCTTTTTAGTGAAATCAACAATGTATAGATCACCTCTACGCACACCAATAAAGACCATTTTATGATTATCTCGACGAAACACTTGGCAATCTACTTGATAAATAGAACATTGAAACCGAAATCAGCAAGTCTAGAATCGAAAGTAAGTTGTAACCAAGAGATTCAACGAGCATAACATTTTGTATGGACCTATCATGTGATATGGCCACCTTACCGAGGCTAACCACCTTACCCTTTGAGTTGTCACCGAAAGTGACATACTTTCGAGGACTATCATTATCAGCAAGATCACGAAACATGTCTTTATCTCCGGTCATGTGATCGGTACATCCACTATCAAGAACCCATTCCTTTCCTCCTGACACATATCCTCAAGATTTGCCATAAGACCAAAATGTCTCATTGCATCATCAAGATCAAGTCACTATCATCATCCTCATCATAGTATCCATGTTCAACATCGTCATGTGGTGGATCAAATCCTAGAGAGGGTGATTCATTAGAATGAGTTTGACAATAATCTTGTCTATGAATTCTTATAGCTTCGGAAATAATGTCACTAATAAAACCAACATTTCCTTTGGCACGCATAAGGTTTGTAAGCTCAGATAGACGATCACCAATCATAGGATCACTAGTATTCATTTTGCTCAAAGCAATAGACTTATGGAGAATTTCATCTAGATTTTTCAAGGAATAATCTGGAAATCGTTCCTTAAGAAATTTCCATATGGTGTAGGCACACTTAAAAGTAGGCAAACATCCAATCAAGTTTCTAGGCAATCCTCTAATGATAAGTTCGGCAGTTCTAAGATTCCTAACCATGTCAATTGACTCATCATGGGTTGGATGCATAGGATCAACATAAGGTGCACAAGGGCTAGCAATGTACTTGTTAAAATGATATTGATTGAAAATAACAAGCATCTCATTTTTCCACTCATGAAAATACTCTCCATCAAGAATAGGCACTCTATGTCTAAGACTCCCCAAAGTAGACTCATCCATCTTCCTCCAATGGTGATTAAACCAAGGCAATGGAGACCAATGCTCTGATACCACTTGTAGGACCTTGAGAAGAGGTGTCTAGAGGGGGTGATTAGACACTAAGTACCAAAGTTGCAGTTTTTAAGTTTCTTTAAAGTTTGAGTGGAGTTTAGGCACAAGTTTAACATTCACAACATATAGCAAGCAAGCATGCAAAGAGTATATGAGCAGCAGAAAATAAAGCATGCAACTTGCAAGAATGGAAAGGGAAGGGATTGGAGGATTCAAACGCAATTTGGAGACACGGATGTTTTTGGCGTGGTTCCGATAGGTGGTGCTATCGTACATCCACGTTGATGGAGACTTCAACCCACGAAGGGTAACGGTTGCGCTAGTCCACGGAGGGCTCCACCCATGAAGGGTCCACGAAGAAGCAACCTTGTCTATCCCACCATGGGTGTCGCCCACGAAGGACTTGCCTCACTAGCGGTAGATCTTCACGAAGTAGGCGATCTCCTTGCCCTTACAATCTCCTTGGTTCAACTCCACAATCTTGTCGGAGGCTCCCAAGTGACACCTAGCCAATCTAGGAGACACCACTCTCCAAGAAGTAACAAATGGTGCGTTGATGATGAACTCCTTGCTCTTGTGCTTCAAATGATAGTCTCCCCAACACTCAACTCTCTCTCATAGGATTTGGATCTGGTGGAAAGAGGGTTTGAGTGGAAAGCAACTTGGGGAAGGCTAGAGATCAAGATTCATATGGTAGGAATGGAATATCTTGGCCTCAACACATGAGTAGGTAGTTCTCTCTCGTAAATAGGATCTTTGGAAGTGTAGGTTCAGTCTGATGGCTCTCTCCATGAATGAAGAGGAGGTGGAGGGGTATATATAGCCTCCACACAAAACCTAACCGTTAAAAAATCTACCAAACTCGGTGGGACTGAATCGTCAAACTCGGTCAGACCGATTTAGCAAATAATGTGACCGTTAGGGTTTTCGGTGGGACCGGAATGCAACTCGGTTGGACCGATACGGTTAGGGTTAGGGCATAACGTAATCTCGGTAAGACCGATTACACAAACTCGGTGGGACCGATTTTGGTAATAAGCTTTCCAGAGAGTTGGTCAGGCAAACTTGGTTTGACCGATTATCAAACTCGGTGGGACCGATTTTGATAATAAGTTAATCAGAGAGTTTGCATTGTAATCTCGGTAGTACCGATTGCTCAAACTTGGTGAGACCGATTTTGATAATGGACATACAGAGAGATTACAATCCCATCTCGGTGAGACCGAGATCCCTACCGGTGAGACCGATTTGCCTAGGGTTTGTGGCGGTGGCTAAGACATCCAAACTCGGTGGCGCCCGGATAGAAAGAATCAGTGGGGCCGAGTTTGACTTTAGATTTAGGACAAATGTGTGGAAGTAGGAAAGTAGTTGAGGGTATTTGGAGCATATCACTAAGCACTTTGAAGCAAGAGGCTCATTAAGCAACACCTCAGCCCTCCTTGATAGTATTGGCTTTTCCTATAGACTCAATGTGATCTTGGATCACTAAAATGTAAAATGAAGAGTCTTGGGCTTGAAGCTTGAGCCAATCCTTTGTCCTTAGCATCTTGAAGGAGTTCCCACATCCTTTAGTCCATGCCACTCCATTGTTGAACTTATCTGAAACATACTAGATATAAGTGTTAGTACAACAAGAGATATGTTGTCATTAATTACCAAAACCACCTAGGGAGCACTTGTGCTTTCACTGCCCTCTCTATTCTCCACTAAGGCCCATAATGCCCAATGGCTTCCCCGGGGGGTTCCGGTAATCCCCCGGTACTCCGGTAAATGTCCGAAACCTCCCGAAACACTTCCGGTGTCCGAACATAGTCATCCAATATATCGATCTTTACGTCTCAACCATTTCGAGACTCTTCGTCATGTCCGTGATCATATCCGGGACTCCGAACTACCTTCGGTACATCAAAACACAAAAACTCATAATACCGATCGTCACCGAACTTTAAGCGTGCGGACCCTACGGGTTTGAGAACTATGTAGACATGACCGAGACACATCTCCGGTCAATAACCAATAGCAGAACCTGGATGCACATATTGGTTCCCACATATTCTACGAAGAACTTTATCGGTCAAACCGCATAACAACATACATTGTTCCCTTTGTCATCGGTATGTTACTTGCCCGAGATTCGATCGTCGGTATCTCAATACCTAGCTCAATCTCGTTAAAGCAAGTCTCTTTACTCGTTCCGTAATGCATCATCCCGCAACTAACTCATTAGTCACATTGCTTACAAGGCTTATAGTGATGTGCATTAACGAGAGGGCCCAGAGATACCTCTCCGACAATCGGAGTGACAAATCCTAATCTCGAAATACGCCAACTCAACAAGTACCTTCGGAGACACCTGTAGAGCACCTTTATAATCACCCAGTTATGTTGTGACGTTTGGTAGCACACAAAGTGTTCCTCTGGTAAACGGGGGTTGCATAATCTCATAGTCATATGAACATGTATAAGTCATGAAGAAAGCAATAGCGACATACTAAACGATCAAGTGCTAAGCTAACAGAATGGGTCAAGTCAATCAAATCATTCTCTAATGATGTGATCCCGTTAATCAAATGACAACTCATGTCTATGGCTAGGAAACTTAACAATCTTTGATTCAACGAGCTAGTCAAGTAGAGGCAAACTAGTGACACTCTGTTTTGTCTATGTATTCACACATGTATCAAGTTTCCGGTTAATACAATTCTAGCATGAATAATAAACATTTATCATGAAATAAGGAAATAACTAATAAATTTATTATTGCCTCTAGGGCATATTTCCTTCAGTCTCCTACTCGCACTAGAGTCAAGAATCTAGTTCACATCGCCATGTGATTTAACGCCAATAGTTCACATCACCATGTGATTAACACCCATAGTTCACATCGTCATGTGACCAATACCCAAAGGGTTTACCAGAGTCAATAATCTAGTTCACATCGCTATGTGATTAACACCCATAGAGTACGAAGGTGTGATCATGTTTTGCTTGTGAGATAATTTTAGTCAACGGGTCTGCCACATTCAGAGTCGTATGTATTTTGCAAATATTCTATGTCTACAATGCTTTGCGCGGAGCTACTCTAGCTAAAGTCTCCCACTTTCAATATGTATCCAGATTGAGACTCAGAGTCATCTAGATCGGTGTCAAAGTTTGCATCGACGTAACTTTTACACCGAACTCTTTATCACCTCCATAGCCGAGAAATATTTCCTTAGTCCTCTAAGTATAATTTTGACCAATATCCAGTGATCTACTCCTAGATCACTATTGTACTCCCTTGCTAAACTCAGGGCATGGTATGATCTAGTACATAGCATAGCATACTTTATAGAACCTATGACTGAGGCATAGGGAATGACTTTTCATTCTCTTTCTATTTTCTGCTGTGGTCGGGTTTTGAGTCTTACTCAACTTCACACCTAGCAACACTGGCAAGAACTCCTTCTTTGACTATTCCATTTTGAACTACTTCAAAATCTTGTCAAGGTATGTACTCATTGAAAAAAAATTATCAAGCGTCTTGATCTATCTCTATAGATCTTGATACTCAATACGTAAGCAGCTTCACCGAGGTCTTTCTTTGAAAAACTCCTTTCAAATACTCCTTTATGCTTTTCAGAAAATTCTACATTATTTCCGGTCAACAATATGTCATTCAGATATACTTATCAGAAAGGCTGTAGTGCTCCCACTCACTTTTGTAAATACAGGCTTCACCGTAAGTCTGTATAAAACTATATGCTTTGATCAACTTATCAAAGCGTGTATTCCAACTCCGAGATGCTTGCACCAGTCCATAGATGGATCGCTGGAGCTTTGCACACTTTGTTAGCACCTTTAGGATCGACAAATCCTTCTGGTTGCATCATATACAACTCTTCTTTTAAGAAATCCATTAAGGAATGCAGGTTTGACATCCATTTGCCAAATTTCATAAAATGCGGCAATTGCTAACATGATTCGGACATACTTTTAAGCATCGATACAAGTGAGAAAATCTCATTGTATTCAACATCTTGAACTTGTCGAAAACATTTTTGCGACAATTCGAGCTTTGTAGATAGTAACACTACTATCAACGTCTGTCTTCCTCTTGAAGATCCATTTATTCTCAATGGCTTGCCGATCATCGGGCAATTCCACCAAAGTCCATACTTTGTTTTCATACATGGATCCTATCTCAGATTTCATGGCCTCAAGCCATTTTACGGAATCTGGGCTCATCATCGCTTCCTCATAGTTCGCAGGTTCGTCATGGTCTAGTAACATGATTTCCAGAACAGGATTACTGTACCACTCTGGTGCGGATCTTACTTTAGTTGACCTACGAGGTTCGGTAGTAACTTGATCTAAAGTTTCATGATCATCATCATTAACTTCCTCACTAATTTGTGTAGGCATCACTGGAACTGATTTCAGTGATGAGCTACTTTCCAATTCAAGAGAAGGTACAATTACCTCGTCAAGTTCTACTTTCCTCCCACTCACTTCTTTTGAGAGAAACTCCTCTAGAAAGGATCCGTTCTCAGCAACGAATATCTTGCCTTCGGATCTGTGATAGAAGGTGTACCCAACAGTTTCTTTTGGGTATCCTATGAAGATTTACTTCTCCGATTTGGGTTCGAGCTTATCATGTTGAAACTTTTTCACATAAGCATCGCAGTCCCAAACTTTAAGAAACGACAACTTAGGTTTCTCGCCAAACCACAGTTCATATGGTGTCATCTCTATGGATTTAGATGGTGCCCTATTTAACGTGAATGTAGCTGTCTCTAATGCATAACCCCAAAACGATAGTGGTAGATCAGTAAAAGACATCATAGATCGCACCATATCTAATAAAGTATGTTCACGACATTCGGACACACCATTACACTATGGTGTTCCAGGTGGCGTGAGTAGTGAAACTATTTCACATTGTTTTAACTGAAGGCCAAACTCGTTAACTCAAATATTTTACTTCTGCGATCATATCGTAGAAACTTCTATTTTCTTGTTACGATGATTCTCCACTTCACTCTGAAATTCTTTGAACTTTTCAAATGTTTCATACTTGTGTTTCATGAAGTAGATATACCCATATCTGCTCAAATCATCTGTGAAGGTCAGAAAATAACGATATTCCCGGAGCCTCAACACTCATCGGACTACATACATCAAGATGTATTATTTCCAATAAGTCAGTTGCTCGCTCCATTGTTCCGGAGAATGTAGTCTTAGTCATCTTGCCCATGAGGTATGGTTCGCAAGCATCAAGTGATTCATAATCAAGTGATTCCAAAAGCCCATCAGGATGGAGTTTCTTCATGCGCTTTACACCAATATGACCTAAACGGCAGTGCCACAAATAAGTTGCACTATCATTATTAACTTTGCATCTTTTGGCTTCAATATTATGAATATGTGTATCACTACGATCGAGATCCACAACCATTTTCATTGGGTGTATGACCATAGAAGGTTTTATTCATGTAAACAGAACAACAATTATTCTCTAACTTAAGTGAATAACCGTATTGCAACAAACATGATCAAATCATATTCATGCTCAACGCAAACACCAAATAACATTTATTTAGGTTCAACACTAATCCCGAAAGTATAGGGAGTGTGCGATGATGATCATATCAACCTTGGAACTACTTCCAACACACATCGTCACTTTACCCTTAACTAGTTTCTGTTCATTCTGCAACTCCCGTTTCGATTTACCACTTTTAGCAACTGAACCAGTATCAAATACCGAGGGGTTGCTATAAACACTAGTAAAGTACACATCAATAACATGTATATCAAATATACCTTTGTTCACTTTGCCATCTTTCTTATCCGCCAAATACTTGGGGGTAGTTCCGCTTCCAGTGACCAGTCTATTTGCAGTAGAAGCACTTAGTCTCAGGCTTAGGTCTAGACTTGGGCTTCTTCACTTGAGCAGCCACTTGAGCAGCCGTTCTTCTTGAAGTTCCCCTTCTTCCCTTTGCCCTTTTTCTTAAAACTAGTGACCTTTTCAACCATCAACACTTGATGTTTTTGTTTGATTTCTACCTTCGCCGATTTTAGCATCGCGAAGAGCTTGGGAATTGTTTTCGCCATCCCTTGCATATTATAGTTCATCGGGAAGTTCTAGTAACTTGGTGATAGTGACTAGAGAACTTTGTCAATTACTATCTTATCTGGAAGATTAACTCCCACTTGATTCATGCAATTGTAGTACCCAGACAATCTGAGCACGTGCTCACTGGTTGAGCTATTCTCCTCCATCTTGTAGGCAAAGTACTGTAAGAGGTCTCATACCTCTCGACACGGGCATGAGTATGAAATACTAATTTCAACTCTCGGAACATCTTATATGCTCCGTGGCGTTCAAAACATTTTTGAAGTCCCGGTTCTAAGCCGTAAAGCATGGTGCACTAAACTATCAAGTAGTCATCATAACAAGCTTTCGTCAAAAAGCGTTCATAACATTTGTATCTGCTCCTGCAATAGTTCTGTCACCTAGCGGTGCATCAAGGACATAATTCTTCTGTGCAGCAATGAGGATAAACCTCAGATCACGGATCCAGTCCGCATCATTGCTACTATCATCTTTCAACTTAGTTTTCTCTAGGAACACATATAAAACATAGGGAGGCAACACGCGAGCTATTGATCTACAACATTATTTGCAAATACTATCAGGACTAAGTTCATGATAAATTAAAGTTCAATTAATCATATTACTTAAGAACTCCCACTTAGACAGACATCCCTCTGATCATCTAAGTGATCACGTGATCCAAATCAACTAAACCATGTCCGATCATCACGTGAGATGGAGTAGTTTTCAATGGTGAACATCACTATGTTGATCATATCTACTATATGATTCACGCTCGACCTTTCGGTCTCCAGTGTTCCGAGGCCATATCTCCATATGCTAGGCTCGTCAAGTTTAACCCGAGTATTCTGCGTGTGCAAAACTGGCTTGCACCCGTTGTAGATGAACGCAGAGCTTATCACATCCGATCATCACGTGGTGTCTCGGCACGACGAACTTTGGCAGCGGTGCATACTCAGAGAGAAAACTTTTATCTTGAAATTTAGTGAGAGATCATCTTATAAAGCTACTGTCAATCAAAGCAAAATAAGATGCATAAAGGATAAACATCACATGCAATCAATATAAGTGATGTGATATGGCCATCATCATCTTGTGCTTGTGATCTCCATCTCCGAAGCACCGTCATGATCACCATCGTCACCGGCGCGACGCCTTGATCTCCATCATAGCATCGTTGTCGTCTCGCCAACTATTGCTTCTACAACTATCGCTACCGCTTAGTGATAAAGTAAAGCAATTACAGGGCGATTGCATTGCATATAATAAAGCGACAACCATATGGCTCCTGCCAGTTGCTGATAACTCGGTTACAAAACATGATCATCTCATACAATAAAATATAGCATCATGCCTTGACCATATCACATCACAACATGCCCTGCAAAAACAAGTTAGACGTCCTCTACTTTGTTGTTGCAAGTTTTACGTGGCTGCTACGGGCTGAGCAAGAACCATTCTTACCTATGCATCAAAACCACAACGATAGTTCGTCAAGTTAGTGCCGTTTTAACCTTCTCAAGGACCGGGCGTAGTCACACTCGGTTCAACTAAAGTTGGAGAAACTGACACCCGCCAGCCACCTGTGTGCAAAGCACGTCGGTAGAACCAGTCTCGCGTAAGCGTACGCGTAATGTCGGTCCGGGCCGCTTCATCAAACAATACCGCCGAACCAAAGTATGACATGCTGGTAAGCAGTATGACTTGTATCTCCCAACACTCACTTGTGTTCTACTCGTGCATATAACATCTACGCATAAACCTGGCTCGGATGCCACTGTTCGGGAGCGTAGTAATTTCAAAAGAAATCCTACACACACGCAAGATCATGGCGATGCATAGCAACGAGAGGGGAGAGTGTGTCCACGCACTCGTGAGACCCGGCGGAAGCATTATGACAACGCGGTTGATGTAGTCGTACGTCTTCACGATCCGATCGATCCAAGTACCGAACGTACGGCAACTCCGAGTTCAGCACACGTTCAGCTCGATGACTTCCCACGAACTCTGATCCAGCAGAGCTTTGCGGGAGAGTTCCGTCAGCACGACGGCGTGATGACGGTGTTGATGATGTTACTGATGCAGGGCTTCGCCTAAGCACCGCTACGATATTACCGAGGTGGAATATGGTGGAGGGGGGCACCGCACACGGCTAAGAGAGATCAACAGATCAACTTGTTGTTTAGAGGTGCCCCCTGCCCCCGTATATAAAGGAGGGGAGGAGGAGAGGGCCGGCCAAGGGAGAGGCGCGCCCAAGGGGGGGCAATCCTACTCCAAGTAGGTTTGCCCCCCCTTTCCTATTCCAAGAAGGAGAAGGGGAAGGAGGAGGTGGAGAGAAGGAAGGAGAGGGGGCCGCCGCCCCTTCCCCTTGTCCAATTCGGATTGGGGCAAGGGGGGCCGCGCGCCACCTCCTGGCTGCCCTCTCTCTTCTCCACTAAGGCCCATAAGGCCCAATAGCTTCCCCGAGGGGGGGGGGTCGGTAACCCCCGGTACTCCGGTAAATGTTCGAAACCTCCCGAAACACTTCCGGTGTCCGAACACAGACATCCAATATATCGATCTTTACGTCTCAACCATTTCGAGACTCCTCGTCATATCCGTGATCATATCTGGGACTCCGAACTACCTTCGGTACATTAAAACACAAAAACTCATAATACCGATCGTCACCGAACTTTAAGCGTGCGGACCCTACGGGTTCGAGAACTATGTAGACATGACCGAGACACGTCTCCGGTCAATAACCAATAGCGGAACCTGGATGCTCATATTGGTTCCCACATATTCTACGAAGATCTTTATCGGTCAAACCGCATAACAACATACGTTGTTCCCTTTGATATCGTTATGTTACTTGCCCGAGATTCGATCGTCGGTATCTCAATACCTAGCTCAATCTCGTTACCGGCAAGTCTCTTTACTCGTTCCGTAATGCATCATCCCGCAACTAACTCATTAGTCACATTGCTTGCAAGGCTTATAGTGATGTGCATTACCGAGAGGGCCCAGAGATACCTCTCCGACAATCGAAGTGAAAAATCCTAATCTTGAAATACGCCAACTCAACAAGTACCTTCGGAGACACCTGTAGAGCACCTTTATAATCACCCAGTTATGTTGTGACGTTTGGTAGCACACAAAGTGTTCCTCCGGTAAACGGGAGTTGCATAATCTCATAGTCATAGGAACATGTATAAGTCATGAAGAAAGCAATAGCAACATACTAAATGATCAAGTGCTAAGCTAGCGAAATGGGTCAAGTCAATCACATCATTCTCTAATGATGTGATCCCGTTAATGAAATGACAACTCATGTCTATGTCTAGGAAACTTAACCATCTTTGGTTCAACGAGCTAGTCAAATAGAGGCATACTAGTGACACTCTGTTTTGTCTATGTATTCACACATGTATCAAGTTTCCGGTTAATACAATTCTAGCATGAATAATAAACATTTATCATGAAATAAGGAAATAAACAATACCTTTATTATTGCCTCTAGGGCATATTTTTTTCAGGGACGACCTCGGGCGGCGGCGGTGACCGCGTTCTTTGGCTCTACAACCCGAAGAGGCGGTGTAGCGGCGGCTCGCTGGTCGGGGCAGCTGCGGGGAGAACCACTGGCCGGTGGCGACAGCCCGACGGGAGGCAGCGTGGACCGCATGCCGTGGCGCATCAGCCCTAAGGGGCGACGCAAAGGCGGCGGCTACGGGGGTAGCAGGCGGCGTGGACCACGGGCCGCGACGTGACTGTCGGAACCGGGGCTCCGCGGACCCGAATAAGGTTCGAACTCTCGGGCATGAATGAAGGATTCTGCCTAGCTACCACTCGCTGCCCACCACCTCACGGCCGGGCTGCGTCGAGCTTGAGCGAGCGGGAAGAAGAACTGGACACAGAGATTTACCCAGGTTCGGGCCACCTTGCGGTGTAAGACCCTAGTTCACGCGGCGGGTCGCACAGACGCGCGTCGCGCCTTGGCTCGACATCGGCGCTCCGTAGAGGAGGAGGCGGAGGCGCGCCATGAGCCACGTCTGTCGGAATCGAGGCCTCGCCAGAGGCGTTGACGAGCTCGGTGATGCGGCCCAACTAGGCATCGTAGTCCATGTTGGCGGGGCGGTAGCGTAGTAGCTCGCGCGCCATGAGCAGCGTAGCCTGCGCGTTCGCCGGCCCACGACGAGCGTGGGAGGACGAGGCCGTTGCGGGAGTGAGGGAAGGCGTGGCGGTGTGGCCATCACGCTGGACGGAGGGTGGCAACGAAGAGTCCTGCTGCTCGTGGGCGGCAGGGTCGGTGGCGGCGTTGGCTGCGAGAGAAGCGGAGCGGCAAGGGGCGCCGCGGCCCACAGGCGCCGTCTGGGCGACGCGGGCGGCCCGACGCTCGGGCGAATTCGACGAGCGTCGGCCATGGGAGCGGTGAAGTGAAGATGGATCAAGGTGGAGGAAAAGAACTTCGACACGCCCCTATGCGGCGCGCCAAAATGTCGGAATTGGGGCTCCGCGGACCCGAATAAGGTTCGAACTCTGGGGCGTGAACGAAGGATTCTGCCTAGCGACCACTCGCTGCCCACCACCTTAAGGCCGGGCTGCGTCGAGTTCGAGCGAGCGGGAAGAAGAAATGGACGTAGAGATTTACCTAGGTTCAGGTCACCTTACGGTGTAAGACCCTATTCCTGCTTTGTGGTGGATTGCCTCGTGAGAGGATGAGTATGCACTAGTACAAGAGTGAGCTGCCTCGGGAGAGCTCAAGGGTGAAAGGATTTATCATTTCCTATGGTGGAGACTAACCTTTATTTATAGTGGCCTTGTCCTCCTCCCTCATGGCTCATGCGGGAAGGGATACCACAACGACCAATTTGAAAGGGGACATGAGTACACCCTATCGTGACTAAAGATGGTCTTCACCTGCAAAGCTTCTGGTCGTGACGCAGTGGTGGGCTCGGTGATGACCTCCGTTCTGCCGAGCCCATGGTCTTGGTCTTGTTGCACTGGAATGGAAACCTTTAGAGGGTTTCTTGAGAACCCGCGTACGTCCTTGCCTCCTTAGCATCAAAGATGAAACTCTTCTGAACTGCGCCCGCTGGCGCCCTTCTAGCTCTGGTCGTCATAGCTCACATCACCACGCGCCTCGCGAGATGGAGTGCCTGTCTAGAGATGTCCGCTCCTCGGGAGGCAGCCTGGCAAGAGCGCTCCTCCGTGGCCTTGATGTCGTTCGTCTCACGGGAAGAGGCCCTCGCGAGGGTCTTACTCGTGAAGTCCTGCTTGCTGCTGGGCCATTGGCGATGCGGTTGGCGATGCCAATCCGGGTGGGTGCCGTTGAGCCACCTCGGCTACATCTAGCTGCGCCGGATGGATCGTGGATGGAGAGAAACGAATTATTGGGGATGGCTTTCAGCACTTGCTGCGTGTATATGTTGTTCTCTTTCGTTTGTTTATTATATGGAAGAGTTGATTGAAAGGAAGCATCGCTCCTGCTGCACTGAGTGTAAGTTCCCATGCAGTATTCCCTGCCTGCACATCCGATCTGCCTTTACTCACTTTCTTCACTGCGTTGGGCTGTTGGGAGGGACCGAGGGACGGGGCATGCCGCCACTTTTCGGGGCTGTTTACCATGTGCACCTAGTAGTATTGTGGCTCACTGTCTCTGTAAGATATTTTGGGCTGTTTTCCATGTGCACCTGGTGACGGAGGAGGATGTCAACGCTAGATATTTAGAAACCTATTAAAAATAAATAAGTATTTTAGAAAATTGTTCAGTGTGTTTTTCATAAATCAGTGTATATTAAAAAAATCAATCTATATTTAAAAATGGCCATCATATTTATAAAAATCACTGTATATTAAAAATGTTTGATGAATAATAAAAAAGTTTAGTATGTATTAAAAAATTCATCATATATTTTTGAACCATGCATTAAAAATTTGTTTACCAAGTATTGGAAAAATAAAAACCATAACAGGAAACTAGCAGAAAACTGCAACTAACAGGAAAACCACGAGAAAAGGCCCCAAACTAGGCTGACCCAACTCAGGTTGCTGGTGGTCGTCACGACGTCTATTTGCCTTGTTTGGTACAAGAGATTCAAGGAGGTGGGGATTATCCTCTGAGGGTCCGAAAAGCAGGGAAATCCCGGAATCATCATTTGGTAAAACAATTTTGCGAGGGCCAGCCCCCACGTTCATCTACCAACCATGTTTTCTATAGAGAGGATTGGGGATGTTAGGGGAATTGAGGGGATTGGGTGAAGATGAGGGGATCACCAAATCCCCTCCGACCCCCAACCCCTAGGGGCTTGAACCCCTCTTTCCAACAAGTCCTTCATAGGTTTTTTTGGATGGAAAATTTCCTATAAAATGTAATGCAATGGATTCCTTAGTTGTCTCACAGATTTCACGACAATACCACATGATTTGGAAATTTAGGAAAAATGAACACGTGGATGGTCTAGGTCTGGAATTCACACGGTGAATTTAGCCAGGTTCAGACCCTCTTTATGAGATGTCCATTGATCTAGAATAATCTATATATGAAATAATCATATCATGCTAGCTCTATAATCATGCAGAGCAAAATGACAATAAGGAATAACATCTCTAGTCATCAAATGGGAAATGATGATGGAAAATATTGAAATAGCAAACTAATCCGTCCACATCAAAATATAGTCCACATTAGAATTTGTCCTAGGACGCACTTTGTGATGTTCGATCAAGGTTTTAGAAAAATATGGGCAATTACAATACTAAATATATATTATATGAATTATATTTTGGTGACACACAAACACGTGACGTGTACCCTCGACGCGGGGGGTGATGCACCACAGCTCACGTCGAAGGAGACCCGACCGACAGCGCGATAAGCAGGACAACCGGCGGGTGCTTTTTAGACGCGAAACCCCACACACCCAGGAGGGACCCCGTCAGGGAGTGCGGCGGCTATGGGCTACCCTAGGTCGATTCGCTCGCCCCTAGAGCCTCGAGATTCACAGCTCTCAAACTCGAGGAACAACGAAGAACGTGAAAGAAAAACGGTGGAGAGATAAAACGTAGATGAAAAGTAGTATATTGATTTGTTCGATTGTGTGTTGTCCAATCGGCCGTCACCTCTAACATATATAAGAGGCAGCTGGACTTCCCGTACAAGTAAATGATTCATCTAGGCTTTCCTTACAAAAATTTTTTACATCAATTCACGTCATACAGTTCTAATTCTATTCTAACTCGGATTCAGTCTGAATCTGGCCCAAACTCTGTCTTCCTTCTTACGTGGGCCGTCGAATTTGCATATGAACTCCGATCAAGATGGCTCAAATATCAAATTTGTGCGCCTCGACGAGACAAACAACTCTTGTGTTGATCACTTCTCCAAGCAAGGCCATCTTAAAAACTTTACGAGGTCATCTTTAACCCCCAGTTGGACTTGGTCATGTAGCTGACTAGACTGTCCGAGTCTTGTAGCGATGTTGCAGGCCACATACTATCTCATATGATGATGACACCAAAACCAAAGTTGACCATTTCGATGATACACACAACTTCTGTGTCGAACACTTTTTCATCCGAGCCAATATAGATAACCTTTCGGGCACATCTTTAGTTTTTGGTCAGAGCACTCGGATCGGAATCTCTCCACTCGGAGATTAAAGTATTTCACTCGGATCGCCCGACTAGACTTCTTCACTCGGACGACAACTTTCACTCAAATGGCAATATTTTCACTTGAAAGACAAATTTTCACTTGGATGGCCACATTTTCACTCGGATGACCATATTTTCACTTGGAAGACAAACTTTTCACTTGGATGGCCACATTTTCACTCAGATGGCCATATTTTCACTTGGAAGACAATATTTTCACTTGGATGGCCATATTTTCACCTGGAGGACAATCTTTCGTTCAGATGACTATATTTTCACTCGGACGACAATCTCTTACTCGATCGGCAAGCTTTCATTCCGATGGTAAGCTTTTCACTCGGATAACTATATTTTCACTCAGACGGCAATCTTTTACTCGATAGGTAAGTTCCCAAAACACAACCTGATCTTGCTTTGCCTCTCCAGGTCGCATACGACCTCAGATTGATATGGATTCTATATGAAAATCGATCGACTCGACGAGACGAAACTTTCCCATGTTGAAGGTTTTTCGATTCAAGGCCTTCTTGAGGGCCTAATTGCTCGCGCGACCTACCAGACAGGGTGTCTGGTACCTCGCGCCATATTTCCGTTTAGATTCGGTCTGAAGTGTATTGTCTCTAACTTTGGCATATGAACTCGGATTGAGATGATTTATGTATGAAAATCGATCACTTCGACGAGACAAAGACAATCCATGTAGAGTGTTCCTTCATCCGAGGTCGTCTTGAAGGCGTAACCGGCCGAAAAGCACTCATAACACTAAATTCTGCCACTCGGAGTACAATTTCGGTCCCTAAGATAAGGTTGGATGACGATTACCGAAACATAAAAGTTGTTCCACTCGTCAATGTGAAACTTTTCATCCTGAAAACCCTTTCACTCGAGGCCATCTTATTTGTATTTCATGTCGTGCCAAAATCTAATGTCAACACATGCCCCCCTGATTTTCGGCAAAGCTTGCATGCCGAAAAATAATATGCATGGTGTTTGTTCTAAGGACGATGGCAACACTCCATGGGCTATTTATATTTCTTAGGGCGATAATCATGTATCGGCCATGTTTGTGCTAAGGGTGATAATCGTATATCGGCCATTGCCTACTTAGGCTTCTTGCCACACACTCGGGTGATACTTCTTCAAGTACTTGCCATTGAGAGCTCGAGGTAACAATGTCCCTTCTACAGATTCCACCAAATACGAGTTTCCGGGAACTACTCTTATAATCCTTAAAGGACCTTCCCAACTCGGAGACCACTTCCTGAATTTTCTATCTCTTGAACCAATCGGTAGAATCACTTTCTAGACGAGATCGCTAACTTGAAAATTCTTCAACTTGACTTTCTTATTGTAAGCTCTTGCCACCCTCAACTTGTCTCTCTCTATGGCCTTTAAAGCAGCCAAACGTTTATCGGCAACCTCATCAATATTGTCCATCATCAAGTTATAAAAGTCTATTGGCGATAAATCATTTTGTTTGGCTTTTCTCAAAGCATTCAAATTTACTTCCACTGGTAGAACAACCTCTTGACCATATACTAGCTCATATGGAGTCAGGTTCGTAGCACCATGCCTTGAGATTCTATGTGCCCACAAAGCTTCAAACAACAACTCATGCCATCTCCTTGGATTATCCTCAATCTTCTTCTTGATGAGCTTGATTAAAATTTTATTGCTAGACTCAGCTTGTCCATTAGCTTGGGCATAATATGGGGATGAATTGAGAATCTTTATGTTGTAAGATTCGGCAAATTCTCTAACTTGATGTGACATGAAGGATGAACCTTGATCTGTAGTTAATGTTTGAGGAATGCTGAATCTATGAATAATGTGCTCGGTTATGAACTGAATTACCTCAGTATGTGTCATGTTTTTGAGAGGTACTGCCTCATACCATTTAGTGAAATAATTGGTTGCCACCAACACGAACCGATGCCCCTTTGAGGAAGACGGATGAATTTCTCCAATAAAGTCTAAATCCCATCCTATGAAAGGCCACAACTTGACAATTGGGTGTAACATAGCAGCAGGAGCCAATTGAATATCACCAACTTTCTGACAAGCTTCACACCCTTTATAATATTTGAAGCAATCACCTCCGCAATGGCCCGTTCATCTCCTTGAGTCCACACACAACTAGGGTTCCTCAATCTCCCGTCGACGCGATGGACCTCGATCCTTGCCGGCTGGAGGGTTCCTGCTTCATTTTAGTTGTTCTTTAGGTTGCTTAGGGTTTATGTCCTGATGAGGATGACGTGACGGCGGCTCCCTGGATATGAAATATAGTCCTCCCTGCCTTGCTCCCGTCTCGACGGTACGTCTAGTGTCGTCAGAGGGCGTGTGAAAATATATCTCCCGCGGATCTCATGAGATTCGGGCAGAATTGATCTTCGATGGATCTCCATGGATCCAACGTTCCTGATCGTTTGTGTGCCTACAAGTTAGATCCTTCTGATCTACCCTTCTCATCATCGGAGGTTGTTGTTGTTCTGATACACTGGTCTGTATGGCGACGGCGGCGCTTTCAACTCGCTCCAAAGCTTGTCGTAGTCGCTAGATGGTCTACGAATTTAGATGCTATTTTTTATTTCTAGTGTTACTTGTACTGCCATGACACATTATATATAGACCAAAAGTTTTTCTAAAAAAACATACACATATGATTTTTTTACGGGTACATAAACATACCGACTATGCAGTTGCTATTCGCGAACTTTATCTTTGTTTGCAATACTTTTTTTCTTAGATTACACGACTAAGATTACTCAGAGGCCCAATTACAGTCAAAAATCAGAATATCACGAAGATTTAAGGAACATTCGGTGTGGTTAGTGACATAACATATACTCTCTCCGTCTCAAAATATGTGTCTCAACTTTGTACTAACTAAGTTGAGGCACTTATTTTGAGATGGAGGGAGTAGAAAAGAAGAAGAAAATTTTAAAACACTTTTTTACATGAATCTTCATGCAAGATCTCACGAATATAGCATCCAGTAAGACATAGCTAAGTCTTAGTCAAGTGCGATTTAGCAAGCTCGATTGATTAATCGCCATGGAATCTGGCATGATCGAGCCGCCCACGAGCAAGCATGTTCCGATCTCGCTCGAAAAATTGAATTTGATATGAAGAGAAGACATTCAGAATTCTTTAACCAGGCAGGCCTGGACAGTGCGTCAGGAACCAGATCCTTTGCCAGTACTGAACAATCAATCTACAGGATTATGGGGCCCCTGTACATAGCCGACAACGTATTTGTTGGATAATGAGTAACTAGTATTCACCGAGGGCCAAAGGCTAATACATATACATGTGTGTCAAAGTGTAAGAAACCCCTTATACAATGGGGATATACAGAAAGTAGACTATACACATCTAACACCCCCCTCAAACTCATGGTGTATCAACAACACTGAGTTTGAAGAGAAAAAAGCCATGATGCGCTCGAGTTTGTGCCTTCGTGAAGAAATCTGCCGACTGTAACTCAGAAGGCACATAGTGAAGAGCGAGAGTCTGATTCTGCACAGCAGCACACACAAAGTGGGCATCCACACCGATGTGCTTGGTGAGCTCATGCTTCACCAGGTCACGCGCAATACTGATAGCACCAGTGTTGTCTGACAGTAAGGGAGTCGGGGTAATAGCAGACACACCAAAATCCTCTAGTAACCAGCGTAATCAGATCACCTCAGTCGTCAACATAGCCATTGCTCGCAAGCCATCCTCTGTACTCAAGCGAGAAACTACAGTCTATTTCTTTGTCTTCCAGGCAATAAGAGAGCCACCAAGAAAGACACAGTAAGCAGACAGCGAGCGTCGATCAGAGAGATCACTATCCCAGGTAGCATCAGAGTAGGCCTGGAACTCGAGAGAGCTGGAGTGGGGAAAGAAAAGACGATGAGAGAGTGTGCCATGAAGATATCATAGAACACGGAGGAGATGACTATAGTGAACAGAGGTGGGGGCGGAAACAAACTGACTCAGGATGTAAGCAGGATAGGAGATGTCAGGACGCGTAACAGTAAGATAGACAAGGCTGCCAATGAGGTCACGATAATGAGTGGGGTTAGGAAGAGGGTCACAGTCAGAGGCACGAAGCTGAATCTTGAGCTCCATAGGAGTCACAACAGTTCGCTCATCACCGAGAGAGGCACGAGCAAGAAGATCCTGAATGTATTTTTCCTGGAAGATGTAGAAGCCATCAGAGGTCGAGGAGTCTCAATCCCAAGAAAGTAGCAAAGTGGACCATGATCAGACATGAGGAACTGGTCGCGAAGGCGAGCCTTAACAAAGGCAATGTAGTCAGAATCATCACCAGTGACGATCATGTCATCAACATAGAGAAGGAGAAGAGTCCGACCATGAGGAGACATGTGAACAAGCAACGCAGGATCATGATCACTAGGCAAGAAGCCAGTGGCAGTCACCATAGAGGCGAAACGCTCGAACCAGGCATGAGGGGTGTGTTTAAGACCATAGAGGGAGGGGCGAAGTCTACAGACCATACCATCAGGAGCATAGTACCCTGATGGTGGCTGCGTATAAACCTCCTCACGCAATTCGCCATTGAGAAACACGTTCTGGACATCAAGTTGAGAGATAGACCAATGACGAACAGAAGCCACAACAAGGAGAGTGCAGACAGTGGTCATATGGGCCACATGAGCGAATGTGTCATCATAATCGCGTCCCTGCTCCTGCTGAAAACCACGGGCCACAAGTCAAGCTTTGTTGCGCCCAAGAGAACCATCGGAGCGAGTCTTAATCTTGTAGACCCACTTGCAGGTGACGGGACAAACACCGGAAGGAAGGGAAACCAGATCCCATGTGCCAGAGAGCTCAAGGGCAGCAAGCTCTTCGGCCATCGCAAGCCACCATTAGGCCGAGTCATGGCAGTACGATAGGAAGTGGACTCAGCAATAACAGAGAGACTGTACCGATCAGGAGAATAGTGATCAGGCGGGAGGTGGGGGAGGCCGAGCATGGAGGTTATGAACCGGGATAGGCGGGAAGGGAGGCGCACCGGAGGTGGAAGGCGTGTCAGGGGAATCATCCTCAGTACGAGGACGACGAGTATAGTGGACAGGAAATGGTGGGAGAGGGCGATGGACTGGAGATGATGGTGGAGAGGTGGAAGGGGAGGGTGGGGAAGATGGTGTTGGTGGTGAATGAGAATGAATGAGAGGTGCCGGAGGAGGAGGTGGAACATGAGGCACATAGCATGGTGTATCTGGAAGGAGAAGAAAAGAAATATCGTCCATAGAGAAGCTCGAGGAAGAAGGACGTGGGTAGTAAGAACGAGACTCGTCAAAAGTCACATCATGTGAAATGCGCAGGCGACGACCAACAGGATCCCAACAGCGATAGCCCTTGTTCTCATCACTGTAGCCAAGGAAAACACACTCAACCAACTAAGCAGTCAGTTTGGTGCGTTCTCGCGGGGCAAGAAGGGCATAGCACACACATCCAAACTTACGAAGAGCTGAGTTGTCAGGAGAACGACCAGTGAGACACTCCATAGGAATACCACCCTGCAGGGAAGTCGATGACTGAATGTTGATGAGATAGGTGGATGCAGAAACAGCTTCAGCCCAAAAGTAGGGTGGAAGAGAAGCGGCAATCATTAGCGCACGAGCCATCTCAAGCAGATGATGATGCTTATGTTCTGCAACGCCATTCTGAGTATGGGCACCAGGACATGAGAACTGGGCAAGAGTACCCTATTCCTCAAGAAAACTACACAACATCTCGGAGATATACTCACTAGCGGAGTCAACACGAAAAGTACGAATGTGCATGGAAAACTGGGTGTGAACCATGGCAGCAAATCGTTTGTATATAGAGAGAACCTCACTACGAGATTTCATGAAGTAGAGCCAAGTGTAGTGAGAGAAATTTTCAATAAACAAAACATAGTAGCGATGACCACCTTTCGAATCAAAGGGAGAAGGACCCCAGACATCAGAATGAACTAAGTCAAAATGACTCCGAGATACCGACTCACTGGTAGGATAAGGTAACTGGGGCTGTTTGCCGAGTCTACAAGCATTACAATGTAAAGAAACATCTCAAGAGACATACCCTAAAAGGCCCTGACGCACTAATGATGACAAGCAAGAGCCACAGATGTGACCAAGGCGATGATGCCACTGCTGGAAGGACGCATACGAGGAGGCAGCAAGAGCATGAGAGCTGGTAGAAGTGGTGTGGCAGCGGAAGCAACACAAAGCCTGTCAACCTCCCAAAGGCCCTTTGACTCACGGCGCTTGGGGCCAGCACCAACCAAAGCCTTGGTGCGACGATACTGAATGGAGCAAGAGTCGATATCAAGAATGACACGACAACCAGAATCAGTAAGTTGGGCAGCGGAAAAAAGATTCATGGTAAGACGGGAAACATGGGAAACACTAGGAACAGAAAAATACGGAGTAGAAAGAATACCACGACTAGCAACAGGAAGAGATGTGCCATCAGCAGTAAGAACATTAATAGGAGAATCAAGAGGTCGAAGAGAAGACAATGCTGAAGAATCAGAAGACATATGAAAGGAAGCTCCAGAGTCCAGAACCCACGAAGATGTACCTGCCAGTGTACATGCCGGCGGTGATGAAGAGGTGAAAGCAGTCACAACAGTAGTAGAACCCGTCGATGAAGAACCGGAGGAATCCATAAGGCGCTTGAGCCGCATAATGTTCTGGCCAGTGAGTGACGGAGTCGATGACGACACATGAGTCCCACTGGAAGAGGAGCGCCTCTGGTTTCACTGCTTCTGGCGACAATCAGACTCTGGATGACCTGGCCTGGAGCAGTAGTCACAGAAGGTGTCACGGTGCGAATGGCCCTTCTCAGCATAAGGAGGGCAACCCACCCCCTAAAGGTGTTGGTAGGAGCGGTGGAGCAGTGAGACAGACAAACGACACATGAGCTCGGGCAGCCAACACTGAAGGAACCGCAAGCAACCCAGCAGAACGAAGGCGGGTCTCCTCAGCACGAAGCTCAGCAAGGACCTCCGAGATAGGAACATGGCCACGAGAAAGCAAGTGAGCATGTCAAGGCTCAAACTCAGAGTGAAGGAGAGATAATAACTCATGGACACGCCGAAACTCCAAGTCGGACCGCATAGTCTGGCAGCAGCAGCAAGCCCCACAACCAACTGACCGAAGAGAGTCATGCTGGCGCCAGATAGCAGACGTCTGAGTGTAGAACTCGTCAACAGAAGAGTCACCCTGCTGAAGAGCGTGCTCTAGACGCACAATAGATAAGTAGAGAGCATCACCAGAGGGCTGATAGCGCTGACAGAGATAAGAGCACATTGCTGCAACGGTGCTGAGACAAACTCCGAAGAAAACTGAGGGAGGATAGTGGCAGTAAGAACAGCAGCAACACGAGCATCATCATTGCACCACTGAGTGTAAGCAGACAGATCATCCCCGTAGGCCGAAAGAGCATCTGAATAAGCTGTATCTGCTGATCATAAGCATCAATTGCGACATCATTGAGAGCCTTGGTTGCATCTCAATCAGCCTGAGAAGCATCAGCAGCAAGAACCGGCGGTACTGGCAGGGTAGGAGCCACGGGAGCAACAGGGCTTGGAGGACATGGGACCTTGCCAGAGAGAACACTCCACAGAAGAAGACTGCGCATATGGATACCCATAAAACCCGCAAACTCAGCATAGTTGGTGCCGTCGAACATCACCGAGCACCGAGGAACAACTACATAGCCTGAAGAAGACATGAGGAGCTCTCTGTTTTTTGAAGTTAATCACATCAGAGGCCCGATCTGGATCGGGCAGACCCGCTCACGAGGGGATCGAGCGGGGGACCGAGCGAGCAAAGGGGATCGAGCGGTAGTCGGGAGGAACGAGCGGACGTGGTGCTATGCTCGGCCAGCGACAGCGGCCGGAGGAGGCAGTAGGAGCAACCGGCGCATGGCATAGCAATAGTAACAATAGCAAAAATAGTAGCAATTTTATAATGATTATAACAGCATCAACGGTGAAAGCAACTTAGTAAAGATCAATATATGAAAATCTTAGGCATTGGATCAGTGATGGATAATTACGTTGGATGGCATTTATCATATAACAGTTATAACCTAGAGCGACACAAAACTAGGTCCAATTCATCAATATAATGTAGGCATGTATTTCTTATATAGTCATACATGCTTATGGAAAAGAATTTGCATTACACCTTTTGTCCTACCCTCTCGTGGCAGCGGGGTCCATAAGGAAACTTAGGGATATTAAGGCCTCCTTTTAATAGAGAAACAGAACAAAGCATTATCACTTAGTGAATACATGAACTCCTCAAACTACGGTAATCACGGGAAAGAATCACAATTATTGTCACCTTGGGATATGCGGATCATAACACGTAATAGGTGCATATAACTTGCAAAACAGGATCAAGAACACACATATATTCATGAAAACATAATAGGTTCTGTTTGAAATCATGACACTCGGTCCTAGTGGCAAGCATTAAGCACAGCAAAGTCATATCAACATCAATCTCAGAACATAGTGGATACTAGGGATCAAGCCCTAACAAAACTAACTCAATTACATGATAAATCTCATCCAACCCATTACCGTCCAACAAGCCTACGAAGGAATTACTCGCTCCCACCGGTGAGTATCATGAAATTGGTGATGGAGGAAGGTTGATGATGACGGCGGCGTCGGACCCCCTCTCCGGAGCCCCGAACGGACTCTAGATCGGCCCTCCCGATGAAGAACAAGAGGTGGCGGCAACTCCATATTGTAAAACGTGATGAGTCCTTCTCCCAGTTTTTTTCTTGGCGAATAGGTATATATGGAGTTGGAGTTAGGGTTGCCGAAGGTCCAGGGGGGGGGGGGGCACAAGCTCGTAGGGCGCGCTGTGGGGGGTAGGCGCGCCCTAGGGGTAGGCGCTCCCCCTGAGCTTGTGGTTCCTGGGTGGCCCCCCTCTGGTATATCTTTCCGCCAATATATTTTATATATTTCATAAAATTTCCGTAAATTTTCAGGTCAATCCGAAAACTTTGATTTCCGAACAAAAAACAACACCATATGACAATTCTGCTGAAAACAACGTTTGTCCAGGTTAGTTTCATTCAAATTATGCAAATTAGAGTCCAAAAACTAAAGCAAAAATGTTTGGAAAAGTAGATACGACGGGGACGTATCAACCCCATTTAAAACTTACAGTTGTAACCCCTCTTGAAAAACATGCAGTTGCGACCCCTCTTGGAAGACATGCAGTTGCAACCTCCCCTTAAAAAGATGCAATTGTGCACCATCTTGAAAACTTGTAGTTGTGACCCATCTTGAAAACTTGTAGTTTTGACCCATCATGAAAACATGCAGTTAGTTGCGACCCTCTTGAAAACATGCAGTTGCGACCCCTCTTAAAAACATGAAGTTGCCACACCTATTGAAAACATAAAGTTGCCGCACCTACACAATAGATGTAGTCTTCCATAGGATAAGCTTCTCCCCATTATTCTGGCATTTCTGCAGTATAATCCACATACACTACCCTTTACTTTGATACCGATGCATATCTATTGTGTAGATCTAATGTAAGTCTTGCGAGTACTTTGGATGAGTACCCATGGTTGCTTTGCTCCCCTTTTCATTAGACCCGGTTGCCGCAACAACTGGTAGCAACGCAGATGCAGGTTTCCCTGATGGTGCCTACTACGTGGAGACCGATGACCAGAGTAGTCCGGAGGTCCCAGGCAGGAGGCCTTGCCTTTCGATCTAGTGTCGTTGTTTTGCTCAGACTTCTTCAGGCAAAACTTGTCTAACTATGTCTGTACTCAGATAATATTTGCTTTGATGACTTATGTATTTGAGCCCTCATGATCCTAGCTTGTAATATAAAGATTTATATTTAATTTTTTATCGCAGAGTTGTGTTATGATATTGACGTGAGTCATTGTTTCTGATCGTGCATGATACATATATAATTAGTGCATGATTATAAACGGAGGCATCACAACTTACGATCCACCTTAAAAACATAAAGTTGCTCACCTCTTGAAAACATGAGGTTGTGAACGCGCCTTCATTGGATCACAACGCAATTTGATCTACGACTAATGGCGTGAACGAAGCATAGTTGAAACCCACCTTGTCCCATGAAAATAAAAAAATAGAAGAAAATGAAGAAGAAAAAAAAACAGCAAAAAATAAAAATAAAATAATAAAACCGATTGTATGTGGACTTTTAAAGCGTGAAGCTTCCAGTAAGAAAGAGGGTACAAATGTCCAAATTAAACAATACAAAAAGTATCACGTTCACAATGTGAAGTAGCATCCTGTAGAAGAAAAATCAAAAAACTTAGCTAGTTTTATTCAGGCAAACTCCAAAACTTTTTATTGAACTGTCATAATGTTTATAGAGATGAAGAAGACCACTGACCAAATCAAACATGCCAACCCTAATATAAAACAGGTGACGGCACCAAATCAATAAAAAAGAAAAAGGCCCATTAACGAAAGGGCTGCACGGTCAACCATCGGACAAACAAGCAACTGGACATGCGCCACCGGTGAACCATCTCCTATTCGCTGATGACAGCCTGCTGTTTTTTAAGGAAAATGGTATGGGAGCTACCGAGGTGTACCAGGTTCTGGATACATATTGTCAGGCAACTGGGCAACGGATTAATTACTCGAAATCATCAATTTTCTTCAGTAAAGGAGTACCAGATTCAGTGAGGCAGAAAATAAAGGAAATACTACATGTACCCAATGAAACTCTTAATGAGAAGTATTTGGGGATGCCGTCTGACATTGGGAGCTCTAAGAATGGTGCATTTAAATATCTCAAGGACCGGCTTTGGAGTAAGGTTCAGGGGTGGATAGAGAGCACCATGTCATCTGCTGGTAAGGAAGTGCTAGTTAAATCAATTGCCCAAGCAGTACCAGTTTTCTCTATGTCATGTTTTAAGTTACCAAGAGGATTGTGTGAGCATCTAAACATGCTCATCCGCAACTTCTGGCGGGGAAGCAAGGAAGGAAAATGTAAGCCTCATTGGGTCTCTTGGAAGGCAATGACACAACCCAAAGATATGGGGGGACTAGGTTTTAAAGACTTTGAGCTTTTTAATCTCGCTATGCTGGCAAGGCAGGCATGGAGATTGTTGCAGAACCATAACACACTTTGCGCTCGGGTACTGAAAAGTATCTATCACCCAACCACAGATATTCTGGAGGCTGAACTGGGTAGTCGACCTAGCCAAATATGGCGAGCAGCTGTGGAAGGAAGGGACGTACTTAAGCAGGGGCTAATCAAGCGCATTAGTAATGGAGCTTCGACCAATATTTGGGAACACAACTGGCTACCAAGGGACGAAATGCTACGGCCATATGGCTGCCTAACTCCAAACCGTCCAACAATGGTTTCGGAGCTCATATCTCCTGTTACGGCTTCCTGGAATAAGCAATTGGTACAGTCCACGTTTATGCCAATGGATGCGGACATCATATTGGGAATCCCACTATGCACTAGAAACATGTCAGATTTTTGGGCGCGGCACCACGAAAAACATGGCATTTTTACGGTCAGGTCAGCATATAAGATGATCATCGCAACCAGACATCGCAGAGAGGCGTGGCTTGAGGGATCGGCAGGCCCGTCCAGCGCTAGGGTGGAGTCAGGAGCGTGGAAATCATTGTGGAATTCTGCAGTCCCAGGGAAGGTCAAAATGTTTTTGTGGAGATTATCCAAACAATCGCTGCCAACAAACGACGTACGGGCGCACCGTCACATGACAGACTCCAGTCTATGCGGGCTTTGTGGAGTACAAGACTCGTGGCGACATTCGCTAGTGGAGTGCACCGTATCACGGAGTGTATGGGCGCTGGGAGATGAGGAAGTGATGCATAAAATCATGGCGACTACAGAGCTGAATGCAAAAAACTGGCTGTTTACCCTGATCGAGAGCCTGTCGCATGAGAACTTTGCCTTGTTGGCGGTCACGGCGTGGGCGATCTGGCATGCTCGCCGTAAAGCGATTCATGAGGCAATCTTCCAAAGCCCCCAGCAGACACACTCCTTCCACAAGGTTTATAGCAGAACTCGGTGTGATCAACGATACAAACCAACGCCCACGCCAACAAGTGATCCAGGCACAGCCACAAAGACAGAATCCCAAGAAACCACCACCCGGAGCGTGCAAAATACATGTCGATGCCGCTGTTCGCGCCAGAAGAAGGGGATCGGCGGCTGCAGTATATAGAGATGAGGCGGGGAACTATATTGGGGCATCAACGCTGGTTTTGGAGGGTGTCACTGACCCTGCGTCCTTGGAAGCAATAGCATGCCGCGAGGCGTTGTGTTTGGCGGAAGATCTGAATATCCACAATTTCGTCATTGCATCAGATTGCAAACAGGTAGTGGCAGACATTGGCCACAATGCTAGAGGAAGATATGGGGCGATCATCAGCGAGATTCACTTGAGAATTGTTAATGCCCAATGTAAATTTACTTTCGAGTGTCGTGCTGCGAATTATGAAGCACATAGTTTAGCAAAATTTTCCCTTTCTAGAGGTCCTGGTCGTCACCTCTGGTTTGGCGTTCCTCATAACCAGAACCTTATCCCACTTCATGTGGATTTTGATGAATAAAGTTATTTGTCACCCCTCAAAAAAAAAAAAAAACTGGACAATGACACAACAACACGAATCTCAGCAAGCTTTTGATCCAACGGCTGTCCAGGTGAATGAGACCATAACTAATCAGCCCGTTGAATCTCTCGGATGATGATGTCGAGCGCTCGATCATCCACGAGAAGGTCATTATGCGACATGTTGGACACCTTAACCAGCGTAAAATCCCCGCCACGGCGGCTCCACGGCGTCTCCACCGCCACGAGGCTCGCCAGGTTCACCACCCCGTCGCCATCCCCGGCGACCACGGACGGCGTCGCGTCGAAGTCATCCCCGGGGTAGTCTATCCTTTCCGGCGTCCCCACCCCGACCCCGATGACGGAGGTCACCGGCACCCCGGGATGCGGCAGCTCCCCGCCGAACAGCGGCAGCATCGCGGGACTCGTACGGCCCGACGGCCTCGCCGAACCCGATGGCGACGAGGTAGTCCGCCACGTCGCCGGCCGAGTAGTTCCTGCTCTTGGTGGTCGCCAATGGCGTCTCGGTGCCGAAGGCGGCCGGGCTGGGCAGTATCCACAGGCTGCTCTGCAGGCTCCTGCCCTGCTGCAGTAGCGCGCGCGGCTCCACGAACGGCAGGCCCATGTTGTTCCCGGAGACGAGCGTCAGCATCCCCAGGACGACGCCACCCCACGAGGCGGCGATGGGTACGAAGCGCCGCACGAACTGCTGGCGCCAGGCCCGCGTCTGGCGGACGAGGAACTGGTGCGCCAGCTGGCCACCGAAGCTGTGGGTGGCGATCACCACCGGCCTGCCGCCGTTGAGCCCGCTCGCCCTCTCGACGAGGCCCTTGAGCGCCCGGAAGAAGGCGTCGCCGACCCTGGACGGGCGCCCCACCGGCGCGACGGCGTACCGGAAGTCGTAGGGCGCGCCGAACATGGTCTCGCCGTCGCGGTACCCCATCTTCTCCAACCTCTCCACGAACGTGCTCATGTAGGAAAAGTTCCTGATCATTTTTTTGATTTGATATCACCAGCTCGTGAGGAAAATTGAGAAACTTCAGCCGAATTTTATACAGGAACAATCGATTGCTACTTACTTGCGATCAGGATCGGGGTAGCGGAAGGCTTGGGTGGAGCCGAAGAAGGGGACGCGCGTCTCCACTCCGGCGACGTTGGAGTAGTCGTCGTCGGCGGGGTCGTACACGGAGCTCATTTGCTCCGCGAAGCACGGCACGTTGGCGGGGTCCTGGAGGGCGGAGTAGTTGAGGTAGAGGCGGAACCACCCCTCCCCCTTGCGCGCCCCGCAGCCCGGCGACGACGGCTGGTAGAGCTCGGTGAGCCGCGCGTCCAGCTCGTTGGTGCCGTAGCCCGGTACCAGGACCACGGGGTGCAAGCCCGGCGCCGCTTGCACCGCTGCTAGTGCCACTGCCAGTAGTACCTGCGCAAGAAGCAACGGGATCGCCATGACCATGAATGGGCTGATGGAATGATCAAAACATGAGTTCTCCTTTTGCCCAGTTTGCACCACATTTTATACGCGAAGCATTCCATGTCGCTCGCTCGCATCCACAATGCCCACCAGTCAGTCGATGTGGATGATTGAGTACAATACTAATTGTTGACATTTTGCTTGTGCGGAGGCCCAAGGGGCACCGGATGTGGACCGGCTGCTTCTGAGAGATAACTTCAACGGTTCAACCTACTGGTTGTTGAGCGTATTCTAAAAATCCCCTTGGGTAACTAAAAAATTATCATGGCATTGATCAAAGTCAACCATATTCTCTGTCCAATCTAGTTATCTGGTTATTACTTGGAGTGGGAGCACCAATTCGGGGCCAAGATGGACAGGGTTTGGCTGAACTGAATCCAGTATGGGATTAATTTTGAACTCAAATGCTCTGGTGTGTACAGTAAATTCTAAAAATTCTGATTCTTTTTGTGGTAAACTTTGAAGAATGTTTGGAGTGCATGCAAAAATTCATCACAAAATCACATCAGTGCAAGGCATGGTAAAAAAAAAACAAAATCAATGATATGAAAATGTTACTTTCAAACGCATTTTGAAGCTTTGAATTTGTTTTTTTGGCACGACTTGCTCCAATGTTATTTCATGATGAAAATTTGCATGCACTTCAAACATTTCTTAAAGTTTGCCACAATTTTTTTAGATTTTTTTTCCGAATTTACCGTTCATAGCAGAAGCATTTGAGCTCGGGATTAGAACATACTTTCAATGCATTTTTTTGCTTTGTGGAGGATGTGCATCCCAAAGAAGAATGGGGGCATGAGTTTCCATGACCTACATGCATGCAATTTAGCAATGCTTGCAAAACAGGCATAGATGCTCTTAGAGCATCTCTAGCAGACCCGTATATCACCGGCCCGCAAAACTCATTTACAGTTCACGGAAAAACGGCTTTGCGGGCCGGCGTGGGCGGCAGCCAAGCAGACCTTGCACATCAGAACTGTAAAACGGAATATTCACTGATATTTCGTTTTACAGTTCCGCTATGTGGGGTCTGCTCGGCCACAACCCGCGCCAACCCGCAAATCAGATGGGTTTTTATCTAAATTTGACACATATGCCACATATTCAGAATTATTAATTCATTATAAGATAAAATGTCAATATTACAATACAACAATCATTCAAATTACAATAATTATTGAAATCACCAAAGCAAACTAAATAATTCAATACAAAACTGGTCTCGAATACAAATCACACATGAATTAAATGAAATGAATGGAAAAATGGAATGTGTTACCGCCCAGCCTTTGCCAATGGTGCTCAATAAGAGCATCTCCACCGCCTTCAACAAGCCCCTCAGCGACTTTTTGACGCCATCAAAAATTGCCCATTCGCCCCAGGGCCCATTTTTCGCCGGCTCGGGCGAAATTGGCGCCAAGAGACCTAACTCGAACCGGCTGGGGGCCGAGAGCGCCGGGCGAATATTTTTTGGCGCGAAAGCGCCGTGGGCCAGCCGCGTCAGCGACTCGACTCACTTCTCGCCGCTTCATCGTCCTCATCGCCTCGTTTCCCGCGACGAATCAATGCCAAAGCTGCGCGCGCTGCCGCGCCGGTCAGCCTCCATTGATGCCTCACGGGCGGCGCAGTGAAGGCCGGGCGACGCGCGTCCCCTCGCCCGCCACGCCTCCCGCCATGCGTAACGCACCGGCCAAGCCTACCGCGCAGCGCCTCCGCCTATATAAGCCGAGAACCAGCACGCCGTGCCGGAGACACGCACAAACACTCCACCGCCGACGCGCCCACTTCTCCCCCTTCCTCCTCTCGCCGTCTCCAGCTCAGAAGGATGGCCGAGCGATTCCCAGGCGACGGCGCGGCGGCGAATGGCTTCGGGCGCCGCCATCTGCACGAGGACGAGGCTCGCCTCCTCTTCGAGGCCGAGTACCCGGTCCCGCCGGACATGCGGGTGCCCGAGGCGTGGAGGATCAGCGCCGGCGGCGTGCCGGTGCCACCACCACCCACCGGGGCGGTGCGGCGTGCGGAGATCGCACGGATCCGCGCGTCCCTGCCGCGGGCGGCGAGGGAAGGCCCGTGGTACACCCCCGACAGCCCGCTCTAGGAGCCCTACTTCCGCCGCTGACACGCCGAGCAGCTCGAGGCGACGAACGGTGGTGGGGCGTGCCCGGCCGCACGTTGGAGGCCGTCCTCGAGTACATCGAGGGCGGCAACACGCCGCGCCTCGAGTACCCCGCTCCCCCGTCCTTCTCACGCCGCCGTGGGAGCTCCTGGACGCCGAGGCGTATGGAGCGGCCCGGCGCGTCCTCCTCCTCGTCCGGGCGCTCGTCGGGCTCTCCCTGCCTCCGCCCCACCAAGCCGGAGCCCCAGGACACGCCTGAAGAGTGGGCGGCGGGCGGCGGGGAGTGGCGAGGCAGACGGCGAGGAGCGGCGATGGAGACGGCGAGTGGCGGCCCCTAGTAGTTTTTTCTTTTTTTGTAAAATATGTTTAAGTTTGAACGAACTTGCCGAAGTTTGCAATGAATTTGCGCCGTGTTTGTGCCGTGTTTAAATTTTTCAAAAAACCATGGGCGCCGCGACTGGGGGGCATCACACCCCCAGCGCGCGGGTTAGCGCCGGTGTGCCCCCAACGGGCGATTTTTAGCCCCTCCTAGGGGCCAACGGCTAGAGATGCTCTAAGATCCTCCTGAAGCTGAAAGTGGGTGTTTGCATATTCAATCTTCCGGTAGGTATGAAGAAATGCTCTAATGCGGTTAGGGTCTCTAGCTGGTTTGACATGGCTACCCCCAATGTCGTAGAAGAACTCAAAGTTCATGCCTCTCTGATCTTCGAGAATCATATTGTGAAGAATCATACAACATGTCATGATGTTTTTCAGGGATCGCTTGTCCCAAAAACGAGCAGGACCATGAATAATGGTAAACCTAGATTGCGAAACCCCGAATGCTCTTTCAATATGTTTTTGGGCTGCCTCTTGTACCCTTGCAAATTCACATTGTTTCTTAGTTTTGGGCTCTTTGATGCTCTTGACAAATATGCACCAAGAAGGATAGATACCATCTGCAAGGTAGTACACCTTTGTGTATTCATGCCCATTGGTTGATGCATCTCCAACGTATCTATAATTTTTGATTGTTCCATGCTGTTATATTCTCATTCTTGGATGTTTTACAATCATTTTATATCATTTTTTGTACTAACCTATTGACATAGTGCCCAGTGTCAGTTGCTGTATTGTGCTTGTTTTTTACATCGCAGGAAATCAATACCAAACGGAGTCCAAATGCAGCAAAACTTTTTATGGATTTTTTCTGGACTAGAAGACACAAGATGGGCCGATGAAGTACCCAGGCACGCCCAGGTGGGTTATGCCCACCTCGGTGGCCTCCCGCACCGCCTCTTTGCTCTATAAATACCCCAATATTCCAGAAAACCTAGGGGAGTCGATGAAAATGAATTCCAGCCGCCGCAAGTTCCAGAAACACCAGATCCAATCTAGACACCATCACGGAGGGGTTCATCATGTCCATTGGTGCCTCTCCGATGATGCGTGGGTAGTTCTTTGTAGACCAACGGGTCTGTAGTTAGTAGCTAGATGGCTTCCTCTCTCTCTTGATTCTCAATATAATGGTCTCTTGGAGATTCATATGATGTAAGTCTTTTTGCGGTGTGTTTGTTGGGATCCGATGAACTTTTGAGTTTATGATCAGATCTATGTTTTTATCCATGAAAGTTATTTGAGTCTTCTTTGATCTCTTATATGCATGATTGCTTATAGCCTCGTATTTCTTCTCTGATATTTGGGTTTTGTTTGGCCAACTTGATCTATTTATCTTGCAATGGGAAGAGGTGCTTTGTGATGGGTTCAATCTTACGGTGCTTGATCCCAGTGACAGAAGGGAAAACGACACGTATGTATCATTGCTATTAAGGATAACAAGATGGGGTCTATTTCTACATAAATAGATCTTGTCTACATCATGTCATCGTTTTATTGCATTACTCCGTTTTTCCATGAACTTAATGCACTAGATGCATGCTGGATAGCGGTTGATGTGTGAAGTAATAGTAGTAGATGCAGGCAGGAGTCGGTCTACTAATCTTGGACGTGATGCCTATATAATGATCATTGCCTGGATATCGTCATGAGTATTTGAAGTTCTATCAATTGCCCAACAGTAATTGTTTTCTCACTGAGGGAGTCCTGGATTAGGGGGTGCCCGGATGGCCGGACTATAACCTTTGGCCGGACTCCTGGACTATGAAGATACAATATTGAAGACTTCGTCCCGTGTCCGGATGGGACTTTCCTTGGCGTGGTAGGCTAGCTTGGCGATACGGTTATGTAGATGTCCTCGCATTGTATCATTATCTGTGTATCCCTAGCCCTCTCCGATGTCTATTTAATCCGGAGGGTTTTTGTCCGTGGGGATCTAACAACAATCATACCATAGGCTAGCTTCTATGGTTTAGCCTCTCTGATATCGTGGTAGATCTACTCTTGTACTACCCATATCATCAATATTAATCAAGCAGGAGTAGGGTTTTACCTCCATCGAGAGGGCCCGAACCTGGGTAAAAACATCGTGTCCCTTGTCTCCTGTTACCATCCTCCTAGACGCACAGTTCGGGACCCCCTACCCGAGATCCGCCGGTTTTGACACCGACATTGGTGCTTTCATTGAGAGTTCCTCTATGTTGTCATCTTTAGGCCCGATGGCTCCTCCGATCATCAACAACGATGCGGTCCAGGGTGAGACTTTTCTCCCCGGACAGATCTTCGTATTCGGCGGCTTTGCACTGCGGGCCAATTCGCTTGGCCATCTTGAGCAGATCGAAAGCTACGCCCCTGGCCATCAGGTCAGATTTGGAAGTTTAAACTACACGGTTGACGTTCGCGGAGACTTGATCTTCGACGGATCCGAGCCACAACCATGCGAGCCGCACTGTTACGATGGACATGATCTAGCTCTTCCGCCGAACAGTGCCCTCGAGGTCGCGCACCGTGCCGCTCCGACCCTTAGCTCGGAGCCGATCAAGGCCAACCGAGGGCGGGTGGCTGGACACCGCCTCGGGGCTGCAATCTCTGGCGATCGAGCCGAACACCAGCCTTGTCCTCTGCGAAGCCCGTAACTCCAAAGTGCTCGGACTCCTCTCCGGACTCGAAACTTCCGCTACCGCCAATCGAATCCGATTGGGCGCCGATCATGGAGTTCATCACCATGACATCTTTCAACACTCACCCTTGGCGACATTCTGAATTCATTAAAATCTCTCTTTATCGGGGAGCCCCGCCGACTATGGTCAGCAAGGTTGGGAAGCGGACGACGAAGAAATTCAAAGCCCACCCACCACCCACTTCATAGCCACTGTCGATGATTTAACCGAGATGCTCGACTTTGACTCCGAAGACATCGACGGTATGGACGACGATGTAGGAGATGAACAGGAACCAGCGCCTATAGGGCACTGGACAACCACCCCATCTCACGATGTATACATGGTGGACACACCTAAAAGAAACGACGACGAGGAACAAAGGGACGCAACGAGGGATCGTTCCCTCGAAAAGCAGTCAAAGCGGCGGCGTAAGCACCGCTCCAAACCCTACCTCGATAGAGACAACTGCCATACAGACCCAGCCATAGAGCAGGGCGAACCAGCGGACGACGAACATGCCATCGAGCAACCGTCCGAACAGGGCAACTTGGATAGACAACCCGTCCCCGTCGAAGATAATAGTCCGGACGAGCTCATGCCGGACAAGCTACCGGAGCAGAAGAACCTCCACAAAAGGCTCGTCTCCACTGTGCGTAGCCTGAAAAAGCAGAAGCGGAAGCTCAAAACAGCGGAAGATGCACTCAGAACTAGATGGAGCAAAGTACTCAACACCGCAGACAAATACGGCGACACTCGCCACACAAAGAGCTATCCAGAGAGAAAATTACTGCCAGAATTTGATGAGGAGGCCTTAGAGCCCCCGCAATCAAAAAATAAGGAAGCCACCCGGTCGGGTGAACAACCCCATGGCCAACATAGAGCGGCAAAGGGCGCCGCATACAAGCCGGCACGCGATCCACATCAAAAAGATGGCCCAGCTAGATCTATCTACGGGCCAAGAAAGCAAGCTCTAGTAAGCAATGCAACGCATCAAGTATCCGAACATCACGGTACACCCAAATATAGGGGTGCCACACACCCCCTATGTTTCACCGATGAGGTGCTCGATCATGAATTTCCAGCGGGATTCAAGCCCGTAAACATAGAGGCATACGACGGAACAGCAGACCCTGGAGTCTGGATTGAGGATTACATCATCCACATACACATGGTGATGTACGGTGGAACCCTAGGGGCCGATCTTTCACGTTTGGAGAGGATCCCTACAAGGAACACGAAGAACGAGCGGAAGAGCACGAGGGAAATCACGGGGAAAACACAAGAGAATCACTCAAACCAACAAGATCAATCACACATGTGCTAGATCGATGAACACAAAGGGAGATACATGACCCAAAGTCAACAACGGACGATACAAGTGGCGGTAGCTCATCTCCGAGTGGAGGTCTTGAATCCACGAGGGATCTTCCCATAAAGGGGTCTTGAATCCATGGTGGATCTTCTCCGAAGAGGCCGCGGTCTCTCACGAGGAGGAGATCCGATATGGATGAGCGGAGCTCTATCTAACAATGAGCTAAATCAACGCTAACCCTAACTTGGAGGAGGTGGAGGAGTATATATAGTCTAGGCGAATGAAAGGGTAAGTGGCTTCGGCCCAACACACGGTGGCGCGACAGCGCCGACGTCCGGCAGTACCGGACGTCCGGTGGCTCATGAGGGTCCGGCCGTCCGGTGCATGTCGGACGTCCGGTGTTTTGGCTCGACAGGTGGTGTCGGACGTCTGCCGGGCGCTGGTCGTCCGAAAGGCTGAGAGTGTCGGACGTCCGGTGTCTGGCGGTCGTCCGGGTGCTGGGAGTCGTCGAACGTCCGGCGGCTCCGGACGTCCGTAGATTCGGCTTGGGTCCTCAGGGGCCGGACGTCCGGGCTGGGCCGGTCGTCCGGTGGCTGTAGCTTCGCGCAACTTCTTCTCTTGGTCCTTGTACTTGGAGTCCTCGCTAGCTGTTCCGTTGGATGTGGTGGCTTCATGGCTTTCCTCCAAGTACCTGATCATGCATAGAACACACGTTGGAGGTAGTAGCCATATCTCACATGTAGAAAATGATGGTTCGGAGAGGAGCGAGTTCACCTTGTGTCCGATGGCGTATGTTCGAGGTCTCGTCATATGTCCACTTGGGGTTTGGAGAGTAGTCGGAGTGTACATGGGGATGAATGTGGGATGCTCCGCATCATCTCCCCTCCCTTGGGAAAGATCCGACCTCGGATCGTGATCCTCATCACCATGGAAACGGTTGTCACCCACGGACTTGTAGTTGGACGAAGTTGAAGACATGGCGCAATCCAAGTAGTCCAAGGTGTCGCCGGTGTGATATACATGCAAAAAGAGCAAACACAAGCAACACTCGGAAATACAATGGCTAGCGCACACAAAGTGTACATCATGTAATAATGAGTCTGTGCGGCAAGATTGGTCGTGACAAAATGCATGAAGCTTATCAAGATGATCTAGAATGAGATGCAAAGCGTTCATGGGAGGAAATGCAATCATTGTGCACACAAATGTGTTGTAAATATGATCAATGCAACCATGGTGCAAAATGATGTCATAGTGAGACGGTTTATCGATAGCATGAATATGGCAATGGATGTTCAATATGATTATGTTATCATGCAATTGATGGTAGGCAATATGATCATGATGTATGAATATGCCATCAAGAAAGATCACAACAAATTTGCTAAGAAAATGCACAAGCTCATATATCATGGATGACACTGAAATTGAAGATGCAACAAGGCAATCATAATGTGGGTCAATCCATGTATAAGATGCAAATTTGTTATGGGTGGTGTTGTACCATAGCTCAATGTCGTGGTAGAAGTGGTGGTCTGATGGTGAATCCACTAAGTCCGAGCACTCTTCAACTTGAAGGTCCATAGGGTCCATCTCCAATGTTGGTCCTCCATCTAATAGATGTATCATGTAGACAAGAAGAAGGAGACACAATGAAAGAATGACCCATCCAATATGCATATGTGAGGATGGCTCAAAGGGAAGGAGTTCACCTTTAGGAGGTTCTCAAGGATGATGGAGTTGCGCATCTTGTATGCTTTCACATAACCAAGTTGTCTCGTGATGTTACCGCCTTGTGAATCCTTCAAAATGAAAGAACATGACAAACACTCGGAAAAACAAATGAGGTTAGCGGAAGTGCAAAACCTATCATTCGAGTGGTAAGATACCCAACAAGTGTATGCATCATGCTCATCATAAGAAAGAACAAGGGAGCATTTCATAGTATGGAGGCATATGATGCGAGAACAACCAAATACAATAGGCTCAATCAAACAAGCATGCATCACAAGTAAAGTGTCAAAATCTCCAAGATCAATAAGTATAGATGCAACAATTGGAGGCAATCGACAATGAACAAGATATATCATGTGAGCGGCATGAACATATATGTCATCAACCCAAGAAAGCGAGTAATAGTGGAACATGGGTGATGCAACATAGCAAGCA
Organism: Aegilops bicornis; assembly: GCA_021605145.1. NCBI lineage: Eukaryota > Viridiplantae > Streptophyta > Magnoliopsida > Poales > Poaceae > Aegilops > Aegilops bicornis. The sequence continues at coordinate 94,015,603 of CM038671.1, forward strand.
ATCATAGCGATCAAGCCAAGCACGCTAGTAGTGTGAAGATGCAACATACTAGGAGGAATTATGGCAAGCATGTCATGTGTGCAAATAGTGGGCATACAAAATGCACATGACATTTCACAAGCATAAAGGCAAGATATGAGCAAAATAGCATCAATAGCATGGGGCACATGATAAACATGGCAATAGCAACAAGGATCTCCACCAAGCATGCAAATACACATAGAAGTAGCATAATGGTGAATCATATGTAAGTGCAAGCAAGGGTCACAATTGCATGTCAAAGTTATGGAAAGAGGCATAGCATGCAAAGTGAACACGAGAAAATGGGCATAACGTAACAAGTGATATATAGCCCAAAGCTGTGTGAGAGCCAAGTAGAAGAGATGCGCGTAGTCCTTGCACGAAGGGAATGGTGGTAAGGATAGTCCACGGGATCCCAAAGCGTCGTTGCTATCAAGAGCTCGTTTCGTCAACTCTTGGTATTGAGAGGTTGACGAGTATATGTGAGTACCTACACAAAACAAAGGCAAAGGAAAAATTGTGTGTGCATGGTATATGTACACATCATCCATCATGATGCGCACATGCATGTGTCGGTTAGCACAAAATATCCAATGCTCAAATAAATGAGATGCGTGATATAGAAACATGTCATCCATCATGATAGGTTTGTTGTTATGTATAGCATAATGGAGACTCAAATTGTGTAATGCATCATGGGAAATATCTAGAGCATTGTTATTCATGGAATGCATATGGTGTACACTATCATGGGAATCATGCAAAGTATGAAATGCATCAAGATCTCCTAATATGTATGAGGAAACTATGGGGGTCTCCTCATGAGCATAAATGGAAACATCACATCGAGAATATTGACAACATCCAAAACAATGCATATTTGGAACAATGTGATCATGGCATGGTATAGTAGATGAATTGCGCAAATCATGTAACGGAAGCATGGCCATATCATCACAAGAGAAGCAAAAGCCAATGACCATCATCTCGTCATCTATGCCATAAGTGCAAATGGGATTTATGTTAATGGAGCATGCATAGTTACTATGTTGAGATTGAAAAGAGGCTATATGGGAGATCTCACTCATAGCATATGACAAGTTCAATGGATTGTCAAACATGATGTGACCAATAGAATTTTCACAAGATGTCCTATGGAGCATAGCATCACAACTAGGCAACTCAACGCGCTTAGCATCATATTCATCATAAATAGGTAAGTCAAGACATGAAGAAGTCGCACTAGCATGAAGCATGGGAATAGGAGGATCAACATCATGCAAGCAATCATTGTCAAGAGAGTCCACTAGTGGGACAAGAGAAGCACCATCACCTATGTTACCATTGGAGCGTCGCTCATGTGTTGTAGGTGAGGTGTTGAAGATCGTCTTGTTGTCATCTTCATCTTGATGGAACCATGTGGGGGGGGGGTGCGTCATCGTCCACCATGGCCATCGGTTTTCCCTTTGGAGGGATGGACTCGCCGAGGATAGGCATGTCGTCATGTAGAAGACCTAGCACCAAAGAAGAAAACACAGTAGGAGTAGAGGTGAAGTCGTTAGAAATCATGGTGGCCTCACATGCCGTGTCAACTACCTCACTCACTAAGTGTTGTGGCTCACTCACTCCCAATATGATGCTCTCACTCGTATGGTTGGAGGAGTCACTCAAATGGCTCTCAACCTCACATAGGATGTGTTGCATGCTCTCAAGTGTGGGACTAGTGGTGGTCACACTCATCCTCTCATAGGAAATGCTCTCAATGTCACGTATGGTGGAGTCACTCATGTCACTTATGTGGTGGTGGCTCTCCTCACATGGCACTTGCGACATCTCAACATATGTGGGTGTCGGAGAGATGTAGGTGCAAATGTCTCCATGCTCAACTCCTATCGCCGCCTTGGTTGAAGGGATAGTCCCATGCTCAACCTTCTTGTCACTGTCTTGTTGTAGGAGGCCCATATGATGTGGCACCTCGTAGCTCGTCTCCATGACCGAAGGGAATGTACCATGCTCGGCCATCTTCCTTGAGGGGCTTCCGAAGATGGAAGTGTCGCCCTCGCTCGTAGGTGGTCGCCTTGTTGTTGAAGATGTCGATGTAGGCGAACTTACGGGAAGTAGGCAAAGATGCCGTACGTCGAAATGCGAAGATGCCTTGATAGCACTTGGCGAAGTGTGGGGACCGAATCTCCGGGTGTTAAATTGTAACATCCCAAAATTCTAAATTTTGGAATGTTATAAACACATAGATAGTTTTGTTTGATTGTTTGATTGATTGACTGAAAGTGAGTGAATTCGAAACTTTTGAAAGTTAAATGAGAGGGAATAAAAGGACTTTCCCAAACTTTCATTTTTTTTGCTTTTATAATCTTCGGGAATTCAAATTCTTTTCATCACAAAACCCTGGAGAGAAGATGACATGACTTCTTCCATTTATTTAAATGACAAGGGGTGTTGAAAATATTTGAATTTCATTTGAGAATATTTCCAATTCTGAAACTTTATGCAACTCAATGATTTTCACGAGCGAAGATAAAATGACTTCTTCAAAACATATGAAATACGAGTAGGGAGTTTCAAAGAAATAAATTCAAAGTTCTTTTGAATTTATTTTCAATTTGGAGTTATTTGAGTTTTATTCAAATTATTTTTCTCCAAAAATAAAATATATGGAAAATAGGGTAACATGATTCCCTACCTCGGAAAAATGGAGAGAAATAAATTTGAATTCGTTTTGATATTTTTAAAATGATTTTTGTTGGATTTTATTGGACCGTAAGCACTCTTTGCTTTATTTGAATTTTTGTGGATTTTATTTGACATTAGAATAATGTTCATCATGTAGGAAATCTTTTTCTGAAAATTTTGATATATTATATGCCTATATAATATATTTATGTATTGGTTTTATTATTTTATTTCGTCTGAAATTGTTTAAAAAATTTCCTCCTCCATCGGGCTGCCCAGCCAACTGCCAAAGCACGGCCAGCCATGACCCAGTCGCCACCGCCTCATCCCGACGCGGGACGACTCCTCGCCGCCAAGACGCCGGCGAGTCCGCCTCGGCCACGCCACACCGCCGCCTTACCCCCGCCCCCTTCCCCAAGCCGCGCCTCCTCCCTCCTCCTATAAAGGGCGCCGCCTGCCTCTCTCTCCTCTCGCGCCGCCACCTCCTCCGCCCCTCGAGCCGGACTCACGAGATCCCCCAGCTGCCGCCTGCTCACCCTCGACCTCCGCCCGGCGCGCCCTTTCCCCTCCTCGCCGCTTCTCCCGACCACGCTGCTGGAGGACCGAGCAGCCACCCGACGACCCCGCGCTGTCTCCTTCTCCGTGACGTCGACGCCCTGCCATGATGGCCGGTGCTCCTCGTCCGTCCGATCTAGGTTAGATGGATAGGATTAGATCTATAGTTTTTTTTATTTCAACCGTTTTTCTTAAGTAGCGAACGTTCGTTCCGTAGAGTTTTTCCTTTTTCTTTTTATTTTAATTTCCGGCCAGGGACCTATTTGTGAGATTTTTCTTCACAGATTAGCCCCTGTACTTCAAACGATCATAACTTTTTACTCGTTTATCCAAATTCAACGAAACCAATGCTCACGTCTTCGTTATGATCCCCTCTATCCATTAATCCAGCTCAAACTTGTTTTTGAAAGTTTAAAATTTGAATTAGATCAGATTTGAATGCAAACTTCGTTTGATCATAACTTGAGTTTCGTAACTCCGATTTAGTTGATTCTTTTTGCAAATCGAAGCTCTTGACCTAAACTTTCTGATAAGGCCAAATTCACATAATGTTGGTACTGTTAGAAATTGTTTTATGTTGCAAGAGTTATTTGCTTGGTTTTGTTGTTTTTCGAATTGTTTCTTTGATCTTTCCGATCTTTTGAGTGATTGCTTATGTGTGGTTACTGTTGATTGCTTACGATAGATTGACCGGAGTGTGACGAGTAGAGCTATCAAGAGTTTTGAGTACGAATCATCTTCATCAACTTTGCAGGCAGGTAACACTTGATCATATCTTTTCTACTACCCAGTTTTTATGCATTAGATCAATCCTCAAACATTGCATGATTAGGATCTAATTAAATTGTGGGTTTTGGGAAGTAGATTGAGGTAGTACCTATTACCTGTTTTATTATCAAACCCTTGGGAGTTACTTCTACGTTTGCTTATTATGCCATGCTATGCAAGTAGACGTGGATTGGTTGAGTGAATATCCATGACATATGTGAGGTTGATAATTAATGGTTTATCTAAGGTGGCAACTTAAACACACATCTGGGTGGATTGAGGCACCTGGTTACTCCAGGACTTGCCTGTCTAGGCACCTGGGTTTCCAGGACTTGCCTGTATTTCTTCGGACCGCCACCTAGGCTCAAAGGGATCATGAGATTATTCATGCTAGTAACTTCCGTGTGCAGCCACAAGCCATTATGGGCTCTGGCATAGTTGAGTAAGTTGTGCGAACTCTTACGGGTAGACTAGCGGATGTAGGGGTTGTAGGTTGGTACGGTCTACCCACAAGTAAGGTGCTAAGCGCTTACGAAAGACTATGTCTCGGTCATCCGCCTCTCAAACACCATGTAGTGCGAGAAACCAAACAGAGGCGATCGAGTCTTGTGGGGAAAAGTGCAAACCTCTCAAGAGGGTACAAACTAATCATGGTTAGCCGTGTCCCGGTTATGGACAATTTTGAGTAACTAGTTCTTGGATTATCCTGTTGATCTCATCACGTTACTTAATATAATTTGTTGGGTTTAATGAGTACTTTTAATTGGGATTGAGAATGCTGTCAACCATTCTCAATGTTTCACAACCACCATGATAGTTAAATAAATTTATTCCTTTGCAAGAGGGAAAAATTGGCTTTTTGCAAAAATCTGTAACCATAGAGCTTTCCACCAGCCATATATGCATGTAGTATAGCTTATTCTTTCATTACTCTCTATGTGTTACATTGCCAGATATTCCATGTGTCAACCGTTTTCGGGCTGCAACTTTTCATGTTGCGCACTTTTCGCATTTTAGTAAGTGATACATTAGGGTTACGATTTCCTATACTCAACTTTGCCGTTGGTGTTTATGGGAATCCACAACCTTGTTAAGCTTCCGCTATATTTGGATTGAGGTAATAGTATTTACGCTTACTTTATACATGTGATTTACCTCTGTTATAAATCCTTCGAGTCTTGTGTGTCAAAGATACCGATCCGAGGATGACACGAAATCACAGAGACTTGATCCATTCGGGTCGGGTCGCTACAAGATGGTATCAGAGCACATGTTGACTGTAGGACGTGACCCTAGAAACTGGCAAGCCCATAGGAATTATTTTTCTCTACAACTTCATTTTCAAAAAGATCTTTTACCTCTCTTCTCTTCTGAGCTTATTCAAATATTCCTGTTAGTGAGACCATACCCCTTTTCCCTTTTGACCACTCGAAGATTCGTCTGATGATGAGACCACTCCAAGGAGGCAAGATATCGGACAACTAATACCATTTGGAATGAAGAGGATTTTACCGTGTAAATGGAAACTACAACTGTTGAAGACTCCGAAGACTATGAGATTTTGAAGGCTCTAAAGTATTCCCTGCATCTTTATGACCAAAGAAGGCTACACTTATGGAACTTGGCAGACTATGGAAGCCGCCAATACCCGAGATCAAGGTGTATCGGAGAAAGACCGGAGCATGGAGAGTTAAAACTCAAAAGTTACATCAAGGAAAACCCTAAGGCGGGAGATATCAACTATGGAGAGATAGCTCATGGAAATGACAAGAGCGTAAACACGGCTATCCATGATGTTATCGCCCGCTTATGCTATTGTCACCGTCTTTGAGTTAAGCATGCATATGAATGGAAGGATTGATGGTAGAAGGCTGATGGAGCACCTATCGGCCAAAGCGAAGTGTTAACCTTAGTCGGTGTATTCACCAGGATCCGGAGTGTTACATCGTGAAGTTAAGATGGACCTACAAGAAGCAATATTTGACAAGAAGGCAATTGGTGAAGAACTCAGGAACTGGAAGCTGAAGTAACCAAACTGGAGGAACAAAACCTCGAGATACCGGAGATTCGTCAGGACTGAAGGACAGTAGGATCATGGTTCATGTCAAGGATGTTGAAACCGGCAGTTTGGAACCCAAACTCCAAAAATATTAAAGGATGTCACTAAGAGACTTTGTGACAACAGAGATGATCTGGCAAAAAGGACAAGCATGATCAGAAGAAGCCATCGGAGACATGACCAGGACTTGAAGAGTTTGACGACATTGACCTTTAGAAGACCAAACCCCTGTTATACCCTTACGTTAGATGCGACGATTGTGAGCTGTCATTTGTTTGTTGTTTTCCGACAGCCACAATAAAATCTGCCTTTTCAGAACTTTTGTTTGTATTGTGTGCATCCCTCTTGATCTCTCTTACTCCAACCCAAAACCCATGGACCCAATAGAGGATGAATGGAGATGAGCTTGTATTTTCTGGACCGATGAGTCAATTGGAGACAGACCGATGGATTGAGAACATGGAAGAATCAAATGGAGAATAACCCTATAACCGGAAAGGATATGACCCAGCATGCTCGGCAGTGCTTTGAAAGAGGTGCTGCTACTTGGTGGAGGATGTACCAAACCATCAATGGATTGCAAGGAGTAGCCACTTGGAAGAAAATTTAAGTTGACTTTGTCAAAGTCTAGGTTTGTGTCCCAGAAATTGGAGCCTTATGGAAATGATATGGAGAAAGTGCATGCAAGCTTTGTGGAGAAATAGGACACAACTATAAAGAAAATAAGGACGAATACCCTCATAATCAGAGGATTATCAAAGGAGTTAGCTGAGGATCTCAGGGAACTTCGGTTGGAGATTGTTCCCAAAGGTTTTATTGCAGCAATGGAAGTTCAATCTACATTGTTGGGAAAAATCCGTGAAGCTCAGAAGGATGACAAAGAGATTGCTGAGGTAAAAGAGAGGATGAGCAAAGTAAAGGCCAAAGGTTTTCGTAAGGATGAGCACGACACCTTATGGTTGAGGATAGTGTATATATGTGCCAATAATGCAAAGATCAGGAAGTTAATACTTCAGGAGGCTCATGACTCACCATACTCGATTCGCCCCGAAACACCAAGATGTATTTGGATTTGAAGGAGTGTTTCTGGTGGACTGGTATAAAGAAGGATATTGCGGAGTATGTAGTCGTAAGTGATGTATGCCAGAGAAAGTAAAAGCAGAGCATCAGAAGCCAGCAGGATTACTACAGCCTATGCCGATACCCGAATGGAAGAGGGATAAACTTGGCATGGATTTCATTACCGGATTTCCCAGAACCCGATTGGGATATGATTCTATCTGGGTAGTAGTTGATTTTCTTGACCAAAGTGGATCACTTTATCCCAAAGGAAAACCACCTATACAAGTGAGAAGTTGGCCAAGATATATTTGGCAAGGAATCGTATGTCTCGCATGGAGTTAGAGGACCATCGTGAGGAACAGTTTACCTCATAGTTTTGGAATCAGCTGCACCATACTTTGGGTAATAGGCTAGAGTTCAGTACAGCCTTTCATTCGCAGACAGATGGACAAACCGAGAGAGTCAATCAGATTCTGGAGGACATGTTGAGAGCGTGTGCGCTAGATTATGGATCTCGTAGGGATGATAAATCTACCTTACGCGGAGTTCTCATACAACAACAGTTACCCAGCCAGTTTGAAGATGGCCCCTTTTAAGCTTTGTATGGGAGAAGAAGCCAGACACCATTGATGTGGGATGAAGTTGGAGACCGTCAGTGGTTTGGATCAAATGTGATCAAGGATTCAGAAAAGAATGTTAAGTTGATTCGAGATAGGCTGAAGGAAGCTCAGTCCAGGCAGAAGAATTATGCAGACTCAAGAACGCAAGGAGGTAGTCTATGAAATCGGAGACAGAGCATATCTTTGTGTGCCACCTCTGCGAGGAGTAAAACGATTTGGAGTTAAGGGAAAGTTAGCCCCGAGATTTGTAGGACCATACCGAGTTTGGAACGTATGGGAGAATTGGCTAACAAATTGGAGTCACCCGAAGGAATGTCAGGAGTTCATGACTTGTTTCACGTTTCCCAGTTGAAGAAGTGCCATGCAGAGATGGCCAATATTCTCCTGTAAGCACGCTTGACCCTGGAAAAGATAATGAGGTTCCACGAAGTGAAATATGGACTTCATAAGTATGAGTTTTTATCTTGGTATGTGGGATATTCCACGAGGATGAAGAGATGAATTACTATTGGATATAAAGGAGGTATGATGTTGGAAATATGGATCAATGGAAATTCCATGATGAGTCTGAGTAATCATGTCCTAGTTTGGTGCCAACAGAAGGAAGAAAGACATTACAATTGGATGGATTTTAAGTATGCTAGGAAGCTGGAAGTTGGATGTTGGGATAATGATCAGTTGCCCGCGATGATGTGTTCAAAGATTTTAAGTGATGAGGTGGGCCATAACCCACAGGCCCCAGGACCTACCAAGAAGCAAGCACACTCTTGCTGAAGGAAAACCCCTGGAAGAAGTTACGACTTGTACCGACAGACGATCTTATAGGAGTTTACGCAAAACCTGAGAGTTGTTAAGGAACGATAGATGTTTGTTTGGCCTGCAGAATCAATGGATTTTCCGAACTTGGTTCGTCGACAAGAGAAATTCTGCAATGCTTGTGAGGATGACCGAGCGCTAGAATGCGAGATTCGCTAAACCATGTACAAGGTAATGATTTGGGTGTGGGATGGATTGATCACCATACCGACTTACTCTTATTATTCACTTTGCTATATGGAATGGTAAATCTGAGTGACTTACCTATAGTAGAGAGACGACGATCAAAACCCTGTTTAAACCTTAGAATGGTATAAGCATTTTTCCCTTGTACACGGCAGTTGTTGCCAACCATAGGTTATACGGTGAGGTTCAACCTGCACTCCATTTTCTGAGGGACAAACCATAAATTGTTGACCACCATGAGATATCGATAGTTGTTTAGAATTGGCGCCAGACCCGTCAGCTATGAAGACCCAGTTTCGGGATAACCTTACCAAGAAGTAAATGACAAAAGTATTGAGGAAAAGGTTATGCCGCTATAGGAAGAGCCCAGAGAAGGAATTATCCTTACAATCTGAGAAGACCGACATCGTCAAGATGTAAGGATGGAGTATATAAGTTTTGATGGAACCGTAACCATGCTTCTAAGGGTGGTAGCACCCGAGACCCCGGAGATGATCGATGGATTTTGAAGAACCCCAAACCCTAACCTATTTCTTTCTAGCCTCTCCGAATCTCGAGGACGAGATTCATTTTAAGGGTGGTAGGTTTGTAACATCCCAAAATTCTAAATTTTGGAATGTTATAAACACATAGATAGTTTTGTTTGATTGTTTGATTGATTGACTGAAAGTGAGTGAATTCTAAACTTTTGAAAGTTAAATGAGAGGGAATAAAAGGACTTTCCCAAACTTTCATTTTTTTTTTGCTTTTATAATCTTTGGGAATTCAAATTATTTTCATCACAAAACCCTGGAGAGAAGATGACATGACTTCTTCCATTTATTTAAATGACAAGGGGTGTTGAAAATATTTGAATTTCATTTGAGAATATTTCCAATTCTGAAACTTTATGCAACTCAATGATTTTCACGAGCGAAGATAAAATGACTTCTTCAAAACATATGAAATACGAGTAGGGAGTTCAAAGAAATAAATTCAAAGTTCTTTTGAATTTATTTTCAATTTGGAGTTATTTGAGTTTTATTCAAATTATTTTTCTCCAAAAATAAAATATATGGAAAATAGGGTAACATGATTCCCTACCTTAGAAAAATGGAGAGAAATAAATTTGAATTCATTTTGATATTTTTAAAATGATTTTTGTTGGATTTTATTGGACCAGAAGCACTCTTTGCTTTATTTGAGTTTCTGTGGATTTTATTTGACATTAGAATAATGTTCATCATGTAGGAAATCTTTTTCTAAAAATTTTGATATATTATATGCCTATATAATATATTTATTTATTGGTTTTATTATTTTTATTTCGTCTGGAAATTGTTAAAAAAAAAATTTCCCCTCCGCCGAACTGGGCCGGCCCAGCCAACCCGGCCAGCCCAGCCAGCCTGACCTAGCGCCCGACCGCCTCGTCCCCGGGGCGACTCCGCCGCCCGCCTGGCCGTGAATCCGCCTCGGCTACGCCACCGCCGCCGCCTTACCCTGCCCCCTTCCCCAAGCCGCGCCTCCCCTCCCCTCCTATAAAGGGCGCCGCCCCGGGCCCCTCTCTCTCCTCTCGCGCCGCCACCTCCTCCCGCCCCTCGCCAGAGCCCGGACTCCGACGAGATCCCCATGCCACTTGGCGCCCCGTTCGTCACCTCGACCTCTGCCGGCGCCATCGCTTCCCCTCCTCGCGCCGCTTCTCCCCGACCCCGCGGCCACGCCGGAGGACCGCCAGAGCAGCCACCCCGACGACCCCGACGCCTTCTCCTTCTCCGGCGACGTCGACGCCCACCACCGCGGTAAGCCGCCGGTGCTCCTCGTCCGTCCGATCTAGGTTAGATGGATAGGATTAGATCTATAGTTTTTTTTTCAACCGTTTTTCTTAAGTAGCGAACGTTCGTTCCGTAGAGTTTTTCCCTTTTCTTTTTATTTTAATTTCCGCCAGGACCTATTTGTGAGATTTTTCTTCACAGATTAGCCCCTGTACTTCAAACGATCATAACTTTTTACTCGTTTATCCAAATTCAACGAAACCAATGCTCACGTCTTCGTTATGATCCCCTCTATCCAGTAATCCAACTCAAACTTGTTTTTGAAAGTTTAAAATTTGAATTAGATCAGATTTGAATTCAAACTTCGTTTGATCATAACTTGAGTTTCGTAACTCCGATTTAGTTGATTTGCAAATCGAAGCTCTTGACCTAAACTTTCTGATAAGGCCAAATTCACATAATGTTGGTACTGTTAGAAATTGTTTTATGTTGCAAGAGTTATTTGCTTGGTTTTGTTGTTTTTCGAATTGTTTCTTTGATCTTTCCGATCTTTTGAGTGATTGCTTATGTGTGGTTACTGTTGATTGCTTACGATAGATTGACCGGAGTGTGACGAGTAGAGCTATCAAGAGTTTTGAGTACTGAATCATCTTCATCAACTTTGCGTGTGTAACACTTGATCATATCTTTTCTACTACCCAGCTTTTTATGCATTAGATCAATCCTCAAACATTGCATGATTAGGATCTAATTAAATTGTGGGTTTTGGGAAGTAGATTGAGGTAGTACCTATTACTGCTTTATTATCAAACCCTTGGGAGTTACTTCTACGTTTGCTTATTATGCCATGCTATGCAAGTAGACGTGGATTGGTTGAGTGAATATCCATGATGTATGTGAGGTTGATAATTAATGGTTTATCTAAGGTGGCAACTTAAACACACATCTGGGTGGATTGAGGCACTGGTTACTCCAGACTTGCCTGCCTAGGCACTGGGTTTCCAGGACTTGCTCATATTTCTTCGGACCGCCACCTAGGCTCAAAGGGATCATGAGATTATTCATGCTAGTAACTTCCGTGTGCAGCCACAAGCCATTATGGGCTCTGGCATAGTTGAGTAAGTTGTGCGAACTCTTACGGGTAGACTAGCAGATGTAGGGGTTGTAGGTTGGTACGGTCTACCCACAAGTAAGGTGCTAGCGCTTCTGAAGACTATGTCTCGGTCATCCGTCTCTCAAACACCATGTAGTGAGAAACCAAACAGAGGCGATCGAGTCTTGTGGGAAAAAGTGCATAAACCTCAAGAGGGTACAAACTAATCATGGTTAGCCGTGTCCCGGTTATGGACAATTTTGAGTAACTAGTTCTTGGATTATCCTGTTGATCTCATCACGTTACTTAATATAATTTGTTGGGTTTAATGAGTACTTTTAATTGGGATTGAGAATGCTGTCAACCATTCTCAATGTTTCACAACCACCATGATAGTTAAATAAATTTATTCCTTTGCAGTAGGGAAAAATTGGCTTTACGCAAAAACTGTAACCATAGAGCTTTCCACCAGCCATATATGCATGTAGTATAGCTTATTCTTTCATTACTCTCTATGTATTACATTGCGGCATATTCCATGTCGGACCCGTTTCGGGCTGCAACTTTTCATGTTGCGAGACTTTTCGCATTTACGAGTAAGTGATACGTTAGGATTACGATTTCCTATACTCAACTTTGCCGTTGGTGTTTATGGGAATCCACAACCTTGTTAAGCTTCCGCTATATTTGGATTGAGGTAATAGTATTTACGCTACTTTATACATGTGATTTACCTCTGTTATAAATCCTTCGAGTACTGTGTGTGTCAGCATACCGATCCAGGGATGACACGAAAGCACAGAGACTTGATCCATTCGGGTCGGGTCGCTACATAAATTCCAGAAAATGGCCCTTGTGCTCACTAGCCCCAGGATAACTGTTAGCTGATGAGGCACCAACTTGATACAGAAATTCCAAGCAAAATACAAAATATGGAGTACAAGACCATTCTGGCCTGTGAGTACAACAAATGGTTTCTAATGGTTGATGGCGGAAGCGGTTTATGGATCATCAGTGTCTATGGGACTCCAATTCCCACAGGAACAGCTGATCAGGTTAACTCCTATGTTCGCGAGGCTGCTATTGCCGTTGCTTAGGTTCTCGATCGCCGCCACGGTCGCTCCTCTCCAAGCAAGAAAATCTGGCCAAGACAATAGCTGTGGACAAGCCGGTGAGTACTTTGAATGTACTCGCAAACATTATGAACACAGGCATAATATAACAATGATGTGCTGAAAATATTTTATGCTCATGACGTCTACCACAAAAGATAAATAAAAACTCGATGCGTGCAAGCATGTTATTTATGAATATGCAATAACATAGTAGTATTAAAATTATGAAATAAATAACAAGCATGCCACGATCAGGCGTCTTAGCGACACCACATAAAGGGCTTTAAAAGAAATGCCACGGTCGAGGCGTCTTAGCGACACCACATAAAGGGCTTTAAAAGAAATGCCACAATCGAGGCGTCTTAGCGACAACACATAAAGGGCTTTAAAAATAAATGCATGATCGAGGCGTCTTAGCGACACCACATAAAGGGCTTTAAAAAGAAATGTCATGATCAGGCGTCTTAGCGACACCACATAAATGGCTTTAAAAGAAATGTCATGATGCAGGCGTCTTAGCGACACCACATAAAGGGCTTTAAAAAGAAATGCCACGGTCAGGCGTCTTAGCGACACCACATAAAGGGCTTTAAAGAAATGCCACGGTTAGGCGTCTTAGCGACACCACATAAAGGGCTTTAAAAGAAATGCCACGATCAGGCGTCTTAGCGACACCACATAAAGGGCTTTAAAAGAAATGCCACAATCAGGCGTCTTAGCGACACCACATAAAGGGCTTTAAAAAGAAATGCCACGGTCGGGCGTCTTAGCGACACCACATAAAGGGCTTTAAAAGAAATGCCGCAGTTGGGCGTCTTAGCAACACCACATAAAGGGCTTTAAAAGAAATGCCGCTGTCAGGCGTCTTAGCGACACCACATAAAGGGCTTTAAAAGAAATGCCGCAGTCAGGCGTCTTAGCGACACCACATAAAGGGCTTTAAAAGAAATGCCACGATCGGGCGTCTTAGCGACACCACATAAAGGGCTTTAAAAGAAATGCCACGGTTAGGCGTCTTAGCGACACCACATAAAGGGCTTTAAAAGAAGACACAAGAATATCCAGAGGTAGAACCATCCTGTGGATATTCGATAATACCAATAATATCACGGGTTAGTCAACAATAAATATAATAATCATAATTATCACAAGTCACGAGTTGTGATTCCAGTTCTGGTTTAACAGTTTCACCTCCGAAGACCGACACTAAGACCGACACTTGACACATCCTGCATCGTAATCCTTAACCATGGACACGGCTATTCAATAGGTTTACTCTCTGCAGAGGGTGTACTCTTTACCCACGAGTAATGGATTTCTTTAGTCCATCGGGACTAATTCCGTCTCTGATCTTTTTGTTGAAAACACACCTAACTTGCACACACCGACTTGACTCACATGTGTCCGGAATCACCCACGACACACATTAAGCAAAACTCTAAGTGGGAGGCTACAACCTCGACGTAACATGGGATCACAAAATTTATACCGCACAAGAACTGGGAGCTACCCCTTCGGCTACAACCGAAACACCCATGCTCCGGACCCGATGGTATGACTACCGGAGGCCTCCGGTATCTTCCACCATGGCCTCTCTGTACGGTGTGTGCTAGGAAAGGGGTTGACAACTTACTGAACCGTACCCTACTTGTTGTAGAGACGAGTGGTAGTACGAAGCAAGTATGGGGGTTACTGGCACAAGACTCGATCTACGGTCGACTCAGGAGGTTGTAATATTCCCTGCAAGATTAGTATAACAATGCATATACTTCAAACTACAGATAGAAGCACCACGCGACATACCCCCTCATGCCCTACCGGACACGACCGTCTCGACGGAGGACTAGGGACAAGACCGTGTCTACCCAAGACAGAGGCCTTCCCGGCTTTCCTCCCGGTGTGCATGAAAGGCATATGACGGTGATTCCTATCACAATCATATCAACTCCATTTGCATGAAATTTATTAACATGCACTCATGAGTAGGAACACATCCTCACATAAAATGACGTATGCTCGTGTCGGGGTGGTGTTGTCACCGTGCCATGCAACACACACAAAAATTACACCAGGGTTCAGAATGCTTGCCTTCAGGTCATGGGAAAGCAGGGTGCATTCCAAAACATCTTGAAATCTTCAAAAATCCTATTTAAAGGAATATATTTGAATTACTACTTAAAATCAAAACCAGCACAAAAGAGTTGTCTGAAATTTTTTCAAATAAATCTTAAAATAAACTAGACCATATTTGAGAGAGGTAGGGAAAAGAATCAATTTATTTGGAGTTGTATTTAAAAAGATACAGCCGGTCAAAGTTTGGTCAAAATCTGTTATTAAAAATAAAACAGAAAAGAAAACATTTCAATATATACGACACGTCGAAGGCGTAAACTGGAAATGCGCTTCCACTTAACCCACGTGGATCAAGCGGGGTCATCGACATCGGGTCCAGGGGCCCACTGGTCAGGTTTGACTATTCTCCCTTCCCTCTTCTTCCTTTGGCCGAACAGAGGCGGGGGCTCCGGTGATCGTCGCCAGCGCTAGGCAGCTCCTTGCGGGCCCCCGAGGGTGGGGATGGATCCGCAAGGCTGGGGCGGTTCTTCCGGTGGTCGAGGGAGTGATGGGGATGGAGGGAGTCGTCGGCGACGAGCTCTGCGGCGGAGGAAGGTTTCGGTGGCGTAGTGGTTTTGGGGCGGCGGTGGTTCCCGATTAAAATTGAGCAGGGGGAAGAGTTCACGGGAGGAAGGTAGAGCTCCTGGTGAAGAGAACGGAGAAGGGGAGGCTCTGATGACGCCGGAATGGCCAGGGCGGAGGCGGCTTCTGCGGTTGCCGGAGATGAGGAAGGAGATCTCCCCAGGTCGATTGGCTGCCAATGGGGTCCCAGGGAGGGGGTTTTAGACTGCCCTGCGTGCGGAGACGAGCTCGGGGCTCCTTAAATAGGCGCTCGGGGTCGGTTCCGCGGCGGCGGGGGATAAGGTCGCGGTGACCGCCATTCTGTAGCTTAGGGTGTCGTGGCGGCGACGAGCGCTAGTGGACATGGCTGCGGATGAGCTCGCGCTGCTCCAGGGGGCAGGTGGCGAGCGCTGGAGGTTTGGGCGGTGCTGCTCATGGCGGTGGCGGTTGCGGCCGCGAGCGTGCCGCCAAGCGGCTTGCTGGCAGCGCTGTAGAGGCGGTCGGGGTTCTTGGCGCGACGTAGCGAGAGGCCAAGTGAGTGGCGCGGCTCTGCAGGGCGGTGGCGAACTGTGGCGCGACGCTGCCGCTCGGGCGCCGCACGTAATACGCTGCAGCTGCCGCGCCAGAGCACGCACGGAACGTGCTCGACGAAATGCCATGGCATGGTAGGGGGCTCCAAACCGCAAGAGAGTTAGCAGGGTGGGGTTATAGTCTAAGGCAAAACTATTTGACATGCTGGTTTGGCCAGGGGATCAAGTCCACAGTGCAAACAAAGACTCATGTCAAAACAGATCATGCCCATAAGGTGTTTGACAAAATGCCAAGGGTACTTAGGCATTTCTTGGAGTGGCCAAAAACTCCAGATCAGTGTCTCTGTGGATGTAAAAGAGGGTGGTGAAGTTAGTTTGCCAAAAGGAGAAACTTGCTAGTGCAAGTTATGCAAAACTTCAGTTCTGGGCAGAAAGTGAATGGCACTGTTTCATGAACCAAAAATCTTCCAAAGGGTCCACTCTTCTGGTCTTAAGAGTTTGGCAAGGAGGACTATAAGTAGGAAAAGGAATTATGGATAAAGAAGCAAGTTAGGATATGGTTGCAGTACAAATCACCAAATGGCACCAGAATGAAGATGAGGATGATTCACTCAATTTTTCCAAAGAACAACACTAGGTTTTTGCATAAAGTTGGATGGCATGCTATACTGACATCCCATAATTTTGGTGGAGGCTCTAGGGAAATATTTAATTAGGCTATAGTGCAAAAGTGTCCACTGGACCAGATTTGAAAAACAGGTGTAAAACTCAAAATATGCAATGAAATAATTATGTTATTGCACACAAGTGATTTAGAGACATCTCATGACATCTCCAAATTTTGGTTGGATTTTTAAGTGAATCTATCAAATGGTTGTAGTTCAAAAAGAGCTCCAAAATTTAAAACAATACATTTTAATGAATAAAGCTCAGGGTGAAATAATTTAATAAATAAATCTACTGATTTAAGAAAATGTTATACAGAGAGCATAGAAGTCCAATATGTTTTGGAAAGCTCCACATGGAAAAGACACCTTAATATTAAAAGAAGAGTTCTGAAATCAACAGAAATAAAATTTTTAAAACTCCTGGCAAAATTTTAATATTTAAAACTTGGCTAAATTTTTGGGGTGTTACACGAAGATGCCGAAGTGGTTGGTGTAGCCGTAGCTCCGTATTGTTGGTGATCGTCTCGCGGTATTCTCTTTTGTTCATGAAGCTTGGACTTGGCGTGAAGTAGGGCTTGTTGGGACTTGTGCACTTGTGCTTGGCGAGCATCTTCATGATGATGGTGTCGTTGTCGCACTTGAGCTCGTAGTAGATGTCGTTCATCGTCGTCGTGCACATGATGCTTGGAGGTGACTGGCCCTTCATGACGATGTGGATCACGAACGTGATGGTGGTCGCCATGGAGATGTGGACGTGGACGACTTGCGCTTACATCGCTTGGGCGCTCTGAAGACTTGTGGCTTGAACGTCGCCGCCTTGAAGATGACGAAGGGGAAGAAGATTTGATCAAGGCTCTAATCTCCTCCATCCTTGCATCTTGCTCTTCTTTATGTGCGGCAAGCTTCTTGTCGATGTAGTCCCTTCTCCTTGCTTCGGAGTGATGAATGTCGATGGAGATGTTCTCGATGCGCTCACGCAATCTTGATTGTGCGCCTTGCATTTGTCGTTGTAGATCGAAGATGGACGCTTTGGTGATGTAGTTGTTCACGCCGTCGTTGTTGTCGTAGACCAGAGAGGAAATGCCTTGCCTATCCATCACAAGACTCAAGCAAATATGAGTGGGAGAAAGAGAAGAACTTATACCAAATGTACCTTGACCGATGTTGAAAATGGATCAATGATCACTCAATGTGTAACAAGGAAATAACACAATTGGTACCAATTCTTGTCGGTTTCTCACACCTACACAAATAAGGCTTATGGTGGAGCTCGGTGAGGATAGTGGCACAAAAATTTAATGCAAAATGTTAGCAAGAGTCAATAATGTTGAAAGAGATTCACAAATTCGCAAATGAAACAAGTAGACCAATAGCAATGAATGGCACACTGAAACGCACACACGGATAGATAAATGGGGCCGTGCAACCAAGGAATGAGCTCAAAATGTGGAATCCACCAAAACGCTCGTGTTGCACAACTCAAGAGAGACGCTAGCACGATTCCTCAATAGGCGGATACGACACTTGTGCACAACCTATAAGATGCAAAATGGATAAACTTTGTATCCCAAGTATGCTATGTATGTATGGTTCCCGATGTGTCTCTCAAGATGATCCAAGATGATCGGATATGACAGTCTTATATGCAATGTGGTATGATGCTATGGCACTTGCTTACAAGCTCTTTGCTCTCTTTCTTTTGCTTAAAAGCTTTATTTCTTTTTTTTATGGCCACTTTTGCACAATGCACAAACCAAGATAGCTATTGTGTATATGCGGGAACGATATTGTGACACAATGGATGATATGATACCAATATGATATGGTATGTATGCAATGGATGGTGTAGATCAATGATCACTAATGTGCACAAGTAACGTTGCTGGCAATACTCAAATGGCTAGTCTCGATAGGCAAGTGACGCAAAATGGGCTAGGGGTTATCAATGCAATTGCAAGGGGAATATACAATGGTGTCGTCGAGGTTACCGTCCTTTGAGATGATGAGTGGCGGTGTTCTTGATGTAGATACCAAGATGATGGAGACTCGTCCCTAAGTAGCCTAAACACCTTAGAAAATGGAAAAACCGCGAACTCAAAATCTCAAATGACAAATGTCAAATGGTGGTAGCGGAATGCAGTGGTGGTTGCGAAAGCTCAATGGGATTGTGGAAATGCAATGGTGGTTTTGGAGTATGCAATGCAGAAGTGGATGGTAAGGTGGTGAACTATACACGGTGTCGGAGTTGCAAGCACGGTCCCTAAGTAGCCGAAACACCTTAGGAGACACAACTCACAACACAAACAAAATTGGGTTAAGATGGGGTAGAAGTGTATGGTTGGTAAGCCTATGCGGAAATGGCGGTGGTGGTTGATGAAGAAGCAACCGTCCCTAAGTAGCCTAAACACCTTAGGAGACTCGAATCACAACTCAAACAACCATGGGGAACAAAATTGGCTAGGTTGCGGAAGTCGGTGGTGGAGTAGCGGAGGATGTGGTGGAAGCCCTAGGCAAAGATACCAAAGTGACAAAACTTTTATGGAGTCAAATTGTTTTGTTAGTATTTTTGTTGGAAGGGGGATGTCAAGAGAATTTCAACGAGCTAAAGAACGCGAAAATCGGAGTCTGGATGAATTAGTTATGGACAAAACAAAAATCAGCCGAAATCTGAAACTACAGGTTACGGACGTCCGGGAAAGGTCGGATGTCCGGTCGTCGGACGTCCGGGAAGGTCGGAAATCCGTGATTTCGGTTCGGGTTAGGGGTTCCGGTCGTCCGGGAAAGGTCGGACGTCCGGGGGTCGGGGGTCAACGCGGGATTTGAGCTCCGGGACACGATTTTGGGCGGAATTTTGGGATTTTGGGGTCAAAATTGAGGAGATTTCGTGGATGGAAAGTGGGGAAACTTGGGGAAATGGTAGACCCACTCGAAACCAAGCAAATCCATGGATCAAAATCAACAAAACTTCATCTCACCAACAAATCACAAATTTTTTTGGGGCTATTTTTGGTGGGGAATTTTCGAATTTGGGGAAGAACACAACAAAATCAAGCTAGAAAAAGAGGAGTAGGGGCTCCAAATTCGTGATCAACCTTGCTCTGATCCAAGATGATGTAGGGTGGACCCCTAGGAGTCGATCTTTCAAGTTTGGAGAGGATCCCTACGAGGAACACGAAGAACGAGCGGAAGAGCACGAGGGAAATCACGGGGAAAACACAAGAGAATCACTCAAACCAACAAGATCAATCACACATGTGCTAGATCGATGAACACAAAGGGAGATACATGATTCAAAGTCAACAACGGATGATACAAGTGGCGGTAGCTCATCTCCGAGAGGAGGTCTTGAATCCACGAGGGATCTTCCCGTAAAGGGGTCTTGAATCCATGGTGGATCTTCTTCGAAGAGGCCGCGGTCTCTCACGAGGAGGAGATTCGATATGGATGAGCGAAGCACTATCTAACAATGAGCTAAATCAATGCTAACCCTAACTAGGAGGAGGTGGAGGAGTATATATAGTCTAGGCGAATGAAAGGGTAAGTGGCTTCGGTCCAACACACGGGTGGCGCCTGAGCGTTGGACGTCAAGCAGTGCCGGACGTTCGGTGGCTCATGAGGGTCCGGTCGTCCGGTGCATGTCGGACGTCCGGCGTTTAACTCTGGACAGGTGGTGTCGGACGTCCGGTCGGCGTCGGTCGTCCGGGCCTGAGAGTGTCGACGTCCGTTGTCTGGCGGTCGTCCGGTAGCCCAGGACTTCGTCGGACGTCCGCGGCTCGGCCGTCGTCCGTGGATTAAATCTCGGTCCTCGGGGGCGGACGTCCGGGCTGGGCGGTCGTCCGGTGGCTGTAACCAGCAGCTTCTTCTCTTGGTCCTTGTACTTGGCGTCCTCGCTAGCTGTTACATTGGATGTGGTGGCCGTGGCTTTCCTCCAAGTACCTGATCATGCATAGAACACACGTTGGAGGTAGTAGCCATATCTCACATGTAGAAAGTGATGGTTCGGAGAGGAGCGAGTTCACCTTGTGTCCAATGGCGTATGTTCAAGGTCTCGTCATATGTCCACTAGGGGTTTGGAGAGTAGTCGGAGTGTACATGGGGATGAACGTGGGATGCTCCGCATCACATGGCTAGAGGAGATGATCTCCACGCCATAAAATACTTACCCCTCAAGCTCAAAGGGCCAGCCCGGCATTGGCTTAAAAGCCTTCCTGAAAACACCATTGGAAGTTGGGAAGAGCTCGAGGATGCCTTTAGGGCAAATTTTCAAGGGACCTATGTCTGACCTCCGGATGCAGGCGATTTAAGTCATATAACTCAACAACCCGGAGAGTCAGCCCGGAAACTCTGGAACAAATTTCTTACTAAAAAGAACCAGATAGTCGACTGTCCGGACGCCGAAGCCTTAACAGCTTTTAAACATAGCGTTCGAGACGAATGGCTCGCCATACACCTCGGCCAAGAAAAGCCAAGAACAATGGCCGCATTAACAAGCCTCATGACCCGCTTTTGCGCAGGAGAGGATAGCTGGTCGGAAAGATGCAGTACCAGCGACCCAAGTACATCCGAAGTTAGGGATGGAAACGGGAAACCGCGACACAGCAAGGACCAGCGCCAGACCAAGGGAAACAGCCCGAAGAGCACGGCAGTCAACGCCGGATTCAAAAGCTCTCGGCAGAATCAGAAAAGGCTGCCCCTCAAGGATAACAGGGACGAGCTATCTAACCTAAACAAAATCTTGGACAAGATATGTCAAATCCACAGTACTCCCGGGAAGCCTGCAAACCATACCCATAGAGATTGTTGGGTCTTCAAGCAATCCGGCAAACTCAACGCTGAGCACAAGGGGCTCGACACACCAAGCGAGGATAAATGACGAACCCCACAAGCAGAGCACCGGAAAACAAAAGAATTTCCCACAAGAAGTCAAAACAGTAAACTCACTTCACGTGACAAAAGGAAAAACAATTGGCGCCTATAGAGATATGCGCCATACGGCCTATCCCGAGAGGAGTCCCGCCATCGGGTTGTTAAAACCAATCACCTTCGACCATCGAGATTACTCTAGAAGTATCCGGACGCATGAGCTGGACTGCCTTGATATTAGATCCGATAATTGACGGACTCCACTTTACACAAGTCCTAATGGACGGCGGCAGTGATCTAAACCTGCTATATCAGGACACAATCCACAAAATGGGGATAGACCCAACAAAAATTCGCCATAGCAACACTTCCTTTCAAGGGGTAACGCCAGCCCAGATGCCCATTATGCGGGCTCTCTCTGCTAGAAGTTATGTTCGGCTCACCCGACAACTTCCGCCCAAAAGCTAACCTTCCACATCGCCCCATTTACAAGTAGCTATCAAGCACTCTTTGGGACGAAGCTTTCGCCCGCTTTAACGCAATACCTCATTATGCATCTCTTATACTTAAAATGCCGGTCCATGAGGCATCATCTCATTAAAGGAAATATCGAGTGTTCCTCGGCGCGGAAGATTGTGCGGCTGCCTTGACAGCCACACACTAAACCGCTTCACTAATCAAAGCACCTAAACAGGTCGTTCGGACCCCGGACATGGCTAGACGAGTCCGGCGTAAACATACAAGGGCTTACTAGCCGCATACCCCATTACAAGGGCTCCAGCATGTACAACAAGAGACAATAAAGCTCAATTTTATTCATTTTTGAATTGTACTTTGTTTATTTAATATAACGTACATTTTACATCGATCTTTTTCAACTAAGTTCCTCTCTTTTACAGATGAACACCGTGCTACACCCGTCTAGGATACGGCACAATGGAGACACAGGCCCAGACGTGCAGTAGGGACCCGTTCCAAGGATTCTTTTCAGATTAAGACCCTGCGTAAACCTTTTTTACTGTCTCTTGTTGATACACGCCCCCCGGTTTCTTGCTATAACTGAGGTGGAGGCTGGCATCTTGGCATGTGGCCACGTCAGAATTTTGCGCGTACCTGGACACCAGGGGCTTATTACTAAGGGCGTTCTTCAGCCCGTTTTCACAAAGACCGAATACCTTAGGGAGTGTTCGGCGTCGCGAGTTTGGTCTTATATGCATCTGCTCCGAATCATGTCTTTAGTCAAATGTTGGGTTTGCCTGGCTCCTATGTTTTGCTGCCTTACGTTCCGCTCTACCGGCTAAGGCGGCACCAGGAGAACTACTGCGATTGTGCCCCGGTTCGCCAAAGTAGCACCTTAGTAGAGAAAGCCGAAAACTGACTGTCATGATATAGCGTGAGACTGGCCAACCACTCGATGACCCGCCGAAATCTTTAGGATTCCTCCGCATTAACGAAGGGCCGTTTCCCGGCCAGGCACACACGCGCCCCGAATTGGGGTGAGCGTGGTGCCCCTAGGGGCTATATAGTAGCCCCACTGTCAAACTCCTATGGCTAAGTGAAAGTGATAAAGCATTATAGTCCGGTTGCCTAGTTCGCTGCACTATCACCTCCTTTATAGGACCAAGACGTTGGATCAAGTGTGAAAATGCGCCATGCGAACACCCCGCATTATATGCGTGGGGAATTTGAAGTGACATCGCCATCTTTCAAAGTTATATATACATATACATTAATGGCCGCACAGAGGTATTTTAATTCTTGAAGGCACAAGTATAAAAAGCTTTTATATTCCCTCGGAACATTTTTTACAATAATACATGTTATTTGAACATAATATCCTTGAAACCTTTGCGTCTCTATTAAACGAGCGCCCTGCAGAACTTCCTAAAAATAGTGCTCGGCAGGTACTCGGCTCTTGTACGAATCTTGGGATGCAACACCGGTGGCCTTCATCTCCGCCCAGTATGTCTTGACACGGGTAAGAGCCATTCGCGCACCCTCTATGCACGCTGACCTCTTCATTGCATTGATATGCACCACCGCACCAAGGAACTGCTACACCAAGCTAAAATAACTCTTCGGCTCGGGCCTTTCCGGCCACAGATGACTCATGACATACTTCATGGCGAGTCCGGATAACCTATTCAGCTCCGCCCATGCAGCCAAACAATCGGTTAATGGAAGTAGGCGCTCTGGATTGTGGAACTGCGACCAAAAAAGCTTTTCCACTTCGTGATCCTTTTGATCCCGGAAGTGTTCGGCCGCGTCCGCGGCACTCGCCGCCAAGTCCGGATAAGGGTCCGCCGCACTCCACAGCCCGGTCCAACGGAGCATATTTAGGATCCCGAACTTCATCCGCAGCATAAAGGGATTTCTGGCGCGATATCTCCGGCTGGCGTAGCTCCTCCTTCATAGCTCTCATTGCGTAGCGAGCATCCTTGGCCACGGTAGTAGCCTTCTTGAGTCCTTCTATTCCGCCCGATCTTCTTTTTCAAGAAGCTTGCAGCGGTCGGCAGCATCCTTCAATTTCACAGCCATCTCGGCCATCTCCTTCTTGCTTCGGCAGTGAGCAGCCTGTTCGGCTTTCAGCTCTTCGGCTGCCTTGAAGGCAGCCGCATCACTTTTCCTGGCCCGCTCCTTGGCTCGGGAGAGTTCCGCCCGAAGGTTCTCCATGGCAGCGACACCATCTTCATCAAGCATACATGTTGTAAGGCATGGGCATCAAGCCCCCTTACCAGGTGTCCGCGGAGAAATTGCATACCTTGGGACTCGTCAAGCCGCTTGTTGACAAGCGCGATGTCGGCATCTGCCACGTCAAGTTGCCGCTTAAGCTCGGCAAATTCATCAGTCCGGCTAGGCATCGGACACTTCGCCACCTACATAGGAAGGGCGACATATTATACCTGGGATTATGATCCTCGGCGCGCCGTCATTTTTGACAACGCACCGAGTCTCAGGGGCTACTATCTATACAGGGCGCATCTTTTATATGCGGAACTGTCAAAAGGTACATCATTTCGCGTACCTCAAAACCTGTCAGTAAACTCCTGATAGCTTCGTGTTGGGGAACGCAGTAATTTCAAAAATTTTCCTACGATCACGCAGGACCATGGTGATGGCATAGCAACGAGAGGGGAGAGTGTTGTCTACGTACCCTCGTAGACCGTGTGAAGCGATCTGGCGTAGAGGAAGTAGTCGTACTTTCTCCTCGCGATCCTGCTGATCCCAGCGCCGTTACTCCGGCACCTCCGATTCGATGATGACGTAGAGGAAGTAGTCGTACGTTCTCCTCACGACCTGACCAATCACAGCGCCGTTACTCCGGCGCCTCCGAGTTCTTGGCACACGTTCAGCTCGATGACGCTCCACGGGCTTCGATCCAGCAAAGCTCCGGGGAGGGGAGTTCCGTCAGCACGACGGCGTGGTGACGATCTTGATGTTTCACCGTCGCTGGGCTTCGCCTAAGCACCGCTACGATATGACCGAGGTGGAATATGGTGGAGGGGGGCACCGCACACGGCTAAGGAACGATCTCAAGGATCAACTTGTGTGTCTATGGGGTGCCCCCTGCCCCGGTATATACAGGAGCAAGGGAGGGAGGAGGCCCGGCCCTATGTTTGGCGCGCCAAGGGAGTCCTACTCCCACCGGGAGTAGGATTCCCCTTTCCTAGTCCAACTAGGAATCCTTCCATGTAGGGGGAGGAAGGGAGAAGGAAGTGGAGGAGTAGGAAGGTGGCGGCCCCTTTTCCCTAGTCCAATTCGGACTAGAGGGAGGGCGCAGCAGCCTTTTCCTCTTCCCACTAAAGCCCATCAAGGCCCATTACTTCTCCCGTAACTACCCGGTACTCTGAAAAATACCCGAATCACTCGGAACCTTTCCGAACTCCGAATATAGTCGTCCAATATATCGATCTTTACGTCTCGACCATTTCGAGACTCCTCGTCATGTCCCCGATCTCATCCGGGACTCCGAACTCCTTCGGTACATCAAAATACATAAACTCATAATAACCGTCATTGAAACCTTAAGCGTGCGGACCCTACGGTTCGAGAACTATGTAGACATGACCTAGAACTATTCTCGGTCAATAACCAATAGCGGGACCTGGATGCCCATATTGGTTCCTACATATTCTACGAAGATCTTTATCGGTCGAGACCGCATAACAACATACGTTGTTCCTTTTTGTCATCGGTATGTTACTTGCCGAGATTCGATCGTCGGTATCCAATACCTAGTTCAATCTAGTTACCGGCAAGTCTCTTTACTCGTTCCGTAATACATCATCTCACAACTAACTCATTAGTTGTGATGCTTGCAAGGCTTATGTGATGTGTATTACCGAGAAGGCCAGAGATACCTCTCCGAGCAATCGGAGTGACAAAACCTAATCTCGAAATCGCCAACCCAACAAGTACCTTTGGAGACACTTGTAGTACTCCTTTATAATCACCCGATTCACGTTGTGACGTTTGGTAGTACCAAAGTGTTCCTCCGGTAAACGGGAGTTGCATAATCTCATAGTTATAGGAACATGTATAAGTCATGAAGAAAGCAATAGCAACATACTAAGCGATCAAGTGCTAGGCTAACGGAATGGGTCATGTCAATCAGATCATTCTCTTAATGATGTGATCCCGTTAATCAAATGACAACTCATGTCTATGGTTAGGAAACATAACCATCTTTGATTAACGAGCTAGTCAAGTAGAGGCATACTAGTGACACTCTGTTTGTCTATGTATTCACACATGTATTATGTTTCCGGTTAATACAATTCTAGCATGAATAATAAACATTTATCATGAAATAAGGAAATAAATAATAACTTTATTATTGCCTCTAGGGCATATTTCCTTCAGTCTCCCACTTGCACTAGAGTCAATAATCTAGTTCACATCATCATGTGATTCAACACTAATATTCACATCTGTGCGATTAACACCCATAGTTCACATCGTCATGTGACCAACACCCAAAAGGTTTACTAGAGTCAATAATCTAGTTCACATCGTTATGTGATTAACACCCAAAAGAGTACTAAGGGATGATCATGTTTTGCTCGTGAGAGAAGCTTAGTCAACGGGTTACATCACATTCGAGCCGTATGTATTTTGCAAATATTCTATGTCTACAATGCTCGCGGGGCTACTCTAGCTAATTGCTCCCACTTATAATATGTATCCAGATTGAGACTTAGAGTCATCTGGATCAGTGTAAAAAGCTTGCATCGATGTAACTCTTTCTGACGGGCTCTTTTATCACCTCCATAATCGAGAAATATTTCCTTAGTCCTCACTAAGGATGTTCTTGACCAATGTCCAGTGATCTACTCCTAGATCACTTATTGTACTCCCTTGCAAAATCCAGAGCAAGGTATACAATAGGTCTGCAGTACATAGCATAGCATACTTTATAGAACCTATGGTGAGGCATAGGGAATGACTTTCATTCTCTTTTCTATTTTACTGCCGTGGTCGGGATTTGAGTCTTACTCAATTTCATACGTTTTGCAACACAGGCAAGAACTTTTCTTTGACTGTTCCATTTTGAACTACTTCAAAATCTTGACAAGGTATGTACTTATTGAAAAACTTATCAAGCATCTTGATCTATCTCTATAGATCTTGCTGCTCAATATGTAAGCAGCTTTACTGAGGTCCTTCTTTGAGAAACTCCTTTCAAATACTCCTTTATGCTTTGCGAATAATTCTACATTATTTCGATCAACAATATGTCATTCACATATACTTATCGAAATGTCCGTAGTGCTCCCACTCACTTTCTTGTAAATACAGGCTTCTCCAAAAGTCTGTATAAAACCATATGCTTTGATCACACTATCAAAGCGTTTTATTCCAACTCCGAGATGCTTGCACCAGTCCATAGATGGATCGCTTGGAGCTTGCACATTTTGTTAGCTCCTTTAGGATTGACAAAACCTTCTGGTTGCATCATATACAACTCTTCTTTAATAAATCCATTAAAGAATGTAGTTTTGACATCCATTTGCCAGATTTTATAAAATGTGACAATTGCTAACATGATTCGGACAGACTTTAAGAATCGCTACAGTTTGAGAAAATCTCATTGTAGTCAACACTTTGAATTTGTCGAAAACCATTTTTGCGACAAGTCGAGCTTTGTAGATAGTAACACTACTATCATCATCTGTCTTCCTCTTGAAGATCCATTTATTTAACTTGACTTGCTGATCATCGAGCAAGTCAACCAAAGTCCACACTTTGTTCTCATATATGGATCCTATCTCAGATTTTATGGCCTCAAGCCATTTCGCGGAATCTGGGCTCATCATCGCTTCCTCATAGTTCGTAGGTTCATCATGGTCTAGTAACATGACTTCTAGAACATGATTACCGTACCACTCTGGTGCGGATCTTACTCAGGAAGACCTACGAGGTTTGGTTGCAACTTGATCTGAAGTTTCATGATCTTCATCATTAAATTCTTCACTAATTGGTGTAGGAATCACTAGAACTGATTTACGTGATGAACTACTTTCCAATAAGGGAGAAGGTACAATTACCTCATCAAGTTTCTACTTTCCTCCCACTCACTTCTTTCGAGAGAAACTTCTTCTCTAGAAAGGATCCATCTTAACAACGAAAAACTTGCCTTCGGATCTGTGATAGAAGGTGTACCCAATAGTTACCTTTGGGTATTCTATGAAGACGCACTTCTCCGATTTGGGTTTGAGCTCATCGGTGAAAACTTTTTCACATAAGCATCACAACTCCAAACTTTTAAGAAACAACAACTTTGGTTTCTTGCCAAACCACAGTTCATACGGTGTCGTCTCAACGGATTTAGATGGTGCCCTTTTTAACGTGAATGCAGCTGTATCTAATGCATAGCCCCAAAACTATAACGGTAAATCGGTAAGAAACATCTTAGATCGCACCATATCTAGTAAAGTGCGATTACGACGTTCGGACACACCATTGCGCTGTGGTGTTAAGGAGGCGTGAGCTGTGAAACCTTTCCACATTATTTTAATTGAAGACCAAACTCGTAACTCAATTATTCGTCCTTGCGATCAGATCGCAGAAACTTTATTTTCTTGTTACGATGATTTTTCCACTTTACTCTGAAATTCTTTGAACCTTTCAACTATTTCAGATTTATGTTTCATCAAGTAGATATACCCATATCTGCTCAAATCATCTTGTGAAGGTCAGCAAATAACGATACTTGCCACGAGCATCAACACTCATTGGATCGCATACATCGGTATGTATTATTTCCAATAAGTCAAGAGCTTGTTCCATTGTTCCGAGAACGGAGTTTTAGTCATCTTGCCCAAAAGGCACGGTTCGTAAGCATCAAATGATTCATAATCAAGTGATTCCAAAAATCCATCAGCATGGAGTTTCTTCATGCGCTTTACACCAATATGACCTAAACGGCGATTACCACAAATAAGTTGCACTATCATTATTAACTTTGCATCTTTTGGTTTCAATATTATGAATATGTGTATCACTATGATCGAGATCCAATGAACCGTTTTCATTGGGTGTGTAACCATATAAGGTTTTATTCATGCAAACAGAACAACAATTTATTCTCTTACTTAAATGAATAACCGTATTGTAATAAACATGATCAAATCATATTTATGCTCAACACCAAATAACACTTATTTAGGTTCCACACTAATCCGAAAGTATAGCGAGATTGCGATGATGATAAAATCAAACTAGGAACTACTTCCAACACTCATCGTCACTTACCATTAAACTAGTTTCTGAAACTCCCGTTTCAAGTTACTACTCTTTAGCAACTGAACCATTATCAAAAATACCGAGGGTTTGCTACGAACACTAGTAAAATACACATCAATAATCTGCATATCAAATATACCTTTGTTCACTTTGCCATCCTTCTTATCCGCCAAATACTTGGGGTAGTTCCGCTTCTAGTGACCAGTTCCATTGCAGCAAAAGCACTTAGTCTCGTGCTTAGGTCCAGACTTGGGCTTCTTCACTCGAGCAACAACTTGCTTGCCGTTCTTCTTGAAGTTCCCCTTCTTCCCTTTGCCTTTTTCCTTGAGACTAGTGGTCTTGTCAATCATCAACACTTGATGCTCTTTCTTGATTTCTACCTTCGTCGATTTCAACATCATGAAGAGCTCGGGAATCGTTTTCGTCATCCCTTGCATACTATAGTTCATCACGAAGTTCTAGTAACTTAGTGATGGTGACTAGAGAATTCTGTCAATCGCTATCTTATCCGGAAGATTAACTCCCACTTGATTCAAGCGATTGAAGTACCCAGACTATCTGAGCACATGCTCACTAGTTGAGCGATTCTCCTCCATCTTTTAGCCATAGAACTTGTTGGAGACTTCATATCTCTCAACTCGGGTATTTGCTTGAAATATTAACTTCAACTCCTGGAACATCTCATATGGTCCATGACGTTCAAAACGTCTTTGAAGTCCCGATTCTAAGCCGTTAAGCATGGTGCACTAAACTATCAAGTAGTCATCATATTGAGCTAGCCAAACGTTCATAATGTATGCATCTGCTCCTGCAATAGGTCTGTCACCTAGCGGTGCATTAAGGACATAATTCTTCTGTGCAGCAATGAGGATAAACCTCAGATCACGGATCCAATCCGCATCATTGCTACTAACATTTTTCAATACAATTTTCTCTAGGAACACATATAAAAACATAGGGAAGCAACAACGCGAGCTTATTGATCTACAACATAATTTGCAAAATACTACCGGGACTAAGTTCATGATAAATTAAAGTTCAGTTAATCATATTACTTAAGAACTCCCACTTAGATAGACATCCCTCTAATCCTCTAAGTGATTACGTGATCCAAATCAACTAAACCATGTCCGATCATCACGTGAGATGGAGTAGTTTCAATGGTGAACATCACTATGTTGATCATATCTACTATATGATTCACGTTCGACCTTTGGTCTCCGTGTTCCGAGGCCATATCTGTTATATGCTAGGCTCGTCAAGTTTAACCTGAGTATTCCGCGTGTGCAACTGTTTTGCACCCGTTGTATTTGAACGTAGAACCTATCACACCCGATCATCACGTGGTGTCTCAAAGACGAAGAACTTTCATAGCGGTGCATACTCGGGGAGAACACTTCTTGATAATTTTAGTGAGAGATCATCTTATAATGCTACCGTCAATCAAAGCAAGATAAGATGCATAAAGGATAAACATCACATGCAATCAATATAAGTGATATGATATGGTCATCATCATCTTGTGCTTGTGATCTCCATCGCCGAAAGCACCGTCATGATCACCATCGTCACCGGGCGCGACACCTTGATCTCCATCGTAGCATCGTTGTCGTCTCGCCAATCTTATGCTTCCACGACTATCACTACCGCTTAGTAATAAAGTAAAGCATTACATCGCGATTGCATTGCATACAATAAAGCGACAACCATATGGCTCCTGCCGATTGCCGATAACTCGGTTACAAAACATGATCATCTCATACAATAAAATTTAGCATCATGTCTTGACCATATCACATCACAACATGCCCTGCAAAAACAAGTTAGACGTCCTCTACTTTGTTGTTGCAAGTTTTACGTGGCTGCTACGGGCTGAGCAAGAACCGTTCTTACCTACGCATCAAAACCACAACGATACTTCGTCAAATAGACTCCGTTTTAACCTTCTCAAGGACCGGGCGTAGCCACACTCGGTTCAACTCCGATTCGATGATGACGTAGAGGAAGTAGTCGTACGTTCTCCTCACGACCTGACCAATCACAGCGCCGTTACTCCGGCGCCTCCGAGTTCTTGGCACACGTTCAGCTCGATGACGCTCCACGGGCTTCGATCCAGCAAAGCTCCGGGGAGGGAGTTCCGTCGGCCTGACGGCGTGGTAGCGATCTTGATGTTTCACCGTCGCAGGGCTTCGCCTAAGCACCGCTACAATATGACCGAGGTGGAATATGGTGGAGGGGGGCACCGCACACGGCTAAGGAACGATCTCAAGGATCAACTTGTGTGTCTATGGGGTGCCCCCTGCCCCCGTATATAAAGGAGCAAGGGAGGGAGGAGGCCGGCCCTAGGTTTGGCGCGCCAAGGGGAGTCCTACTCCCACCGGGAGTAGGATTCCCCCTTTCCTAGTCCAACTAGGAATCCTTCCATGTAGGGGAGGAAGGGAGAAGGAAGTGGAGGAGTAGGAAAGGTGGCCGGCCCCCTTTTCCCTAGTCCAATTCGGACTAGAGGGGAGGGGGGGCGCAGCAGCCTTTTACCTCTTCCCACTAAAGCCCATCAAGGCCCAATACTTCTCCCGTAACTACCGGTACTGAAAAATACCCGAATCACTCGGAACCTTTCCGAACTCCGAATATAGTCGTCCAATATATCGATCTTTACGTCTCGACCATTTCGAGACTCCTCGTCATGTCCCCGATCTCATCCGGGACTCCGAACTCCTTCGGTACATCAAAATACATAAACTCATAATAACCGTCATTGAAACCTTAAGCGTGCGGACCCTACGGTTCGAGAACTATGTAGACATGACCTAGAACTATTCTCGGTCAATAACCAATAGCGGGACCTGGATGCCCATATTGGTTCCTACATATTCTACGAAGATCTTTATCGGTCGACCGCATAACAACATACGTTGTTCCTTTTGTCATCGGTATGTTACTTGCCCGAGATTCGATCGTCGGTATCCAATACCTAGTTCAATCTCGTTACGGCAAGTCTCTTTACTCGTTCCGTAATACATCATCTCACAACTAACTCATTAGTTGTGATGCTTGCAAGGCTTATGTGATGTGTATTACCGAGAAGGCCCAGAGATACCTCTCCAGCAATCGGAGTGACAAAACCTAATCTCGAAATACGCCAACCCAACAAGTACCTTTGGAGACACTTGTAGTACTCCTTTATAATCACCCGATTACGTTGTGACGTTTGGTAGTACCAAAGTGTTCCTCCGGTAAACGGAGTTGCATAATCTCATAGTTATAGGAACATGTATAAGTCATGAAGAAAGCAATAGCAACATACTAAGCGATCAAGTGCTAGGCTAACGGAATGGGTCATGTCAATCAGATCATTCTCTTAATGATGTGATCCCGTTAATCAAATGACAACTCATGTCTATGGTTAGGAAACATAACCATCTTTGATTAACGAGCTAGTCAAGTAGAGGCATACTAGTGACACTCTGTTTGTCTATGTATTCACACATGTATTATGTTTCCGGTTAATACAATTCTAGCATGAATAATAAACATTTATCATGAAATAAGGAAATAAATAATAACTTTATTATTGCCTCTAGGGCATATTTCCTTCACTTACATAACCCACTCTCCATGGATGAAATCCTTTCAATCACCGTACCCATCAATGCACGGTGTTCTTACGAGATAGACGCTTCGCCGGCAGATCCTTCAGCTCCTCCGACCGTGCACCGGACGGTGCCGGACTCGTCACCGATGGCCTTTTCAAGGCCGGACACGGAGGGCTTTGGGGGCCATCTGACGCCTTCCGGCCTGCCGGATGCGGAGAAACCCTCCGTGACGACACCTCAGGGTCGCCCGCCTTGCACGGCGGCACGGCAGGGGGAGGCGTTCCGCTCTCCATCATCTCCGGTCGAAGATCCCCTGAAGATGAGCTCTGCCGAGAAGGGCTGAGATCCGAACTACAAGGTAAAAATTCGGCTATCTTCCTCAGAAATAGAACAGGGATGTATCTTATTTTAAAACTCCCCTCTCTACTTACGGCTTGCTCGAGGGCTGATCCCCTTGGGGGCACAGTGCGGCGAAGGCATCTCCCGGCGCAGGACCCTCTGACGAAGATTTCTTCCCCCGCTTTGAGACCATGGTCTCCGGGTCTTCAGAGGCGGTCCTCTTCTTCCCCTGGATGGAGGGATTCTCGATTCCTCCTTTCCTGACAGCCTCCTTCGGGGAGGCGGTAGCTTCCTTGTTCCCCCCTTCGCCTTCTTCCAAAGGCGCAACCTCCAGCATCCTGGTTAACACGGGATCCGGTGTGGTCTTAGGGAGGGGGGCCAGACACCTGATTAGCTTTGCTTTCGCTATCCACTCCTGTTTAAGGGACAACTCTTTTAAGGGTAATTTTATGATAAATATACGGATGGCGTGTCCAGGTACACGACTACTTACTTGAGTATCCCGGCGATTGCAGCTCAGACCCGCGTCCTCGGTCGAGTCCGGACACATTGCTTGTGACCCGAAGAAAAATTTGTACATCTCCATGGGTGCCGCGCCCGCAAAATGTTGGAGAGCTCGTGGTCCCTCCGGATTAAGCTCCCACAGGCGGAGGGGGGACGTTTGCAGGGCAAGGTGCGGCGAATCAACATGACCTGCGTCACCGCGACCAGATTGATGTCTCTCTCTAGGAGATCTCGAATGCAGCCACTGCTACAAGGGCACGTCCTTGGGCGGCCCCGATTAAACCCTTTATTGACCCATGACGCTAGGCTGTGGTGGGGGACCCGGCGAAAGATAGGTGGCGCCACCCACTTGGTGCCCCCAGGGCTGTGATATAAAACCACTCGTTGCCATAAGTTGAACTCCTCTTGAAAAGAGCCGTCAGACCATGGAGCGTCGATATTCTTGCTTATAACAAGCGCCTCTGCACTCCAGCGTGCTGCCCTCGATCATCTTCGGCTCTACTTTGAAGGTCTTAAGCCACAATCCGAAGTGAGGAGTAATGCGGAGGAAGGCTTCGCACACGATAATGAACGATGAGATGTGGAGGATGGACTCCGGAGTCAAGTCGTGAAATTCCAGCGCATAATAAAACATGAGCCCCCTCACGAAGGGGTCCGTCGGGAAGCCTAGCGCCCGAAGGAAGTGAGACGTGAACACCACACTCTCACCAGCCTTGGGAGTGGGAATAACCTGCCCTTGAGCAGGCAACCTATGCGAGATTTCGCCGGTTAGATACCTGGCATCTCTCAGCTTTAGCACGTCTTCTTCCGTAACGGAGGAAGGCATCCACCGGCCTTGAAGGCCGGAGCCGGACATCATCGATGGTCTGAAGCACCTGAATCTGGAGCTTTGGGTGTTGGTACTCGTGGCAAGAGGCGGATTCGATTGAGATTGAAAGAAAGGAGTAGAGCCTTGGTCTCTTTATAAAGAGGTTGAATACCAAGAGCCCTCCCCGTGACCGTTTGGGACTCGCCTTCAGTTGAGGAAATATACCAACGGGCACGATTGGGTTGCCCACGCCCGTATTGATGAGAATCCCGGAATAAGGGGACATGATCTCTGCTTCGACAAGACGTGCCAAGGAAACCGCCTCGCTAAACGCGCTGAGGTGGGACAGTAAAAACGATTCGAATAAAGGCTTGGCAGCGGTGTGATGTCACACCGCGGAATACGTCAGTGATTGGATTTGTGTAAATATTATTCTCTCTACGGTGGTATGTGGAACTTATTTTGCAGAGCCGGACACTATCCTTGTGTTCAAAATCTTCTATGAAGTATTCGGAAGAGGAACCCGCCTTGCAATGCCGAAGACAATCTGCGTGCCGGACTCATCGTCATTGAAGCCTGGTTCGAGAGCTCTTGAGGGAGTCCTGGATTAGGGGTATCCGGATGGCGGACTATAACCTTTGGCGGACTCTGGACTATGAAGATACAAGATTGAAGACTTCATCCCGTGTCCGGATGGGACTTTCCTTGGCGTGGAAGGCAAGCTTGGCGATCTGGATATGTAGATCTCCTCCCATTGTAACCGACTCTATGTAACCCTAGCCCTCTCCGATGTCTATATAAACCGGAGGGTTTTAGTCCGTGGGGACGAACAACAATCATACCATAGGCTAGCTTCTAGGGTTTAGCCTCTTTGATCTCGTGGTGGATCTACTCTTGTACTATCCATATCATCAATATTAATCAAGCAGGAGTAGGGTTTTACCTCCATCGAGAGGGCCCGAACCATGGGTAAAAACATCGTGTCCCTTGTCTCCTGTTACCATCCGCCTAGACGCACAGTTCGGGACCCCCTACCCGAGATCCGCCGGTTTTGACACCGACACTCACCGTTTGCTATTTTTCTCGAGAGAATCCACTAGTGAAACCTATGGCCCCCGAGTCTCTTCTTTAATATATTTGCCTTCGCGATCTATTTTTATTTGCTTTTATTTTCAGATTTATTAAACCAAAAATACAAAAAATACTTTGCTGCACTTTATCTTATTTGCGATCTATTTATCCAATCTATTACAACTTTATCCTGTCTCCGTGCCAATTTCTGGCACCGTTACCCGAAAGAGATTGACAATCCCTTTAACACGTCGGGTTGCAAGTATTTTTTATTTGTGTGCAGGAGCTGTGGTTCTCCTACTGGTTCGATAACCTTGGTCTCATCACTAAGGGAAATACCTACCGTTGATGTGCTGCATCATCCCTTCCTCCTTGGGGAAATACCGACGTAGTTCTAGCAGACATCAAAAGGAATTTCTGGCGCCGTTTCCGGGGAGACATCATCAACATCAACCAGGTCCCTAATCACAAATCCCATCTCCTTGCTATTTACATTATTTGCCATTTGTCTCTCGTTTTCCTCTCCCCCACTTCACAAAAAAATGCCGTTTTATTCGCCCTCTTGTTCGTTAGTTGTTTTGTTGTCAGATCTATTCGCCTTCTTGCTTTCTCGTTACAATGGCAGGTTTGACTGCTCCTCCTTTGTTACCAGATTTTGAAGTTCTATACTTCCAACAAAGACAAGGAGAAAATTTGAAAGATGCTTGGTATAGGCTAATGGAGTCCTATCGTGTTTGCAATTTAAAGGGAGATGCACAAATTTTGTTTAGAAATTTTTATGTAGGATTGGCTTTGCATCATAGACAACTTTTAGGTTTTGCCGCAAAAGGGAATTTTATCGAGCTTGATGTCAATGCTGCCTATGAAATCTTAGAAGGAATTTTGGGGGTTCCACCACAAAAGAAAGGGTTTTCCTTCACCCCAGAGGGAGTTCAAATTTTGGACAAATTTGGTGATTTGCATAAGCAAAAACTATAATGAACCTCTTAAACATCTCAATGGTAGTATCAATCGGATGAACACTTTGATTACCATTTGCAACAAACAGTTGGATATTTTAGATCTCAAGATGGTTTATTTCTCGTAAAATTTAGGGAAGCGCAAAGAGCCTCCCGGATATGAAAAAACCCTTACTAAAGTGTCAAAGATTATGGATGACAACACTTAGATCCTACGTGTTATGCCTGCGCAAATAGCTCCTGTGCAACATCTTTCACGGGAATTGGAAGGAGTGAGACGTTGTTTGATGGAATGGCTTTGGTGCGACACTTTTGAGCGAGTAAACAGCCCAGACAGGACATGGCCCTTAAGCTGAACTAATGCCCTCATTAGCTGTTATGGGCTGGACCCACAACTTATCCACGTAAGCGCGGGACCCAGCACTTGTCCAGTAAGCGCGGGACCCACCTCTTCGTCCGTGCCTGTCCGCCCGCCGTCGGGACCCACCTCTTCACCCCTTCGCCCGTGCCCGTCCGCCCGCCGCCTCCCATTGCTTCCCCTTTCCCCATTCTTCCTTTTCTCACTGAGGGAGTCCCGAATTAGGGGGTGTCCGGATAGCCGGACTATAGCCTTTGGCCGGACTCCTGGACTTTGAAGATACAAGATTGAAGACTTCGTCCCGTGTCCGGATGGGACTTTCCTTGGCGTGGAAGTCAAGCTTGGCGATACAGATATGTAGATTTCCTACCATTGTAACCGACTATGTGTAACCCTAACCCTCTTGGTAGCCTATATAAACCGGAGGGTTTTAGTCCGTGGGGACGAACAACAATCATACCATAGGCTAGCTTCTAGGGTTTAGCCTCTACGATCTCGTGGTAGATCTACTCTTGTACTACCCATATCATCAATATTAATCAAGCGGGGAGTAGGGTTTTACCTCCATCGAGAGGGCCCGAACCTGGGTAAAAACATCGTGTCCCTCGTCTCCTGTTACCATCCGCCTAGACGCATAGTTCGGGACCCCCTACCGAGATCCGCGGTTTTGACACCGACATTGGTGCTTTCATTGAGAGTTCCTCTGTGTCGTCGCCGTTAGGAAGGATGCCTCATCCCGTCTTTAAAGACGACACTGTTGCTAAAGAAGCTTTGGCTGTCGGCCAAACTCTCCGGCTAGGCGGTTTTCTTATGACCGCTGTTGACGTCAGCGCCAACGATGACTTCTCGGGTCATCGAAAGCAACATTCACGTTAACTCGGAGCTCGCCGAGCAGTTAGATCCGATGGAGCTCTCTTCGTTAAACGAGCTCTTGGATCGCATCGCCGCCCTGGGAGTCGCTACAGACTATGATCAGATTGGGCCTAAACCCGATCTGAGAGAGATTAACTCTCCCCAGGTTACCCACCACGTTGCTGTGGTAGAGGAACAATACGGCGACCCTTCTTCTATCTTAAGGACTAGCTACGTCCGGATGCCCGATCCCTCCATGCCGGATTCCCGCGGAGGAGGGGACGTCTCTCAAGCCCTGAACCTAAAGTCAGGTAGTGGGCTAGATTCATTGGACAACATCCAAGAATCCAAGCTTCCAAGTTCGGAAGCTCCTTGGCCCTTAAGTCTCAGATTGGGTGCGGTTCCGGATTTAATTTCACCCGCCCACCCAAACATAAGCGACCTATCTCAAATTCGGCAAGAGCCTGCAGAAACAGTACACCATTACTGGGCGAGATTCCTCCTGGTTATGGACAGGATAAAGGACTGCCGTGAGGAGGACGCAATCTCATTCTTCTGCAATAATTGCACGGACAACGGGATCCTCAACGCTATAAGTCGCCGTGACATTACACGCTTTGCCGACTTGGCGTCCATAATCTGAAAATCTTGTGCGATGGAAAGTGCCTGAAAACCCGAAGCAAGATTTTGGGACAATCCGGCCTTGAATACAACCCAGTCCGAAATAAAAGGGTGCATCATCGCCGGGCACACAGGTTAAATACCAAAAAGCAAAAACCCTCTATAGGGTATGGAACCGTACTGGAGGGATGGCTCAATGGACCCTGTCAAATTCATAGTACAGAGGGTGCCACTCCAACTCATAGCCTTAGAGCATGTTGGATACTACGGCAGGTGACCAAAAGTGGTGAAGAGCTTCTAGCTCTAGAGCACCAGCCGAGGATACCAAGACAAGATAATAGTCTTTGAGACTTTCGCATCAAATAATATGCGGAAACGAACACTCCGTAGCCTTACCGAAGTATACCAAGTAGCAACAATAAACCCATGGAGTGACACGGCTATTACCTTTAATGCCAGTGACGAACCTAAATTCCGAACAGCCCGATCACCAGCCGCATTGCTACTCAGTCCGATAGTGGAAGGCTTTCGCCTTACCAAGGTACTCATGGACGGTGGGAGCGGATTGAACCTCATTTACGAGGAAACACTCCAAAAATGGAAATAGACTGGAACCGCATTGAGCGAAGCAGCACAACCTTTAGAGGAATAATCCCCAGTCAGGAAGCACGCTGTACAGGAAAAATCACACTGGATGTGGTGTTCGGCACGCCGGATAATTACAGGTCCGAGGAAGTCACGTTCCAAGTGGCCCCGTTCAACAACGGATACCACGCTCTATTAGGGTGAGAGGCATTCACAATTTTTCAAGCTATACCCCATTATGGGTACATGAAGCTCAAAATGCCCGGGCCCAACGGAATCATCACTCTTGCTAGTGACCCGAACATAGCACTCCGCGCGAAAATAAGACAGCCGCACTGGCCCTTGAGGCACTATCCGAAGCCCTAGCGGCGGAGGAACTCACTGCGCTGCGCTCTACGGAGAATAGGGACGATATGATACTCGATAAGAGATCCAAGTCCACCTCCTTCAAACCAGCGGACGAAATAGAGAAATTCCAAGTCCATCCAACGGACCATACAAAAACGGCCTCCATCGGGGCACAATTAGATCCTGATGTAGACGTCGCACTAAGAGAATTCCTACGCGAAAATTGGGACATTTTTGCCTGGCACCCTTCAGACATGCCAGGAATCCCACGCCGGCTGGCCGAGCACAGCCTAAACATCCTAAAAGGGTTCAAGCCAGTCAAACAGGCTCTTCGGTGTTTCTCCAAACCCAAGAGACATTCCATGGGAGAGGAGCTAGCCAAACTATTGGAGGCCGGATTCATCAGAGATATAAAACATCCGGACTGGCTAGCAAACCTGGTGATGGTACCAAAGAAGGACAAATTCTGGTGCCTATGCATCGATTTCAAGGACCTCAACAAGGCTTGCCCAAAGGATCACTTCCCCCTCCTCCGCATCGATCAAATCATCGACGCTACCGTAGGACACGATTCATTGTGTTTCCTCGATGCATACTCCGGCTACCACCAAATTAAGATGGCAGAGCCTGACCAAGCCGCAACGGCACTCATCACTCCATACGGCCCATTCTGCTTCAACACAATGCCCTTCGGGCTCAAAAACGCCGGTGCAACATATCAGCGCATGATTCAGACATGTCTGGCAAACCAGATCGGCAAAACGGTGGAGGCATACGTAGACGATGTGGCCGTCAAATGCAAGCATGTCGAAACTCTAGTAGACGACTTGAGGCTCACATTCGATAATCTCCGAACATATGACATCAAGCTCAACCCGGAAAATGCATTTTCGGCGTACCAGCCGGAAAGCTCTTGGGCTTCATTGTATCCGGTAGAGGAATTGAAGCAAACCCAACCTAGATCCGAGCTCTGTCGCAATTGGATATCCCAAAAGACCTCAAACAAATACAAAAATTGACTGGATGCGTGGCGGCTCTAAGCCGCTTTATCTCCCGTTTGGGAGAAAAGGCATTACCCCTTTATCGCCTCCTCCGACGCACCGAACACTTCTAGTGGGCCGGATGCCGCCTTGACGGACTTCGAAGAAATAAAAGCCATATTGGCAACAAACCCGGTCCTGGCCGCGCCTAACATGGGTGAACCAATGCTATTATACATCGCGGCAACTCATCAAGTTGTAAGCGCGGTGTTCGTTGTCGAATGAGAAACGGACAGACACAAGTTCCCCCTTCAAAAACCAGTTTACTACGTGTCCACTGTCCTAACTCCATGCAAGTCGCGGTACCCGCATTATCAAAAGATAGTGTACGCGGTATTTATGGCATCCCGGAAGCTGCGACACTACTTTCAAGAGTGTTCAATAACAGTAGCCTTCGAAGTACCCCTTAACAACATTATAAACAACCGCGACGTGACGGGCCGGATTGCCAAATGGGCCATTGAGCTCCTCCCGTTCGACATAACCTATAAGCCACGGAGAGCTATTAAGTCACAAGTTTTGGCCGACGTCGTCGCCGAATGGACCGAAGCCGAACTCCCTAAAGAGTGCGGCACATATTCCAACTGGATAATGCACTTCGACGGCTCAAAAATGTTGGCTGGCACGAGGAGCGTCGTTACGACGTCCCAGCGGAGAATCTGATTCAATCGTACTCCAAATAATGTATACGGACTCCAACAACGCAGGCGAATCTGAGGCCCTTCTACATGGTCTCCGGATGGCAGTCACCATGGGCATTCAACGCCTAGAGGTGCGCGGGGATTCGAACCTCGCGATATCCCAAATAAATGGAGACTTTGATGCCAAGGATCCGAAAATGGCAGACTATCGCAATGCCGTCCTAAAAATGTCAGCTCGGTTCGAGGGGCTCGAATTTCACCACAAAGCCCGGGATAACAACCAGGCAGCAGACGTGTTGGCATGCATCGGCGCAAAGCGCGATGCTGTCCCCCCAACATCTTCCTAGAGAGGTTGTTCAAGCCATCCGTATCATGGGAGGGAGAGTCCGGAAATAACAACCCGGACCCAACCGCACTGCCCCACACCGAACATTCTGACACACTTGGTGGTTCTACCAACGAAATAACACCCTCAGCCCACGTAATAATGACAGTCATTGCCCGTGGGACAGAACCATTCCTAGCCTACCTAACCAGGCAGGAACTTGCCGAGGACCAAAAGCGAGGCCCGCTGCATAGTGCGGCGATCTAAAGCCTACAAAGTCCATGAGGAGAGCTTTATAAGAAAAGCACAACCGTGAGTCCTTCAAAGGTGTATCTCTGAAGAGGAAGGGCGGAATCTTCTGGCTGAAATTCATGCCGGACTCGGCGGGCAACACGCCGCAGCCCGGGCCCTTGTAGGCAAGGCCTTCCGTACAGGATTTTATTGGCCGATGGCCCGGGAAGATGCTCATGACTTAGTCCAACGATGCGTCGGATGCCAGCTCTTTGCTAATCAAAGCCACATGCCACCCACCGCCCTCAAAACTATACCCATCACCTGGCCCTTCGCGGTCTGGGGGCTTGACATGGTCGGACCCCTTAAAGGGGAACCCACAAGCAAAAATACCTACTGGTCATGGTGGATAAATTCACCAAATGGATAGAGGCCAAGCCTGTCTAGACGGCCGAATCCGGACCGGTGATAGACTTCATATCAGGGGTCGTACACCATTATGGTGTCCCCCACAACATCATCACTGATAACGACACGAACTTTACGGCCGACGAGGTCAAACTCTGGTGTAAAAACATGGGCATTAAGCTCGACTACGCTTCAGTCTATCACCCCCAAACTAACGGTCAAGTTGAGCGAGCAAATGGTCTAAGCATGAGCGGCATCAAACCCAGATTAGTGCGGTCCCTCAAGGAATCTAACATGCACTGGGTAGAGGAGCTCGACTCCGTACTCTGGGGGCTGCGGACCACTCCGAATCGCACGACCAGATTCACACCATTCTTTATGGTATACGGCGCGGAGGCAGTTCTGCCCTGCGACATAATTCATGACTCACCTCGCGTGCGCATGTACGAAGAAAGAGAAGCCGAGCTCGATCGGCACGACAATTTGGACGCCTTGGAGGAGGAGCGTGATGTAGCAAAAGCCCGTTCGACATTCTATCAACATCAGGCTCGAAGGTATCAAAGCAGAGAAGTACGGGCCAAAACTTACAATATTGGCGAGCTAGTTCTACGCCTGCCGGACAAGAAAAAGGACAAACTAAAGCCCAAATGGGAAGGTCCCTTTATCATTGACCAAGTCCTAACCGGCGGAGCATACCGTCTGCGAGATGCATCGGATAACCGACTCGAGCCAAACCCATGGAACGCAGCCCGTCTCCGAAGATTCTACGCCTAGCGCCGAATTCTGAGTTCGTCTCCTTCTTCTGTCCATATTTTATATTCTAGTTGTCTTCTATTTTTCTCCTTCTCCCTCGTTTTTTCTTTCCAGCCTTTGAAGGCTCGTTAGCGCATTGTTCGCACACACTTGACGCGCTATCCGTGCTCATTGTACCTGGGGGCTTCTTTCACAGAAGCTTAATTATAAGGGCTTCATGCCCAATACATGTGTCACACTTCCGCATGTACTTTTATTCACCATTATATGCATCGATATGACTTAAGTTTTGGCCAAGCTGGGACACACTCCGGACTACTGGGTCCCGAGGTTGAAGCGAAAAGGTCCGCTATGACAAACGATCTATAATCCGGCTAGAAGGCATTTTACATGTCACCTTAAATTACATAGTCAACTTGACTGATTGTATTCCTCTTCAATGCCATCTAACAGGCTGTCTAGTTTATAGTCCTGCTGGGAATACTTTGCGGCCAATTCTACCTGGCCGTACACTAAGCTCACAGGGATCTCCTTCCCATCTGGCCCCCACAGTCCGACCTCGGCCATGTGGTTTGGGTCAACCGTCGTGTACCGTCACCATGGCCCGAGCCTCCTGGCGCCTTTGACGGCAAAGCTGATATCTTCCATAATCGGAGCGCCCGCGCTCCTGAAGCTCTCTGCAAGCTCCCCAAGGCCTTCGGGCAGGGAGACAAATGGCCACAAGGCTTGGGCGACGCCTTTCATCACCTGCCGAACTCGTTCATGCAGTTGTAAGAGCTCGGGAAGAAGGTCACCCGTAGAACCGGGCATTTCCTCTCCAGGACGACCTGTGAGCATACCTACAGACATAACTCTGTTAGTCGACTTCCTCGCTGAACTCTCTTTTCAAAGTTCGTTTAAGCACTTACTAAAAATGCCGCGTCGAAGCCGCCGATTCTCCTTAATGGAGTCAGACAGCTGGGCACGAACATCTTTTAGTTCCTCACCCAGCTGGGTGTTGGCATCTTGGAGATTATTTTTCTCCTGCCTCACCCTCTTAAGCACGTTCTCGCCGGCCTTTAACCGGCGCAAGAGTTGTTGCTTGTCCGGATCTACCCCGACGCCATCTGCAATGTTATTGTCAGATCTATACACAAGCCGCACTTCACAACATACTTATCTTAAAAAAATGTATATTACGGAGGGGTCTCTTTGGCTTCCCACAGCCGCGGCTTGTGCAGCCTCAAG
This sequence comes from Aegilops bicornis, assembly GCA_021605145.1. Classification (NCBI taxonomy): domain Eukaryota; kingdom Viridiplantae; phylum Streptophyta; class Magnoliopsida; order Poales; family Poaceae; genus Aegilops; species Aegilops bicornis. Next base: position 94,059,480 of record CM038671.1, read on the forward strand.
TTGGGCTTTGCACTCTTCAAGCTCACAGGATAGTTGGGTATTCTTTTCTGTAAGATCCTGCACAATAAATGATCCTTAAATCAGTTATTCTAACTATTTCAAGTCTCGGGGGCTACTGGCATATATAACTATTAAATTTCCTCACTCGTATGTCTTTTACATACTGCTCCGTGGCTCTGGCTAGACCATCTTGAGCGGCACGGAGGTGCGCATCTCCCGAATTGAAGGCGTTCAACGCCTCTTGGGAGAAACATGTGTCACGAAGAATTGCCCGGCGGCGCCTGTGATTCATGGCACTCCCCACCTCGGAGTTGGTGGCGGACAATCTGTCGGCATCCTCTGTTTGAGGAGCATCCGACGCAAGCCTCGTGTTCGCCTCCGCTTCTGGGCCTGGCTTTGAAGCCTGGCTGGTGGAGGCTCGATTGACAACCTCTCCGGATATAGTCCGGCGAGCGCTCTTTTTCCTGACACGCCATACCGTTGCGCCGGCGCTTCAATCCGGACCGCACTTCTTGAGGGAGTTCCGGACTAGGGGGTGTCCGGATAGCCGAACTATCATCATCGGCCGGACTCCAAGACTATGAAGATACAAGATTGAAGACTTCGTCCCGTGTCCGCATGGGACTTTCCTTGGCGTGGAAGGAAAGCTTGGCGTCTGGATATGTAGATCTCCTACCATTGTAACCGACTACATGTAACCCTAACCCTATCCGGTGTCTATATAAACCGGAGGGCTTTAGTCCGTGGGGCGAACAACAATCATACCATAGGCTAGCTTCCGTGGTTTAGCCTCTTTGATCTCGTGGTAGATCCACTCTTGTAACACACATTATCAATATTAATCAAGCGGGGCGTAGGGTTTTACCTCCATCAAGAGGGCCCGAACACAGGTAAAACATCGTGTCCCTTGTCTCCTGTTACCATCCGCCTAGACGCAGTTCGGGACCCCCTACCGAGATCCGCCGGTTTTGACACCGACATTGGTGCTTTCATTGAGAGTTCCTCGTAGCCGTCACCGGCAACTCGATGGCTCCTTTGATCATCAACAACGACGCGGTCCAGGGTGAGACTTTTCTCCCGGACAGATCTTCGTGTTCGGCGGCTTTGCTGCGGGCCAATTAAGCAGCCATCTGGAGCGAATCGAAGCTTCGCCCCGCCGTCGAGTCAGATTTGGAAGTTTAAACTATACGGCCGATATCCGCGGAGACTTGATCTTCGACGGATTCGGGCCCGCAATAGCAGCGCCCGCCTTGTCTCGATGGGCATGATCTAGCTCTGCAGCCGAACACTGCCCTGGAGGCCGCACCAGAATCCGCTCCGACCCTTAATCCGGAGCCAGATTCCCCGATCGAGGACGAGTGGTTGGACACCTCCTCGGGGGCTTTAATCTCTACGGCGATCGAGCCGAACTCTATCCCTGTCCTTTGCGAAGACCTCGACTCCAGGGTGCCGGACTCCGAACCCTCCGCGCCTTTGCCAATCGAATCCGATTGGGCGCCCGTCATGGAGTTCACTGCCGTGGACATCTTTCAGCACTCGCCCTTTGGCGACATCCTGAATTCACTAAAGTCTCTCTCTTTATCCGGAGAGCCCTGGCCGGATTACGGTCAGGAAGGTTGGGATGCAGATGACGAAGAAATTCAACGCCCACCCACCACCCACTTCGTAGCCAGCCGACGATCTAACCGACATGCTAGACTACGACTCCGAAGACATCGACGGTATGGGACGGCGATGCCGAGACGACCAAGACCAGCGCCTACAGGCACGGAAGGCCACCTCGTCATACGACATATACATGGTGGACATCCCAAAAGATGGGAACGGTGAGGAACAACGGAGGATGACCCTCCAAGAAGCAACCGGCGCCCGGCGTCAGCGGCGCCGCTCTAAATCCCGCCACAGCAAGAATGAAGATTCCGGCACCGGAGATAACAATACACCGGACAGTTCCGAAGACAATCCACTCCAACAAGATCCAGCGCAGGAAGATGGAGACGCCAGCCCTCACGAGGGAACGGCAGAAGAAGAGGTAGAGGATTATATGCCTCCCTCCGGAGACGAAGCAAGCCTCGACGACGATGAATTCGTCGTGCCTGAGGATCCCGTCGAACAAGAGCGTTTTAGACGCAGGCTTATGGCCACGGAGAACAGCCTCAAGAGAAAGCAGCAACAGCTTAGAGCTGATCAGGATCTGCTAGCCCGATGATGGATCAAGTCCTCGCGGCGAAGAGCATGAGCTCGAAGGCCCCTCAAAAGTTACCCTAAACGCAAGCTGCTCCCCGATTAGAGGAGGAGGCTTGCAAACCCGCATCACCAGGAGACAATACGGTGACCGACCACCCGTGGTCGCGACAGAAGAGCCTCTAAGCCCTTCACTAGAACCGCACCCGACATCGCTCAAAAAGCACACGGCCAAAGGGGAACGCCGGCACTGAGATATATTGGAGGACAGGGCAAGACAATCAAGATCGATCTATGGATCGCGTGGGCGCCCCACGGTACGTGACGACAACCGTCGCTCCGGACACAGTAAGTCCGGTCGGGGTGAACAAAACAGACCAAGCTCTTTTGAGCTCCGTCGTGATATCGCCCGATGCAGGCGCCAGCACACCCACTATGCTTCATAGGCGAAGTAATGGATCATCAAATCCCGAAGGGTTTAAACCCGTCAATATTGAATCCTATGATGGCACAACAGACCCGCGGTTTGGATCGAAGACTATCTCCTTCATATCCACATGGCCCGCGGTGGCGATCTTCACGCCATCAAATACCTCCCCTCAAGCAAGGACCAGCCCGACATTGGCTCAACAGCTTGCCGCCAGAGTCAATTGGGAGCTGGGAGGACACAAAGCCGCATTCCTCGATAACTTCCGGGCACTTATGTGCGACCACCGACGCTGATGACCTAAGCCACATAATTCAGCAGCCAGACGAATCGGCCAGACAATTCTGGACACGGTTCTTAACCAAGAAAAACCAAATCGTCGATTGTCCGGATGCGGAGGCCCTCGCGGCCTTCAAGCATAACATCCGTGACAAGTGGCTTGCCCGGCACCTAGGACAGGAAAAGCCGAAATCCATGGCAGCCCTCACATCACTCATGACCCGCTTCAGCGGGTGAGGACAAGCTTGCATGCAGCAACAACCTCGGCAAAAATTACAGCAGTCCGGACTTCAAGGACCGAAATGGTAGGCAGCGTCGTAACAAAAACAAACGCCCGCATTAACAGCGACAATATTGAGGATACGGCAGTCAATAGCGGATTCAGAGGCTCTAAACCCGGTCGGTGGAAAAAGCCATTCAAAAGAACTACTCGGGTCCGTCCAATTTGGACCGAATACTCGACCGCTTGTGCGGATACACGGCACCCCGAAAAGCCAGCTAACCACACCAACAGGGACTGTTGGGTATTCAACGGCAGGCAAGTTAATTGCGAAAACAATGACAAGGGGCTGCATAGCGATGACGAGGACGAGACCCAACCGCCCGAACAATAGAGGATGAAGGGTTTCCCCCACGGTGCGGACGGTGAACATGATATACGCAACGCACATACCCAAAAGGGGCGGAAGCATGCACTCGAGGATGTCTATGCGATGGAGCAGTTGCCCGGTTCAATCCATGGTCCTCCTGCCCGATCACTTTTGACCGAAGGACCACCCCACCAAAGATCCTCCACGGTGGATTCGCCGCCGTCTTAGACCCAATCGTTGATGGATTTCACCTAACCGTAGTCCCGATGGATGGCGGCAAGACTGAACCTGCTTTACCAGGATACAGGTCGCCAAAATGGGCATAGACCCTCAAGGATTAAACCTACCAAAACTACCTTTAAAGGCGTCATACCAGGTGTAGAAGCCAATTATGCGAGCTGAATTACACCGAAGTGGTCTTCGGATCCCCGGATAACTTCCGAAGCGAGGAGTTAATCTTCGACATAGTCCCGTTCTGCAGCGGCTATCATGCCCTGCTCGGACGTACCACATTTGCAAAGTTCAACGCAGTGCCGCACTACGCATACCTCAAGCTCAAGATGCCAGGCCCTCGAGGAGTCATCACGGTCAACGGAAACACTGAACGCTCTCTCCGCACGGAGGAACATACAATGACTCTCGCGGCGAAGTGCAATGCAGCCTCTTAAGGCAATTCTCGAGTCCGGCCGTTAAGCGGCGGACAGCCAAGCGCTGGAGTAACTTACAACAAGACCACAGCACGTTACGAGCATCGCAGCGTAGCGATGCGGCCCCAACCCCAGCTCTGCGAAGCGTCAAAGAAGGTCCTTCGCGTACACCATTACGCTCTGAAGATACCATGGGCATGGGGAGAGGGCACGACCACGACAAACCCAGACTGCGGCTCAACCACACCAGGCTCTCAAGTGTGTCGTTCCTTTTCTTTTCTTTTTACCTTTTACTTTTTACCCACAGGACTCCGTTTGTCAGAAGCCCTGTCCGGCAGCAGACCTGCCGAACTCACGATGCAACAGCCAGGGAAGGATAAAGGCTACAACGAATATACAGGTGGTCTCCACTACGAGCATTTTTATACACCAATCTGCAGCCTACCCCTGGAGGGGGACATGTTTAACAGTTCCATACCTTGCTTATCGCACTATTTGTATCGTTACGCATTCGTAGCAGCACTTATTGAATAAAACAATGCAGCACCTTTTTCTTATAATTGCATTTCCTTTTCATACATATGTTCATTCACGGCATGTTGCATCCGTACACTTTGGTACGGCTAATATACACCAGGGGCTTATGTTCCCCACATTATGGTGTGATGAGTCCGAACACTTTCACAAGTGCGGCACCCCGAACTTATAGCACTATATGCATCAGCTCCGAATCATGTCTTGGGTCAATAGTTGGGTTTGCCCGGCTCCCGTGTTTTGGTACCTTACGTTCCGTTATATCGGCTAAGGTAGCACCGGGAGAACCACTGCGATTCCGCTCAGCCTGGTGAGTTAACGCCTCAGTGGAGAAAGCTAAAACTGACCATCATCATGAGGCGAGAGCCGGTTGCTGTTTGAGAGGTTTTTTGCGAGTCCTTAAAGGCTTATGCCGCTTAGAGCGAGGAGCCGGATACTGTCCGGCCAAGGCGTGGATAGCGCCCGGCCTTCCGAAGACTAGGGGCTTCGCCGAAATTTAAAATTATAGAATTCTATGGCTAAGTGAGAGTGTTCAAGCATTATAAGTCCGGTTGCCTTGTTCGCTGTGTTGAGCGCCTCCCTAGATGGACCGAAAAATGGGAACAAGAGCGCTCAAGTTTATCCCGAACACCCCAAAGCACTTTCGTGGCATGAAATTTGAAGCCGACGACTTTCCATCTCTCACATAAACAGCCGCACAGAAGGTAATATTTTAAATTAACAAGCGTTGCTTAGCGCATATGAACTAAGTTTTCAGCGCACAGGATAACAAAATGCGAGTCTACTCAAATATTACATCTTTGGAGCATTCACTCGCATTAGTGCGGGCGCCCTTCAGCACACTCTTATAATACATCTCGGGCGTGCGATGCTCCTTGCCCTCTAGTGGCGGGTCCGTCACAACCTTCTGGGCATCCATCTTGCCCCAGTGCACCTTTGCGCGGGCAAGGGCCCGACGGGCACCCTCAATACAAGCGGAATGCTTGATAACTTCAACCCACTGGCACGCATCCATCAGCCGCCAAGACCAGCCAAGTAGCTCCCTGTGCATGGCCTCCTTAGGCCACACCGAACTATGAGGCCCTTCATGGCCTGTTCGGCTGCCTTGTGGAGCTCGACCAAGCTGCTTCAGCTGGTCGCTAAGGGGCACCGGATGTCCGCCTCAAACATCGAGACCAGAAGACCTTCTCCGTCGAGCTCCCTCCTCAGCCCGGTAGAATGCGGCAAGATCGGACACGCCATGAGGAAGATCTGCGAACGCTCCTGGAGAGCTCCGATTTCGGGTAAGCAACAGGTAATTAACTATCACATGCTTACTTTGCATGAAAAATGCCTTACCCTCTGCTATTTTCTTCACCGCCTCAATCTCCTGGAGGGCCTTGTAGGCTTCGGCCTTAGCGGCTTTGGCACTCTCAAGAGCCGTTGCAAGCTCGGACTCTCGAGTCTTCGAGTCACGCTCCAAGCTCTCATGTTTTTTCACGAGATCCTGGAGCTCTTGCTGTACCTCCGCCACCCGCGCCTCCTACTTCTCTCGCTTGGTGCGCTCATGGCCGCATTATGCGTTGGCCATGCCACCGCCTCCTTGTGGTCGCCACCTCGTTAGTGGACCCTACAATACCCACCTTATCCTTGTCATTTTTCTTGCAACCAAATTCTTTTTACAGAAGGTACAATTTTCATAAGGTATTACTCACCTTCTTTTTCCTCGAGCTGCTTCTTGGCATGGCCGAGCTCGTTCTCGGACCGCTCGAGGTTTTCCTTCAAAATATTGACCTCCGCAGTCAGTGCGGCGGAGGTCAGCAGCGCAGCCTGCAATCCCATATTGACATATTTTTTATATGACTCCTGCGTTTATCTTTTTAAAAGATCCTCAGTCCGACTTTTGTTTCCGAACACCGAACCGAGCATCAGGGGCTACTGTCTATGCGGTACCATTTTACATATATTGAAATTCTTACCTCAAAGCCTGTTAGAAGGCTACTGCAGGCTTCGGTTAGCCCGCTCTTGGCGAGCTGAACCTTTTGAATCACCGCACTCATAACAGTGCGGTGTTCCTCTTCGATGGAGGCGCTGTTGTGCGCCTCCAGCAAATTATCCGGCACCTCCGGTTGGGCCGGAGGCAGCGGCGTCGTGGTCTTGCCCTTCTTACGAAGGGGTCGCCCGCCGGACTCCGGAGCCACTGTGGCCTCCGGGGCTGAGTCCGGTGCACAGTCCGGGAGGGTGTCCTGTGACACCTCCGAGGCCTCCTCCTCCTGGTGGGTCCCTTTCTGGGATCCCACCTCGGCGTAGTCCGCGGCACGGGGGGTGGAGGCAGTCGGAAGGGAATCCATATCCGACGCACCCAAGGACCCGCTCGATGAAACGGGAAGATCATCCTTGGGCGGACTGCAGGGTTGTATGCGGCATTAGAAAGACATTATGTGGCGACAAGAAAAAACCTTGAAGTTATTCGGAAGGGGCTTGGCCCTTGTAGGCCAATCCTCCTCGTCATCGTCGACGTTGGTGGAGAAGTCCGGAGGAAGGGTTCTAACCTTCTTGGACCCTCCGGCCTCCCTAGTTGGGGCGGCCTTCCTTTTCCTCTCCTCCCCCGCTGGGGGAGAAGCTTCTTCTTCTTCCTCCTCGTCTTCAGGAGAAGATTCTGCTTCAGAATCCGACAACACCTGGCGTCGCGAGCTCCTTCGAGTTCCCGTGGCCTCCTTCTTGGCCTTCTTCTCCGGCACCACATGGGGTGCCGAAGCCAGTAGCCCCGTCAATCGGGCATCCGCTGGGTCTTCTGGCAAAGGAGCCGGACAGTTAATCTGTCCGGACGTCTTCAGACAGTCCTGTCGAAGAATAGGGAGTTTTTAGATCCCACGTAGAGTCAATCTATGAAAAAAGAGTCCGGTAAAGGGTAAAATAACTTACCTCGCCGGCTTGACGCGCGAGCTGTATCCGCGATCTTTGTTAGCGGATGCGGGGCTTCAGCGCCCTTGAACAGCACCTTCCGGGCATCTTCGCACGTAGTATCGAAGAGCCGGCTCAGAATTCGGTCTTGTCTGTGCCAGATCAAACTCCCACAAATTGAAGGCCCGTTGTTGGCATGGGAGAATCCGGCGGATGAGCATCACCTGGATTACGTCGACAAGCCTGAGATTCTTGTCCACCAGGTTTCGGACGCATGTTTGGAGTCCGGATAGCTCGTCCGAATTCCCCCACTTCAGGCATGTCTCTTTCCATTACGAGAGTCGTGTGGGGAATCCAGATCTGAATTCGGCGGCCGCTGCCCAATCAGGGTCACGCGGCTCGGTGATGTAGAACCACCCCGATTGCCACCCCTTGACGGTTTCCACGGAAGTGCCCTCCAGCCACGTAACGTGGGACATCCTTCCCACCATGGCGCCTCCGCACTCCGCTTGGCTTCCCTTCACAACCTTCGGCTTGACACTCAAGGTCTTGAGCCATGTCAAGTGGGGCTGGATGCGAAGGAAGGCCTCGCACCTGACGATAAACGCCGAGATGTTGAGGATGAAATTCGGGGCCGATCATGGAAATCTAGGCCGTAGTAGAACATGAGCCCCGGACAAAGGGATGAAGCGGGAAGCCCAGTCCATGGAGGAAATGGGAAAGAAATACTACCCTCTCATGGGGCCTGGGGTTGGGGACGAGCTCTCCCTCGTCGGGGAGCCGATCTTGCGATGTTGCCGGACAAATATCCGGCGTCAGCGCAGCTTCTGGATCTGCCCCTCCGTGACGGAGGAGGCCATCCACTTGCCTCCCGCCTCCGTACATAGTTGGAGAAGGTTGAGGTAAGAAGTGCGGACTGGGGCGCTGGAGCTCGAGTTCATGGAGATGGATAAGCCAAGGAGGAAGAAGGCGCAGGTAAAAGGGTTGGATCTTTATCCCCTTATATGGGCGGACAAAAACATGTGTCCCCTCCGGCCTGGTAAAACTCGCTTATCTCCCAAGCGTCACACTCAATGGCGCGGTTGGGTTACCCACATCCGTATTGATGGGAATCCCGGAATAAGGGGAACACGATCTCTGCTTTGACAAGACGTGCCAAGGAAACCGCTTCGCTAAACACGCTGAGGTGGAACAATAAAAACAATTTGAGTAAAGGCTTGGTAGTGGTGCGACGTGACGCCACAAAATACGTCAGCAGATTGATCTTGTGTAATATTATTCTCTCTACGGTGGTATGTGGAATTTATTTTTGCAGAGCCTGACACTATCCTGGTGTTCACAATCTTCTATAAATTATTCGGAGGAAGAACCCGCCTTGCAATGCCGAAGACAACATGCGCGCCGGACTCGTCGTCATTGAAGCCTGGTTCGTGGAGACTCTTGAGGGAGTTCCGGACTAGGGGTGTCCGGATAGCGAACTATCATCATCGGCCGGACTCCAAGACTATGAGGATACAAGATTGAAGACTTCGTCCGTGTCCGGATGGGACTTTCCTTGGCGTGGAAGGCAAGCTTGGCGATACGGATATGTAGATCTCCTACCATTGTAACCGACTGTGTAACCCTAACCCTATCCGGTGTCTATATAAACCGGAGGGCTTTAGTCCGTAGGACGAACAACAATCATACCATAGGCTAG